>JAWZYU010000005.1:48931428-50145714 GCA_038380435.1 Ryuthela nishihirai
AAGGTTATCAACTAAAGCGAAGAGGATGTGTGGATATAATGGAAGACATGAACAAATGGTGATTGCTAGGTCATGCAATTATGTCTTTAAATGTTTCTTGAAATAGGAAAATATGCATTTTTTTTAAATATAGAAATTTGTTATGTGAGGCTGGATTTGTTGTTAGTATCGGCGATTTTTGTGTTGAAGAAATATGAAAACACCGTGCTTTAGACTGAATTTGAATAACTGTCAAAGCAAGAGAATTTTAACTAACGCAAAATCACTTTTTATTAAATTTATTTTACGGTGATTTAAAAACAATTTAATTGCAGTAGTGATTTAAAGAATATATATTTAACTGTGAATATCTTTCTTACAAATGAAGATTCTAATTTATTAGCCACGATGTTTTCAAATTGATGGAAAGTTATGAAAATTTTCCGTTCTTCTAATCAAGTCATTCTGTCTGTCCTCATTGATCTCTTGCCTGCCATCATTGATCTCTTGCCTGCCATCATTGATCTCTTGCCTGCCATCATTGATCTCTTGCCTGCCTTCATTGATCTTTACCCTGCCCTGACGAAGTCAATAAGGACTAGGGAAAGTAATTAGTAGCCGAATAACAAGTATGTAAATATAGTTTAACTTCTGTTTTTATCAATTCGGGAACAAGGTATACTTTACAATTTGATCAGATATATTTAAATTTCTTACAGATTTATTTCAATTCCAATATTTTTATATTACTATATCTTTTTCTTTTTCCTCTGGCCTGACATATACAAGATATAGTTGAAATATTTTTTCAAAATTTTATGTTATTTTGTTATTATGTATAAAATAATTATTATCATACATAATAATATTTCAATAAAATGCTTTTACTTAGAAATCGGCAATCAATAAAGCTAACTTTTTTCTTCCAATAAGGTAAAAAATTAAATATCGGAATATGTTATTTTAGACCGTCTCCGTTTATTTAATGTTCTGAAGAAAGGTTGGCCATCAGTGTAATTACATTTTTGCTTCCACTTGTTTCTATTACTTCTCTATTTTTTTCAGAACGCACTCAGCACCTGACGTTTCTTCTGAGAAGAACTTCAGTCCTATTTCGAGTCCTCATAACGGTGATTACTTTTTTCCTTTTTTCATCTTCTTTTCGTCAGATTACAAGAGGAATGTTCCCAGAAAATGACCTAGATACTCTATACCTCACTAATGTACAGATAAGCTCAATATGGCGAAGTTTACTGTAGCCTAAGCAAGTTTGCGTCTTAGAAAAATCTTTTTCTCCTCATAACTTTACTGCACCGGAAACCTTTTCTCCTCCCCTTGGAAACACACACACACGACCCCCTGTTTTTTTGATGCTTTCGTTCCCATTTATACGGAGGTACTTATTGATCGGTCAAAGTTCAATGTTGGTTGATGCTGTTATCGGATTCAGAGGAGGTTCAACAGCTGCTCTTGCAGTGCTGCTTTTTTTTTTTAAACTGGAAGAAGGTTCTCTGCTCGAGTTGTAAATTTTTATTATCTGCATGTTATGTTGTATCTATGACTAAATATTTTTTTCGTAAGTTCTCACGCTTGGTAAGATTAAAAAAAAACTAACTTCTTTTCTCAGTTGAGTTTCCAAAGTTGCTTTAACTCGATAATTAACTGTTTCGTTAAGTAATTTGCGTAATAAATAGTTGGCTTTAAACTACCGATTATAATTTAATGTGGTCCAAAATTTGATCGCTACCACATATTTTGGTCCTCATGATTATATATTAGTTTTATAATTGTAACACAGAATCGTTTCCTTAATATTTTAAGGTTTTTTTAATACATATACATATAACATCTGAACTTAAGAAACTTGCTTTTCAGAAGTGTTTTTGCTCTGCTTCTAGAAGTTCTACGTAGAAAAGAATGATTGTCCTTACCGCGGAGAAAATGCATTCGTAACAAAAGCAAAAAGAAAACCTCTCTGATTGTAATTATAAACGAATTATAAGAAATGGCTATTAATATTAGTGAATTTAAATCTGTAATATTGGTTTTAGTATTAACTGAAAGTTATTTAAAACCGTCTACCTGTAATTCAGCCTCAATTAACTGGTCATTTATTATCAAAAGAGGGAAAAGAAACTTACATAAAATATTGTGAGTAATTACTTCTTTCATGCTATATGGAATTGCAAAAATAGTTCTTAAGGTGACGACTTATTAACAAATTTTGAAAAATGGGCAACTAAACTATTTTTCTGGGTTTGCATTGTCTGTTATGAAAGCCCTTTAATTTCAGTAATCACCATAAGCTTTTTAATGTAACTTTAATCTTCGAATAATTATAACTTATAGTCACAAATCTTTAAATGCTCGTATTTAAGAAGTCAAACTATTCAAAATGGCAAAATGTCAGCAGCCAGATCTTTATACATTAATGAGAAACAAAATAAATGTAATTAGACCAGCATAGGGAAGGATCAGAGTTTCAAAATAAACTATAGTTAAATATATTAGCATAAAAAACTGTCACAAAAATATACCGTATCAAAATTGATCTGAATTTTGAATCTAATAAAATATTTTGCAAACCGTCTTTCATTGATGTTTTTCTTATAAATATAGTGTTGATCTGTGCTACACTTTATTGAAATTCAAATTGCTTGTCTGCAAACAATTCTGAAAATAAAAACTCTACAAATAAATTGTTTGTAAGATCGTAAGAAAATCGATACCATCCATGAAATGGAAAATTTAAAGGCACAGGTTGATTGCGAAAAACAAAACGCTGTAGTTACTAAATAAAAATGATGAAAAAATATTTTGCTAAAAGTAAACTTATGTAAAACATCCACAGGTAGCAAATGTTGCTGCAACTCTTCACAGCTCGTTTTGCGGTGCGGTGGAAGATAAAGTGAGCGCAACTCTCAGTTGTCCCGTCCATCAACAGCCGATGACAGGGAAGGCAACACTTTGTTGAGAGACTGGCTCTTATCTCCGTTCCACACGGGTCACTCCAAATGATCGGAGCTGCATGAGTCAAGTGAGAACCAACTGAGATGGGTGGGATGTGTTTCAAGACAATAGGATCTGCCTTCTGGTCAGTGAATGCAGGGAAAGATGCAACGAAATGGTTAGGGAAACAGGTGGTGGAAACATACAGCAATAAAAAGGGGAACAAAAGGTATGAAACGAAAGGAAAAAATACCATGTAATGATTAGAAAATCGGAATGGAAAAAAATGTAATAATGAAATCATATGCAAGAAAAATGTCTAATAGATATGTACATATCGATTGTTCTGGAATATTTCTTACTGTTGAATTGTCTGCCCTTCCTGTGACAGAACTGTAGCATGTTTGGAAGTGTAGCCGAAGGAGCCTGATAAAGTGTGGATATTTATGTTTGTGATAAAGTCCTGCTTACCCAGATCTTGGTGACAATTGGACCAAGAAGCTCGTGTTGGATCTTTGTGGAAAATGGTTGCTAGAGCAGGAAAAATTAAAACCAACCAGCCACTTTACTAACATATTGCCTCTTCGTTTTAATCGCGATTTTTCTTGAGTAATCTTTACTAAGATTAACACAAAATATATACTTTTAGCTACAACCGACAACTTTTCAATTCTCTCTTTTAAACATCGTTCACTAATCAAATTTTTGTCTGTTCCAGTCAACTTGTGACGTAATTCTCAAGCTGTAGCACAAGCGAGCATCAATTCGAAATAATTACTGGAAACATACCTCCGAATATCAAGTACCATTTATATTTAATGCTATTCCAAAAGAATTACTAAATATAGATTCTTTTAGAAGACTTAAAATGGAATTAAAAAATTATTTGGTATTTTCTAGTTAGCTGATTATTATGTGTTGTGTTTTGTGGATTTTTTTGATGTACACCATTTTTGTGGTTGAATGACCTATGTTTAATATAATTTATTTATTTTCCTGCAGATAAGCTATTTAGCTTTGCGGATCAAATTGTTAATGTATTTGTATTCTTTACTCTTATGAATAAAAATTATATTCTTAAAAAAAATGACACATCAAACATGGTTTTATTGTAATATTTTCAGCTGTCGTAACAGTATGTGTTTATTGTTTATGTAAAATAAACTTTCTTTTAAATCAATAACTTGGATATGGATGGAAATCTGTGGAGGATCTTATAAATAATATAAATGTTAATTTACATATAAAAAAGGAAAAAAAATCCTTATTAAAGGAGTGCCTCAGGTCCAGTTTTGGACCTATGTTTTTCCTGATATATTTTAATGATTTCTTTTTTAATAACTTAAAGGGATATCCTATATCCTATGCTGATGACACTGCTATAGTATATAGAAGCAATAATTTTGAAGAAATAAAATCTAATATATCTCATGATTTAAAAAAATTAATTATGGTTTCATCAAAATCATTTTACACTAAATATCGAAAAATCTATTCAATGTATTTCAGTTTCACTAACAATAATTATTTTAAAAAAATCACATATACGTATCATAGATTCACTTGTAATAATAATAATGTTTGTACATGTACAGAAATTAAACAAATTAAAACATACAAATATTTGGGATTAATATTGATAGTAATTTGAAATGGAATAGTCGTACAAACATGATTACAAAACGTTTAAGATATTTCCTAATTAGAATATATCATCTAAAGAAAATTGTAAGTACTTCCTTTCTCATAACTCTTTACTATTCATGGATTCAGTCTACAATACTTTTCAATTAGTTGGGAGGAATGTATTTAAACTCTTTACACAAATTAATAACATTACGAAACAAAATTCTGAAGGTTATTATGAATAACAATAATACGAAATTAAAAAATATGATTATTGAAAATAAAAGTTTGGATATTTAAGACAATTATATATATATATAAATCCTTCCGTTTGTATTTAAAAACCCAGATATATTAAAATTGTAACATACAGAAATAAAGCTTAGAAAGAGAGAACTTTATTACGCACCTTTTTCAAGAAAAGAAATTATCCATAGACATTTCATGATTTTAATAATTAATTCATGACATAAAATTTTAACAAATTTCCGAGCAGTATAAGAGAAGAAAAAAAATGAGAATATCTTTAAAATAAAAATTAGGCAAAGATTGTTAAATATAAACAATGTTGAGTCTTTATTTCATTGTTAAGTGAATTATCTCATTTCATATGTCATTAATGAACAAATCTGAAATTACTGATTTTTGAAACTTTATTTCCACTCTTTAACCTTTGAATCTGTACTGTAAAAATGCATATCGATAAAAAGAATAATGCAATTTGACAACTGTAGGAGCATAAAGTTCATTGACTGTTCTAATATGGCTTCTATTTCAATACATTTCATTTCACAGTAAATATTTTGCACACATAGTTTTATTTATGTTCAATTGTATATATTAGTGTATTATTTATTATATATGGTCAATAAATAATAATAAAATAAATACCCCTTCAAGCAACTGCTTGCCACAGAGGTCTGACAGGAGCCTGTCAGTTTATATGCCATAGCAGAAGGTCTGAGAGGATGGCGGGACCTCAGCAGAAAAACAACACACATCCATTCCTTATCCGGGGCTCGAACCCAGGTCCTGTAGATCAACAGCCAAGCGCGCTAACCAATCGGCCAATAAACATATATATTATTATTTTATTAAAATCATGGGTAAGATTATGCTGTTGCGTACTTGTAGATAGACTTCAGTCGTTTGGCTCTGAAATATTGAAATCTTATTACGGATTCTATATCTATTTCTTATTAAGAAAGATATTTATAAATGATTTAGACGTTACTAATTAAAATAGAGAATTAAAATAGTGAAATAATTATGAAAATAATTGATAATTATACTTATAAATTTCAGATTTAGCTTCGGGTTGCACAGTACTGCGCTCTTCGTGTTTTTCATATCAAGGTATGTATATAGAAATGCGATTGGTTTATTTAATTTTAATGGAAAATTTTAATGGAAAATTAAAATATATTTTATATTAAATTAAAATTTAATGGAAAATTTTAATGGAAAATTTATGTATGGTAGGAACTGCCCGAGTCAAGTGAGAACCAACCGAATCAGCAGGTAAGAACTAACTGAGAGGGGCGGGATGTGTGTCAAGACAAAAATATCTGTCCTTTGGTCAAAATGTAATATAGGATTAATTATCATTCAGATTTAAAAAATAGAATTTGCAATTAACAAAACAATTTTGATAGAGAATTGGGTTCTCTTAATTAGGTATAAACAAAAAAAAAATTGAAATATAAAATTTTGAAACAATTTGAACATTCGGTAATTTCCAAAATACTTTGTCGCTTGGCCCCATTTTTCGCATACGGATTTCCCCTGTGGTGTTCTATATTGCGCTAAAATTTCAGGTCTCTTACCTACAAGATAACGTTTGAAAAGCAGCCATCCATCTGATGAGCGTTAAGCCGTGATCCGTGTGTAAGAGCACTATTCCTTGTGCACTTTAAAGAACACCTTTGATGACTTGACGGGAGGTTTCTATCGCTATCGTAACAGCTGTCCGATGGTTCTCCTTCCCATATCTAACTCTAAGATCTTAAGATACTTGTGACCTGGTAATTTAGCCCATTGCACAAAAGGACAGCTCAAAATTTAAACAACCCAACCCTGTTCATAACAGAACTTTTTTCTAATTTCAGAAATCATTTCCCCTTTTTTATATTTTGCCGATTTCAATTTGATTTAAAATCTTTCATCCTTTGGTAACTTACTAAATACTTGTCTGCCCAGTCCGCGTTTTTTTTTTGACCGCTTTCCTCTTGCTTCACTGTATTGCATTAAAGATTCAAGCATCTGCCTGAAATAGAACTCGAGTTCCAGTTTAGAGACATTTTTATCTTACTGCTTGATTAAAAGGCAGGAGAGTTGGGAGTTCTAGGATCTCGTTGAATTTCAAAATGAAATTTGATACTATTAAATAACTGTATTGATATTTCGAAATAAATATAACTTTGAACAATAAAATGATTAAGGTTATTCTTATTCGGATTAGCTCTGTGAATAATAATGCTATGTATTATTATTTATTGAACAATTAAGCAAAATTCTTGGATTTATAAAGTGTCACGACAACGATTTGCCTCTAACATTTCCGCAAAATTCTCCGCCCTGCCCATGGTCAGTAGGGGACACCGATGGGCTTGGAAATGCCGCCGTCCGTCGGATGGGACGTTAAGCCTTGGCCCCGTGTGCGGGAGAGCCATACCCTGTGCACGTTAAAGAACACGCTGCATGGCCTTGACGGGAGGCTACCATCTGTCTCCCAACAGTTTTTCCAGTGGGTCCCCTCCCCCAACCATCTCTGAGTCTTCGGGGTCCATGTGACCTGGCCATTTAGCCCATGGTGTGCAAAAAAGTGCCGCTCAGAGGTAAAACAACCCAACCCAGCCTCTAACATCAGTCTCGGAGATCTACTATCTGAACTAAGTTTTTTTTATTTTGGAGACCATTTAGCCTTTTGTGAGGAAATATTACTACTTAGGGAATAAACAATCCAGCCATTAAAGTAAGGCAAGGGAAATTAAGTTCTGATTATTATGAAATCGATTGTGGCAAAATGTAGCTTATTTACAGAGTGAAATTGTCCAAACTAATTCCCAAAAATATTTATGGAAAATTCATTTCACATTCCTTTTATCTGAACACGTTAAAAGAAATAAAACACGAAACGTTATGTCCTAATCTGAATATTTATGAACAAATTTTGTGTTTTGAAATTATCCATGGTCGCATTGAAAGAGTGGATCTTTTGTGTTTTAAGCGAGGAAATGAGCCATAAATAATTGAAACTTGGTCGAAGTAATTAAAAAATAATTCTGCTATATATTAAAGATCCACATAATAAGAGCAACTAATATGAGAGATAAAATATCAGAAAGATAAGAAACGATGCAAACAAAGCGCAATATTCAGCAGGAAAAAAATAGGGAATAAACTGGTAGGGAACAAATTTGAATAATTCTTTAATAAAATAACAAGATGAAATATACTTTGAGCAGTCTGAAGTTAAATACGATAAGATTTCGCTGAAAGTTTCTGCTCTCCTTCAGTTCCAAACATAGTTGGATTTTTTTTTTCACATTTTGCTGTGATTATTTTGTGTTTTGGAAGAGTTTTTCTTCGCACTAAGAATTGAAAAAATATATATACTTAAGTTAGAAGTGTTCATCGGAGTAGGGATAGGAAAAAAAAAGAATGAAAAGTTCAAACCTATTAAGAGAAATTCACCTTTTTGAGAATTTTAGCGATATCTGATTTGTTCGTGGAATAACATTTCTCGCAGTCAGTTTCTTTCTTATATCCTCAGCTTCGAGCTGCAGTTCTGAAAACTTTCCTCTTTTACAATGCTGTGGCATAACAAAAAATATTGCAAATTTTGCGCTAAATAATATCATCATCATCATCATTATATCTGGGTTTATTGGCTCTATTGTAAGCACACCCAGCAAGGGGGGCTAGCATACAAGACATTTAACTGGATTAAATAAAGTTCAAAAATAAATAATGTTAAAATTGAGAAGAAGAAAAAAAAGAAAAAGAAAGGCTCCAATGCTGCAAAAAGTCAAAGAGAGAGAATAAATAAAAAAGCCAAAAAAGGTAGAAAAGTCAGAATTAGCCGAATCGAAGGAAACATTAAATTTTGACAGGATTTAGACAGAAACGCTCTCAGCCAATGGGAAGAGAGGAATTTTGGTATTGGCTGAGAACCACCACCGGCGATTTGCATGAAAACAATGTTAAAAAATACTAGATAAAATACAATTACAAATTAAGAAACAAGAGAAAATCTTTAAATTAACTAAATTTAGAGAATAAAGTTCAAAATATAATAGAATTACTGCAATATGACCAAAGCTGCTTCAACTTTGAAAGAATATCCCAAACTGAAAAAACATCATATTGTGTGCATCTTGACAACGCAGCGATAAACACTTTTTGATATTTTAAAAGAGAAACAGTTTTTCGTAGAAATTTGTAAGAGCTGGGTACTTCCCACTCAGCATTTGATAGTTCAAGATTAATAATAAACTTTAAGATATCCACAATATCTTCAAAAGTTTCTCTTTCCTCTTCGGAATCTTCAAAAGTTTCTCTTTCCTCTTCGGAATCTTCAAAAGTTTCTCTTTCCTCTTCGGAATCAAAACCTAAGTCTGTGACGAACACTGAGTCAGCAGAGACAGAAATTGAAGAACATTTGATACAAGTTGTGATTTGTCACAATTGACTGTTGAGATCTTTTTGTTAACTCTTTTAAAGTCACAATCTTCCGTCTGGGAAGAAGGGGAAATACATTTTCTTTTTGAGACATTTGAGTCAGCGACTTCCAATTCAAATGATTGGTCAGAACTCTGCTGAATTGAAGGAGACACTTTTTCTTTGCTACTGTCAGAAACTGGAACAGAATGAGAGGCGTCCAGGCAATAATCTAGCAAAGTTTTAAGTTCAAGTTTGACAGGATCGTGGGCAGGAGTAGAATGTTTAATGCGATTGACGAAGAGAGGACAATCTTTGATGTAATGGGAAGATGCCTTACACAATCTACATACTTTAATCATGCCTGAATAACTGATGACAGCTGTGAAGTTCCCAATTTTCGGTAAAACATCCCGCATCTCCATTTTGGCTACTCTTGTGCCAGTTTTGATGGACTCCAATCCCGGTTCTTGAAAGAATTCATCGTTCAAACATTTAACTGAACCAAAATTGGCGAGAGCAGCTTCGATATCCTTATTTGGGATGAAGAAAGGGAGTTTAGAAACAAATAATCTTTTAATTGGAAGAGCAAATCTTGTCATTGTAACAGAGAATCCTCAAAGGCCTTGAAGGGATTTGCTGCAAAAGTTTCAGCGCTACTTTCTGATGAGAAAGTGACCACAGTGGAGTTGTTATTTAGTTTTTGAATAACATTTAGATTTGGAGGACCGAAGTTATCTGCAAGCAGTCTGACAACAGAGTCATAATTACGTCCATCATGTCGAATCTTAAACGAGAGTCGGAGACGATCATCCTTAAGGTAATCCATATTTACGTTTTAATTCACTTTTCACGGAGCAAACATAAACATGTCTTGTCTCAGTGAAGAACCGAGAGAGTCCAACCCGCGCTAAATAATAAAAAAATGCGCTTTTTTCATTTTAAGAATATGATTAGTAAATAAGAAATAATTCCCATACTATATTGAACCATCTAGTGAATACTTTTCATCTGATTGGCATGAAATTAAAATTTCTTGCAGATTTTTCTATTTTCACTATTTCTGTTGCGGTTTGGTTTCTAGCTAGAAAAGAATTACATTCTGCTTCGCAGACACATATATTTCATATTTTAAAATGGAAATCCTGGAAAATAAAATATATATGAAGCAAAGAAGCAGTCAACGCGCATTTTTGTCCATCAAATAAGGCACAAGAAAAATCGCGGTAAGCAACGTCGTTAAGTTAGCTTTGCAGCAGTATCTGCCAGACTTATTTAACCCTAGAATGGAAAACGACAAAAGAATTCTGAGACTGGAATACTAATTACATTCCTAAGAGATAAATTTGAACGATAAATAGACTTTTTTTTGGTACTTGTAGAGCCCCTCCAGACTAGTTCTCGTGTGGGTCCTGTGTTAGACTATCTAAGGCTCCTTCTAATCTCGTAAGAGCCGAGTCTCTCCTGTGTGCATCTTTTCTATTCTGCAGAAAGATGGCCTCCGTCAGCGAAGTTCCCTTCTGGGACCTTCGGAGCTGCAGGGAAGTGCGTTCACTGCTACTAAGGAAGGCAAAGTCGATCTCTCTTATTCTCGTGCTCTGCCTCTCGTAACTCCACTTAACCTAATTGTAAAATTTGGTTAGGACACACGGCTCTGAAAGGTTTTGTTTCTACTTGGGTTTGTTTTTTTAATTATCTTATTTCCTAGCCATCAACCAAATCTAATGTAATGATGTTATGGACTTTTCAGAATCGCACGAGATGACCTCCTCTTTGAATTCCAGATGCTATCAATCACCCACTTAAATGGAAAGTTCCCATTTAGAGCAGAAGCAATCTATTTTACGAAAGCATCGGTTGCCAAAGAATGCTCTCTTTGTTCATTGCCAACCATTGTGTGAGGGAGAATATTTTGGTTAATGGTTGCAGATGATGTAGTGGCTCCTGCCTTCTATGTATGTGGACGTATTTTGTTCATCCCTGCACAGGAAAGGGGCTTCGCTAAAAGCTGGCAAAAATCCATTTATTTTGCGTCTGAAACCATTTTTTTTGTAGCAATCTCTGCAACTGAAATTGATTGACGACTGCGGACTGCACAGGTGTCGAACCTGTTGATGAATGCGGAGGTAGACAGAAAAGATAGCTGAAAGCATTCTAGGTGCTAGAAATAATGGGTACGGTCATTCATAAATTTCCTATTGCTTTTATCTAGATTTTAACTTTCTGTACTACCTTTGTAACGCCACGCGACGCTTGGCCGGACTATTCCGCCATTGTCCGCTTTCCGTAACACTTTTTATTTTATGACTCTTTACGTTTTATATCTAAATCGTCACAGCAAGAGGGGGCAGGGGCCTTATATACTATAAGGACTTAGGAATTACCGTATCATGGTTCAATGGGATAACTATTTTCATTAAACCTTGTAACTGTCCGATATTTCATAGCGCAACAACAATTAAATATTTAACACTAAATTTCGATTAGAATCTAAAATGGAGCAGTCACATTCTGTTCATGGTTGCAAAATTGTACAATATACACCAAAGAGCCAAAACATTATGACCACCTGCCTAATGCGATGTTGGTCCTCCACGTGTCGCCAAAACAGCTCTTACCCGTCGAGGCATGTATGCTACAAGATTTCAAAAGAGCTCTTGTGGTATCTGGTACCAACACGTTACCAGCAGATCCTTTAACTCTTGTAAGTTACGTGGTTGAGCCGCCGTAGATCGGATATATTGTTTCAACACAAACCACAGATGCTCGATTGGATTGATGTCTGGGGAATTTGGAGGCCAGGGCAATACCTGGAAGTCTTCTTTATGTTCCATGAACCATTTTCGAACAATCCAGACAGTGTGGCATGGCACATTATCCTACTGAAAGAAGGCACTTCTAGAGGGATATACCGTTGCCATGAAAGGATATACCTGGTCTGCAATGATGTTTAGTTAGATGGTAGATGTCCTAGTTTCCTGCACATGAATTATTGGACTCAGGGTTTCCCAGCAGAACAGGGTTGCCCAACGCATTACACTTCCATCACTGGCTTGTTTTTGTCCCACAGTACATCATGGTTCCAACACTTCCCCAGGTAAACGACGCACATGTACACGGCCATCCATATGGTGCAACAGGAAACGAGATTCACGGAACCAGACGAACTTCTTCCAATCATTCAAGGCCAGTTTTGACGCTCGTGTGAACATTCGACGCTTCTGACGGTGAACCGAGGTTAGCATGGACACTCGGAGCAGCCTTCGGCTACGCAGCCCCGTTTTGAGCAGGGTTCGATGTATTGTGTGTTGTGACACATTACTCCCGTCACCAGCATTCAAATTTAGGGCGAGTTGCGCCACATCATCCCTTCTGTTGGCTCATACCGTATGGGATAGCCTTCGCTTACCTCTGGCATCGATGAGCCGTGGTCAGCCCACACGTTGTTGCCTGTTCGTTGTTTTCCCCTCCTCGGACCACTTTTTGAACGTACTGAACACAACTGACCGTGAGCTCCCCACAAGCCTTGCTATCTCGGAAATGCTCTGACCCTATCGCCTGGCCATTATAATTTGATCGTTGTCAAACTCGCTTAACTCCGCTACCTTTCCCATTTGAAGAACAAGAATAACACTGATTAACAGAGCTCAGTATCAGGTGTTATTTTTACCGTTTCGTGACTTCACGCGCCGTCGTTTACCTGCAGTTGCTTCGATTTGCATAAAGAAGCGGTGGTCATAATGTTTTGGGTTTTTGGTATATATATATATATTTGGAGCGGGGGTGGCCCGCCAGTCCTGTAATCTGTAGTTCCGAGGCTCGAGTCCCACCTGTGCCAGCCGTGAGAGTTATCTACGCTAAACCACATCCTTCGGGCAAAACGGCGACTGTGATGGGCTTGAAAAGGTCGCCGTCCGTCGGATGGAGCATAAAGCTGTTGCCTCGTGTGTAGGAGAGCCATACACTGTGCACGTTAAAAACACGCTGAATAGCCTTAACGGGAGACTATCATCTGTCTCCTAACTGCTATCCAGTGGGTTCGCTTCTTTAATTTTCTCTGAGTTCTCGGGGTCCTTGTGGTCTGGTTATTTAGCACATTGTGTACAAACAAAGTGCCACTCAGAGGTAAAACAACCCAACTTCGGTATCCTTATGACCTGGCTATTTAGCCCATTGTGTGCACATAAACGCCCCTCAAAGATAAAAGAACCCAATTCAAAAATTTATACTCTAAATGTATGTAGGATGTTTTTTTAAAAATATATGTATCATGTTTTGTTCACTGAACAATTCAACTATAAATATGATACGGGGATATGAGTTTTTGAAACGACTGATTCAGATGCAAAAATATATTATAAAAATCATGACCTATAAAACGAAATATGATTCATCAAGATGACGTTTTCTGGAACTGCAGTTCTTTTGCATTGAACAGATTTACAAATTAAAATTTTTATTATTTACATATAACAATAAAAAAAAGATTTAAAGATGGATTTTAACGCTTATAATATTACTGGGTTTTTAATAATAATTGCATAATATGAAAATCAATACATCTAGATCATCCTACCTATACAAGTAGGTCAATGTTATAAACTGTTTAGCAGTCTAATAATTATTGCTATAGTATTACGATTTTACTGGCTCTTCTTCAGTTCAGTTGCAGCTCTCTTTATATTGCAATTATTATATCTACAAGCGTAATCAAAGTTTATAAATTATAATTAAATATGTATATAGAAAATATTATCAACTGGCAAGTTTTTTCAAACTCTTGTGGCATGTCCAAGACCTGAAGGAACTAAAACGGCACTCCACCTCTTTTTCGTGCGGCTACTGATGAGAAATAAATTTCTGAAAGAGAAAAAGAAAGTTTTCATTTTTAAACGAATCTATTTTTGTTTCATAGGCGGCCCTCCAGCTAAAACGTTTGTCCAGGCCTAGTTTATCTTCAATATGGGAGTGTTATGAAAAGTATAAACGATCATAACGTTTCACGTTGGGGCTGGAGGCGGCTCACTCTGTAGCCCACCAGACTGGGAACTTGATCTTTTCAGGTTCGATTTCTCATTGTGCGGGCGTTGCGATTTCTAATCCCCATTCTGCTGTTGGTGAGAAAGGGAACACGGATGGGCTTGGAAAAGAACTCGTCCTTCGGATGTGATGCTAAGTGTGTAGGAGAGCTATTCTTTGCACTTTAAAAAACACACTGGAAGGCTTTGAAGGAGACTTCTATCTATTTCCTAACAGCTGTCCAGTGAATCTCTTTCCCCTACTAAGTTCCAAGCCCTTAGGGTCGTGTGACCTGGCTATTTGTCCCATTGTATGACCCAAAGTATGACTCAGAAGTCAAACAATACATTTTTAAACTTTTATATTGTTATTTTCATGTATACGTGTACGTCTGTTCAGTTTAATACCCTAAAACCTAGCAGTAGTCCTTAGATCCATCAGACGCTATTGGTTCTAGCCATTAGGAATATGTTAGATTTATCTGTTATTTGAGTTTTATCACTAATGACATTAAGAAAAAATACTGCTCATTCTACGTATTAAGGACTATTACGATGCGTTTATATAAACTAGGTGTCTGTGCATTGCGACAACATGTGAAGTATTTCATTGTCATCACCTTTTCGCCCCCACTACAATTTTTGTCACCTTATTTTTAATCGCACATTTTTATTTCAATGGGTTGTTATCTTTTGTGATTAATTACACACTACGCAAACTTCTCCCTTCATAACAAACAACTAATACGCAAATTAAAATTTGCATTATTTTTCTCGCTGGCAGTGCGTTTTCGGGTCAAGCGACACTACCGCACTTAGTACAAGTTATTTAATCTACTAAGCTGGAAGAGAGACATACGAGATTAAAAAAAATCTCAAAATAATGCTAAACATATCCCACTGTGCACATTAATCACTACGTGACAAAGTCAAAAGCAAACTCTCTCTTTTTTCATCGCTTCATCTTCTCTTCCTTAATTTCCTTAGCTGACAAATCTATTTAGTTCATTCTGGTTTGGTCGATGACTGGTCCACGCATGAACAGGAACTCTCTGTCTCTTCTCGTTTCTCGCTCTCCGGGGAAGAGAATGTAGTAAACATATTTAAGCGTATAATTAATGGTCATTTCCTTGCTCTGAGAGTGGTGCACTTCCTACGAAGCTTCGGTATTCCCAATTAGCCAAACATGGTTCACAGATTAACCTTCTCCTGGTTGTGCCACAACCTCCGGGGACGTGTTCACTTTTCTTGACAACGGACTCTTGATTTGTCCCTGCGGTAGCTCCGTTTTAATTACTGCGAGTCTGTGTAATATCTTCTTTGTCGTTCCCATAATGCCAACGAATGTGGGAAGTGTACATTATAGGAAGTGGGATGAGAACCTGTGGGTAATTTAATTAGCGAGACCAATTGTCTTTCTGTCGCTTTTAATTAAAATGATGTAAGTACGTGCTGGAGACATGACAAAAATTACTAATTTTAAGTGGTTTTTCCTCTTTCCTTCATGAAATGGTAATGTATATCCCAATGTGTAAATGCACATCTGTTCCGCTTTCACGAGGAAGCAAAAAGCTCTTCTACTTAAGAAGTATCTTCTGAAGGCACACACGTTAGTCTAAATGCGACTCGGCCAGTGAGGCTTTCGTTCCAAAACTTCATTAAAAGTTGCACGGCAATTAACGCTTTCAATTTCTTAACCTACTACTTAAACGTTTGGAAGACAGCTGTTTAACATTCCATGTATGTATCCTCCTTAATGAGGTTTCTCGAATGACTAATGAGTTATGACATACAAGTTTATTTGCTTTATTTAGACGATTTTACACCTCCGATTGATGGAGTTTTAAATGATGAAATATTATTTGACCATGTTAATAGTGAGTAAAACTCATAGTGCAAATAGTATATGAATTTCATTGCGCATATTTAAAATGGGAGTAATAAATAAAGCATTAAGCAAGAGTATAAACATTTCCGTTGGTATTTCACACGTATAAATTAGAACCTTTATTATTGCGTTATTGAAGAAATATTATTTTCATTAAGGCTCAAGGCAAAAATTCGTGAATAAAAAACGTTAAAGCTGAACACCTCAGGAATTTTTTGACACTGTCAAGCTGAGAATTGGGTTGGGTTCTTTTACTTCTGAGCGGTACTTTTTTGCACACAATGGGCTAAATGACCAAGTCACAAGGACCCCAGAGGTTAAAAGAAGGTTGGGGGAGAGGACCCACTGGGACAGCTGTTGGGAGATAGATGGTAGCTTCCCGTCAAGGCCGCCCAGCGTGTTCTTTAACGTGCACAGGGTATGAATCTCCCGCACACGGAACCACGGCTTAACCTCTCATCCGACGGACGATGGCCTTTCCAAGCCCATTGGTGTCCCCTACTGACCGCGGGCAGGGCGGGGAATTTTGCGGAGATAAATCTCAACGCTGACCGAGGTGGGATTCGAACCTGGAAATTATAGATTACGAGTCTGGCGTGCTATTGACTGAGCCACCACCGCACCTAGCAAGTTAAGATTTATTTCCGCAGCAGTGCACGCATGTGATGAGAAAAAAGTCGTCAGAGAACTGGAGAAGACTGCCGCTCGCCGCTTGGGAAGTCAAGTCTTGTTTCCAGTAAAGGTTAACCTTTTTGAACTGCAAAATAAACTTATCTTGAAGTGATGTCTCATAAGGGAAAGGTTTGTCAGCTTCATCTTCCAGTGAGATGGAGGCTGATAAAGCCTTCATCATAGCCACATGAATGAACAAGACGCATGCAACACTGGTTTTCTCATTCAAGCGCTTCTCGCATCGGCAGCAAGCGATTCATCAAAGTAAATAATTGTTCTTCTGTACAGACAGAACCGGTCGTAAGCACTAAATAAACTCTCCGACAACAATAAAAGTATAGCGACGTTGTTTCGTTTTGAGATTTCTGTCTGTAAAGTAGTAGACAAGCATTTCTATCGATGTAAAGTAATTAGTAAGGTATAATAGCCAAATATGTTTCCTAGAATTATTGCTATATGTTTTTGAGACTATTTAAGAAACCGAGTGCTAAATTGCATGTTTACAAAGTCATTGTCCTACTAAAATATTATTTACCAAGTTATGTCAATGGGTATGCAACTTCGAAGCTATATAACATCTAAAATATACATTTAATGAAAATTGATGACATTCAAACATAACTCTCGATTTTCAACAATATTCCTTTACTATATAAAGCGTTACATTAGCTGAAATATCTAATAATAAATTAGTTTGTTTTATAAAAAAAATCTTTCATAATTGTCTAATGTTACTTTTCAAATGTATATTTATTTTATTAAATGGTTTTAAAAATGCTTAATAAGTTTTAATTAATTTATGAGGTAAATTCTTAAGACGCATTAGTGTTGTGAAATATTTTCTCTCCTACAAATCCTTAAATACCGAAAAAAGTCATTGAAAATCAAGATTTAAATAGATCTGAGTTTAATCTTTAATTTATCTTTAGTCACATGTTTTCATTAAATGCATATTTTGAGAATTATAGAGCTTCGAAATGAGATTCTCATTGACATAACACGGAAATCCTTTAATATGTTGAAAAGGCCCTTTATATCAATGCTACTCTCTAGTAAATTGGTGCTGAGAAGATCTTTATGATTTATTTTACCTGTTATAAAAGACTGAATTATTGAGGCATTAATGAAATATTGTACAAGATATAATCTCTTGAAGATAAGCTTTTAGGGAACTTTGCAAAATTATTCTTAAACAATTTTTATGATAAAGATATTTCATTAAAAAATTAAACTTATAGCTTGGATAATGATGGTGCATTAATGCTCTGATGTATAAGATTTAGGAATCCCTTCGTTTCAACAAGAGAAGAAATTTAGAGTAATCAGCTTATACACATATTTTTAGCATTTTTTTATTATATGCAAAATCATACTAAAACTTAATTGAGTATTACTTTTTTTCCATTTCTAGTTGAACTTTCATAACTGGAATTATTTTAGTATTTTTTTTTAATTATTTCAATATTTGTATTTTTTTTAATTTTCTATAAAATATTTTTTTGAGTTGATAAGCATAAAACCGACTGTTTCTGGAACCAACGAAATGTTGGATTGTGATAAAATCCATTATTTTTTGCTCTAAACGTTAAACTAATCTAGAAAATCGTTCCGAAGTTCTACACCATACATATTATTAATATTTTTTGCCTCTTCCAAGTGAAATTACGATTAACGCCAGCGTGGCAGAACATCATTTATGGATGAAATTACAGAGAGTAATTTCCCTCCAACCTCGAATCGTGCGCGATGCTCGGATAATGCTCTTCTGCTTATGTATATGACGTCCAAGTAACGTCATCATGCACGAGTTACTTCGAAAAGCGCGATTTGAAACGCGTCATTTGTTTCAGGATTAAAGAGGAAATCTGAATAACAACTTGCTGGGGAAGTGAGAGAAGTCGCTATTTGCTCTAATTAACCGTTGTCTAACTTCGTGCTGAATCATTTCGACAAATCTGTGCGAATGCAAAACACTCTTCATTCTGAAGCGCGACTCCCATTGACTAGTGTAGGAAATGGAGGCTATTCTGCCTTCGCCATTGCCAACTTCCGAAACTTTTAATTTTATTAGTCAAATGGTAATTGCTAATCCCGTGAGAGTAATTTAGATATGCAAGCACGCGACCGTGAGGAGCTTCTTCCGGATCCGGTGACCTGAGAAGCAGACGATTGCCGACGACGATCTTTTGCAGCACAGTCGTTGGCAAACATGGGGATGGAATGAAGGAACGTAACGGAAATGGGGAGGAAGGGAGAAAGAATGAAAATAGGAATTGCAAATTCATAAAGAGGGGGTTTGCAGGAGGTAGCTTTAATTAAGGAACTCGATGCAGTGCTCTGTGCAGTGCTTGGTAGAAGAGCTTACTACTTATCAGGAAAGCGGCATTTGAAAATCTCTGAACTTAGAGGAATTAAGTTAGTACACCTGTGAACTATAATATGTGATCAAGATTACATGTAACACTGCTAATTCTGTCGGTAATAGATTTTGGAAAATATTTTAAAATAAAAGATTTGTTGTTAGAAGATGATATGTGTGGTTATTAAGAACTAAGAAAATTATGGAACTCGTCTGTAGAATATAGTTATGCAAATAGCCTATACAGATTGAATATAATTATATGAATCACTTATAAGTGGTTCAGAAATAATTTCCCAATTTAGTGTTGTGAAGGACACTTTTATATTACCTATTAGCTTTATCTTGAAGGCAGCAATGAGCATCATATGTCCAAGGTTGGATTGTGTTGAAGAGACAGATCTTTCTGCAGATGATCGGCTCTGTCATGTCCCTCTAATTTATTAATTTTTATTTATTGTTGCATTTTTATTGTATTTTCGTTGTTGTAAATATTTTTATGTATTAAGCGTGTTAAAAGTGCTATTGTGGAGATGTGACTCATAGCTGTTGTTTTCGGGTCTGAGATGGTTGCCTGCACATGCCAACGAGTCTAAAAGCCCTTTTACGGCTATTTACAACTAGCCTCGGGCGCGAGTGCAGCCGCTGGAGACTACGGCAGCGAAAATAAACAACAGTCTTGAGCGTCGCTGTCAAACAAGAAGGACGTTTGAACATGCATCAAGGGACGCCGCTCTTACTCAAACAAAACCCTTAAGGAGAGGGTTCGATTTTATGTGAGAATTAAGGTTCAGTTGTTGATGAACCACGTTGGGTTAGATATCCTTTCGCCGAGTTTGATGTCGGTAAAACGAGAATCTGCAAAGTGCGGGTCTCCACCTCATTGCATAATTTTTTGCAGTTAGGCGTCGCTAACCCCGCGATTTGGGTTCTTCCCGACTCGCGGGGTTTGCGAGGCCTATCTGGGTCCTGCCAAGCAACATCCCATTGCCCAATCCCGAAATTCTGAATGCCTTTTTCAGTGAGTGATCTGAATTTGAGCTGCGAATTACTGATTTTTCCCTGCGAGTGTTTGCCAAAGTGATTTATCAGTTCTGCTACTGCACAGTTGTTTCCTAAACTGTGGATCGATTTACCATACTTTTTATCGCATTTGATCTTTAGTCGCATGCTGATGAGTTTGAAGAAAGGTCATGAGATGGGATATTAAGCTGTGAACTTGTTGATGGAAAGTTAAACTGTTAATGAAAATCCTGGATGGACTTCTAGAGAGAGTTCCATTCGCATATAACAACTGGGAAGTAGATCGCTTTTCCTAAATTAAATTTTTGTGTCTTTGTAACTCATGTGCAGAATGAAATTTCGATGAAGGTATGGATATCTGCAAAAACATTTGTAGGATGTTACCATATGCCAATCTTTTGGAAGTCGGAAGGTACAAACATATCGAAGGACTTGAATTTTTGTTACAATTGTTACAACCAAACAAAATATATTGATAACGAGGCACTGTGGTATCGGACACGTGAGCAACAATCGATAATTGTTAAAAACTGGAAACATGTGGAATATTCGATTGATCAAATTATATAAAAACTTAGAGATAAATTAGCAGAAAGTTTTGTAACCTGCAACTTTGTGGCAAATTTTAACGTTTAGGGGACGGAGTTGGCTCAGTCGGTAGCGCCAGGCTTGTAATCTGTAGTTCCTAGCCGAGTCAGCGTTGAGGTTTATCTCCGCAAAGGGGGCGGGGGTGGCTCAGTTGGTAGCGCGCCAGGCTCGTAATCTGTAGTTCCCAGGTTCGAGTCCCAGCTGGGTCAGCGTTGAGATTTATCTCCGCAAAATTCCCCGCCCTGCCCACTGTCAGTAGGGGACACCGATGGGCTTGGAAAGGCCGCCGTCTGTCGGATTGGACGTTAAGCCGTGGGGAGAGACATACCCTGTGCACGTTAAAGAACACGCTGGATGGCCTTGACGGGAGGCTACCATCTGTCTCCCAACAGCTGTTCCAGTGGGTCCCCTCCCCCAACCTTCTCTGAGCCTTCGGGGTCCATGTGACCTGGCCATTTAGCCCATGGTGTGCAAAAAAGTGCCGCTCAGAGGTAAAACAACCCAATCTCCGCAAAAATCCCGTCTTGCCACGATCAGTAGGGAATACCAATGGGCTTGGAAAGGACGCGCTGGATGGAACGTTAAGCCAGCTCCATGTGCGGAAGAGCCATACCTTATGCACGTTAAAGAACACGCTGGATGGTCTTGACGGGAGGATACCATCTATCTCCCAACAGCTATTCCAGTGGGTCTCCTCTCCCAACCATCTCTGAGCCTTCGGGGTCCTTGTGACCTGGCCATTTAGCCCATTGTGTACAAAACAGAGATAAAACAACCCAATGCAATTTTAACATTTAGAGTTTTTCTACTGCTTTAACGCCAGTTGCTGTCCTTCTCGAAGCAGTTTTTAGATACGGGTGATTCACCTGTGACCTTTGACTTGGCGAGTTAGAAGTAGACAGAAAGTTTACCTAACGAAACTGTAGCAGGTTTGGTTTTCCCTTCAAAAGAGATTGGTACATATATGATGTCTCCCTGAACATGTCTAAATGTTTTATAAGGCTCGTCATCTCGCCATTTACTACATCGTGCAGCTTCAAAGTAGCAATACAATTAAAAGTAATCTCTCCAATTCAACGATATATATATATTTCTAACTATTTATCACTTCCTGTTTTTGGAAGGGTATTGCACTTGGTGCTTAGAGTTATTATCTGTGAAAAAAAAACTAAATTAAACCAGCGATGCTTATTTTTTAACTGTGTTAACAATTGGTTTCCCAAATTACTTCAATAATGTGATTGATGACATTCGTGTAAATAGCATTTGTAATTAATTTTTTCTAAGTGCAGAATTAAAAATGTTTCCAATATAGTTCTTCGTAATTATTATTATATGAAGTACCTGAATTCAGCAATAAATTAGCCCTAGAATTGAAACTTTTTTATATGCATTTTGCAAATAATGATTAACATTTATCCTAGAATAAAGTTTCATATTCATATAACGTTTTCAAAAACGAGCAAAATATTTATAACGTAATTAGTTGAAGTAATAGATTTCTGAAGATATTCTAAGAAAAAGTGATCAAGAAAAGAAATAAAACTTTAGTTTTAATCCGTGGAGTTTCGTTAATATTACTGATTAATTCTAATTCTGTTTCCATTTCTTCACTCTGATGATTACGAACGATGCAAATTAATGAGCAAAAAATAGTTTTAGCAGCACAATAAATTAGACTAATGGAAATTACGTGTTCCCAATCCTACCCTTTTTCTTTTTATATTTTTATATCATCTCAGAAATTAGATTTGCATTGTTTTCTTCTAATCGTTTTTGTCTGTCGCGAAAAGGAACAGAAGAAATTAGAAGGTAAAAAACAATAATGAAAACAAATGAGTTTTGGATAGCCTCTTCGGCTTAAGATATCATCCTACAAATACAAGATGATAGCATTTCAGAAAACGATAAAAAAAGCATCTTATGATCTCCTTAATATTTTTGTCACTATCATATTTATAGAAGATATTCCAGGAGAAACGAAATTTTCCGATTAATGTTTTTTTTATTATTTTCGAGAAAGTGAAAAGTCCGTTTTTTTTTTTCATATTTTTGGACTGTAAAAATAATTTGAGTTCAAAAGCGCTGTTTGTACAAATGAGAAATGCTAATCTTAACCACAGAGAAATAAGTGCTTAAAATGCATGAAGACTGATTATGGTTAATCGTTTCCAAAAATATTTTAGAAAGTTATTTTGCGGATGAGAAAAATGACTATTTAATTAGTATTAAAAAATATCGATAATTAGAGGAAAATATGGTGTAAAATATCAATATATAATTAATATTATTGTAAACGTTGTAAATATTGTAATGCATTTAAATGAATACTAATTTATGCCAACGTAAAATAATGAATATTTAAAATAAGAGAAGTAAAGATGCTCACTTAAGGGAAGCCAATCACTTTCAAAGTGAGATAACGTGTACACTGAATGACAACTTTATTCGGTACACGTACCTTATAACGAGTAGTTTCGCCTTTTATCTTCGGGGCAGCTGAATGTGTCGAAGCATACACTCAATGAGATGTCCGAAGCATTTCACAGGGATGCTGGTCGATGTCGACTCCACCGCTTCTCATAGGTTTTGCAAATTGGCTGGTAGTGGATCTCTATTCCGTACAGCTCGTTTCATCTCATCCTATGCTATGTAATTGAGATTTTGCGACTGGAGAGGCCACTGCAGTAAATTAAAGTAAGTGTCATGTTCCCGAAAACTATTCGTGGACGATACTAGACTTGTGACATGGAGCAGTATCCTATCCTGCTGAAAGAACCCATTCGGAGATCAATATGCATTTGTCATGAAGAGATGCACCTAATCAGTAAGGATGTTCAGATTACCTGTGGTATTCAAACATTGCTCCGCTAATATAAAAAATCCCATTGTGTGCCACTAACACACTCCATGCACTGTTATACCGCCGCCATTAGCCTACAATGTTGATTTCTGGCACGGTCAACATTGGAGGCTAATGGCGGTGGTGTAACAGTGCAGGGACTCCATGGACTCATGCGGTTTTGTGCTATATCCTGCCCCTGAAATCAGCGTGAAACGGCAAGACCAGGATTCATTAGACCATGCGACGTTTTATCAGTCCTACAGCATTTGTGTTCCCTAGTCCATTGCAATCTCGATTTCTTGTTTTCCGATGACAAGAATGAAACCCAGTTAGGTCCTCAGCTACCATATCTCTCCATGATAAGGTACGATGAGTTGTGCTTTCTAATATGCCTCTTTCGCCACCAGTCTGTTATTCTCGGCTGTTATTTGATTGACTATAGCCCGTCTCTGAAGCTGCACAAGGCGTGTCAGTTTCCGTCGGCCCCTTTCATCAATAAACTGTTTCCGACCACACTACTGCCATTGGCTGGATGTTTTTGGATGTTGGACCATTCTCGATATACCCGAACCACTATCATGCGTGAATACTGTAACAGGGTTGCTGCTTTTCATACCATGTCCAATATCGCTTGAATCTTTCGTCTTGCTCCTTCTGGCGCTAAACTGCACACCATAGAATTCATAATACCTACCTCTCTGCTTTTAAATAACATGGTATGAATATGCAATGCTGAAGAAACAGTGTAGTTCATGGAAATGGAAGGTGTCAGTAACAAAAATGACCACTTAGTGTATAACAACATGTATGAAAGGCATTATCACCAAGTTTTATTACTATTAGCAACATATTTGAATTGTGCGAATATGGTTACAAATACTATATACAAAGTTGTTAAGATTGGCATATTAATCGCATGGTTAGGGAAAAGGCAAACACAATTAAAAAAAAAATATTAAATAATTGGAAAAGACCCCACAATTAAAAATTATTAATGAAAAAATTAGGTATATTTACCCACAATTTCGACATTTTGTTTGCTTTCCGTTATAGTTTGTATAATTTTTTTTTTCGCTGAAACGATGCACAATATTGTTAACCTCTTCAAATTCGAGGATAAATGATGTATAGTTATTGTTATTTGTGGATGTCCAATATTCTTAAATTATTGATAAAAGAGACTTATTTCATCTATTTTAGCCTATCTTCCTATTGCTTTTCTCTCGTCTTTTGTCGATTTGTGAATTTGTCAATGTCAAGTATGTCACGTTTTATTCTAGTATGGCAGGTTTATTCTAGTATCATAGGCTATAAAAGAATGACCTCCTTGATTTGTTCCTTCCTATAAAAGGGGGAAATGTGAAAGTCGTTCTACTATATTTTCCGAATGGGAGGGCCTGCAGTTACGAGTTAGGTGTCAAATGAAAGCTTATATTAGAACCGTCGTAGATTACTTCGAATTATGCCCCAAACCATTCTTCCCTCACCCCAAATGGGGACGGAAATTTAGGGGATAAACCTTAAAGAGTTATATCTCAAAGCTCATGAAGTTTTCGATGTCATGGGCTACTTCAAATACGGCTGCAAAAGAAGGACAGGAAAAAGTTGTCGATGTTCATGAGTTTCTGAAGGTAGGTGTTGTTAATAAAAGAAAAAACAACTGATATTTTTAAATTTTTTATATCTTCCTGTATGTGCCCTGAAAAGTAGAGAATAATCATAAAACAATATCAATGGTGCAATCAATCACTCAATTCGTATTCGCTTCAAAGGAAGATAGGGCGCCGATTTTTCTACTCAACAAGATTGCCGGCGCCCTGCTTCCTTTGAAGTAATATGAATTCAGTGACTGATTGCACCACCGATACGTTTTAAGTTTATTTTCTAGTTTTTAGGGTGCACAAAGGAAGATATACTGCTCAAAGTGAAAATCGCAGCACCAAGGAGGAATGGAAGTAGAGATATGTAAATCGCAGGAGGCAACGGCCATCGGAAATATGCAAATGATGAAAGTTCTGCAGCAAATGGGCACTTGATACCCAGTCAAGCCATGGATAAATACCAAGCGGCCACGAGCTGATATCATAGCATGCCCGATAGTGAGGTTACACTGCATGCTGAGAAAATGTTCAGAACATGACTTGGAGACGCCGGCAGGACCCTTATGCGCAATTGACACCTTCTGGGAGAGAGCGAATTGTCGATATACGGATAGCTAAATTTAGCCTTCAAGTGATCGGTGCACGCATGGGGCAGAATGTAAGAACAGTGCAATGATGCATCTCACGCAACATCAAATGACACAAAATACAGGTATGAGACTAGTACACCACACCACAGGACATGAAGATCACAGCTCATTAGTATGAGGTAGGAATGAGGGCGAGACGTCCAGTCCGGCATCTACTGTTGCAGAGACATCACCAATCACGCCATCTGCATTGGTGTCAAGCGATGCAACATTGGACTATAGAATGGAGGAAAGGTGTTGTTCACCGACGAGTCCTGATTCTGTTTCAGCATGCCAGACGGCCGTTTGTCTCCATGGCGTCGGCGTCGTCAACGACATGAGGAACCCTATTCCACCAGCCAACATACGGCTTCCACTGTGGTACAATAGTATAGGGTGACATCACATGTGGCAACCGAACACCTCTGCTCCATGTTTCTGGTGCACTAACGGTGAGACTTACATTGACGACATTGTTAATTCTGTGGCACGACCCTTCCGTATACTACCATATCTGGACAGATTCTGTAGCAGGACAACGCCACCCCACACACTGCACATGTAATGATCGACAGTCTCCAAGGTGTGGACTATGGCTGCCATACTCCCCAGACTTGTCGGCCCATTCAGCATGTGTGGGACCTTATGGGCCGCTACCTACGCCAGTTACCTACGACAGCGAACCTGGCACAGTTACGTGCCCAATTGGATGTTGTTTGGATCGCCATACCTGAGGACATCATTAACCATCTGATTGATGGAATGCGTAGACGTTTGCAGGGTTGTATATCCGCCCGAGGTGGTCCTGCTATGTACTGATGAATCTGTAATAAATGCAGGTACCTTGCGTTCTCACGTTCCGTTTTTGATCATTTGCACTTTTACCCTCATAGTCTCTGTCCTGTGAATTTTAGGCATATACATCACTTTCTTCGTAGTGTTGCGATTTCCACTTTGAGCAGTGTAGGTATTTTATTCGTACAATATAATATATTATATTATATTGTACGAACATCGAGATAATAAATACAAATAGAATACGAAAAGGATCAGGACTTCAACAATCCATAAGGGCTTTGCAGCGTTACAGACTTATTTTACGCAATTAGTCCTCTTGTGGCTTGTGAACAAAGTTTTGTAAAGTGTATTAAATATTTTTGAAGCATCCCAAATAGATATCTTATGGTGTTTTTATTTTTTAACTACATCAAGTAAAGTTCTTTACATAGGAACCCACGATCATTTGTCCGTTTATATTTCCTGTGTAGTTTCTATATTAAAATGGAACGGGGAGTGGCTCAGTCGGTAGCGCGCCAGGCTCGTAATCTGTAGTTCCCAGGTTCGAGTCCCAGCTGGTCAGCGTTGAGACTTATCTCCGCAAAATTCCCCGCCCTGCCCACGGTCAGTAGGGGACACCGATGGGCTTGGAAAGGCCGCTGTCCGTCGGATGGGACGTTAAGCCGTGGCCCCGTGTGTGGGAGAGCCATACCCTGTGCACGTTAAAGAACACGCTGGATGGTCTTGACGGGAGGCTACCATCTGTCTCCCAACAGCTGTTCCAGTGGGTCCCCTCCCCCAACCTTCTCTGAGCCTTCGGGGTCCATGTGACCTGGCCATTTAGCCCATGGTGTGCAAAAAAAGTGCCGCTCAGAGGTAAAACAACCCAACCCAACCCAGTGGGTTCCCTCTCCCAACCTTCTCTGAGCCTTCGTGGTCCATGTGACCTGGCCATTTAGCCCATGGTGTGCAAAAAAGTGCCGCTCAGAGGTAAAACAACCCAACCTATATTAAAATTTTCAGAATCTAATATTAGGCATATGGCACATCCTGTAGTGAGTATTTGTACAGAGCGTTATTTACATATATATATTATACATTAATATGCCTGGTGGTATCTATGCAGGCTAGGTAAGTTATCCTCAAGGTGAAATCTTCCTCAAGAAGAATGGTGGCATCTTTTTTTACAACCTTGCATGCCATTCTGAAATAACAAGGTCTGTGTTTAAGAATGTTGTGGCCTTACAATGCTCACTAGCCAAGCTATTATATCCATGTGTATGATTTCAGTTAGCATAAATTTGCTCTAATTTTTTCATTTTCCTACAAGGTTAATGAAAACACGATGTTTGTTTAAAAACGCACTAATATTATGTCATACGTATGACTACAGAAAAATCTTACTCTACTTTTGAAAAAAAGTATTCCCGTTACTGAAACGGTTGCAGTATCAGTAGCAGGATGTGTTAACCGATCTCTGCTGACCTATAATATAGAATAAATTTTTCCTCATGCTATCCGCTTGACACGGAGATCAGACAGTAGTCCTTCGGGTATAAAATGTCACAGAATAATTCTGTGGAAAGCGAGACCTCAGTAGAAAGACAACATGAAGCAGATTTCAGTTTAGTAGTTAACATGTTTTTATATTTAATTTCTTTGTATCATTTCTAGAACGCCACTGTCAGATGGTTAACTACGGCGAAAGATCGGAGTTTTTACGGACATCAGCTTAACACCCCTTCCACGTAGCAAACCTCCGTTGCAACCCAATAACGGTCTCCTTTCTCATAGGGAGAAAATGGGAGGCTGGTGTGAGCGTCATAACTTCAACGCTACAACGAAGAAGGTTCGAAGGGCTCTAATATGTGAACCACAAATTCTCTGTGCGTTATTAATTGAGCCGTCCGTTCTCCAGATATAGTTGATAAAAATCCATTCATCTGCTATTTCGTTCACTCAATTCTAGCAGAAATTGATAGGATTGCATCACTTTTGAGTAGCCGCTTTGTTACCATTCAATAACGTTATTATCTCTCTGGAAGTTGTCGTTACGCACTTGTAATAGCATTATGCAGATTAAAACAGGATTCTAAAGCGTCCAAATGTAGGAATCAGTTAATGGCATTTATCTTGAGGTAATTATCAGCCTTAAAACTGCCCAATTAGTACACATGACTGTGGCGCCCATTGCCTAGCGAAGTCGCCCTGATACTTATTACGTGTAAGATTCCAAACCAATCCATCCATCAGGCCTACAAGGGCTATGTGTGTACATCTTTAATGCATTTTCAATTAGACCACCCCTTTTGGATTTGCTTTGAAGCACTGATTAGGTATTCACAGCCGGCTTCTAGCCCTCTTAACCCATTTAGTAGCACGACGAACAGTTGAGAGAACTTGCTCCATTGCAGTGGAACTATATTTAGATCTGTTACTCGTTCCCTACATTAAATCATTGCGAAGCCGCAGAAGTTGGTATTTAAGGAAAATGTTTAATAAATTATAGAGTTTGCGCTTTATCATAAGTCTTTGAAGAGCTGGCAAGGTAGGGATGAGATTTTGGTCGTTTTCTAGCCTGATCCGGCAAAAGTTGCTTACAAGTTACTTAATACCGTCTTCTCATTTTACGGAAGGTTATAATGCTTCGACTAAATTCTTATTAGAGAATTAAATAGATTTTCTGCCTTTTGAAAGTCGTCATATTTTCATTATCGTGTTTATATGTTTCTGTGAAGAGGGCTAATTCGGAATACTACATAGCATATTTTCCTGACTTCTCCTGCAATGGGACTAAGTTAATTATCTAAGTAAACCATTAGTAATTCTTCAGAGGAGAAGTACCTAATGTGTGTGCTTCATTATTGATGCATCTTATTTAAGGATTGAATACAGGGTTCTGCTTTATATATTCAAGCGCATTGCATTCGCTGCGAAGCACATAGACGCATTTTTAAAACCAATGCGAAAGTGAATATGCATCTGTATTATTTTTATATACACGCATAAAAAAAGATAGACTTACAGTTTGAGAAATTCTGGCATGTTTTATAAAGAAAGAGAGTCAAATTTTGTGGAACTTATTTACATTTAACCCTTTCGGCCCTGCCGGTGGCATTTGCCACCTTAATATACAAAGAGTTCTAGGTACTGGCTGAGTATCTAGTTTCACCATAAAGCACTAGATGTCACCTCTACAAAGTATGTGAATCACATTTCATGACATGGTTCAACAAGAAGTGAGTGTTTACTTATCTGAGTGACCCGTATTGTTCCGCTATTCAAGATGAATGCTAATAACCAGAACACCATGTTTGTAAGTACCGATCTAAAAATCGAAATCGAAAAATTGTTTCAAAAATTTTCGCACGAAATAATTTGATAAGATCTTTTATAAAAACATTATTTAAAATGAATAAAAAATATGCGTCTATTTTTATCTCTAAGACCTGATGGTGGCATTTGCCACGATTTCCTAGTTTCTAAACCTATGGCGGAAACCCGCTGAAACTTAGTAGGGGTGTCCTTGTATGTCTTACATTCAATTATTGATGATCAAAAAAAATTTATTTTTCATATTAAAAATTCAGGGTTGAAAGGGTTAAGACAAACTGAGTTACCTCGTATGTTCAATGATTGCAGAGAAATATGATATCAGAAGGAACGTTAGGTATGGTAGTTGGCTCGTTCATGTTTCGTATTCTAGTTTCAAGTTGAAATGTCAGTTTGGAGGATAGAAATCATTCTGGTGTGAGTTGAATTTGGAGAACCATTAAAACATTTTAAAGTCATTGATTAAGTGTTTTCCTTCTTGACGTCTTTTGATGACGATACTCTATGGAATGTTTTCGAGAGAGTGAATTTTGTCTTGATGCCACCCTTATACTAAAGAAGTTTTCAAAACCAACTAGAAATATTATTTCCTGCAACAGAAAGTGAACTGACATCAACAGCCATTGGGCCACCAATTTCTGCTATTGTAAGGTTTTGTACACATTTGTTTATGGTCTTTTTGTACATCTTGTAAGATTTGCGGAAGTTGTATGGAAGCCACTTTCGCCCATTCATCACGAGAAGCAGAAAAAAAAAATACTTGTGAACTGTTCGCACGTAAATCCATTTACTATTTGTTATTGAAGAGTGCAAGTGGTAAGAAAAAATTATTTTAAGGACACCTTGATAAGACTGTTAAAAGTTACTCAACAAAGAAGAGATAATAGTTGAGATTCTCAGTTTAATTATCTTGAGAGTTTTGTGACAAATACTGGTAAAAAGTGGCATGTGATAAACAGAATACTCATTGCTGCTAGCACAATAAGTAAAACAGAATCCAAAGAGCAGAGCAGTTTAAATAATGAAAAGAAAAATTATGTTTTTTAACGAAAACTTAAGAATCTGTGGAGCTGTGGAGAAAGGGGTATAGACATCTTAAGACTAAAATGAAACTAAATAATGGTTTAGTCCATTCTAAAGTTTGCTATGGTAGCGAAACTTGATTCCTTTATATACTCAAGACAACACAAAATTTGATGCTTTCGATTCTTGGTGCTTATAGAGTATTTTGGGTACTAGGGGGTTTGATTATTTAAGCAATGATGATGTTAAATGAATTCATCAGTCTCCTTCAAAAGTATCTTGTGTAGGAAAGGACTGCATTGTTTTGACCAGTTGAACTAAAGATTAGCAAGCACAGTTATTATCAGTGTCCTTAAAGACCTCAGATAAAGAAGAAGACCTAAAATACTGTGGGTAGACAATGTCAAACAAGACCTTGTTAGAACTGGCCTACACTGAGCAAATGCAACAAATGTAATTCAGTATAGAGGTGTTTGAAGGACTAGATTACAGTCTGTTTGGATTTCCGTAGCACATGGCTGTTTGAGGAGTGAGTGAGTGGCTACATGTGTAGGAAGGAAGATAGATAGGTAGGGAGGGAGGTACAGTTCTTAGGAGGCAGGTTGAAGTCTCCTGTCAAGGCCATCCAGCGCATTCTTTAACATACATAGGGTAATGACTCAACTAAGGTATGACTCACATAATTAAGTATTCGATGACATTGTTTTATAGTTATTATTCTCCTCTCCTGCACATAAGCAGATGCTTTTCGGGTCATTTGTTTAAACTTTTGTATAACTAACATGAATACGAATAAAGATTATTATTATACAGGGTGATTCAAAACTTATCGTTCAAATTTCGTGGGGAGGTAGGGAATACGTCAGGAAACCGATTTCACATAGGAAAGAATGTCCGAAAATGTACGCATGCGTATGTAGAGGGCGCTGTGTGTACCCAACCAGTGTACAGCTCGCCCGACCACTCCCGCTGTCATCAGTGTACGAGCTGACTTACTAGTGATAAGATGAATCGTTTTACGCATCAAGAACTAGCGGATATGCATCTCGCATATGGGGCAGCTGGCGAAAGCGGCCACCGAGCTAGGCAAGTTTACGAAGACCGATACCCCAACAGAAGAATACCGCAGCATCAAATGTTTGCACGTGTGCATCGCAATCTGCGCGAACGTGGTTCACTGCGCAGCAACATGCAGGATACGGGGAGAAGACGACTGACGCGGACAGTCAACGTCGCAGAACAAGTCCTACAGTCCATCGAAGATAATCCGAATACCAGCACACGAGCTATTGCTCAGCAGCTTGGGGTCTCTCAGTCAGCAGTGTGGCGGATACTGCACGAGGAACGTGTGCATCCTTACCATCTGCAAAGGGTGCAGTTACTGCATCCTGACGATTACCCGAAGCATGTGGAATTTGCACAATGATTCATGCAGAAAGGTGCCGTGGACCCCAGTTTTCCAGCTTCTGTCCTTTTTACAGATGAAGCTTCATTCACTCGTGAAGGTGTGTTCAATACACACAATTCACATGTGTGGGCTTACGACAACCCGCATGGTACGAGAAGTCACGCTGCGCAACATCGTTTTGCCGTAAATGTGTGGGCTGGAATCATTGGTGACTGTTTGTTGGGACCTTACTTGCTACCGCCCCGATTGGACGGCCGGAAATACCCAATATTTCTCGAGACAGTGTTACCGACTTTTCTGGGCGCTGTTCCTGCGCATATCCGCCGAGATATGTAGTATCAACATGACAGGGCTCCAGCCCATAGCACAATTGTTGCGCGTGATTACCTGAACCGAACAATCGGAGCTCGATGGATCGGTAGAGGTGGACCGATCGCTTGGCCACCCAGGTCACCTGATTTATCGCCCATGGATTTCTTTTTGTGGGGGGCCATGAAAGACCATGTGTACGAGACCCCCGTCGACAGTGAAATGGACCTTGTTGCACGAATAGTGGCCGCCGCAGGCATTGTCCGTGATATGCCAGGCGTTTTTGAAAATGTTCGGCGGTCAATGCAACGGCGCTGTGAATCCTGTGTCCGTGTAAATGGTCGCAATTTTGAGCACCTACTGTGAACCTGTACTTTACCTTGTTGGAATAAAAGTCACATTCGTTACCACTTAACTGTACTGTTTCCCTGTTTTCACTTTACTTGTCCATTTTGTTCATGTAGATGACGTTTGCGGGACATACTTTCCTATGTGAAATCGGTTTCCTGACGTATTCCCTACCTCCCCACGAAATTTGAAGGTTTAGTTTTGAATCACCCTGTATATATGAAATAACTGCTAAACGTCTCATACAACGAATGGATGTCTTTTTCTATCCCATACGCGATATATAGGTGAATAATATTTTGTATAGCTCACGAAATAATTCGTATGTAGCGCATTATTCTGAAGGATAATTTTTGGAGATTTCCATCTCTTGTGATACAACTTTTATCGAGAAAAAAAAGACTTAAATTGGTATTTGATCGTTTTTAATTAATATTCATCTATTTAAATATTATAATTGGCAATTGGTTTGTTTTCAAGGAGAATTTGCGACATTTCATAAAATTATTGACTGATTTAACGTTTGTCAAAATTTGTTGAATATTTTCTTCGCGATTAGAAAAAAATCTCTATCTTGTTTTTAACGGAGTTCTAAAAATCATATTTGTATGATGAATAATATATAATAAAGATTATCAATCAATCCTTTCGTTCATTTTCTTTTTCCTGGCCAGGTGGTGAAAATGATTTTCAAATCCTTATTTGAAAGAGGATTTAAAATTGGAGAGAAGTGAATAGGAGCAGCGCTTAAATTGAAAGTTAATTACTCTTAATCGTCAACATATGACAAATTAGCTCGTTAGGGTGATCTTAGTTCACTGATGTATATTATCCAGCACTCAATCAAGTAGATTACTGAAGAATACAAAATTCCGAATTTGCAAGTTAGATAACACATGAATAATTCATAGTTGGTGCTGCACGACGCCACATCTCTTAGTGAAGAGACATTCCTTTCCAGCCTTCCTTACAAGCAACTACTTTGCAATCCAAGCGTGAACGAGAAATAGACGAATCTTAAATTTGAAGCAATTTCTGGTGTCTGTGCCATGGACGAATATTTCACCCAGTTGCCGTCGTAAAGATGATAATTGCGGTCAGCTGAGGTCGAAAATCGTAAAATTGCCAAGCGCAGAAACTGAAATGGTTCACAAGAGTTAAAATATTTTTCTGCAAGGCAATGTTATTTATAAATTGAAAAGATTTCATCAATGTTACCTTTATGTTGAGCTCAAATAGAGTTTGAAACGATTTAATTTTATTAGTAAGTAACTGTCTTCTCAGTTTTTTAAGTGTTTAGTCAGTTTCTTTTAAAACAAAAACCTAATTCTGTCGATACCAAAAGATTGAGAGCTAAGGTGAAAAAGATTAAAGTGAATGCTTCAAATTGATCAAGTCTGGAGATATTCCAAGCTTACAAATTTTGACATTCAGTGGTTCTTGCTGGATGTACAGGGTGTGTCATTTAAAACGCAACCCAAAGAGCAGAGCTGTTAAAATAATGAAAAGAAAAGTTATATTTTTTTAAGGGAAACTTAGTAACAGTACTAGATTTCGATTGATGGGACGACTGCCCATACTGCGAACAGAACGGCTTTCTTGCATGACTTCTTCGGTAAGCGCATTGTTGGAAGTGATCTTTGGCCACTCCAGACAATGGATAGATTCCAAACATCACACCACCTGATTTTTTTTCTGTAGGAATATCTTAAAGAAAGTCAATCGCAAGAACCCACGGATCCTGGAAGAACTTTAACATAATATTGAACAGACTGTTACCGGCATTGACAAACAAACACTACGAAGAGTTGATAGAAACATTAAAAAGGGTCTTTCAGAAGTTTGTGGACATTTTCAGTATTTGCTCTAATTGTACTGAAACTTGTTTATTACATTTATATACCCTGTAACTTTGAAAATATATGGTACACACTATTTGGTTACTACATATTTACATGGTATACCCGGAATTCGTATTAACTCCTAATTCATTACTTTATCATTTTTCAAACTATTAATATCATATCGAGTTTATTATTAATGTCCTTGAATTGTATTGAACAAAATTCTTAAACCATCAGTGAACAGCATTTTGTACCCGTTTATTGTAATGTATTTAAAAAGCCCTGAAGGAATTTTTCTCCGGAAAGTCTTCTGAGTAATCAATGCAAATATTAATCGTTTTGAAAGCTAAAAGAACTATGAATGAAGAACTTTTAATCATGAATCAATGGAGAGGATAATTTAATCATGAACTAATGGAGAGAAAGTCTCATTTGTTTGCTCTTGTAGTAGAATTATTGTTAAGTCATCATTCGTGGTCTGATTGGACTTTTTAAGCCATGGTCACGGCTGCAAGAGACTTCTTAAGCTAAAGAACAAAATGGCCTTAAAGGGAAAGGAGGCCTATATCCGTCTCTCTTAACAGCTGGTCAATGGGTTCACTATCCAGGTCTGCGATTTTTGTGACCTGATCATATAGCCCATTGTGTGCAAAAATAGTGCCATTCAAAGGCAAAATAATCCATCCAACCCAACTCATTGATCGATAAATCAGTTATGAAAAGCTGTAAAATCTAATTTGTGACTTGTGATGGATTCAAGATAATAGATTTCCTTAAAGTAATTAAAGATATTTCTCACTAGCAAGTATTTAGTAAGGTCCTGATCGAAGTTGAAACACGAGTTTCACTAAATGATATTCAGGTGTACTCATTGCATGCAAAATGAATTACATTATTAAATTTCAATTTTTAAACCAGTTCTTGCAAAAGAGGGAAGTTATTTAAATCTAAGTAAGTATCCCAGAGAACTATACATGTTTCAGAATCTCTCATGTTCTAATTTAATTATGCATGAAACGAAGTGACATTTCTTGGTTTCTTACATGATATGATTTGTGGAAGGTTCTAGATTTATGGGTGATTATGAAAGGTTCTAGTTGCTGATTCTTACATATCTCTCTTGATCAACAAGTTCCAATACTAACAGATGCTACTGCTTCTTTTAAAAAGAATTCAAGCTATACAACCTGCTCAGAATAAGCGAATTACAGGCAGATAGAAGCCATATTACCCTTGAGAAATAATAGAACTAAAGTTTGTTCCAGTGTAAACATATTTAGAACTCAGTTATAGATTTTGTTTTATAATTTAATAAGATAGAGAATGTTTTAAATAGAAAATATTAAGAATTAATTAAATAATTGAATTCAGTGCAATTGTAACAGAATTATAATACATAGTCAAAATGTATATTTGTATTCATGAATAGTTAGCTGAAAAAATTTGGAGATTTGACCCGAATATTGTTGGTGTCGCTCGTGTGGCGTCATGTATATGTCTGGAACGGAGAACCAAGTTGCTTCATATCCTGGAAATTAATGTTGTCACTGAAGCTTTTGTCATTATATCGATAATTCAATGGTAGAGTATCACACGAGATATCTGGTGAATAGTTAGCTGGGACTCATGAATGGTTAGCAGAAAAATTTAACTTTCACAGTGAGTTTATATTGTACCTTGGTTGTCCGTTCCCTACATAAACAATTCTTCTGTCTTTCAGATCTGTTGTTTTTGCCTTTGTTTTTAACTTTGGTTGTGGGTTTTCAGGAATTTTTATATTTTTACTTTTCGTTTTACAGCTCGTTTGGAGAAAAATGTCCTCAGTAGTTTTTGTGCCATAAAACCCCAACTAACCAGCCAACCAATACATTCTAATTGCCTTTCCGTATTTTCAACCCAGGTTTTTTTATACCTGGGTTGATTTTATTTTGTATTTCTCTCTGTATCGGTGTGTTACATGTTATTTATACACTTGTCTTTTGTTGTTTTACCTTTTTACCATATCATTGTTTTTGTTTTTTAAATTATGGTCGTGGATTTTCATGTCTTTTATCATTTATTTTGTCTTTTGTGCCATAAAACAACAACCAAACCCTACATAAATGGCGCCATTGGTTTCCAGTTTACTGGTCAAGAGTATAGTACATAGTAGAACAGATAATTTAGTGATCAAGAACATAGCAGAGAGTAGAACAGGTAGTTTAGTGATCAGAATGGCTTAGAAATTCCAAACTTGCACTGTCGAAGTCTTGGGAACGATATGTTTGACTGTTGAGTAGTAGGTTGGTTTTAGAAACTTTCGTTACGAAATCATGATCTCATATCTATTTCTTTCCCACGAGCATTTTGTGTGATTCTGCTCAGAGGTAAATAAAGAACTTGTGCGATGAGAATTCTTCAAAGAGTTGATATATTTACAATTCCAAATTGTTTTGGAAATTGGTTTAGTCATGATGAAATAAGGAGGATACAATTCTAACTTAAAAAATGTGAACCTGGTTTTAATATTACAGACAGGTTGCATATTATATTTAATTAGAATTTAACGCAGATTACGTTTATAAGCAAAAAATATAGGAAGCGTTTTTATTAGCTCTTTTAATATACTGCTTCACAATATTTTATTTTTGTATTTTTGTATTATTGAGCAAATTTGACAAAAATAAATTAAACTCAAAATCAGCTATGTATTTTTTAAATGAAAAACAAATTAGGAAAAAACTAATTAGGACTTCTAAAAGCTTCGAATTTTGTGAGTGAAATATTACTCTAGAAATTACTTGTAAAACATTTCTTCGGAATATCTTAAAATCATGGGACTATATGAAAGTCCAAAAAAAAGGGATAAAAAGGGCTATATGAAAAAAAGTATAAAAAGGGCTATATGAAAGTTTCAGCATAAAAATGAATAATTTAAGCAAAGTTTCCAGCAATTTGTAGGAATGATAACAAGAACCGTTATAGCAACCCATTACAGAAAAATGAATCTTTAACGACGTAATAAGATTAAAATGTAACGCTCTTCCTCACACGAAACCGAGGCGATTTCGCCGTTCCTCATCCGCATATGGCCAATCTCGTCGCTAACCGAGTCGTTAGATTGCTATGAGGAACAACGTCAGAGCGAACATGATGCCAGGTGATTACGGGGCATTACTCTACGAAACCTCACCTCATTAACGTGATTAAGGGATAGCTTCAGTTATGGAGGTTAATGCCTGTGTGTGCCACTGCCCAGCAACACACAAGTGAGAAGCTGGTTTTCCACCTGAGCGACAGAGTATCGCGACGTTAGAATGCAATATGACATCGTAATAGACATTTTCCCTTTTCCAATTAACCACTGGCTTGTTTGTCACAGCTTGGCTCTCGGGATTGATGACCATGCTGGGCGACATCAAAAGCGAGCACTGATGTCTCATTCCACAGAGAGAACACACAACACGCTCCCTAAATTGATTTGTAAGCTATTTGCGATTAGGCTATTTATAGACATAAAATTAAAGGTAATCTTTGGCCTCTCGGAGGATTTCCTTAATTTAACCTTACCCGATGGGTACAATAATCATTTATGAATTGAGGAACATTTTCCTTAAGTGGAAAAGGTTTCTAGTAAAGATCAAATCAATAATACAAACCGACGCCACAATAAAATGATGCAACATTCATTACCTAAACATATCGTTTCATTATACTTCTAATTTGGTGTGCAGTTTTATGATTAACCCTACAGATTAAGAATTAAAGAAAAGAACTTAAGGAAAAAACAGAGTGATATCTTGACCGAAAACTGTCAGAAAGTCACATAAATAGATCAATACTTTTAGAAATCCCTATCCTAAAATTCTAACATTTTGAATATACTGGCAGTTGCGAAAAACGATCCAAAACATGGAATCATTTTCTTTGTTTCTAGCATTATCAGAGTTGGGATGTTATATCTCTGAGAGTCCGTTTTGTGCATACAATGGGCTTAATGGTCAGATCAAAGAACCCCGAAGGTTCAGAGAAAGTTAGGGTAGAGGTGACCCACTGGACAACTGTTAGGAGGCAGATGGTAGCCTCCCGTAAAAACTATCCAGCGTGTTCTTGAACGTGCACAGGGTATGGCTCTCCCTCACACGTGACCACGGCTAATGGGGAGTTTTGGGGGTATTATCAGGAGGTCTGCGGTTGCTGTTACATCTCATTTGCTATAATATCTCGTTATAAGGGAGTCGCGATTTAGATTTTTGCTCAAAGTTGATCGTTCTTGTAATGAAACCTATATGAAAGAGCCCAATATTGAAATGATAAGTTTTTTTAAATTGTAATGTAATAGTAAATTTCATATGGTGTTTAAAATATTTTTGATACAGTTTAGTTTTTTTGGTGGTGTTAGCAAAATTACTGCTAACAGCATGAAACTTCAAACCTCACCCCCTTACTTACACTAGTTGATACACCTATATTGCTTCTTAGTGATAGAAGTTTCACTTCACTACACTGCATTTGAAAAAACGTTGCGAATATCTAGTTTAAACTTAATTTTGTTTCGCTGAATAACAACAGAACGCAACAAAGAATTCCTCGAAATTTTCAAGCAATCTGCGAGCCATTCAAAATTTATTTTCTTTCATTTTTATTTCATTTCCTCCGTTATTCTGAGAGAAAAGTGGAACCGTTTGACTTAAAGCGTTGCCAAAAATGTAATTATTTGCCGAGGCATTTTTCTTGTGTGAATTTTGCTAATGCGGATTTGAGTTCCTTCGTTGTAATTAGTCAGCAATTATATGGCACAAGGTGTGTCTACTTACAGAAGAGAAAAGACACGACGGCACAATTGCGTGTAGGAAGTGAATGTAGCGTCTTCCCCCCTCCCCTCTACTTCCGAGTTCGTCAGGAACTGGCCACTTTTTGCTGATAACTTGAGGAAGAGAATACATTTCCCATGTTTCGCAGAATGCGCTTCTTTAATGCAAAACTAAGTGCCCTTCAGCAGAGTACTAAATTAATACTCTTAACAGCATTAGGTATGCTAGCGTTGAGTAATTAATTAACTTTAATTAACGTGGACATTTATTATTTACTAAAAATGTTCCCTTCTTGAATGAGTGAGAGCCTGCTAGTAAGCGAAGTGTTATTACCGCATTTCTTAGCGGCCAAACGCATCGGAAGAATAATAACGCGATGCTTCGGAATAGAATGATAGCGCATGAGAAGATCCAAGCGCTGCGCGGGAACCTGCACGAGAGTTTCTAAAACTTGCCCAGATTTTTCCAAGCACCAATTTTTCCCTGCAATTAGAGTGAATAACTCTAATTGGGATAATCATCCAGTGGTTAGTGTCAGCCACTGCATATGGAGAGAAATCAAATTCGCATTGTGGTTAAAAATGTTAAGAAATAAATATAACAATAAATGTGTTTAGAATATTAGATAATTTTTGCCATTATCGATTTTTAATAAATAGATGTAGCATTTCGCTTTGAGTAGGAGTATGTTTTTTTCAGCAATAAATCATGTAAATAGGATTTCGAAGTATGGAAGGAAACTTTTTTTTATCTATATTGTGTTATAAATATAATTTCAACAACAATTTTCTAGACATTAAGCCGCTGCCCCGTGTGTAGGAGAGTCATACCCTGTGCACATTAAAGAACACGTTGGATGGCCTTGACAGGAGGCTATCACCTACTGCTAACAGCATGAAGCATCCACTGCTACAACGCAATGCTGTCGTCTCCCAAACTTGTAAACGTCTCCCAATAGCTGGTCCACTGTTTACCAACATCTATCTCCCAAATAGCTGGTCCACTGTTTACCAACATACTTCCCAACAACTGGTCCATTGTTTACCAACATCTATCTCCCAACAGCTGGTCCACTGCATATCAACATCTTTCTCCCAATAGCTGGTCCACTGTTTACCAACATCTATCTGCCAACAGCTGGTCCACTGTTTACCAACATCTATCTCCCAACAGCTGGTCCACTGTATTTGGGAGGCTCTCCTCCCCTAACCTTCTATGAGCCTTCAGGATCCTTGTGACCTGGCCATTTTGTGCAAAAAAGCACCGTTCATAGGTAAAACAACCCAACCTTATCTTCTAGATCCCTCTTGCATGTGGCCTTCAGCATATCCAGATAATTCTTTTTCTGTCTCTTCATTCTCCTCTATTATTATACCTGGTTATCTTCAAGATACATCTTCCCCGGAAGCGCGGTGGTATTGCGTTATTTCGTAGCAACACAGTAACACTGCAACTTCTGAGTTCGAGGCCCCATGATGGCATGGTCAGTATTATCTTCAAGTTTAACAACGTACGAAGAAGATGAAACCGTCATCATAATCATCTTACTAGACCTGTTTGATCTGTCATTACTTGCAGATAAGCTAGCAGCTTTGCGAGTCATATTGCTAGGTCTTAAATCGCTATAACCACCAACTTTTGTTTTCCCCTGTGCAATGATAGTATTATAACTGGAATCTTGATAGGATGAGGCTGGGCACTGGTAACATCCAGCTGAAATGTTTTTCTTTGAAAAAATTCTCATATCCACTAGGTAAGTAATATATAATTGATATTCATCATCATCATCATCATCATCATCATCATCATCATCATCATCATCATCATCATCATCATCATCATCATCATCATCATCATCATCATCATCATCATCATCAAGCAGCCATGGGCTACGGAGGTCCAACCAGACTGCGCAGTTTAATTCTTCAAGCATATCTGTCCTGAGCTACATATGCAGCATCCTGCCACTGCATACCAATCCTAACAAGGTCCTGTTTGACATTGTCTGCCCACCGCATCCTAGGTCTCCCCCTCCTTCTGAGACCTCTAGGCACACTGTTCATCACCCTATTCGCCAATCTATAATTATCCATACGGGAAACATGACCAAACCAACGGAGTCTCTCTTTGCACAATATGCTGCTTAAAGGAGGTTGTAAACTCCTTTGCCTAACCTCATCATTAGTTACAAAGTTAAACCACCTAATACCCAAGACACTACGTAAGCATCTAGAATCAAAAGCATCTAGTTTCCTGTTATCTTGTTTACAAAGCGTCCAAGTTTCACTACCATAACTAATCCTAGAAAGAACCAAACTATTATACAGTCTAATTTTAGTCTTTAGGTGTATACGCCTATATCTCCACACTTTCCATAGATTCTTAAAAGTCCCGGCAGCAATCCCTATTCGTCTGTTAATCTCATGCCGCACATCACCGGTATCTGTTACATAGCTCCCAAGGTAATTAAACTATGACACCTGCTCAAGACTGCAATCATTCAGGTAAACTGAATCACAACCTGCCTGACCAATTTTCATCACTTTAGTTTTCTCTCTGTTTATAACCAAACCTACTCTACTACCAGTCTCATCAACAGCTCGAATGAAAGAGTTCATCTCATCAACATCATTTGCCAAAAGGTCTAAATCATCAGCATAATCTAAATCAGAAATTTTCGTAACTCCAGCCCATTTAAGGCCAAAATCTTTCCCTTGAAGTGAATTTCGCATAACATAATCAATAACCAAACTAAAGAGAAAAGGAAACAAAATACACCCTTGTCGAACACCAGAAGTAATGCTAAACCAATTGCTACAAGCCTTACCAACTCTCACACACGACTCAGTGTTATTATAGAGAGCTTTCATTATGTAAACGGGGCGGGGGTGGCTCAGTCGGTAGCGCACCAGGCTCGTAATCTGTAGTTCCTAGGTTCGAGTCCCAGCTGGGTCAGCGTTGAGATTTATCTCCGCAAAATTCCCCGCCCTGCCCACGGTCAGTAGGGGACACCTATGGGCTTGGAAAGGCCGCCGTCCGTCGAATGGGACGTTAAGCCGTGGCCCCTTGTGCGGGAGAGCCATACCCTGTGCACGTTAAAGAACACGCTGGATGGCCTTGACCGGGGGCTACCATCTGTCCAGTGGGTCCACTCCCCCAACCTTCTCTGAGCTTTCGGAGTCCATGTGACCTGGCCATTTAGCCCATGGTGTGCAAAAAAGTGCCGCTCAGAGGTAAAACAACCCAACCCATTATGTTAACTAACTTGTCAGGTATACCATATGATCTCACAATTAACCACAAATTATGACGATCAACAGAGTCGAAAGCCTTTTTGAAATCAACAAAGCTAACAACCAAAGGTTTCTGAAACTCTATACATTTCTCAAGAATCTGCGTAAGTGAAAATATCTGATCTACACATCCCCTACCACTTCTGAATCCACATTGCTCATTACGAAATTGCCTGTCAACCAGATTCTTAATTCTATTAAGCACAATCATGGAAAGAACTTTACCTGGAACAGAGAGTAGGCTGATACCCCTATAGTTATCACAAGAACTACGATCACCTTTTTTGAAAATAGGGATAAGAATAGCTCTGGTAAGATCTTTAGGAACCATGCCTTTATCATAAAAGTTGTTCAAAACTTCAGTCATCCAAGTAGTAACCGAAACATTCCCAGCTCTGAGCTTTTCTGTAGTAATTTCATCTACCCCTGGGGATTTATGAAGTTTAAGTTTAGAAATAGCCAAAATAACTTCAGATTGTGTTATAGGGCCAACATTAAAGCCGCCAATGCATCTATCATCATTACAAATAATGGGAGTAGTACTAACCACATTGTTTAGAATATCACTGAAATGCTCAGCCCACCTAGCCATGACAGAATCCACCCCTTCAATAACCTTACCTTGTTTATCCTGCAATCCTTGTATGCCTGTCCGTTTTCTACCACATAAAACATTAACTATCTGGTACAGCTCTCTGCTGTTGCCCTGCCTAACTGCTTCCTCGGCTTTGTCAGCCAAGCCATCAAGCCAAAGTTCTTATCAGTAGCTAACTGATTCTTTATTCGTTTATTAAGCTCTCTGTAATCCTTTCTATTAGGACTAGTAGGATACTGATTAAGGACTATAACTGGGTCTTTCAGAGCTTCTGTATTAAAGGGAATTTTCTTAAATTTAGCACAACACTTTTTAAGTTTAAGTTGCAAGACACTTTTAACAAGGTAATGGTCAGGTCCAATTTCAGCTCCCCTATATGCCCTGGTATTCCTAACAGAACTAGTCCATTTGTTGTTAATTAATATATAATCAATCGTATTCTTATGCAGCCCATCAGGTGAAACCCATGTGTACTTATCAGGTGAAACCATGTGTACTTATCAGGTGAAACCCATGTGTACTTATCAGCCCATCAGGTGAACCCATGTGTATGTTGCGGTGTTTGCAATAAGTGTTAATTGCTCTAAAACCATTGAGTTTACTTACCTGTAGGAGACGTTGCCCATTGCCATTGCAGCTACCAATACCAAAAGGGCCTATCACCCCTCCCCAAAGGTCAGAGTCAGTACCAACTTTGGCATTGAAGTCACCTAAAACAAGGGTAATATCTCCTTTCTTGACAGAACACTTTCTTTAAAAAAATTCTCATATCCACTAGGTACGTAATATATAATTGATATTATTCTGTTATTATTGGTGAAGTATATATTTTAATCATTTCAGTCTATACTTGCGTTTATACACTAGATCTAGTCGTTTTTAGGGATTAATTTTAAAACATTGAATAAAATGTCTTTTGAAACTTGTTTTCTGTATGAGAAAATGAAATATCTTTACAACTGAAAATATTTTTGTCACTAATTTTTATATTAGTAACAGCTCTTTACTGGACTGTAAATAATAATATAGTGCTAAATGCCTTTCAGAATTTACAATAAATTTGGAACTGTAAGGTGAAAAAAACTTTATTTTGAGATTGTTCTTCAGAATTATTTCTTAAAAACATTATTATTTCTTAAAAACATCTGTCTCCCAACAGCTGTTCCAGTGGGTCCCCTCCCCCAACCTTCTCTGAGCCTTCGGGGTCCATGGGACCTGGCCATTTAGCCCATGGTGTACAAAAAGTGCCGCTCAGAGATAAAACAACCCAACCCAACCCACTCATCCATCTGAGCTTTAGGGGCGGGGGTGGCTCAGTCGGTAGCGCGCCAGGCTCATAATCTGTAGTTCCCAGGTTCGAGTCCCAGCTGGGTCAGCGTTGAGATTTATCTCCGCAAAATTCCCCGCCCTGCCCACGGTCAGTAGGGGACACCGATGGGCTTGGAAAGGACGCCGTCCGTCGGATGGGACGTTAAGCCGTGGCTCCGTGTGCGGGAGAGCCATACCCTGTGCACGTTAAAGAACACGCTGGATGGCCTTGACGGGAGGCTACCATCTGTCTCTCAATAGCTGTTCCAGTGGGTCCCCTCTCCCAACCTTCTCTGAGCCTTTGGGGTCCATGTGACCTGGCCATTTCGCCCATGGTATGCAAAAAAGTGCCGCTCAGAGGTAAAACAACCCAACCCAACCTTCTTTCAGAAATAAGTTCCAAAGCTTTATCACTGAAATAATTTTGTTTCCAATGTTCCCTTTTACCCAAAGAGTTCTGTTGGTTTCAAGAAAATCTTGTTTAAACTGATCCCATTCTTTCTCAACGTCAGCAGTAAGCAAACCACGATTTCCATAAATGACTAAGTAGGCTGTCATTGTATGATTTGGCTATATCTGAATATTTCAGACCTTCAGTGTTGAAGGTAATTTTCGTAACCTTAGCACAACATTTCTTAAGCTTCAGCTGTAAAACTCTTTACCAGGTAATGGTCAGACCCAATTTCGGCTCCCCTGTATGATCTGGTATTCCTAACTGAAATAGCTCATTTGCTGTTAATTAAAATGTAATCTATCATATTCTTGTGCAACCCATCAGGTGAAACCCATGTATGTTTATAAATGTCCCAGTGTTTGTAGTATGGGCTAGTTATTCGCAAACCATTAAGTTTACTTACCTGTAGGAGACGTTCCCCATTGCCATCGAGACAACCAATGCCAAAGGGATCTAAAACTCCTGTCAAAAGATTAATGTCAGTAAGAACTTTGGCACTGAAGTCACTTAGCACAAGAGAAATATCTTCTTTTTTCACAGAATTCAAAATATCCTGAAGCTGGCTGTAAAACGTATCCTTCTCGTTCTCATCAGAGTCCTCTGTGTGGTATAACAACAGATGATATTCAAGTCTTTAATTTTTGTTTTAAATTTTGCTGTAAGAAATCTTTCATTAATGCAGTCATATCCTATAAGAGCATCACTGGCGTGTCTGCTGAGAAGCAAATCTACACCTTGGAGATGCTTTCCATCCTCCCTGCCTAAAAAGAAAAATTTAAAGTTATTTTTAAGTATCTCACCTTTACTTATCCATCTGGTCTCTTGCAAGCCTAGAATATCTAGGTTATTACAATGGAATTTCTGCGTGAGGACAGCAAAAGAATAATTTCTATATAATGTTCCTCGTACCTACAGAGAGAAAATGTTTAGTAGGATTTTTAAAGAGATTAGGCAACAATATCAAACAGCCCCCTGATAGCAGGCATGGGGCAAAGACCTATCCCTCCTCCACTAAAGGCTGAAGTCACCGATGCTGGTAGGAACTTAAAGCATTACCTTTACAAGTGGACCTTTTCAAGAACCATATGGCCTGCCTGAAACACATTACTCCAGTTTAGGATTGACGATGCCCAACTAGCTAAGTGAGGATGCAGGTAGCTGCGATGGCCTCTGATCAGGATTATCCACCAGATGATATAAGGTATCCGCTGCCTCTGCTCACTTAGGGCTGGCAACCCACAAGCAAACAGAAAACACAGCGGCAGATTTTCCCTCAACATAAGCCCACTTGTAAGTCCAGGATCCATAATCAAGCTCAAATTTATAAACCAGTCCAGTCTAGTGGGTATAAATGGTCAGCACCAGAACCCTGTGAAGTTGACCACTCCTCATCAGGGTTGAAAAAAAGAAAGAGTGGCCATAGATGACCAGATCAGTAGGCCATACTGAACTGGCAGCCCTCCACTTCCGTTCCCTTCCAAAAGAGAATATTTCTTTTGAAAGGTACTAACGGCCTGCACCACGAAAAGGTGGGGTCGGACATTAGGTGTGGCCGGTTCTGTGCATCATCACTGGGGATTGGTACACAGATCTCCTTCCAGTTTATGCCTAGCTGCCATTTATAGATAAAGTTGGAATAAATGTTTATATTTTTTGGGAAAGTAACAAGAACAAAATTGAAACTTAAGTCAAATGAAGTAACTGATTTTACAATGCTACATCTCTTACACGATCTAACAAAAACAACACAAAATTATAAAATACCTTTTTCAAGTATTTGCTTGTCACCATATTTAATTGCTTTTCAATACTTCGCTTGCTTGCTATTGCATCTTAGTCGTTTGACGTTCACTTTTGTTGTTAGTGTACGTATACAACAGTTGCTAAGATATTCAGACCTGTAACATTATATACCTCGTAGAACATTGGAAGCATTTCCTTTTGCTATTGTGACTAGTAATGCCATCCAGCCATGCAAAGACTTGTATCTCTAGAGATTAGTATATCTCTAGAGATTAGTATATCTTTATACAATATACCGTTCGGATTCCGTTAATGCACATTATTGGGATGTAGAAGAAATAAAGGATGTATCCTTTATTTTGTTGTTTTTGAACTTTCTAAGTTATTTTTGTGACGTTAAAAACAAGAGTTAGACTGAAGGATGGGTATACTTTGGCTATTTGAGTAGAAAGCAAAAGTTTATAGATGTTTGTTCGTAATCCATGCGGGCTCTGTGGTCCCACTGAGACTATATTTGCTCTTTACTGAAATGTATTCTACATGAAAATACTTTCAAATCTACTTTTCAATCTATAGGACTTTCTATACGTACAAAAAACAGCCTACGTGTGGTTTATATTTCTCTCTCTCTCTCTGCATCTCTCATGCTTTGTCTGAAACCGATTTGTCGGATATATCTTTGAAAACCCTCGGCAACGGTAAAGCCTCCATACAAATTCCGAAGTCAGCTGCATTTCTCGTTCAAGGTCCATCGAGGTGCGCAACAGCGTAAAGAATTGGTACGGTCGCCAAAAGCCCGTAAAAAATCCACAATAATGCTCAGCTGTCGTCTTCCGATACTGAGTGAGACTCTCTCCATGAGAAACCCGTTCCTCAGAATCGCAAGCATCACTTCACCTGGCAATCGCGAATCGACGTACGCTTCAGTCGAAGAGAAGATGTCATCTGAACAACAGCAACGCACTGTGGCGGTGCCATGACACCGATAAGTTAAAATTTCAAGATATATAAGAGATTGCAGCAAGCATCTGCATTCTCGAGTGGCGTTTGCTTATCCGTTATATAAGATATCTCTTCAGATCCTGATATCAGACAAAGAAGTGAAATACATTATTTCGTCTAACAATAATCAGTAAAATGTCTCAGTTTCCTCATTTTCTCTTCATCAACCAATCAATCAATCAGTTTCATCATCATATCAAATTTACAATATAGAAAAATATGAGTTGAACCTAAAACCATATGGTTTAACTAGGTCACTAAAGGAAATAAAAACTAAAATCGACAACATCCTCACTACGAAGATATACAAGCTTTTCTGGTGGTATAAGCTATTGTCTTATTTCTGCTATGGAATTTAAAAGTGGTCTGGCAAGGAAAAAATAGCTTCACTTTCTCTGTGCGCCTCATACACCGAATAAATATATGTTCTTACCAAGCTGAAGAACTGATTCAGTGTTTGAACAATGCGCAAAACTTTTTAACTTTATTTTTTTGGCCGTTGTTAATTTCTGGTGTTTGAGTTTTCTTAAATGATCTCCTGTTCTGCTTATGACTAATCCGATTTTATTTTTCTCACTCGTCTAAATTAAAAAAAAATGTTATTAGTAGTCTTTAAATGTTACAGAATCGTTTGTGCACATCATAGATACTTCAGGCAGCCCACCTGGCAGAGAGGTCCGACAGAGCACTGTAGGCAAAGAGAAGACTTATAAATATGGCGAATCTTCATGAAAAGGACAAAAAAAACATGCATGTGGGTTCGAACCGAGTCTCCTTTGCTCTGTAGCCAAACACACTAAAGTTCGAACTCAGGGACCGGACGTTTCGTCTAATGACGCTTGGTCCAATGCCGTTTGATCCAAAGGGACAATTCGTCCAATCTCGTTTGTCTAATGGACTATTCGCCTAATGGTACGATTCGTCTAATGCCGATTCGTCCAATACTGCTTCTTACAATAATAGTAGTAGGCGGAAGGAGGGGTAGAGCAAGGGGTCATTCCCCCATTTGAGAATGCTAGTAAGGATAATGGAGGCAAACAATTATTAAACTTTTACATATTTCACGCATTTTTTTAAAAAATTTTTAAAGATCTCTCAAACCGAGGGTAAATTGTTATACGGCATTAGAAATAGTTTCTTGTTGTCCCTTTAATGTTTTCCAGCTCGATTGTGTTTTTTGTTCCTCTCCCCCCTCGCTTTTTTCTAGATCGGGGCCTGCCAGTACAAAATGTTTCCTTCCGTTTTAAAGAACTTTTAAAAATGTTCTTGCAGAATCTGTGATATTTATTGCTTTACTATTTTCTCTCTCTCCATTTCGGTTCTTAACGATCTGAAGAGAGTGGAGGCTGGCTCTCTTTTCTCCACCCCCGAGATCCATTCCTCGTGGGCAGGCCAGAATTTAGAAAACAGTCGAGGGTGGGGGTGAAGAAACTCAATCGAACCTTTTTTTCCCATACAACCCTTTTTCAGACTGTCGTATTTTCATATCGTCATATTTAGTGCAACCTAGATTCCATGGTTCCAAACGAATCATTGAATTGTTAGTACACTTCATAAAAGAAGTGCCTATTTTCAGTAATTAATGGAAAAAGCATGGTAATAATGTATCGCTTTTAAAAATATTCTCAAACAAAACTATTGAATTTATCCCCTCTAAAATATTTCGTTCGAAGTGGTACCAAAACAATCCACTAAGTCAGTTTCGGAAAAATTCCACAATGTCTGGTTTTCTTGCAATTCAGTGTTTTTGACTACTATTACATATATATATATATCTATTATGAATTTTCATTAAACTTATAATCAAGAAACCTGGATTGTATTTCTAGATTAAAGCAATAAAATTCAGTAAAACGTTTCTTAAAATTGCAGCAAATGTTTTATTTTGAAATATCACATTATAAAGTGGATCACTTCTATGTGCTTCCTTTCACTCTCTTTTTGTCATCTCTATCCTAACACAGCTAATCTTTTTTTTTGTTTTAAAACCACCAAAGAGAGGGAAAAAAAGTCATCAGCCGCAAATGTAACTTCGCTAAAGCTTTTTGCTTAGCTGCATATTATTTGCATAATGCATTACACTGAGTCATCATTTTCCAATTTAGTCACTGTTCTAAGTGAAACAATAATTACAAAGAGGCAGAATAAGATGTAAAAAAAGAAACCTTAACAAGGCTGACAAAAAATGTATCTCTCGCGATTAAGCTTACATAGAACATCTAGTAGATCGTCAAACCCGACGCACCGTAGGTTTTGTGATCGCAGAATGAATGGATTTAGTAGTAAGTAATAGAATAGAAAGAAAAGATTCTCCTAAAGCAAAATAAAGAAAACTAATGAAAATCACAGCTTTTGAACTGCTTGCAGCTGTTACACTCAACTTTCTTTTCCCCATTCTATATTTTAATAAACTACATTTGATTAAAATGCGTTTTTTTTTTCGAATATTATTTTTTTCTTTCCTCTGTAGTTTGTCTTTTAATCTTCCTCCAATTTCTTTGGCTGAATGGATAGTTAGAATTCATAATAGCCAAAGGATCTGTTCGCTGAAGAAATAGAAAATTTCATACGATCACGCTGCTACGTGTTACATTCGTCTTTTTTCCTCTATGCTCTTTGTTCTCGAGAGTTGCTGAGGAGTGGGAGGATGAACGCGATTGGGAGGCTGGGACTGAATCTTTCATCCGGATGAGAAGAGAACGGTGAAAGCAGTTTGCGTGATTTCCGTTTTTTTTGCAATAAGGCCACTGCAGTGATATGAAAACGCAGAAAAAGGGAAAAGTTGCGATGGTTTCTGCTGTCTGAAAAAAATCATCATAGCGATTCTGTAAGAACTTATTTTAAGAAACTGCGATATCTTCATTCGCACAACTCTCGAGAGACAAAATAACAGAGGTAATTCCATTTCTTCTTAACAGTACTAAATGAAAATATCTTTGTGATAGGAAATCTGTGATGCTGAGTTATCAGCAGTTCCAGATAAACCAATCAATTCCGAAGATTTTAGGGTAACAAAACGTCATTATGTGGTTGATAAAAAAATCGTATCTACAAAGAGCGTTTGAGGATAGAAATCATTGTTACAGTATGTGATATTCGTAGAAGAGAAAACGATGAAATTTTTTATAAAATAAAAAAGCTAGTCTTAGTTGGAAAGAATGTAACGACCTACTTCTCAAGCTTATCTTCCTTATACGTAGGGTGACCATGTATACTTCACGAGTAGGTTAGGGTGACTTGTGTTCCTTATGAGTTGGTTGACCATGTTTTCCTCATGAGTTGGGTGGCTATCTGTTCCTCTTAATGTGCACCACTTAACAGCGAAATGAAATCATCTTAGCATATTCACTTATTTCTCAACACAGATAAATAAAAATTTAAAAACACATTTAAATAATCGTAAATTATGAAATTGTGTTCGTCAGAAAAAACCGTCTGTCTGTGTCTATGGCTTATCAAATGGATGTAAATGTATAGATACTTATCAAACGAATACTTGTTGTATTCGGTGGTTAAAAAAACAAGGAAATATTACGATATTCGTACATAACCTTTTTCAATGCTGACGTATGATGAAGTGTCCCGGTTTCAAAGGGTTAAACCGGAACACTGACTGAAGTGTCCTGGTCTCTTTGATAAATGAACATCATAGACGTAGAGGACTCTTATTTGATCACATAACAGTAATTAGTAAGCGATTTTAGACGTACAATTGCTTCGCCAAAAAGATTAATTAAACTTCCAGAAATGGATAGAAGAGTTGTTTTTAAAAGATTGCTTTTATGTTCCATATTAATGCTTTCGTTGTGGTGACGTGGGAGGGATTGCAATTTAATTTGATGCAAGTTATCTTCATGAAATGTTTGCTATCAAGTGCGAAAAAATGCGAATTGTCAGTCTTATTCGCAACCTCACCGCAGTCCTCTTGAGCACTCCCGTCACGTGGTCGAGACTGCTTTTTTTGTCTTCCCCATCAACTCACCTGTAACATGAAAGCGATGACTGAGTGACGTATGATGAAGCACGTGCCGAACGAAGACGAGCGCTTGGAACTTTGAAGGATTGCATCATCATTAAAATTGCATTACCAAGGAGATTGTCGGTTGCTCTCAGAAACTCGGAAAAGGAAAATCGCAGACGTCTCTCGCTCTCATTCCTCAGCTGAGCTGCTGCTCTGGAGTTTTCTTCGCTCCTTTGATCTGGTTTTGTATCTGTACAGTTGTGTTGTAATCTAGATGAAGATTGCTGAGAAGAGATAGAAATGGCAAACGAGAAACATGTTTTGCTCGAGGATTATAGATAGTATTTTTGTCATCAGAGTTTTGCTGCAATCAAAGCTGTTACAAATCTAGGAAACTGCAGCACTTAGGTCTTTTCCTCTACGTAAAAGGCAAAAGAATCTTTACGTTTACCGAGCACTGCCGTTTAACTTAGCAACTGCATTTAAAACTTTTAATGGAAATCCCTTTGAAAGATTAAAAGAAAATTTCTTTTTGTAGTTTCTAGCCCACTCTCTGAAATCTTCCTTAGTTTTACTACTGCTTCAGTAGCTTCTATTAAGTTCTTTGAGAAGAAATATTGTTCAACTAAGAATGCTTTGGAAACTACATCGAGTTTTAAGAAATTACATTCCAATAAAACTTTTGCAACCCCCCCCCCCAAAAAAAAAAAAAAACTCCCTTTAAAGATGCTCAGAAAGAGAATGTAAAACGTTCTTATCCCTGATAAGAAATTCTCTTTAAATATTTTGTTAGTTTTAAGATAACTCTTAGGATTCTGTTTTGTAGTATTTTCTATAAAGAGAGTTTAGTTAAATGCCTGAAGCAAGTTTCGATTGCTGATTGTTTCCGAGTAACTGTGAAACAAATACTGTCCCCAAACAGAGATATTTTATTGTCAGTAACACTTTGAAATTGAAGCTTTGAGAGTTCTTGCGTATGGAAGATAACTCTATGCCTTATGCTATTTAATGTAATTGAAATACCCTTATAACTGTAACTGGTTATATGAAAGAATGACCCAACGAAATGTAAAAAGTGTTAGGTATAAAAAAAAGAGCAGATTTGTTTCTTTATTCTATTTACAAATTATCTTCCTATGCTATTTTAAATGAAATTTCGGCAATTATTTATTATTTACTACATGCATATGTTTACTATTCTGATAAATGCGAATCATGATAAATTTTGTTCAGTTTTGTTGCCTCTTATTAGCATATATGGATAGTTTCAAAACTTTAGAGGAAGCGACAACTGTTTACGCTCGCTGTAATTCTCGCATAGGAAGAGTTTTTGTAATGTGCCCTAGTGAGATTCTGTTTGGTCATCTTTCATTTTTGAACGCCTCAGCATCCTTGTTGCACTGCACTTGGTGCATATGTCATTACTTTAATGCTTATCTTTCAGTGAATCACTATTCTTCAATTCCCAGTATTGCAATCTACAGTCTGAAACGTGTATTAACTAGTATCTATAATTTTAATATTTCGCCAAATTGATAACACATTTCCGAAAGAAATTAGTCACATTAGCTATAAAAATACAACTTACTGGAACATACATTAAAATGAGTAATGGTAATATTTTTGTTGATCTAACCGTCGGTGTTGTACAACGATTCGTATCATGTTTGAAAAATTTAGACGAATATTTATAAGTTTTTCAGCGTATTGTTTTAATCAGCTTAATTTACCGTAGTTTTAGTTTTGATATTTAGTAGATTACTAAGCATAACAAATAAAGAATAATGTAGACAAACCGCAAGATGCCAGGCCACTAGTAGACACTTAATTGTCATAATTAAGTGGTTAATTTTTGCTTTTGTAGTTAAACCAGCCCTTTGGTTACATCCAGGATACGGGAGATTTTGGGCAATCCCGAGGAATGAGGAGAAATATTCAAATGTTTCCTTTTCCTAACGATGTGCAATGAAAAATTATCCCACATACAATTCTAGAAATTGTTTATAGCTGTAGCATCATGCGAATGTGATGGAAGAGTTGAAAAAAACTCTGGAATGCAGAAAACAAACGAAAGTAAGCCTATCGAGTGTAAAATATAATTTAAAATCTAGTAATGCGTTCTGTAAGTTAAAAGGAGCATTTTGATATCTGTCTTCATGCCACAAGTTTGGTTCTACAAACGAAAAAAAAACAGGACTTCGAAAATCTGTTCACATAGGGTTAGTATCCCACAGTGAGTTGTGTGGACATGCGCAGAGCAACATTGTCATGAACGTGACTACACTTAGATCGTGCGATGGGACGCCGCAGAGTGAAGTATACGTTACGGAAGGAGGCCTGGTGGCGACAGCATAATATTCAGAGGCTCCGATGGGACAGCTGAGATACGGAATGCCAATAGAGACATCAGAGAGAACACCTAGAAAAGTTTCTAGAATGTTTTTTTTTTTCGTTTTGAAAAGGGGAGGGTGGAGAATTCTGAGCAGAGGAGACAGGACATGAGAAAACTGGAGAGCAAGTAAGGGCTCCTCTCATTTCCTTCTAGAAATGTATATGGTCTTCGGGATTGGGAGTTGAGGTAGATCCTGAAGACATTTACCATGCCTGAAGATATACTTAGCAAGAACAGGGGTATTATGTTTTTGGAAGATATAAGGCCAATCAGAATATTTTTTTGAAAGATGGGAAAAATAACACAGCTTATTTCTGAGAAACGGCAATGAGGAAATTTTTCAGTTTCCAATATAGTTTTTTAAAGGAATTAAAAATCTAAGTATTTAATTTTTGAATCTGAATATTAATTCTTAACGTATTGTCTTTATATATATATATACATGGGGCGAGGGTGGCTCAGTCGGTAGAGCGCCAGGCTCGTAATCTGTAGTTTCCAGGTTCGAGTCCCAGCTGGGTCAGCGTTGAGATTTATCTCCGCAAAATTCCCCGCCCTACCCACGATCAGTAGGGGACACCGATGGACTTGGAAAGGCCGCCGTCCGTCGGATGAGACGTTAAGCCGTGGCCCCGTGTGCTGGAGAACCATACCCTGTGCACGTTAAAGAACATGCTGGATGACCTTGACGGGAGGCTACCATCTGTCTCCCAACAGCTGTTCCAGTGGGTTCCCTCCCCCAACCTTCTCTGAGCCTTCGGGGTCCATGTGACCTGGCCATTTAGCCCATGGTGTGCAAAAAAGTGCCGCTCAGAGGTAAAACAACCCAACCCTTTATATATATTGTATATATATATATTTATTTAATTTTTTTTAAAGAGTAAAGATACCCTAGACACTCTATCAAGCTTGTTCTGATTTTACATACAGCATGCAAACACACGAACAACAAATGAAACCAGTTTCCAAAGGAATTAAAAACCTAAGTATTTAATTTTTAAATATCAGCATTTAACGTCACACCCTTATCCAGAAAACAAAAGGGAGGGGAGAGAGAAATGACTCGAGGAAAGTTAATGAAAATTCAAAGAGGAAGGGGGAGGGGAAGGAGACTGAAATTTTATCACTTTAAAATATTTTCCCCAAAGTTTCATAAGTTTTAAAACATTTATTGGAAAATGCATGAAATATACACGAGTTTAGTAATTTATTGCCTCCATTACTCCTACTAGCATTCTCAAAGTGGAGTAAGGGGGCAACCCCTCCACTTAGATCCAGGCCTACTTAACTTATTGTCTCATTTCCGCAATATATATTTTTTAGAAGGACGATTCTATCAGGCTTATTCTGGTTCCTCATATAACATACAGTGCAAACACGTATACGAACACACAATCATGCTATTCCATAAGTCGAACCTAGACCCCAGCAGCTTTAATAGCAAATAGTTTTAAAGAATGCGAAAATAAAATAAGTTATAGAGTAATTCAAGAGAAACTCTTAACTGAGTTAATAGCTGAAAAGGACGATTGAATAAATCAGAGCTATTGTATCCCTTTGGTTGCATCCATAACACGAAAGATCCTGGGAAATCCGAGAGGAATGCGGAGAAATATTAATATGTTTCGTTTTCATCTAAAAATATCCCCTCAAATAGCTATTTGCCACAGAGGTCTGACAGGAGCCTGTCAGTTTATATATACATCTACGCATCAGTAGATTAACAACCTCAAGTTTCCAATTAAAGTGTAGACATTATTAAAATATCAAAAGCGTTTCACAAAATGTTTAATATTTATATTTATTTCAAAACAAACAAAACTTGTACATAATGCATTTTACGCCTATTCATATATATCTATATGTCCTTTAGATCGAAAGTTGCAATTAAGTTTTCAGGGATAATCTTGTTTTCCTTCGGCATATCTTTTTATTCTGCTTGAGATTTTAATAAATTTATATCACATTGGTTTGAGACTTGACAACAACTAACTGGTTCGTGTTGTGTGCTGCTTAAGAATCTCCTTATAAATTTTGGATGATTGATATGCTGAATATACAGAACTTTTCTTTCTCCTAGTAAACTTTAAAGTATACCAAAGGTGATAATGACTAATTCAGCTGCTTATAGAAAATAGATGACAGAGTCGAAACATTTTCGCTAAGTGGAAGAATTGCAAAGTGATATAAAAATGTTCCTTTTTTTAACTTAAAAAAAGATACAAAGTGAAATATGGATATTTATGCAGATTGACAAACCAGCCCTTGGCAACTTGGTGAAGAAGTGGAAATGTTCAAATCCCCATTTTTTATGTATACATGCTCTAACTGTAAAGCCATACTTCATACGAAACACAGCGGGTTATTTTATTTATCTCCTTCACACACAAAGTCGTTCAACTCGCTCCTCGCTATATACGTCACCGCGGAACGTGTGATTTTTCTCAGATCTGAATTGTCAAAAGAAAAAAAAAGTTCGCAACGGCAGTAAAATGTGGCGACACTCAATTTTGAAGTTCAGGCAAGTGAAGGTGGGGAAGAGGTAGGTGGTGGTGGAGGGGGGGGGGTAAGCTCTTGCGCAGCTTTCCCCGCAAAGATGACTCTGTTCGCGCTCACACATCCACAGACGGGAGCAAATCTCCGTCGCAGTGTTGCCCCGTAGCCCGAGGCTACACTAGTATCACCCAGCGTCCTTCTGCCCATCATCACAGGGTGGGAAACTGCCGTAATCAGTCGACGACAGAAGAAGAAAAAGTGTTTCTGACATGGTATTGGAAACGAAGAGCATGACAACCTCTATCATCTTGCTAGTGGGCAGGTCTGTGACCAGGACATGGCGACAGCCAGCACAATAGCTGCCCGGCTGATATATATGCCACCACTGCGGTTATCTCTGCTAGCTGCTGCTGCGTTCGCCTGGATTCGCTGCGATGATGATAGGTGACTGTAAGGTGCTTCTACTTTCGACAGATTGTGCGGGTCACTCTGTGCTCGCTAACCCTGGACACCTTTCTTTTGCTTTGTGGTAGTTCTTTTCTTTGCCTATCGCTCTGCAATACTTTATGCAAGAAAGAAAGTCAAGGCACGAAGCGTGCAATATTATTTTATGCGTTTGACTAACATTATTTTACATGTTATGAGCTGTGCTTCCATAATTTCATTTCATTAATACGACAGATTCATTACAAAATATTACAGACAGTTTCAGGACAATTCCATGAATAAAAGCAATTGGTTGAGCACTGATTAAAAAAAACCACTGATTAAAAAAAACGAGAAATATAGTTTCTTCAACCTTCAATTTTACTTTTTCAGAAAGGTTAGAATGTAAAATGGATGTTTTGGGTAGATTTCATAATATTTTGATCGAAATCTAAGTCATCATAAAATTCAAATTTAATGAACTTAGAATCAAGAATTCACGTTATAGTTTGATACGCAGCCTCAACCCCCAAACTTTATTCCTACCCCTTAAAACACTGGAGAACTCCTAAATAGTAAGAACCGAGACTACCAATTTCGATATACAGTCTCCTACGAGCACAACTTAAAGCGGCATGAATATTTGTTCCCCCCAACCTTTCTCACCCTTTCCTAGAAAAGTCTCTTCCAAAAAAAGGGATATGCATAACGCAACCCGCGGCTTATAAAGCAAATAATCAATGTAGTGAATGTGGCTTCTTTCTTTCAATTTTTGTGATGACATTTTTAAGTGCATAATTAAACGATTTTCCAATTCATTAGTATTCATTAAAAATGCATATTTCTGTTTTTTAATCAAGATATTTTGTTGATATCTTAAAAGTACAGTTTTTTTTAGAATTCATTATTCATTAGAAACTTATGTTTTCATTTTTAAGTAGATAACGTTTCCTGCAGCTCTTTAGGAATGTGTTTTTTTTTTGCTAGTGGTTCTTCACTAAGTTTGGGTTTGACGGGTTTGACGTTCCCTCTCCCCCCCCCCCCCCCCCCCCCCCCCCGAAAAAGAAGAGGAAGGGAAATTTCGCAAGGGCGATCCTAATTGCATGCCAAATGAATGTTTGCGACATTGGGAGTGCATCAGAGTAATTCAGAGAGTTAATATAATTGCATTAAGAACCCGATTAAACCTGGGTGAATCGATTATAATAAATATTAGTTTAATTTAAGTTTAGAATAAAAATGTTTAAAGGCACATAATACGAAAAGTAAGAAGTCTCAATTTTTAAAGAATGTGCCTTTAATATTTGTTCATGATGCATATTAAGGATGTTTGGAATACATTATACTCGTATTTCACTTCATAATTCGAAACAAATTTTAACTAATTCAGTGACGTACCCAGAAATATCCATCGGGAGTTACAGAAAAAAAAATCTGTCATAATTATAACAAATAATTGTTAAATATGCTAAAAAATATTTACCTGGAAAAAATTAACTTGAGAAAGAATTATATTTTTTTTGTACTTAGGCTATATATATATATTTCTACTTTAACAGTACCAATATTTGTGTATTATGTAGATGTCGAATTTTACCTATCGAACTGAAATTTTTTCATATATTATTTCTTAACTGCATTATATGAAAGAAAAAAAAACATTTTCACTGAAATCGACTCTTCAAAACAGTTAGTCAGTGCACCGCTTTTACTTAAGTTTAGTAATACTAATACTTAAAAAAAATTTCGTTCGTTTTATGTTTGATTTGCCTTGATAATCAGTAACACAATCTAGTTACCTTAAATAAAAAATTCCTTCTTTATAAGGTAATACCACTCACATTATTAATGACAGAAGAATTCAATTTTAATAAATATGTTTCGCTTTTGAGACAGGTTCGAATCACCGATGCCATCCAACTGGTTCGTACCGATTAAAACATTCTTGATCGCCGGAACTCTTGCTAAAAAATAAATGAGAAAAATCTGAAATAACGAAAAATAAATTGCATTATAAGCAACAAGATGAGAGAGAGATATGCATGACGAGAACTGTTGTGGTTTCTCCTTCTTCATTTGAATTAAAAAGTTAATCCTGCAATTGCATTTCATATCGTTATTCTTAGAAAATTAATAATATAAAAATTACAAATGGAAGAAAACAATAGTTAATAAATTGCGATGACTCTGCTGTTTCAAATACAGTAGGGACATGAATGTTGTGCAGAAAGAAATCTCTGTAGACTAGGAAGACTTAGGTTTTGCCTTCCTTTTTATATTCCGATCGATTAGCCAGCTTGGGTGAGGAGCAAACAATATACCTAATTTCGCAGAAAACAGATTTTCCTTTTTTTCTTCACCCCAGCCCCTCATAAATCTATTTCAGTGGAGTATTACATTTCACCCTTGTCAGACCTGCATGCAAATGAACTACCTGAAGAAAAATTCATTTACATTATTTTTTTTTTGTCAGAAGCAAGATATCCTTTAATTTAAAAAAAAAACTGTTTTCGTCTTTAGTATATAGTTTGATAAAGATAAGAAACGGACTCAACTCCAGTAAATTGGAAATAGGATTTTTTTTTTCATTTCATTCAGTTGCAACATAATTTATTATTTAAAATAATCAAATTTTATTTCCATTAAGAGTTTGTTGTAAAATCAACACAAAAGGGAACCATGTCCTTATGGTTAAAGTTCGTTCTTCCTTAGAACCAGCTTTGCTTTTACGAAACACCTAAGCTTTTGATACGAACTCTCTTTCCTTTTCTCTAATCATTTTTTTTTTCGAATTAATTATTATCCTATAATGAAATCAAGTTCACTTTAACGGCAAAATATTTTCTCAGCAAAATTAAACGAAACTAAGCGAGGATGAAAGCAGAAGTTAGAAAATCAAATATTTGATCTTTCGGGTAAAGCTACTAGACCGTATGCTGCTCAATCCGATGGCGATAAGCTTGCATTTGTGTGGAAATGATCTTATTTTGACAAGAACGAAGTCTGCGAAATCTGCATAGTTTCTTGTATTATCTTATAGTTCTGGTATCTCATTATCAAAGAGATCCGAGGAAAATAACACATTTTCAGAAAACGTGCACCCAAACCGACAAAAAAAAGGTGAAGGCGACTTTCAATGTTCTCTCTTTCTGAATGAAATATGATGTTGCAGATAGATCAGTTGAGGACAAAGAAAGATGTTTTAAGTGAAAGAAATAAGAGCTTCTTCTTTATCACGATCAAGAAGTAAACAAAACGGCGATGGCTTTTACTCCGAAAAATGCCTTTAGCTTCTGAAGTTGCCAGACAATATATAAAGGAACTTCACTTTCAAGATATCCTGGGATTTGAAACTCTACGTAGTGCTCCTTCTTTGCCTTATAAGCCTGCTGCACCAAGGGTATTCCAGTGACAAATAGAGACAATTGAAGAAGGGAGTGACACATAGCCACCGGGGCATTCCATCGGAAATGAACTTCTAGCTTATCTAGCTCATATTTTTCAGCATTCTGTACAAATCTGTTTCGTGCCGTTTCTTCGCCATTCTCTATATCCCCCATGAACATTTCATGCCCCTCCACAACAAAACAAAAAGGCCTATCACTTTTGCGATAACGTTTGTTGTCAAGCGAAGGCGGAAAACAACCAAATGTAAATCGCAACAGTACAAATTCCATTTTCTGAGGACAACCGAGACAGAATACAAACACCGAGGGACATTTACAAGCAGAAGGAAAACAAGGGTTGTTTCGGGTAAAATATGGCTTTCCTCTTTTGCTTTTGCGAATGATGCTTTGCAAGCTAAATTTTAAAGCCAATAGCCGCTATTAGTATAAAAATTGAATGAAGAAAAGACAAGACATTGCTGACGATGTGTGGAGGAGCTGTAGAACAAGAGATTCATTAGTCCTGAAGGGTAAGGGTTGTGAGGCTCAGTTCGTAGCGGGCCAGGATCGAAACTGAGGTTTATAGGCTCAGTTCCTGATATTGCTAACTTTGTAATTTTCTCCGTTTATCTCTTACTCTCATGAGACGATGATAGATTTTCTGAAGATCGACGTTACATTAAGACATTTTTTTCTTTTCGGCTAGTCTTATTGGATCTTTAAAGAACACGCTAAATGGTTTGAAGAATCATTAGTAGAGATAAGCATGGAACTCCTGAATAGTTTAACAAAAATTTAATTATTTCAACATTATTTGGGGCAGGTTTTCTGTCTCTTTCTCGGTAATAGATAGCTCCATAATGGACTGAAATCAGGAAAGTTTATAATCGCAATTGATTTATATTTTCTCATATTGATCATACAATACATCGCAATCGATAATTACACTTGATCTTTGACACAGCCCCATAAGTCTAAAGGTGTGAGATGAGGAGACCTAGGGCCTTAGCACTAGACGTTCACGATGACCTATCAATCGTCTGGGTAATTTCTCATAGGAATCCTATTATTGCACTGTGATAATAGAGCAGTGCCCCATCTTGTTGAAAAATCAAATTTTCTCTGAAATCTTCATCAAGCGGAGCCATTAACCAGTTCTCGAATATATCGAAGAAAAATTCCGGTAAAAAGTTTTTCAGTAAAGAAAATGACCATATGTCTTTGGGACATAGCACAGAAAACATGCAGCTGTCTGGGACTGTCTCGCGAATTTTCACATGCAGCTGTCTGGGACTGTCTCGCGAATTTTCACATGCAGCTGTCTGGGACTGTCTCGCGAATTTTCACATGCAGCATGAGAATTTTTCACTCCCCATATTTTCACATCGGACGCTTCACATAACCTGTGATATGAACACAAGATGCATCCTTAAACACAACGGATCATCTCTTTAATCAAGTTAATAATTTCCATTACAAATATAAACCTTGATTTTTGTCATCTGCCGCAATTGCTTGAACCATCTGCAGCATGTAGGGTTTCACTCTTAATCATTTCCATAAAGTGTTTCCAACTGTAGATTGTGCCACATCTAATTCTCAACTGCTCCTAACAGCTGACTTTCTTGGACTGCGTAAATATGCAGCACGAACTCTCTCAGCTGTTCCCTCACTTATCTGTGTTCTGTCGAGACTCTTGCCTTCGCACAAACATCCGGTCTGAAAGTCGTTTATGAACATCCGGTTCTGAAAGTATGCTTACATTTGGTTGTTTTGCATTATGCTAAACATAAATCTAATTTCCTCACAGTGGATTTTTGTGAAACTTGTTCCTGAATAATATTGCACGGAAAGGTGGCTTTGTATCCACAAACCACATATCACAATTGGTCTTTTCTATTTCGTTGGCCATTTTGGCAGTTTATGTTCGAGCACTCCTCGTAATGTCTTCAGGAACCTCATTACATTCCTAGGATAGAAAAAGAAACCTTTTCAGTTTCTCCTCCAAGAAATAATAATAATTTATTTTCATACATTATACAAAAATATGTATCACAAACCTATGAAGTACTGCTAACGAAGATACTTATATTTGAATAGGGGAAAAATACAAACAAGAGATGTATAAATACAAAACAAGACGCTAAAAAAAAGACCACAGCTGAACACACTTAGATATTACATGTAGGCGACCCTATGGCTGTGCAAGCTGGAAGTGGTTAGGTTTAACCATCCTCCACTATAAAATTAAAATATAAACAGAAGCATATATTCAATGTCATAAGTTCGTATCAACCATATCTTTAATTGCTTAGAGAAACTTGTAAAATTACTAGCCATTTTAATTTCGGAAGGTAGATAATTAAAAAACTTTGGTGCCGTGTAAAGGTAAAATTTCTGGAACTTTGTGGAATTTGCCCTTGGTAGAAGGACAAGCCTCCCTCTTAAACTAATTCCATATATTCCATAATAGTTTATAAATCTATTACCACTACTGGTAAAAAATATCGTTACAACCGTATAGACATACAAATGCCTAATCGACAGAATAGATAAATTCTGAAAAAGTGGGAATAAGGGTTCAGTTCTGGATTTAAATATAATTAATCTTAAAATAGTTTCTGAACAATTTAATAATGGTTTCAAAACAGTAACATAGTTACCACCCCAAAAAACTATATCATAATTCAATCTGGAATGCACCCAAGGCGCAGTAATCCGTATGTAAAGCTATAAAAACTTAAAGGTTTCGTAAAAAGTAAAGCTTTCTAAGATAACGGAATAACCAGGGAAATAAATAATTAACATATGGTTTCCAAGTCAATCTACTACCTAAAGTAACCCGCAGATATTTAAAAGTAGTGATCTGTTCAATCACACTAAAATTATAATTTTCAAGTTCAGTTCGATCAATACGTTCTACCTCATGATACTTAAAAGGAACATAAATTTCAGATACCAGGACTACACTAAAATTCATTATCTTTCATTTCAATATACTAATCTTTAGTTTATTCAGTGCAAACCATTGTTGCTAACATGTAAATCACAATTTAATTTTGACCGAATCTGCTTTCGAGTCTTGAAGTCATAACGCAACGTCATCAGCAAAAGCTCTCAAAGAACCCTTGAAAAAAATGGGAATATAAATCATTTATGTATGTGTATATATATATATTTATCAAAAACACGAATGGTCCCAAAACTGACCCTTGGGGAACAATGCACGTGAAACGGATGTAATTTCGCGTTTTAATAGCATTTTTGTAGCATTTCATTATCGCTATATGAATCTGAAATTTTAATGCATTGTCTCCTTTTGCCAAATAGTCCCGAAATCACTCTAAAACAAGCCCCTAATATCACTTCTAAACAATTTATTTAGTAGAATATTATGATCAACAGTATCAAATGCTTTTTAATATCTATGGAAAAAACCAGAAGTTCTGTTATGGTTATTTAAAGAAGCATATACAGAACTTACGAAGTTAAGAAAAGCTTTTGCAGTACTTTTTCCCTTCAAGAAACCATACTAGCGGGCATAAAAAAATTGTAGAACTAAAAAATTTGATAGTTCTAATTTTAACAAGTTTTTTCAGAATTTTTGAGAAAACAGGTAATAAAGATAAATAAATGGGTCTATAATTTTCAATATTTTTCTTGTCATCTTTCTTAAAAAACAGGAACCAAAATAGCGGTCTCCAGCGGAGAAGGAAACTGTTCCTTTTGAAAATTCAAATAACATATATAAGAAAACATTGCGTATATAAGGAGCAACAATCAAAAACCAATCCACATTTGTTTTTTATACCAGAAGACTTTTTCCGAGGAAATGTCTTTTATTATAATCAGAATTTCATGTTCATTGGTTGACATCATAAAAACATTTTAGTTTCAATTCCAACATCAAAAGGAGAAGAAATTATTCCAATATGGTTATTTACATCTTCTCCTATGCATGAGTGAGAAGCACTAATAAAAATTATTAAATTCGTTCACAATATTTTTAGGATCCGTAATTACGCAACCTGCTCAAAAGGAGATTTTGGTAATCTGCGAACTATTGTCCTCCCCTATAAGTTGATTAAGTAGCTTTCACTGTACTCTGCATTCACCACATTTTGTTAAATAAATTAGTATAGTTCTTCTTCCTACATAAGTCCAATAATAAATTATTCATTGTAAAACTGTTCAAAGCACAAATCGAAAGAAAGCTTCCTTTACTTTCTAAGGAACTTTCTTTCTGCAACCCTAGTTTTTGTATCTCATTTATTTTACTCACATTGAATTTTTTAAAGTGTTCAGTTCTTTTGTTACAGACTTGCATATATATATATGATATTTGGAAAGGTTATTTTAAAAAATCCACTTGGCTTTGAAGTTATTTTGCATAAATTTTATTGCATTACTTTTGAAACACTTATAGTAATATAGCTAGGTAATGAAAAATAAAATTCGAAAAGTGATTTATAGAAGAGAATGGGGCGGGGGTGGCTCAGTCGGTAGCGCGCCAGGCTCGTAATCTGTAGTTCCCAGGTTCGAGTCCCAGCTAGGTCAGCGTTGAGATTTATCTCCGCAAAATTCCCCGCCCTGCCCACGGTCAGTAGAGGACACCGATGGGCTCGGAAAGGCCGCCGTCCATCGGATGGGACGTTAAGCCATGGCCCCGTGTGCGGGAGAGCCATACCCTGTGCACGTTAAAGAACACGCTGGATGGCCTTGACGGGAGGCTACCATCTGTCTCCCAACAGCTGTTCCAGTGGGTCCCCTCCCCCAACCTTCTCTTAACCTTCGGGGTCCATGTGACCTTTCCATTTAGCCCATGGTGTGCAAAAAAAGTGCAGCTCAGAGGTAAAACAACCCAATAGAAGAGAATAAATTATTCAAACTTCGTTTCCTATTGGAACATCTGTATTAAATGTTTATTTCTTTATCTTCTTTCCTTACTCTGAATCCACATTTATTCCATCTATACCAGAACTTTTTCCGAGGAAGATTTTTTATTATAAGCAAAATTTCATGCTCATTGGTTGGTATCACAATTTCTTTTTTGTTCCATTACAACATCAAAAGGAGAGAAAATGATTCCAATATGCATAAAGCAATTTCGTTGCTAGGGTAACTTAATATCGCGGTTAAAAATAATCGGTAAAAATACCCCAAACATTCACTTTTTAATCTAAGTATTTCGAGGAATTAGAAGAAACATAGAGAGAATGTTCATTGACTTTTTCACGATCAGTTATTTTGCATTAATTTCGTCTACATTGGATTATCTATTCTATATTCATTATTGAAAACAGTCTGTTTGACGGAGAACTGCGTTTTAATAACACCTCCTTAGTTTTTCCGCCCTTCCTTGCTTTATACGTTCATCAATACCATCATCCGCATTATCATTCCCCCTAATCTCACCCAGCTTCCCTTTGTCTTCTTCTCAAACACTCATATTGGATTTCGTTTAAATTACAGCCAAAAATGCACGTGAAACGGATGTTGGGCTGCTCCCCGATTGCTGTCCCAATGGTTCAGAGAACAGAACGACCAACAAAGTTAATCTTTTTCAAAAGTGAAAAAAAAAAACGCACACTCCATAAACCAGGCTCCACCTTTCAGCTCTTACGCCTCTTCTTTCTCCTCCGATTCAAGAAACAAGATTCGTTTCCTATAATTTATCTTTTCTATAATTTAAGCCGCCTCCTTCAAGGAGAATAACATAACTGTGAAACTGTTAATGTAAACACGTGTATTGACCTGCACATCTAGCGCGTGAGTATGCACAACGCTTTTCTCTCCCTATTGCCATTGATTTTAGACCACACACACCCGCGTAAAGGATCGCAGCTGCGTTCATCTCATGCATTACTTCGCTTCGTGTGAAAATCATTCATTGCATCACCTCGGGCTGACCGGTGTTCTCTTTCGAACGCTAATAACTGCTGCTCTGTAATTTGCCACATGTTATTTCTCAGACGTTGCTGTCGCGGTTTGTCGGCGATTCTTTCAACCTCGAAGCATTTTTAGTTCGCCTGTCGCTACGTAATTGAGATCTCTCTTTTGATGCAGATTTAAAGAACATCGTTTAGATTGATCAGCCTAAAGGTTTCTCCTTTTCGTTTTGTTTTCCATTTTTAACATTTCGTACTTTCTCCAAATTCTGAGGCAATATGAAAAGCACTCCTTTGCCTGCGGTTACGGACATTGAAATTATGAAGTGCCGAAATACCAATCAAGTCCTGATTCACTATGTTGGTCTTTGTTTCCTTTATTCAGATAAAAGACTCTTACGAACTTCAATCAACTTGCATTTTACGTTATTAAAGAGCTCAGTTTTATATATAATAAATTAATGTTTTTCCACTGATAAGAAATCCCGTTGCTTTCACTAGACAGCAAGGAATACAAAAATATCAATAACTTCATTGCAATCTATATTACACTGATTTTATTAATTTCGGTATCTTTGAAGCTACTTACAAGTGCTTTCACAGGCATTTCCAACTGCTTTTAAGTGGCTATATCTGATGTTTCGTACAAATTATCCAACTCAGTAAACTTTCGACAGAAAGCTGGAAAAAGTTTGTTAAGTTAATGATTGACTTTATCGTTATCACTGCCAAACTATTTTGCGTCGATTACAGTAAAAATTCGAAACTTATTAGCATCAAGAGGTACTTTATTCTGAACCGTATGAAATTAAGAGTATGTGAGCAACATCTGTTGAATAAACCAAGCCTTTATATCGACAATCCTAAAGCATGTTCCTAATACATATATTATTTCTTATATATATATATTATAGGAAACTGCCTTACTATAAATGCAGTCGGCTTCGTTTTGAAAACGCCGCATTGCGTCTTTAATATTAAATACCTTAATTCACATACAGATTACCCTTTGTTTCTGAAAAGCATATGTGAAACAATACACACAGCTTTGCAATTTAGAGTATTTACTAATATATCGAAATAATTCGAAATGTCGCCGATAAAATGTAATCAAAATATTCTGCAACAGGTATGTACAGTTGTTGAATACGATGATCACATGTAAATGAATGCTCTGTACATGCGTAGATGTATAAGTGTTCTCGAATCATCGTGCGTCTTGTGACGTTAGGCTAAAACTACGTTACCTGAAAGGTGATTTTTTGTTACACATTGGAATTTTTGCGGGAAAGTTTCAGTTGTGGGACTATTGGACGAATTGGAGGGGGAGGGGAAGAAATCACAAATAGATGTCCCGAGATGGCTCAATGTGAGTGCTTCTTTAGTCAACAGCCCTTCTTTAGACTACGGCAATGATTGTGAGAGAAAAAAATGTTTTTGAGTTTACAGAAGACTTCCAAGGATCGCAACAGCAACAACAAAAAAAAAATGGATTCAGCTTACAACTCGAAGATATAATCACACAACATTGTCTCAACTGCGTTCTCACCTCCATGAGTCTACTGGAACCCTTGTTTCAACATCCACCATCAGCAAGAGGCTTCACGAAAATGGTCTTTATTCTCGCCGTTAGCTATATTGTATGTTCCTCTCCATATGTCACCGAAGGGGCGACTGAACAGGACCAGACAACATCGTGATTGCACTGAGGATTGATGGCTCTCTGTGCTCTTTACTGATAAGTCCAGATTTCCGGCAGAGCGACTGAAGATGATACTAATCTTGAGAAAACAATCCATCAAACATCTGTGTAAGAGACACTCGTGAATGGTGGAGTGTCATGATCGGGACAGGCATTTCACTGGGTGGTAGTGGCAATACAGATGGTTCCTACTTGGGACGATGATGGCTACGAGATGAGGTCCTCAACTTCTATCACGAACTTATGTGAGTGAAATACGGGGTAATTTCATTTCTAGCACGCTTATGCTTGTTCTTATCCAGCTCAACTGCTCGATCAATACCTAGAGATGAACACCGCCAGCGTATGCAGTGGCCATCGCAATTTGGCCGGACTTCAGCACCATAGAGTATTCTTGTGATGCTCTCCAGGAAGTCGTGTTGTATTTCTACCTGGATCCACCACGAACTGCAAAGTGGTCCTTGTACATTGATGTCACCTCATACCTGCTACATTTTTGTATAATCTCATCCATAACATGAGGTACCGCTGTAAGTCTATATTGCTGTACAAATTCAATCATTTTTTCTGCTTTCTTACCATGTTTGAGAGGTGTTATAGATGGGATAGTAGATATTAACTATTAATAAGCATGTGAAATTCATGTCTTTTGTATTAGTTTTGTTTTGATAAAATTTAGAAAGTGGATAAATTGTATAATCACTGCGGAAAATATAAAATCAGTGATAGCAAATAATGGATACCATTTTCAGCTACATCTAGAAGATAGAGCAACTGAAATTGAAAGAAAAAACAACCGCGAACTCTGAAATTTTAGTGGAAGGCAGTGAATGAGTTTCACATTCTTCGTTGGGACGATTAGCTTGTTCCTGAAATCCCCATTATATTCCCCGTTTCTGATCATCGATATTGATTTCTGCCGTGATAAATGCATTACCTTAATGCAGTTGTTTCCAAACTTTCTATAATGTTATCCCCTTTTGGTATATCATCACGCCCTCCCCCCTCAAATGTATGTGGCGGAATATCAATTGTTGAGACATGATGGGCAGACAAAACAAATCAAAATGCACGCGATAATATGCCAACTGCCAAGAATCAACAGCTACTGTTTTGAACTTCAACTCGTGGCAAAAGTTGCAATGATAGCATTTAACATAACTATGATTTTTCGAAGTAGCAGGATAAAAGATCCCATAACCTTCTCCACCTGAGGGTATCCAATAAGTGGCATGAATCACAAAGGACAAGACAAAAAATACCAAAAGGTGAGACCCAAGGGGCAGAAAAACAATGATAAATGTGCTAGATCAGGGTATTAAACCCAAAAAGATTTCCTGATCGAAAACCAATGGTCTAGCTCTCTTGAATCTGCTCATAGGATCATGATCATACTTTAAAATGTTAGTAATAAAATCGTGAGGATTCGTGTCCACAGCTTCTAAGAATTTTTTAGAGATCTGCTTTAAATGGGTGTAAATATGTTGGACGCCTAAAACCCCTTGTATTTTTGTCTGTTGGTCACACACCATGGGGCATTTACGGCCTGTCTCAAGATTTTATTTTAATAGATCTGGAGTTTCTTAATATTTGACTTTGTAGTGTTAGCCCATATGTGAGCTGCATATGTTATAACAGGTCTAAAAAATGAAGAAAACTTTTAATTGGACAAAGTAACCATATAACTGCAAGGGTTGTTAAGAAAAGCAACGCACGTAAGTAAACAATCGATCTCTGACATTTTGTGAATTATAGTCAGTCTAATCACCAACTAGGCGTGTCCCTCCAAGGAGTCCCCCTCAAACTTTGGAAACATTTCCTTAAGGCTTAAATTTTAGTGGAATTTTAACAACTTCTCTCGTTTAGTGGGTGTGATGTGAACTGTTCTAACTACACCAAAAATCACAATTTGTTTACACCATAAACAATAGTTACAAAAGAACAGTTTTTGTTAGATTAAAGTTAGAACAATCTTTTTAACCTTCAGCTAACAATAAAATGTACGTAGTCTAACCTGTTGCCGAGTGGTTAGCACATTTGCCTACTGATTGAAGGGACTGGGCTCTAGCCACGGAGAAGATATAGATGTTTCTTTTTCGTATTTTCTCTCTGATGAGAGCATGACGTATTATATTGACAATCACCTGCTTAAGAAGAACAGAATTATTACATTCAGTAATATTTCAAACAGGATGGTTAATCCTGTAATCAAACCCGAGACTCAAGTCAGTATATAATATATCAAACCTCAATGCTACTAGCTGATCTTCAGGATATGAGGTAACAAACTATGATTTCATACCGGAGTCGAACCTGGATTGTGGCAGTTGCAGTGCCAACGCGATTCTACTCTACAACCGAGGTGACACTGCAAAAGAATGGATGCAACCACAAGATATTATAGTTTCTCTAACAAGGGCATTCCCTGTGCCACTGGGTTTATAAGTCTGTCGATCTCCTTGGAGTTCACAAATGTAACTGTAATATAAACTTTACGTGAAACTTCGAATCATGGTTTCCGACTCGCAATTGAAGGGGGAATTTGACGCTAGTGGGTGAGTGTTTGTGTTTCCCTCAGAGTTGTCAGGCTCTGAATTACCTAATTAGTTTGGGCTTGTTAGAATAATTAACGTTGTCATTTTCATTATGACTCTTGTCCATCAGGGGAAGTGCTGATGGCATCGCAATTAAACTTATTTCCGGAACTTGCTTACAAATTTTGTCTATTTTTTAAAAGTTGCATCTGTTTGTACATAACTCATTTGAGCGCAATAAAGAGGCATTCAATTTTTAAAAGATACTTCTTTATTTGAATATAACAACTTTAAATCGCTCTGTTTCACAAGGTAATTAACCAGTTTACTCCGATTCCCATGGCTCAACCTTAATTTCTGATCTAGGAAGGAATCGAAGTAGTTGAGACCCGGTAAGAGCTTTGGGCTGAACCCGACAGCCAAGGCTTAAGGATTGGACCATAGTAAATTCTAGACAGAGACTTAAACGGTCATATACAAATCCATTGCATAAAACATTACCTTTTAAAAAGAAAATTACTCTTTTAAAATGGAGGCTATTAGTTAATAAAAATAATTAATATTCATACTTAGCAGATTTAAATATTAGCACTTACATATTTTTAGAGCAAATTTTGACTAGGCTGATGATTATCAGCGTCTTATTCAGCAAGATTGTCATTTTTGTTATGTGGTAGTATTTATTTACTTCGTAATTTGTCTTAAATTTTAAAACAGCTTTCATTTTAAATTCATCTCTGTAATCCTTTTCCCTCCGTTTCATCAACTCGCGTTCGCAGTCGATGTAGGAAATATTTCTTTTTGGCATGTTGCATAGAAATGTTTAAAATTGGCAAATTTATTTTCAGCCTCCATTACTCTTACGAACCTCAATCAGCGTTGCTTGTAATGGAAGCCGAGAAGCTATTACATCAACGACGAAAAGTCTGCAGCATAGTTAATTGAATTAGTCTCTAATTTAGTGAGCTTATGCACGGAGAGAAATCTCTCAGGTAATTTCGAAAATGAAGCTAATCCGTTAATCTCCTCAAAAGATATTAAATTGACTTTCAGCGATGCATTTTTTCCTCCTTACGTTTCAATAATTCTATTAAGCATCGAGATTACTTGCTGAAGACTAGCAGCAAACATGAAGTCGGGCTAATGACGTGTTTACGAGATTAAATGAGGATTTCTAAAATAAAGCATAATTGCATATGCTCTCCAGATTCAAATGATCCTCATTTCATTATTACGCATATAAATATGGTTATGTAGCAGGTATGTTATGAATGTTAAGAAATGAACCATCAGAATAAGGAAATGTATTATATATATGTAAAAAATATATATATTGGACTAAAATATATATAGGACGCTGGAACACGAGGCACCTGAACTGTAAGTTTCATCTTTGCACAATATGTACAGTGAAACCTGCGTAATTCGTACATTTACGGGAGCAGTTTAAAGTGTTACATTACAAAGAGTTTTTCATATAAGGCCGTTATAGAATATTGTAGTAATTTAACAAGAAATAATTTATCAAAATTTAACATATATTAATAAAATGTTTAAGGCTTTTTAAAAAACTATTAATCAAAAATCATTTCTCCGCCATGTTTTTTTATAATCGAGTTCTTCAAATGCTTACAGTAAATATTAAAATAAGGTTTAATGTCATTATCATTTATCTCCATTCTATCTAAAAAATCGAGAAATTGAAATAGCGATATCACTGCAGGTTCTTTAGCATGAAAAATGCATTCTGTTTTCCCAATTGCTCGTGTGAAAACTACTGAAAAGAAGTTCCTTATTACACTTCTTTTTAACCAGCTTTTGAGACTAACAATTCAAGAAATAACCATAGAAGACGATCACGGAGACTATTTCGATTATTTCGTCTGGAAAACGATTACCATCATGATGATCACTATCATAAGATATGACCATAGAACTTTAATTCGAAAAATTCAGCTTTACCAACAACAATTATTAATGGACACTTTTTTTCTGATTTAATATAATGTATTAAATTTTCAAATTGATTAGAGCATTTCTGTAACAGATATTTTCGACAACGTGCTTTAAAATACCGTATAATTCAGAGAAATACATTAAAGATGCAAAGTGCAATTATTTTTAACATTCAATGCAAAGTCCAGTGTTAGGCTGAACAATACTTTTAGTTGGTCGGATATTTGAGAGAAACGTTTATCATTACAATTCATTTCAACTGATTGAAGATATTTTTTCTGTATCTGAAATTTTGAGTAAATCATTGAAATGTTGAACGATATTTGATTTCACGTGCGGGAAATTTTTGTCTTCCTCTCAGGTTCACGAAAAAATTCGAAATTCGAAAATATAAAAGACAAAATCTATTTTGTTTCCCAATTTAATTTGTCCTGTTCTACATCATCTCCAAGCTGTTTCATAATGATAGCGGAATTAAGGAAATTTTTAGGTACAGGTGTCACGAATGAAATAATGAAAGTACAAATTTTGTCTCATTTGAGAATGAATTTTTCTTCATTTTGGAGGAATTCTATCAGAGGCATTAGAAACATGAATATCTGTGTAGGTTTAAAAACGCTATTGTAAACATTGTTCCATACAGGGGAAAAAAGCCTTTTTATCATAATGTCTAACCCTCTCGGAACAATAAGACTAATTACTGATAACTCATGTTGCTTTGGGTCTTTTTATTTCAGAATAAAAATGTACATAACATCTTCATCTGGTTTTTTTATAGCACGTTGTATTTGTAATTTACACGAAGCAAATGTTCTGTCTATTTCCCTTTCTCGGTTTCAAGCTTCAACTAGAATCTGCTGAAGTTGTAGGAGAAAAGCTTGTGAGGAAAACATTTAACCATCTAACAAGAAATTGTATAGCAGTTATGCATGTTGTTAGAATCTAAGCGAGTAGAACAGAAGGGGATAGAACGAATATTAGCTCATTAGTTTCGTGTTTCTGCATTTACCGCAGTTTAGTGTACATTAAAGGATAATTTTACAAGTTCCATTTTAGTCGGCTAGTGAATTTATGCAGATATACTCATCCGGCTTGTTTTATGCAACAAGCCAATAAATGGTTTTTCCTCACCACCTTATCGAGGCGAGTGACCGAGTTGAGCTCCCGTCCGATACTCGGCGATGCGCTTCTCCCGCCGCCAACGTCGTGATTACCAATCCCATTTTCTCTGCTCTCATTAACTAGCGATACGTTCCGGAATGTTGGAGGCGGCGATAATAACTTCAGTTCTTATCACCGGCGTCAAGAACTCGCTCGTTAGTAGCGCCATACTTTCGCGTCTAACGATTGCTCGCTAATATCTAATGCATGGAGGAAATGTGGGAAATTTTGTAGTTTCTTCTTCTCTTTTTCTGTCTTCCACAATCCCCCCCCCCCCTCTCATTTTCCCCATTGATGCAGTTTCTGGCCCGTACAGGAAAGAGAGCATGCGCATTAGACGAGAAGTTGGATCTTCATTTGGTGCCAAATGTTCCTAAAAATTTTAAGGAACACTTGAAGTTAATTGATCGGGAGAAAGGATGTCTTACGTCGTCGTTTAGTTTTATCTTCATCGCCACCTCTCGCATCAGAGCGTGCCAAGATAATCGAACGAGTTAATTACGCGATCCGTTTTTCATGATATATGTAGCGGTCTCGCGACGTGTTTTTTGGAAAAATCCCACATTTTCTTGAGTCGATAGACGATGCTTAGAATGCACCAGAATGGGCTCGAAGCAGTTTATATCAATACATTATTTTGGCATGGAAGAATGGAAAGAAACTGTAATGTGCTTGTAAACATGGGGCACTATGCAAAATCATTACTACTATATGTCAACTTTGAGTCTAATTGCGTCTTCATTAAGGAATTTCCGTCTGTATGTATTTTTCCTCATTCGTCATCCGTCGTGTAGAAGGTTAAGTTGCGGTATGTGTTCCCAGAGAGCAAGATAACTCTTTTCGTGTTAAATAACAGGTCATCTGATTAGAACAAGTGTCCACTGTCTCTGCTACACAAATCTTGGTCTGGGTTGTTGTTGTTGGGTTGTTTTACCTCTGAGCGGCACTTTTTTGCACACCATGGGCTAAATGGCCAGGTCACATGGACCCCGAAGGCTCAGAGAAGGTTGGGGGAGGGGACGCACTGGAACAGCTGTTGGGAGACAGATGGTAGCCTCCCGTCAAGGCCATCCAGCGTGCACAGGGTATGGCTCTCCCGCATTTAACGTGCACAGGGTATGGCTCTCCCGCACACGGGGCCACGGCTTAACGTCCCATCCGACGGACGGCGGCATTTCCAAGCCCATCGGTGTCCCCTACTGACCGTGGGCAGGGCGGGGAGTTTTGCGGAGATAAATCTCAATGCTGACCCAGCTGGGACTCGAACCTGGGAACTACAGATTACGAGCCTGGCGCGCTACCGACTGAGCCACCCCCGCCCCTCTTGGTCTGGGTTTTGCGACTTGATCATATAGGCCATTCCGCAAAAAATAAGGGATAAAGACTTGAAATTCTAAAAAGTTTGAATTAAAGGAAATAAAACGATAAAACGAGAATGAGAATTAATAAATGCGAACTTTATTATGTGGCAGGATTACCACTGATAATTTGTTGTTCTTATCGAACTTAATACTAAGGTCTTTAGTTTTTCAGCTTTTAATTTCAATTCTTTCAAATCAGATTAAAAAAAGCACTGATCTAAGTCGAAAGTATTGTTTTCTTTAAAGAAATTAGAATACTTATGATTCGGCACTCAGTCGCACAATTACATGGCTTCAATCATATTTCTCCCACTCCGTTTTTCGGATACATAAAGTATTGGGAAATTCTGATGAAAGTGTGTGAAGGAAGTAGAGGCCAGTTGATATTTCAACCGCAAATGTCAGTCACAAACAATGTTGGGTTATTTTACCTCTGAGCGGCACTTTTTTCACTTAACTCGCTAAATGGTCAGGTCACAATGACCACGAGGGCTCAGAGAAGGTTGGGGGAAGGGGACCCAATGGACAGCTGTTAGGAGACGGATGGTAGCCTCCCGTCAAGGACATCCAGGTGTTCTTTAACGTTCACATCGTAAGACCTCTCCCGCACATTGAGCCACGGCTTAACGACCCATCCGAAAGACGGCGGGCTTTCCAAGCCCATTGCTAACAATATGTGGCGATTCTTTTCAAAAATGCTTAAAATCTACTCATTTTAATAGTGCATAATGTTTTACAAAAAAGACAGTTACACCATTTCCAATTCAGATATGCAAAGATTCACTTTTTTTATTTTTCAAAAAAGGTAATTTGATAAATTAAACACAAACGTTTCTGGATCGCTACAAGCAAGCTCTGGACCACTTCGTTTATCGATTTACCTTCTGTATAACGCATCACTCTGGCAGCCATCAAACAGCAGCAGAATAAGCCTCAGCTGTAACATTTACCAGGGAAAAATGCTCAAATTACGAAGGGGATTCTCTTCATGAAGATTTCGTATTTCTACTGTAATTCTCCTACGTTATTATTATGCTTAGGATTATAATCAATTGTAAAATATCCTAATTTTTATAATGTGGATAGCAGCTAGGGAAGGAAATGGGGAGACTATGAGAGTGCGCAGTTGATGCTTCAACGGTTCTCATTGTTCATTGATTGACAGGTGAAGGATTTGTCGTTAATCTGTAATCTTTGAGAAGTTTTGAGATGATTGCTGCTCCCCCTCGTATCGGCGCTTTCCAATCGATGGAAAAGTACGTAATTCGTACCTTGTTCTTCTCATTAACAGACTTCCAATCAGAAAGAAATCGTTTCATTAAATTTGTAAAAGATGTGATCATTCGAGCGATGGAAGATGGCCTATTACAGAATTTTAATGAAATCTTAATTTTGGTTACGTTAAAGATGATACAATGAAATATCTTTAGCTACGGTTTACAGCAACAAATTGATTGGAAAGAATTTGCATCACATTTGTTTGCTCTATTCTGATTTTTGAATAAAACTATTGGCTAATTTGAATATAAAAATCAAACTGATTAAAGGAATCAGGATTTTTATGCATCCTGCTTTATTGGAGATATTTCCTTGAAAAAATTGGAAAATTATCAAGTCACAGCATATACAGTGTCTATAGGCAAATGCGATGTAAAGTTATTAACTTTCTGTTAATAATAAAAATCTTAATGGAAAAAATAGATTAAGCAGAAACATTTACTGACCTCTAAAAGAAATGAAAACAAATTTTAAGATTTAGGCTAAAATCCAGACAATTATTGCACAAATTTATTACCATTTGGTATAAATTTATGGTTAATTTGATGCTACAAACTACAGAGGTAGGAAAAAAATATTAAAATATACTGGAATTGTTTAGGTTTTTAAACTTCGTTATCTTTTAAGAGAATTAATAATTTTGTTTTTAAATATTATACAGTGTTTTAAAATATGTTTAAAAATTATACTGTGTTTTAGGACATTTACATGGTTAAAATTGAGTCATAGCGAAACATATTAAATTTAGAAAATGAAAATGAATAAATTTCCCCCTAAAACATCTCCTTGCCACAGTGGCCTGTCGGTATAATACGTCATAGAGGTGATCTGTGAAGAAGACGAAACCTCAGCAGAAAAAGTGCGAAATTAAAGGAACTTCCATACTTTACAAGGGGCTCGAAGCCGAACTTCTTTGATCAATAGGCAAGCACGCTAACCACGCTAACCACGCGGCATTCGATAAAAAAAAAAGTACACATAGGAAAATTAGAAATGAAATGAAAGGAAGACGGTTGGTTGGAGTTGTTTTTTAATATAAAAACAGAAAATTGTTAACCATAAAAAGTTTTTTTTTTTTTAAAAAGGATTATTTCATGTTTTAGATGCTTCAGAGAGAGAAAAAAGAAGGTAAACTGCAAATGATATTATGGGCTAATTTGTAGGACTTTCGAATTTAGGTCACATTAGGTGGTTTCCACTCACTGTATGCTGCATAATCGATTTCCATGAAACTAAAATAGTGGAGGAAAACATATGCGAATTTATATTCTGAAAACAAAAACTCTCAGTATTTCCTTTAATGAAAACAATATAGCATAAAGTGGTTATAAATATATTCTAAATGCGCCATAGTAGGAGACATTTTCGGTATTTGTTCAAACCAGTAAGCAAAAAAAGAAAGCTGATTTAACTTGCACTTGCTGCGCCGTGGGACATTGGTGCTTCAAGATGGTCGCCGAAGAAGAAAACATTTACAAGGAGACTCGAGGGAGAGGAGAAAAGAAGGTGGTGGAGAAACGGCGGAGAGCGGAGGTCAGCTGTTTGTTCAGAAGCTTCTATCATCATGTTGGTGTAATAGAAAGGGTGGACTAGGTCCTCTACTTGCAATTAACATTCCCACTTATTATTCCCACGAGTAATCGTTACCTTTTCTGTAGAGATAATGCGTTAACCCTAATGGAGGTCTGTTAATTGGGAATGCGGGTTTCTCACGAATGCTAACAGAAGTGGCGGGAAACTTTGCCTCGCTTCTTGCGTAGAATGTTATGCCACAACTAGAAGAAGAGGCAGCTTTGGGAGATGTGGTTTCAACCCGATGACATTTATGAGTCACCTACAAGTTTTTTTTTGCGAAACAAACAGTATTTGTCTAAGATGGGTTTTGACGTATTTTAACATGGATTACAGAAATTTTTTAAATCGATAACTGAATAGCGCGCATGGGCGTTGAAATTGCCCTATTCGAAGTAGTAGTAGTCAATGGATTCGTCCGAAACTTAGCTTTTAGTTTTAGCATTTGTCAGAATGCAAATGCGATTCAATACCTCAATATAATCGCTGCTTACATAGAAGTTATCAGAACTTGGATGCAATGTGCGTCAGTTGTTGGGGGTACGATATTGGTTAATAGCGGAAATGTTCAAAAGCATTATAGACATGTGCACAATGCATAGAGCATGACGTTGCTACGCGTACTCACCACCTTTCATAGAAGTAAGGGCCATCTGTGAGTTCAGATTGGTCCATCTTTCAATAGTGACCCACATTGGCAGGTATGCCTTAACCTTTGACAAATGTTGATCTACCAACCTCTGATCCCATTCCTTTGTGTTCTAGCATGACAATTCACACTGTTACAACCTGACAGGTTCAATAAGCAATGGACGTTTTGCTCTGCCATATGCCTGCTCCCTCGTCCATGAAATATGTTTGGGATTTCTTTAGACAATTGATCGTAGCCATGACTCAGCAAACCGTGAGTGTAACTGAATTTCAACACAATTTACATGTTACCATTCTCCAATTAATTGACTCGATGCCGCGCCATGTAACCACCTGTATATGCCTCGCTATTGTTATTTGTTTAACATGTTGCCTATTACTATCTCTCACAGTATGACCTTTGTCTACAATATCCTTCCAGCTGAGGCAATATTTTAACCGATGAGAACCAATAACAGAGGACCTTTTGAGGGTAAACGTTAAACAGTGCCGACACCTTCATTATGTTTTAAGTCTAGATACAAAAGGCATAACAAGTGTAATTCATGAGCTTTGGATTGTGCTTGTCAATGTCATTTCACGCGAATACTACAGCTAGCATTGTTAAATTAGCATCAGGGACGTACCAAGGGGATGGGAGGAAGGGGTTCAACCCCCCTCCCCCCAAAAAATCCTAAACTTTTCACCTGCTTCGAAATCCAAAACAGTTCTGTTTGTAAAATGTTAGCCCCATAAAATATGTTCAACACTAAATAAAGATTTTAAAAACAAGTATAAAATTTTATTCCATATAGAATATCATTTTAATCTTTCCTGTCCGGTGGAATATTTTAGCAATTGGGAAACACTACTCAAGTCTTATTATCAGCCCCCCCCCCCCCAACCCCCGTCTACACACCGCGAAACTAAATTCTCATCTCCTTCTCTCGAAACTAAATCCCGGCTACTTGCCTGGTTAGCATCATTATTTCTCTGAAAACTATGCAGATCAATCTTATCAATCATATCAAAGAATGTAGTGTTGAAGGTGAATGACTGATCTGCCATGATGATGGATTAGAGCAGCGTTTTTCAAACTGCTCTAATCCATCTGATTTCACGGCCTATTAGTGGGTCGCGACCAGCATTTTTTTAATGAAACAGAATAGAAAGTACCAGTCTGGATCGCGATGTAAAATGTATGTCATATTTTGGGTCGCGGTCAAAAAATGTTGAAAAATAAACTGTATTAGAGGAAGTGGGCATTCGTGATACAGATACTGGACAGAAAAATGGAAATGTTTCCATGTTAACCCTTTCACGACTAAGGGAAACATTTTTCCCATTTTAAAATTGGTGATTGTCGTATTTAATTATAACCTTATCTGCATATTTTATACAGAATGTCAAAATAGAACGTATGTCGAACGCAATTACGTAAACGGGAACGTTTAGTCCATGTCCATCTTTGCAATAATGTTGCATCTGTGCAATGTCCATCTTTGCCTCACTACCAAAAAAAATTGCTCCGCCGAATATCATAATTAGCACATCATTTTGTATAGTAATTTTATTTCATAATTTTGTATTATTTTAGTTAACATTTTGTTCTAATAAACCAATATATAAAAGACATTGCATAATAAGCCTAACTATAATTTGTGTTACCTTTATAGTCCATTGGGAAAAATATTTCCCATAAAATTCCAAAAAAACTACACATTGTTATGTATTTTTCTTATGATTTTTATTTATTTTACGTCTAAACAAACTAAAATAAACAGTTACATACTAATATTTACTCTTAGAAACCTTATGGTCCTGAAAGGGTTAACAAAATGGAGAATCAAATTCGAAAATCTATAATTTCTCCAATAAGCTTTTATAGGAAAAGAGGATTAGATAAATTTAAATCTCATTCAAATCCAGCTAAATCTCTATTTTCGACAATATTTGTTGGGCATTTGAAGAGCTACGGAAGCTAAGAATACTTCACAGCAGCAAAGTCAGGGCTAAGAAAATTGGGTAAAAAATGACAATTATTGAAGAATTATTTGCACAAAATTCTAAAACGTACATTTATTGTATTAAAAGATTTGAAATAATACTTTCTTAAAGTTTTAATTAACTTCTGAGGTAAAATTTAATGATTGACATCTCAGTTATTCTGCATTCAAACTTTTACAACTCTTTAAGTAGTGAATGGATATTGTTCAAAATCGAATTGAGATAGTTTAGCTGACATCTTATATTTATCTTCAATCGTATGTTTCCATAAAAATTTAACCATTTACGAAGCCTCGAATTGGATTCTCCTCTGACATAGGATGAAGATGTTTTCATTTTTGTGTCCATTGCCTGTAGTTTCCTACGTAGAGAAAAGGTTAAACACGACATGCTTTTAAATGATACAAATTCAATTTTATATTCGGTTTTAAAATCTGAAAGTAACTCTTGGCAATGTTCCTCGGAATACAGAGTTTCTCTTCCTTCAGGTAATCGAGAGGTATCCTGTTGCATTGTTAAAGAAGTACATAAGTATTCAGTGCAAGTGATTTCAGAGTAAAACAAAACTGAGTTCCAAATTTTAAACTTTGGTGGATTAGTGGTTCCTGTTTAGGTTATTATCTTAGAAAGAGATGGTGAAACAAAATGAGATATAGAGTGGAAAAAGAAGGCTCCAATTTTATTGCGAAATTGTTAATCATATTCGAGTTTCTTAATCTTTGCGTAATCCATCATCTTAGGTCAATCAGCTGATTATTGCATTCTTTCGATAATCCAAGAATTGAAGTTGGAGCTATTATCAAAAAGTCCACAGAATTACTTTTTTTTGTTGAATTGAACCTACTTTTCATGAAAGATCAATTTTTGACTTCCAAGAAGATTCAACAAGCTTATAGCTGATGCGTATGACTGAAAGCTTAAAAATAGGAGTTGAGAGAGAGTACATATTCCTAGAATACGTTTGCAGTCTGTGTCTTTGATGCGACAGGAAGCGAAAGGTACATTTCAATCATTGATGAAACCTGAAAAAAAAAGTATAGTGGTGAAGACGAAAATGGGAATATCTGAAAACAGTAATGGAGATTTCATTCTATTATGAGTTTATATTAAAATAAACTGAAAAGTGCTAATGAAGTTAAGAAATATTATTTCACTTATTTCATTTCTCCCATTTTTCCTCAGTTGTTTAATATTTAAGACTAAATTGTAATTTTTTCCTACATCACGCATTCGGACCATGTCTTATTTTGTCTACATCAAAGATAATTTTTACTAGATGTTAAAGATTAAACTTTGTATCCACCGAATAAGCGAGGAAATAAAAATTATTTTGCTTCGACGAGAGTTCATTGATCCACTGAGTTGAGCAAAGGAAACTAATTTGAAACTTGGTGTTAACAGGAAGAATAACATATCGCCTCTGGCGAATACAAGGTTCTTGTTTTCAAAGAGAACGAAATTTTGCGCTTTCCCACTTTTACATCCTTTAGCAGTAGAAATTCAAACTAATGGGTGATTAGGAAAATGAAAATAGTAATATTTCATTAGCATTATAACATATTAAAAGAAAGAATATTGTTTTTTCGTCTCTTAAAATGAAAGCGTTTGTTTTTTCACCGCTCTGGGGGATAAGGAACAAAATCGTTGCTGACATCGCAAACCTCAATCAACAAAATGTGAAATTTCTAGCATAAATATATCGTCTTCAATATTCATTTAACTATTGGTCATTTTCTAACTTCTTCCGCCGTTAGAGGACACTATTGAAGCTATTACGAGATTCAAAAAGTGCGAATCTTAACGTTTCATCACTACCTATCCAACCTAAAAGAATTTTCCATTTAAGTCTGCAGACAGACAGACATATGACGACAGACAGGCGGAAACGATAGCTCTTTTCGTTTTTTGTGAAGACGAACTAAAAACTGGATCGGAATATTTTATGGAAACAAAGTGTTGTGTGGACATTTTACACAGTTTCAATAGTGCCCCCTAACGGTGAAAGAAGTTAGACATTTTGCAAAGTGTTGTGTGAAACAAATTTCCTCAGAAATGATGTTGGGAAAAGGTAGCTTCTTAGAGGAAAAATTTAACTTTTAAATTATCTACATTATCTACAATCTGACGTTTGTCATTGGGAAAACAACTGTGGTTGTGTAAAGACCCTGTTATATAAATATTATGTTAACGGTTGTCAAGTTCGGACATGATCCTTGAGGTCATTGTGACCTTGCATTAGCATAATATTTCTGTCAGCACTTGAATTAACATAATATTTATGTCGACATTATTAGATTCAAATTTTGTTTGCTGTACTTAGCAGTATTTTAACCTTATTATCAAGGAAGTGAATATAGTCATCTGAAATAAAAGCACTAAGCATGTGCATATAATGACTAATATTGGTATTAGCCGTAGTTATCATCTGATGTTGAAGATTTCTAGATCAGTGATTATCAGGAGATATTTTCTGGTGGCCTCATTACAGACCGCAGGAAATTCGCTGTGGCAGTATTAAAGGAAATTGAATAAAATGTAATGGTAAGCATGTATGTGCAGATCTTTAAACTTATTGAAAAACACTTTTTTTTGAGAATATAAAAGCTTTTATTTTTAACACATAATTTGTCACTCATCAACAAATATGCATATACCATACCATATTAATCCGGCTTTGGGTCAAGAAAATTTTTTTATAATAAAGTAAATCATCGTTATAAATTTCAATATATAACGATGTGCATGTTTTCAAATGTTCTTTTTTGTGGAGAATTTGTATAATAAAAATTTATCATTAATACCTTCTATTTATTACAATTACCGAGATTTTCTAGTGGCTCCATCTAAATTTTCTGATGGCCGTGCTTGAGAACCACTGAGTTAGATTATTCACCGTTTCAATGATGACACAGCTAAAGGTCGCTGGTGAAGAAACGTTTTTGGCAATCGTCGTATTTTTGGGCCATAGAGCAGTGAAAGAAAACTATTGAACTTATTTTCCGAATTTTATTTTTTGTTACTCTATCTTTTTGCTTTCATATGCAGTGTTTGTATTTTTGCCTTTGTTTTGGTTCTTTTTATTCTTTCCGTATTCCATAGAGCTCGACGACTTAGTTTTAGTTGTTTCAACTAATTCAACTTAACAAAAATACTCAACATGTAATTATTTTTAAGTTAAACGCATTCAAAAAAAGCTTCCAGCTATAAGCGTTATAAATAACTTTTAAAATATGATTCGTCAGAGGCAAAAGTTCAATAGCTATACCTTTAGAAAAGAAACTATCGTTTTTTAAAAAAAAATCAGCCTGAAATACTTTGTAGCAATGTTTTCTAAGAACAAAAGTGACGAAGCTTTAGAAATAAATCTCACCCTATAAAACGAACAGCGACACATAAGTAGAATGAACTAGCATAGTCAGCCAATATTTTACCAAATTTTTCATTCGTCGATTGCTGCTTTTTTGTTTCTTTACAATAGCAAATGTGCACCACTTAGCTCTTCCAAAGGACCATCATTCTAAGAACTTCAGGCTGCTTGCTCCAGTTAAGCGAATGGAAAAGAAAAACACCCACACGATGCAATCGATATTATTCTGCTACGTTATTACACTTCGTATTTCAGCTGTACGTGTTTTGTTTTGCGTTTCTCTATCGTTGTATTTGTTATTGTGCGGTACGCTGCGTCAACGCCTACCTCATTTATCTTTCGTGGGAACTTTCCTGCAGCGAGATATTGAACACACCTAGCTCGTATAAAGCCAGCGCTGTTCTTTACTCTGTGGGAGAGGAACGGAGGTAAAAAGGTGTCCTTTACCAAAGTCTCCTGGGCGGACAGCCACGTGTTTCATTCACCACCTGCCAGTTCTCGGGTCTACCTGCGACATCACCCAGCAGTGTCCAATTCCGAGTACTTTGTTCCACCCTAACTTTCTCATTGATCACAGGAGAAGGAAAAGAAAAAACAGAACCAATGTAGACAGTCTGTGACGTAAAGGAGCCAAGTAATTGATTTCTATTACGGTTATTATGTGTGTGTGCCGACAGCGACTTGTTTTTCGTTGTTTATAAGCTGTTGTATTAGTTTTTGGGCCGAGAATGGAATATTGATGCTGAATCTCAAAGTGGTGGTACATCAAGCCGAAATTAAAATAAAAAAATAATCGGAATAATGTACTGATGGTCAAATACACTTTATACTTAGGGATTTATTAGGAGATTAATAGTTCATGTTTTAACTGTTAATTTATACATATTTTATGTGGGTGTATATAGAAAGTGGAATACAAGAATCTTCTCTTAAAGAGCTTTTGATAGCATATTATTGAGTAAATTAGGAAACTCTTTCGATAGTCAAATACATTGCATCGGCAAGAAAACTGTCTAGAGAATTGAAACGCTCTACAAAGTAAATATAGATATTATTCTAGACAGAAATGATTGCACACTGATTAAAGTGACTGCGCACGATTGACGTCGTACCACTGCATCCATTGGAAAGAATTTGGAGTCAACAGTTAAAACCAAATTTTTTGAAACTTCAAGCAAGTTCAAAACTGTTTTCATCTTGACAAACACATTTTATATTTAATTTAAAATGAACGCCAGTTTTAATCCCATAAATCTTGATTCCATTTACTCATCTGTACTGTATAATTGCAAAGTAGTTTTACAACTTTAAACATATATAACAATTTTTGTGACATGAAAGAGAAACAAATATGACAATCTAGGATAATACACCAAATTTCATTTCATCGGTTTGAAAAAATTTATGGACCTTATTTTAATGAAAAGATAACTACTGGTATCCAGTAATTGGATATTCTTGAAAATGTTTTGTTATCACAAATCAGTAACAATGACCCAGCAGAAAAAAATTGTTTTCCAACAAGACGGCGCCAGACCCCATTAGCTGCTGGAAGTGTAGTTTAACAATAAATCAACAATTCTGAGCTAGCTGGATAGGTCACGTGGTCCACATAAGTGGCCTCCTCGTTCACTGGACTAAATCCACTCGATTTCTTTTTCTAGGGTTTCATCAAAGATACAGTTTATCTACCGCCATCACCACATTCCATCAAATAACTGAAGGACTGGATTACTGTCACTATTACTGTAACAGTTCTATGGCCGAGTAGTTGTTTTTTTTTATCTTGGCTACTCTTCATTATTGTAAGGTTCTTATTGGTTCTTATCCTGTCTTATAGACTGATCTATGATTTTTGCCTGTGGTTATCAATGCCTCGAGGAGAGACGGGAAAAAACTTAACAATTTATTGTGAATATCAATAAGTTAGAATACTGGGCTGTCTGGCAAACTAGGCGAATATTAATGACTAATCACTCTATGCTCTTCTAACAATAGAAGACCCATAAACCATATCAATATGCTCGAATTTCCCCCCTTCAGTTTCTAAGGCAGAAATCTCACGTGAGTTAGGGCGGGGGTGGCTCAGTCGGTAGCGCGCCAGGTTAGTAATCTGCAGTTCCCAGGTTCGAGTCCCAGGTGGGTCAGCATTGAGACTTATCTCCGCAAAACTCCCCGCCCTCCCCACGGTCAGTAGGGGACACCGATGGATTTGGAAAGGTCACCGTCCGTAACGTTAAGCCGTGGCCACGTGTGTGGGAGAGCCATATCCTGTGCACGTTAAAGAACACACTAGATGGCCTTGACGGGAGGCTACCATTTGTCTCCCAACAGCTGTTCCAGTCGGTCCCCCTCCCCCAACCTTCTCTGAGCCTTCGGTGTCCTTGTGACCTGGCCATTAAGCCCACGGTGTGCAAAAAAAGTGCCGCTCAGAGGTAAAACAATCCAACCCTCACGTGAGTCGACGCTATTCGGACTCAAACCGCCTTTGACGCCGCACTCAAATCACGGACGACATTACCAACAACCTTACTGTTTCGGAGCTCCAGTCATTCTCTTTCTGTTACCTTTTCTCCTCACCTCCTTTCAGCAACTGCGTAAGCCCCTGGACTCAAATACATTAGCCTAGCACTTTCAATCAATGTGCAGTTTAATCCTCCCTGATTGCCCTAGACAGCCCCAACTCATTAAGCTGACTTCCACCTTGACTATTAGTGGCGTTGATGCCTGTAGTAGACCGGAAGCTGATTATCTACGCTTCCACGTCAGGTGTGTTGTCAAGGAATTTTGGGGAGATCATTTACATTCCCATCGTAAGACTGCATTATATCAATGAATATCTATATACATCGATAGATGGGGGGGGGGGGAAAGAAGTACGAAAATTGACTTGTCGAGTAATTTCCGATATGCTCTGCAGTGTGTTGGAGGAAACTAAATTTCGCTGAGATCCCATCACTCTGCATCCATATTGATCATCGGGGCGGGGGTGGCTCAGTCGGTAGCGTGCCAAGCTCGTAATCTGTAGTTCCCAGGTTCGAGTCCCAGCTGGGTCAGCGTTGAGATTTATCTCCGCAAAATTCGCTGCCCTGCCCACGGTCAGTAGGGGACACCGATGGGCTTGGAAAGGCCGCCGTCCGTCGGATGGGACGTTAAGCCGTGGCCCCGTGTGCGGGAGAGCCATACCCTGTGCACGTTAAAGAACACGCTGGATGGCCTTGACGGGAGGCTACCATCTGTCTCCCAACAGCTATTCCAGTGGGTCCCCTCCCCCAACCTTCTCTGAGCCTTCGGGGTCCATGTGACCTGGCCATTTAGCCCATTGTGGGCAAAAAAAGTGCCGCTCAGAGGTAAAACAACAACAACAACCCATATTGATCATCTGTAAGCCAGCTGTATTTCTTTTTAATTTCGGACCATTTGGTTTCCTTTCTTGTGATTGGTCAAATAATTATAAATGTTCCAAGTTTTAAAGCTGCTTTGTAAATACCCTGTGATATTAATTGTGATAAAGGAAAAGTACTTTTTCTTTCAGTAACAAAAGCTTGTTTTTTCAACATTTTTAGCATCTCATAGCATATGTATGTACAGTCGCTCAAAAAAGTATCCGAACGCTATGGTTGATTACAAAATCAAGAAAAAATATCTAGCAACTATTTTTTTAGAAATTAGTGATCTGGCAACCTTCGTGTCACGTGACACGAAGGTTGCCAGATCACTAATTTCTAAAAAAATAGTTGCCAGATAATTTTTCTGAATTTTGTAATCAACCATAGCGTTCGGATACTTTTTTGAGCGACTGTACAATAAATATTATTTCAGTCGAAATATCTGTTTATGAAATTATTACTACGAATGAAGCTTAAACAAATTTTAGTGTTATGAATTATGTATGTAATTTGATTTGAATGGTGGTTTTGCATACAAATATATAGGTATGTGTCTATATTCAATGTTTTTCAACAGGTGTGCCAAACATAAAAAAAAACATTTTCAGCTTCATATTTTTGCGAATTTGGACTTTTCTCAATGCAAAAAAAAAGCGGGGAAGGCTCTTATCAATTGAACAACAACTAAGAGTGTATCTATCAAAAGTTAAACCCAGCAAAAAAAAAAAAGAAATGTTACTATAATCAAGCAAGCGCAAGTTCCATTCTAAACATTTCACCTTATTTATTTGTATGAAAATGTAGAAATTAAATATTTTGATATCAACGTTAGATTGTTTTATCTCTGAGAGGTACTATTTTGCGCACATTGGGCTAAATGGCCAGATCACAAGGACTCCAAGGCTCAGAGAAGGTTAGGGAAAGAGATTCACTGGACCGATGTTAGGATACGGATGGTATCCTTCAACTATCGACTTTTAGAGCGATTATTTGCATTTCAGTTGAAATTAACATTGATAAATTTATTAAGCGATAAAGTATTTTGTTTCTAGCTATGATGCCAAATATTTATTTGGTTAAATCTGTTTTTTCTCTATAGAATTATACTTTTGGTTTTATTGAAGACAGAAAATAAAGTATTTATATTTGTATTTGTTTATGAGCGTTGCACCAAATTTTTATCGCATTACCAAATGTTCGACCAAATGTTTTATCACATTACAGTATTCCGACACCCAAAAAAGGATTGAAAACACTGCTATATAAATATAGTGGTTATGCAGATCTAATATTGTTTTTAATTCTGCTGAGGACCTCACAGATATTCTTCTATAGCGTATTAAACTGGCAGGCTCCTATCAGACCTCTGTGGTAAGCAACTGTTCGAGGTACTATTTATATTTTTGGTTCTTCTAGAAAATGGCAATTTATTTGCAAGCAAACGTGTAGAATTATGTGGACACATTAAAATATTTTTACCCTCATGATTAATAAAGTTTTATTTAAGCAGACGTCTTATTCAGTAAAACAGGGTTCTTTCCAGTTCACTAAAGGTTTGATTTTATTCTTCAGATTTAATGATCGTTCTGATGTAACAGCTGACAGTATCGGCGCTGATACTTCGAAGTATGATTTTTTTTGTTCTCTCTTATTTTTTCCCCTACGGAGATTTCACATTCAGGTGTTGGCGTGACAGAAGCAAACGTGCCTAGTGGTAAGAAACTGCCACGAACACGGCTTCGACCCATGAGCTCGTGGCTGACGAGTTGAACGATAACGAACACAGACACTTGAAGCAACCACGTGTGGCAACAAGCAGCAGCAAGCGACTTTTACCTTTTGTGCCTTGGGCTGATATTTGTGGAGAGGGGCGATCTCCAAATCGAACAAACGAAAGTTATCTCGCTGAACAGATAGCGAGGAGGAAGGTAAATAGAAAACGAAAACACAGGTGAAAACAAATAGAAAAGAACGTATCGGAGCTCCGATAAACATTGTAAGGTCAGTAGTAACTTTTGTTTTTGCTTTGAAAGAAACAAGAAGCGATATTCTATTTGAAATCGTACTTCCAATGTCCAGAGAGTTTTAGGAAAAATTCTCTATTTTGTTCTGTTTCGACAGGAAAACTACATTCAGTGAAAAGGATCAAGCGAAGGGAGTGCTTTAATGCGCAGTGCTCCATTGGATTCATGTATCATGGGATATCTGCAAAGCACTTCTCTAGATTATCAGTCTTTGTGTTCTGCCGAGGATGTGGATGACGCTTTCTTTTGCATCGTTGGGTACAGATGAAATTTCCTGGCAGGACAAGGGAGTCAGAGAAAAAGCAAAGGCGGGAAAATAAATTTCATTTTTTATATTGAGAAAGACTTTGCTACAGGGAATTCATATTTTTTACCATTTTCCCCCCAAAAATATCGTCTTCAATAAGATTTATTAATATTCCTTGCATAAAGCCGATGTTAATAAGACGCGGAAAATTCATTTCAAAATGTATAAGTAAATATATAGTTTAAAAATGTATAGTATTGATTAGTGAAGAAAACTTTTGTTAGTCACGAAGAAATAATGTTTTCCATACCTAAGCAGATTAAAACCCTGCAGTTAGGCATTTGCATTTTTTACCTGAGAAAACATTTGGTAATGTAATCTTGTCATTATTGCTAAAGAATTTATAAAACTTTCTTTTCTTAGTCATAGACTTTTGAATCCTTTTAAAACTTGAACTTTCCGAGGCAACGGTGTGTTAATAATATAGTTGGAAAAGAGAGAATAAATATTCATTTCGCATAGTTGGAAAGTTGCTGTGATTACAACTTTGAATAATAAAAAGATTAAGGAATTAATATTTTCCAGCACCTAACACGCATAACGCATGAAAAACATCGAAAATTGTTGAAGAAAAAATACCAATTATATCGCCATCTGGTGACGCTGGTCTTTGCGCGAGCATTTGAGAGCTCCTATGAGTGGAGATTTCAACTGAAATTTTAATTATGATAGCTACTTGATATTAGAATATGGAGACTTAACAACAAGAGAGGAATCTTGACCAGCGGTCATAATACTTGGCATGTTATCTAGAGGTCATAGTTTCGGATCTTACCAGTCTGAAGACAATTTTCCCCCTTACCCAGTATTAGCAGAATACTTAATAGCAAAGATAATGCCTTAAAAATTATATATTGTGCATTTAAGATCACCATATACAAAGCTAAGCTCTCTGTTTGAAGTAATTTAATTTTCATTGGCAAACAGTGGGAAAAAAAGGAATATTTTTGGTTCTAGCAGTTATTATTTAGCTAATTTCTATTTCCCTTATTTTTAGTTTATTTTTTCTCTTTATCTTGCCATCCTTTCTTGAACGACAACTGTTCTCACAGAGCTTTCAAAGATATATCATGCTTTGACAACTGTAAGGACTAGAAGTGGATGCATCGAAGCAATGCCACTTATCAAGTAAAGCTTTGAATTCGGAAAGTTGCTGATTCATCCTTCATTAAAAATCAGCAGATTACTCTGAAGCCCTAATTAGCATCAATAAGTTATAAATTCTCACGAGTGCCATTGAAAAATAACTTGGTTACGATTATCAGCTATCCTCTGATCGGAAGAGAGTATTCCATAATTTTTTCTCTATAATTATATCTTTAGAAGCTGCTTGTGACTACGATTCTCTTTCAAATCGGGATGTGGGTTGTCTTCCTTCCCTCTAATAGCTGTCCAGGTGTCCCTTTCCTCAACCTTTTCTGATCCCCTGGGTTTCTCGCCACCTGACCATTTTGCCCATTGTGTGCATAAAATGCCGTTCAGAGATAAAACACCAAAATCCTTTAAGATAGAAAAAGTCTAGCTGGAATATTGCCATAGAAAGCTTAGGCCTCAAAATAAAATATTTGGTGTGAAAAGGAGGCGAATGGGTTAATGCATTTTCCTTCCAGCATACTTAAACAAAACATGCACGAATTCTCTGTTGAAGTATAAGGTTGAAATATATCGTTCTTCCTCTTCTTTGTTCAGCCGTGATGATCTATGAGTCAGCTTGTACGACAGGTGGATATTCTTCATCATGCAGTTGGCGCCTTGGTAACAAGTCTTTGCGCATGCTTTATGGCTGAAGATGAAAAATGACTCCGTAAAGTGATACATCCTTTCGCTGTGGAGCTGCTGTGAGTAAAGATGCGATATTTAATATTTGATGAAGAAAAATGACGGCAGTATTTCTTGCCAATCATGTTAATCCAGAAAGGTGGAACAAGTTTCAAAACTGTTATTTTTTTTCTAGATTCTCACTTCCCCTCCCACCATCATCGAAAGCGTAAAATATGTTCTTGACACCATTTCCTGAGAGGCTTGCTGGTAAACGGCAATGCGCTTTAGGCTCTTAGGGTTAAGCACTTCAATATTCGCTGAATTACTGGAAGTAGAGTTGCTTTCTTTTGTGTAACGTGTAAATAAGGTTGTATTATGTATATGTCAGATGGCATTTACGGCAACATAGGGAACAATCTTATGGCTTTTTCTGATTGTCGTCGGAATTTCTGAACACAACATTCCTTCATAGCAATTAGGTACTTTTGTCCTTAATTACATCATATATATATTTCTGAAGGATATAAACTTTAAGTATTCAGTTTGATTTCATTTGTGTTTGGTTGAAATTCTGAGATTTTGTTCTGACCAATATATTTTTAAGTATAAAATCTTTGCCATTTTTACCTCAGTAATTGCTAAATGTAATTCATTGACAAATATGTTCATGGAATTATTCGTTTTTCAGTTTTAGTAGTTGTGTTTAAAACGGTTTAAATGCACTGACTGAAAAGCAGGCCCGGATCGAAAAAATAATAGTGAAAAATAAAGAGAGGGGGGGGGGGGAAGTGACACAATCGAGCCGAAAAAGATAAATGAGAGGCAAGATTTCCATTGTAATGTGACATTTTCTCCTTCGTTTTAGAGGTTTTAAAAGAATTATAGAAATATGCCTGAAACATGCACAAGTTTAATAATTTTGGGCCTCCATTACCCTTACTAGCATTTTCAAAAAAAAAAAGGAGAGCATGTCCCCTTGCCTCTCACCTCCTAAATTCAGCCTGCTGGATAAAACCCTAGAAGAAGGGGAATTGAAACTTTTAAACAATGATTTTGGGTTCTAAGTAACTGCAGATATCTTAATTCTAAAGAGGTTATTTTACACAGAATAAGATACTACGAATGAGAAATGGGTTCACCAGGAGACTCATTCTCCACCTTTTTTTAGTCCACTTTTGCGTATTGAACTGGAAAGATATCACTGAATAGAATCCACATCTGAAAAAGATAAATGGATGATATCACCTGAATTAATTCAACTTCATATGCAAACGAAACAGTTCAATATCTACGGGCAGGTGCCAAAATGAACGTAATGGCGAATTAAAAAAAAAACAAGATTAAAATCAATAGAAGATACTCTAAATACTCTCAATTCTCAGGAAAATATCATTTTAGTTTTATTAGAAATCGGAAGAAATAACAGTTTCAAAATTTCAGAAGTAACTATAAAATTAATTGAAAGAGAAATACAATCTACAAAAAAAAAAAACTGGGAAAATTTCTTCCCTACCTTTCAAATGACCATAGCAACATTCACACAAAGTTGACCAATTGACTCCTTAAGAAAACTTTAAAAAAGGGGAAATGAAGCAAACCACAAATTAAACTAGTAAGTTTAATGGTTTCTGTTGAGTTCGATATGCTCGCCTTCAAAGAAAACTGAGTTTTCAACCCTCGTCTCTGGGGAAGGAGGTAAGCCGCAGCTGTTAATATGTAAATGGTGTATTCGCAGCTAAAGAGACCATTTGCAGTGTTAAAGTTTTCTCCTTCTCCAACTTTATCTCTTCATAAGGTTGTCTCTTCTTACGGAGTTAAAAACTTCACCATTTTCTAAAGGTAAGAAAACTCAAAGAAATTAAGAATTTAAGATAAATATATATAATACTGTTAATTCACAATATATTAATAAACTATTTAATGGGGGAGTTCTTAGAAATAGGCAGCATAACTCTCCACCAATTAATTAACCACTGCAGAGATTAAATTGTTGCAGTTATCAAGAAAGATCATTAAGCTTTGTAAACACTTCTTTTGGGATAGCAAGTAGCCAACCAGGTTTTATCCCATTATAAATATTTCCTTCATTATGTGAAATCCATATTTTTCTTTTGCTTTTATATTAGCTGTTTTTTCGAAGGAAATCATTAGTATTCTTGATTTAATGTGGATTTAGTAATGTAAAATTGATGTAAAATATTTCTTTGAAATTATTTTGCGTGTGATGCAATTTGATTTACATATGATTTTTTCCCCCAATTTTAAAACACAAACCTTATTAAACGATATATATCTGATGTTTTAATCATTAATAATTTCCTAGAAATTATCAGACTCAACTTTAATGCTTAGATTATTAAATAAACTGATTATTTTGTTTGAAAATATGTAGTTGTGTTGGGGCGGGGGTGGCTCAGTCGGTAGCGCGCCAGGCTCGTAATCTGTAGTTCCCAGGTTCGAGTCCCACTGGGTCAGCGTTGAGATTTATCTCCGCAAAATTCCCCGCCTTGCCCACGGTCAGTAGGGGACACCGATGGGCTTGGAAAGGCCGCCGTCCGTCGGATGGGACGTGTAAGCCGTGGCCCCGTGTGCGGGAGAGCCATACCCTGTGCACGTTAAAGAACACGCTGGATGGCCTTGACGGGAGGCTACCATCTGTCTCCCAACAGCTGTTCCAGTGGGTCCCCTCCCCCAACTTTCTCTGAGCTTTCGGGGTCCATGTGACCTGGCCATTTAGCCCATGGTGTGCGAAAAAGTGCCGCTCAGAAGTAAAACAACCCAACCCTTTAGTTATGTCAGCACCAGGTCCATTTGAATTAATATACGCAAATCTGTAGGATTTCGTTTGACTCTTCAGTGTCCGGCAGGATACGCTCTACAAATATTGATTAGTTCAAGTGGGCTGGAACCAAAATAGGTAAAATTGTACGAATAGGAAATGGATAAAATATTATTTTGTCATGTTCTTGAAAAGAAGGAAATTGTTTGTATATTTATATATTAGAAATATATTCATTTAAAGAAAATATATGGTACTGTTTGGGTGCCACTTTATTGCTATTTTAATAATGCAATAAATACAAATATAAAATACGGGTTGGGTTGTTTTACCTCTGAGAGGCATTTTTTTGCACACCATGGGCTAAATGGCCAGGTCACATGGACCCCGAAGGCTCAGAGAAGGTTGGGGGAGGAGACCCACTGGAACAGCTGTTGGGAGACAGATGGTAGCCTCCCGTCAAGGCCATTCAGCGTGTTCTTTAACGTGCACAGAGTATGGCTCTCCCGCACAGGGGGCCACGGCTTAACGTCCCATCCGACGGACGGCGGCATTTCCAAGCATATCGGTGTCCCCTACTGACCGTGGGCAGGGCGGGGAATTTTGCGGAGATAAATCTCAACGCGGACCCAGCTGGGACTCGAACCTGAGAACTACAAATTACGAGCCTGGTGCGCTACCGACTGAGCCACCCCCGCCCCATATAAAATACGGAATAGCATAAAAACAACAATTACAGAACATAACAAGGTAAAACAACACAATTATCGAGAACAAAGTAGCGACATAGAACCGTCCAGTTTTCAGTTTAAATTAATAACATTATCGATATAGGGCAACATCGAATTTTTTTAAGCATTGTAACTTAATTTAACAGAACCATCAATGACTTTCAAGTGTCTTGTCTCAAGTAATATTCAACTTTCTTTGCAGTGTGCCAAACCAAAGACAGAAAAAAAAAAGGCGAGGGTAAAAAAAATAAATCTTAAAAATTCTAGCAAAGATTGCGTTTTTTTCTTTTTTCTGCTGAGAGCTGCCCCTTGTATACCTGGCGTGTGATCAAAGACCCTCTGGGCAAATTCTCTGCCCACGTACAATAAATAAACATCGAGGCAGAAGTCGAGGAGCAGGTATTAGGAGGAGGGATGGCGAGGCGCAAAGGAAAAAAAGCTCTTCGCGTGACTTTTCACTGTCCGGCAGGGTGCGCTCTTCAAATATTGATTAGCTTAAGGTCGGCGTAAGTCAAAATAGATACCGCCGACTTAGGGACAAAAGAAAAAAAAAAGCGAAGAGTTTTAAAGAAAATATGCAAGATAAGGCGTTGAAGAATGGTAAAGGAAATTTTAACTACATTAATACGAAGAATTTGTCTTCAAATGAAAGACATAAATAACGTAATAATAATAGAACTTGTGGTCTCTGCTTTAGCTTCAGTCGTATGAGTCTAACCACAGATTTGATATCTGCCTTTTACTATGTAACGTTTTTCTGTTCTGTTTCATAAGATTTATTTAGTGTTAGTTTCTAATTTGAATTACTTGTTATTGGAGGTTAATTATTAATATATTCGGTCAGTAAAATAATATTTCTGACAATGTAATGCAAGCATAAGCAAATGTTGTGAGGCGAAAAATCTCTTTCACGTTGAAAAGCTGTCAAAGAAATGTTCATAAAATTAAAGATATAATTGAAATCTGTTAGCCATTTTAATTAAATTGCATTATATATTATTATGGAGATTTTTGTTAAATATTCTTATTTTGTGGAAGTTTAGGAAACAAATATAACAGTGTTAAAAGGAATCAACAAAAAGTTTAAATCGCATAATGTATTTTTCTTGATTTAAATAAATATCCTTGATAATTATATTAAACATGATATTTTCCTTCATATCGTAAACAAAGTATCTTAGTCAGTGTAAAAATGTTGCTAGTTCATATTTTCATTTTATTCTGTTATATATGATGTTATACTATATTAGTCATAGTTCAGTATTTAATTTCTTCTATAATTTAAATAATAAACTTCACTAATTGTGAAATGTTTGATAAATATTTCAGTCTTATTAGAACTGAGCTTAGCGGAAATATGAGTGCCGGTTAATTCGGGAATCAAAGACACTGTAAGTGGGGAAACACTGTAAGTGGGGAATCAAAGACACTGTAAAAGTCATAAAATTATAAAAATGATGAAAATATCTCTCGACGAGTTTATATGAATTGAAATTATTACTCAGAGGGAGAAAGGCAATAGCAAAAATGGTAAACGCTAGTATGGGTACCGTAACCGCAAAGCGGTAATGTGACATCTGGTTCGTTTGTACTCGTTAGAGTTTTGCATTTTGTAGGCGTTTGGATGTTCTTAGTGTCTTGAAAAGCTGTGTTAATTCCTTATAAGTTTCGTGCCTCTCTTTGAAACACTTCAGGTATTGTACTTTAATCTTATCTCTTCGCAAAATGGCAAAATGGCAACTTCGCTAAAGAATGCAGCTCTCGCTAGAAAAGCATCAAGCTCGCCAGTGCCTAGCGCTGGTTTTCGCTTTCGGACGATGATCTGTTGGTGTCAGTCTCTAAATGTGTTGAAGATCAAATCCCAAGATTCTGTTCAAACGATTGTCTCATTACTCACTGAAGCAGTTACTTCTGCTGTTCTGCAAGAAATAAAAAGATCTGTTGAGTTTCTACGGAGGCTATATATGAGCTAAGAGATCAACTTAGAGAGAGAGATATAATAGTATATACGTTTGCAAAATATCTCCCTTTCCACAAAAGTATTTCCGAATGCCTAACTCCTACCTCAAAAGCACAACAACTCCTGTTTAATCAATTTTGCACTTGATACCTATGCGCCTTATAAAACTTTCATAGTTCGCCCTTCTAGAAAGCCTTGGATTACAAAAGAGCTTCTGAAAATGATCGCATTAGAAAAAAACACTTTAAGAAGGCTGTTAACCCTAATCACCCATACACATGGGAGAACTATAAAACTTTACGTAATCTGGTCAACAGTAGTATTAAAAATACCAAGCGTTTATATTTTCTTAATCGACTTTCCGTTATTAATCCAAATGGTAATGAAATTTTCGAATTTTTGATTCTATTACTGGTAATTTAAGAAACCAAATCAAAATTAATAAGATCGTTTACAATGACAATTCCTTCTATGACATTAAAGACATTGCTAATGCTTTAAATAATGTATTCTGTAAATCCTGCGCTTCTACAGAAAATTATGCAAACGCAAACGAGTCATTATCCTATTCCAATAAATCATTTAATAATCTGGAAACCTTTAAGCTCAAAAATGTTACCGATATCGAAGTTCTTAACCTTATAAATTCGCTAAAAAAAACTCGCAGTGTCGGACCAGATGGAATCCCTGTCATTATTCTAATAATTATTTCCCCATTAATTTCTGCACCCCTTTGTGATCTAATTAATTGCTCATTTAACTCTAACGAACACCCAGTTCCATAAAAAGAAGCCATCATTCACCTATACCTAAAATTTCAAATCCTTCTATCTCTCTGGACTATCGACTTATTTCAGTTACATGTGCTTTAAGCAAAATTTTAGAAAAAGCCGTCGAGAGACAATTATCGACTTTTGTTGAAAAATTTAATTTACTTTCGTGCAGACAATTTGGGTTTAGGAAAAATCGGTCAACTGAAACTCATGACACTTCTTGTTAATCAGTCGAGATTGGCTTTAGATAAAATTAGTGAAAAGTGGTGGGACTGGTTTCCCTTGACGTCTCAAAAGCATTTGATTCAGTTGAACACAAACGTATCATGCAAAAACTCTACTATAATCTTAATTATTTTTTAATATACAATATTTACCAATATTGTTTTTCTTGCAACTTCAAATTCTCTCCCACCGGACACAAACATTAAAATTAATAACACCCATATTACAGTTTCCACTTCCATGAAATACTTAGGTGTGATGATAGATAATAATATTGACTTTGGAATTCACATTAATAAAACCGTCGCTTCAGCATCTAAAAGAACTTACAAATTGAGGTACATTTGAAACTATATATCCTCCTATGCCCCAATATTCTGCAAACTTTACATCCGACCCAAACTCGAATACTCTGCTTCCACTCTTTTTGGTATTAATAAAAAGAACTGTTATAAATTAGAAAAAGTTCAAAACGAAGCTCTCAAAATCATCAGCAAAACCGATTTTAACAAACGAGAATCTCTAACACTTACTGATATTCGTTCCAACTATCAAATTCCCACTCTTGAATCTAGAAGAAAGCTGCGGTTTATTACCCTTATTCACGACACTATTTATAACAAGTCTCATCCCCTTCATTCGATTCTTACACCCTATATTCGATTTCGACATCTCCACATCCTTCGCTCTGATAATGAAAATGTTTTCTACTCCCAAGATTTTCAAAGCTACGTACGGTGAAATTTCTTTTGCCTTTCAAGCAACCTCAACTTAGAACTCTCTACCGAGCGATATAGTTTCTTTCAATTCAAAAACGAAATTCAATATTACTCTACTGCTATTAGATTATTTGAAACGTTTGACCAACAGCATCTTTGCGCTTTTTCTGGATTATCCGCAATTCTTTTTTCCCCCTGTTCATTCATTTAATATTTACTCTCTGTTGTCTTAAACCTTTCTTTTCTTCCACCTAAGGTTACCATTTTTTTTAATCATATTTCATATTATATATTTGTCTTCGTCTGTGCAACCTGTCGTTTTGTTTATATGTATCGAATAATTATGCAATCCTTGTAAATATGTTTGCATTTTTGTACTATCAATATTTCTTTTTAATTTCTCAAATGTATTGGGGCATCAAGCCACTTGAATGTTTAAATAAATATTCTAAATTACCCTGTACCTTGGGTATACTTAACCTCCTGCAGGAAATAAAATTATTATTATATTATTATGGACAAAATGATTACCGAAAAATAAATGAAATGCAATATATGTATATTACCTGGCCAAGTTATTATAAACACCTACCTAATACTCCGCCGTATGTATCATGGTGCAATTCCCAAATTTCAAAGTTTACAGTTCTCCGCGCATAATTCTCGTTGGAATGGGTTTTGAAGTACTGCTAGCGGTCATCTTTCTCAACTAATGAACCGTAGAAGCTCTGTTTTGCCATACAGTTCGTACGAACAAACGCTGTCCCTGTCTGCCAGAGCCTTTTCCTCCCGCATTTGCCACAATTAGAGGGCTTGTTTTGAGACCGTTACCATTCTCCATACGCTTAGGATGTTACGACCAGTGATTTTCCACTGAGTTCCATCATTTCCGTTAGGGACGCTCCTGACTGGAGCTGCAACAATGAGCCTCCTTTCGAAATCAATCAGATTACCCAAAATTTACCCATGCCGCACTTGATTTTTTACCCATGCCGCATTTGACAATTTACCCATGCCGCACTTGATTTTTCTTTTACACCGTTCCTTTACGGCTTTTATAGCACTTCGTAGACATAGAATACTAATGTTTGTAATAAAATTTGCACACATTGACATTTTCATGGTACTTCGCTTCATGATGTACTGTTCACAATAATTTGGCTAGGCAGTGTATTCTAACCGAAAAATATACGGGCTGACCGAATATGGATCATTCAGACGAAAATTGGACAATCACTATATCTTGGTAATGGACTGAGTGATCGTTGTTCCCTCACGCAAAGGAATGGATATACATAGAAGGAACTCTTCAACACTAGAATCAATGTCAATGCTTGAACGTGATAGACGTTGTATGAATTCCGGACTAACCCTCATGGCAGCATCCAAAGTTAAACAATGTGTGATTTAATCACATTTTATTTGAATTTCACAGTCTACTATTAATTGGTTTTCTGGAACCATAGTGACCCCGTTAACCTGAAACGATATTGCCAAACTTTGGGCCGTTTAAAGCAAAGAAATATCAAAGCGCCCAGTACTTTTTGAGCAGGTAGGTTGTTTTGTTTTATGACAACGGCCGTCCCCATACTACCCAATTAACAGTAACAACAACGTTTAACAGGTATCGTAGGGAGTCCCTATGATACTGACCTTTGCTCATGTGAGTTTATCATTTACAGTCGTTGAAAAAAAAATCCATGAAAGAAATGAAGTTTGGGTCATACGAAAAGGTGCACCGCATGGTGATAGAATTTCTCAAACAACAACAAAGCCTTTCAACGAACAGGGTATCATGTTTATTGGAATTCATGTAGAGGAAAAGTCACAACAGGCATGGACAATATCTGTAGAAATAAATCCTTAATGCTTTATTTCCGACTTTTCATTTGAATAACCCTTATTTGTATGTAATCCACAACTGTAGCTCTTGGCGTTTTATCCTAAAAAAAGAAAAGATATAAACATTGCCAAAGATATAAACCGAATACTAGTGTGGACGAATAGTTAGTATGCTAGGTTGCAGTTCCAAGAGGCTCGGGTTCAAGGCACGGGTCCTTTTTAATTTCGGCTTGTCTCGTGTTATCTTTCTGCCCAGTCTTACATTTTTCACAGGTCTTACATGGCGCATAAATCTGACAGGCTCCTGTTAGATTTCTGTCGCAACCAGCCTATATAAGGTATATTAAAAATATAATTATTTAAATAATTATATTCTTTAAATATAATTAGTTTATATTAGTTATTATACCACTGTATTCAGTAAAGCCATGGAACAAAATACTTGTATACATCTAAGTAAAATGTTTTTATATAACTTCTTGCATGCGTTCAATTTTATACAAGAAAAGTTTTCGAAATCAGGTTTTATTACAGGTACGGGATTGAATTTTTGAAGCAATACTGTGGTTTGGAGGATACCTCGTATCGGAAATTTGCGATCGAGTAATAAACTCTTTTAGGAGTGGGGGAGACCCTAAAATATTAAATATAAAAGAGAATCACTTCAAAACTAAAAGTTTTGATTCGAATATTTTAATTATTTATTTTAAATGCAGTCTAGTTGCATATAAATAGGTAACCATGGAAACTATCGGCTTATAATCGGACGATCACTGTCGTTACTATATGGAAATAAAAAAAAATCACTGTTATTTAATCTTGCAAAAATTAAACTTTTTTCTGAATTCTTGACTAGCAAACCTCGCGCAGTATAATATTGCAATTATAAATAAATTATCTTTTTCCCGTGAAATAATCTCGCAGGGCTTATGTTTGGCACTCCTGGTCTCCATGAAAATGTTGAGGAAACTATTCTGAGAGAGGAACTTTTGATATAAGGAAATGCAGGAACGAAAAAGGAAAGAATGCTTATGGACGAAATAAGCGGAAACCGCAAACGTATAATCATCAATAGAAGAGTAGAAGTAGCATCTGAGCGCAGAAAATATCCAACATGGACACTGCACTTACTGGTCAACATCAGCCACACCCCTTTCGGAAAGGGAAATAAATGCGGGCATTGTCAACCAGTTTCATATTAAAAGAGACGTCAAAGAATTTTGAAAGATGACTGGGGATGTTCCATTTTTAGAACCTTCGCGTGTTCTTCGATAACCAAGAGCATGCGCTTATTGCAAACGTTTCAGAAATTGTCTAAGGTGCATTTGAAGCACAAACAGCTTTAGAGCTTCAAGTTATGGGCAACACGAGAAAGAGAAGAGGATAGTTTTTTTGTTAACCACCAATCACAGACGACCAATTTGTTGCACATTGCCTCTCGTTGTGGAAAATGGCCAGCTGAAGTTGAAAGGAATTCATCCATTTTATATCTGATATTGACAGGAAATAAATCTGATTTCGTTTACCAAATAGAAATTGTATATTTTGGAATTAAGTGGCAATACTTTTGATTTTTTTTTTAAATATATATTTGCCATCAACAAGAACTACACTAGTTTCCATAAATTAAGGAAAATCCCTATGTTAAATCATTGGGAAGTTAACGTCAAAGCTCTAAAAATTCTAAAATAAGTTTTTTGTTTCGAAAATGTGATTGCAGATAAAGATCTCAATCAAATAAATCAATTTCTCGATTTTCAACAATATTAGTTCAGTATTTCATGAGTTATGGAAGTTTGAATATTTAACAATAGCAATGCCAGTCTTAAGAAACTTATACAAAACTGAAGAATAGTGGAATAATTCTTTACACAAAGTTCTAAAACAAATTTATTTTATTAAACATTTTGATTCAATATTTATTACTAAGTTTTAATTAACTTCTGAAGTCATTTTTTGAGGTTGGCATTGTTATTATTAAATATTCGAACTTCCAAAACTCATTAAATACTGAACGAATATTGTTGAAAATCGAGATATTGATTTATTTGATTGAGATCTTAATCTGCAATTTATTTTTCAAAGCAAAAAAACTTATTTTAGAAGTTATAGAGCTTTAACGTTAGCTTCCCATTGACTTAACATAGGGATTTTCCTTAATTTATGGAAACCAGTGTATTTGATGTAACTTAAATGGGAAAAAGAGGAGATCAGTGCAATGAATTGCGCAAACGAACTATTAAGACTTCTTACTTCGTTGTTTAAATCACGTGCGTGAAACTCACTCATATGCAAATTATAAGAGAACTAATCGCTGAATTAGTCTGTTCTATGCGTATCTAATATGTAAAGAAGAAAGTTTGTTTCTTTCTTTCATTGTGTGTCTGTCCGCTTATGCACTCAGCCCCCAGAAGAGCTAGAGACACCAAACTTTGCAAGAACATTTCCTTCACTCAGGGGAAGAATATAGGCAACGTTCGAACTCGCTGAGTCAACCAAAATTGGGGTGGGTGGGTTTGGATTTCTTAAATCCCCATTTTCAAAATAACTGTTACCACTAATAAATTTGATAAAAGGAAAGAGTGGTTATAATTAAATTGACATTACTCAAAGAGATGTAGAGAAGGATCTACTCGACGGATCACAGCGAAAAGTGGTGGATACTTTAATAAGAACATGGGGTAGATAATTTGCGAATAAACAAAATTAGTTAGTGATAGTGCACCTAGGTGGCGTGGGTACGCTAAAATCATGCTAGAACATGCTAATTTCTCGTTACATTACAGCCAGTCACACATAAGAGTCGCATGCGGCACACTATAAAATGTGATTTCTTCCCTGTAATCGCTAGAAGAAACCATGGGTATGTGCAAAAAAGGATTGAGCTTTGCTAGCGAAACTCTTTTACCAAGCGCTGCATTACGCGAATATGGTCGTCTGAAAGACATAAGGAAAGGACCTTTGTCGCTAAATGGACTGAAGAATATGATGCAGAAATTCGAAGAAACGCGAGTTGGGTGTGGCCCGGGGTAGAAGCCGGCGGCCTGTTGCAGAAAGCTATGTGGAAGACGTCGCACTTACAGCTGCAGACATTCAGTCGCAATCGGAGCTACACGTAGTTAGTGCGAGACAGGTATCCCGGCAACTGCAACTTCCGTGGTCAACTGTCCGTAAAATTATACGATCCATCCTGAAATGGTATCCTTATAAAATTCATAGGGTGCAGCAGCTGTAACCACGTGACTCTGAACAGCGCACCGACTTCGCTTTGTGATTTCTGGCGAGGATGCAGATGGACGACATGTGGCCTTCGAAAGTCTTATGGACCGATGAGGCGCATTTTTCCCTACATGAAGCAGTGAATATGCACAACTGCCGAATATGGGGACCTACACATCCGCAAGCTGTGCATGCTATGCCTCTACACTCCGAATATGTAACTATATGGTGCAGGTTTACCGCAAACTTTATAATCGGACCACTTTTCGTTGAGATCACTCCTCAAAGCTCGTTGCTTCGGTAGGTGAATGGAGCACACAGATCTTATCCGTCGCCAGATTATTCGACTTTGCAAGAAAGAAATTGCTTAGACTCCATAACCTTCATGCAGGATGAGGCGCCACCCCATATTGCACATACGGCAACGCAATTGTTGTGTACCACATTTGGTGAGGACAGAATAATTTCTCGAACGTTTTCCAATGTCCAACCTGAACCCATGCGATTTTTGGTTATCGGGTTATTTGAAAAGCCGAGTTTACCAAGGCAATGTTGAATCGCTTGCTGAACTGAAGGCAAGAATAACACAGCATATTGCAGCCAATCCCCGAAACATGTTTCAAGCAACTCTGGACCATGCTGTATTATGTTTCCAGCACATTTTGCATACGAATGGTTCACACATTGAGAATCTTGATTTGTAAGACAAAGGCTATGTTTGTTCAACTTGGTATTTTCTTTATTTTAGCGCACTCATGCCACCTAGTGGCACTAACATTATTTTTTTTATTCGCAAATTCTCTACCCCATGTTCTTATTAAGATATCCACCACTTTTCGTGGGGCGGGGGTGGCTCAGTCGGTAGCGCGCCAGGCTCGTAATCTGTAGTTCCCAGGTTCGAGTCCCAGCTGGGTCAGCGTTGAGATTTATCTCCGCAAAATTCCCCGCCCTGCCCACGGTCAGTAGGGGACACCGATGGGCTTGGAAAGGCCGCCGTCCGTCGGATGGGACGTTAAGCCGTGGCCCCGTTGCGGGAGAGCCATACCCTGTGCACGTTAAAGAACACGCTGGATGGCCTTGACGGGGGGGCTACCATCTGTCTCCCAACAGCTATTCCAGTGGGTCTCCTCCCCCAACCTTCTCTGAGCTTTCGGGGTCCTTGTGACCTGTCCATTTAGCCCATGGTGTGCAAAAAAGTGCCGCTCAGAGGTAAAACAACCCAACAACCCACCACTTTTCGCTGTAATCCGTCGAATATATCCTTTTCTACATCTCTCTGAGTAATATCAGTTTAATTATAACCATCCTGTACATCAAACTGAATTAACATCGCGTTTTTCGCGTTAATCGCTGATTTCGCGTGATTAAACATTAACAGTTGAGTTATTCAAAATAACTGTTGCCATCTTTAAATTTGAAATAATCAATGCATCAAACAATTTCTTTCTGATTTCGCGTAATAAACTCATTATTCAGTTTTTTGGTTCAAGAGCGCAAGCGTACATGTAGATTGAAGTCGTTCAAATTTAGCACAAGATACTTTGTTGAAATGAAAGCTTCAAAATCCAAATTCGTATCGGAAGTTAAAATCATTAACTTAAATTGAAAAATATGCAAATTCTAATAAAAGTATATAAAAGTAATTAATAAAGTTTTAAATAATATGTTGAGTAATAAATGATTTTGTTTAATAATAATTTTTTGTACCTTTATATTTTTTTTTCACCTTAGACCATAGTTTTTTTGCTTATAAAGTTACATATTCCTGGCAAATTGTATCCGAGGAACTCTGGTGGGTACGAAGTGATTTGAAAAGTTCGATGTGAGTGAGGGAATTCCTATTTTTAGTTTAAAACTTCTGATGTGGTGAGGATAATGGGTACCTCGAACTATCCCCATTTCTTTCCTCCCATAAAAGAGGGGGGATTTTTTAACCAGAGGGAGATGGATGTTGGGTTGGGGTGTTTTACCTCTGAACGGCACTTGTTTTGCACACAATGGGCTAAATGACCAGGTCACAAGGACCCCGAAGACTCAGAGAAGGTTCAGGGAGCGGACCCATTGGAAAAGCTGTTCGGAGACAGATGGTAGTCTCCGTCAAGGTCATCCAGTGTGTTCTTTAACATGCACAGGGTATGGCTCTCACGCACATGGAGCCACGGCTTAATGTCCCATCCGACGGACAGCGGCCTTTCCAAGCCCATCGGTGTCCCCTACTGACCGTGAGCAGGGCGGGGAGTTATTCGGAGGAAAATCTCAACGCTGACCCAGCTGGGACTCGAACCTGTGAACTACAGATTACGTGTCTGGCGCGCTACCGACTGAGCTACCCCTTGACGGGGAGATCGAGTCTGATGATATTTGTGTTAATTAATAGCTTGCGACGTGGGAAGTGCCATCTACTTTACATTTTAGAAATTTTTAGACCCGAGCAACGACGTAAATCTGTTAATATTGTTACGACAGAAGAATCTGGCAACCGAAAGCAAAGTTTCAGCCAACGAATAAGAACGTTGGGAGAATTTGAGAACAGTGGAGCGTTAAGGTCGTTGTGTTGTAACGGTCGAGGAGTTCGAAAATGGACGGTGAGCTGTTCTGAGACAGTGCGCATAAGTATCAAGAAGTAACTTGATGTGTTGTGTATACGCGGAAGGATAAAAGTGGAATCTTTTATCGTTAAGTATCAAGAAGTAACTTGATGTGTTGTGTATACGCGGAAGTATAAAAGTGGGAACTTTTATGGCTAACTTCGAATGTCTACACGGACTGTCTTTTTGTTCGGCTAGTGTGTGAAAAGTTATTAGCACAGGACGAGAATTGGTTTACGAGTGAAGATCGTCGGGTGACCTGGTAAATCAAGTAAAAGGTAGTATTTAGTAAAATACACAGAGCTGATGTTGTGTGCTCTACGCAGGAAGATTGATGACTTGTGCATGTTAATAGTTGATTTGTTAATAAGATACTTCATCCATATTTCCTTTGTAACAATTTACCTTGTATTGAATTTGGTTTTGAAATATAGCTTTTAATACTCATGCTCAGTGGCTATCCATTTTTGTGATCCGCAACATTTGGTGTCAGAAGTGGGATAATTTATTGAATGCCGTTAACTAGAAGTATGGATGAATTAGTAAAGTTGATAAATGACTTGAGAGCCGATATTAAAGGTGAAATAGGTGACCTTGCTAGACAAAGTGATAGCTTGAAAGGTGATATAGCTGCCCAAAGCGATAAAATAGGTGATATGAAAGCCGATATAGCTGCCCAAAGCGATAAAATAGGTGAATTGAAAGCCGATATAGCCGCACAAAATACTGAGATGAGAGCTGAAGTGGCTTCTCAAGTTGGTAAGATTATTGATCACTTCAAGGATCATAAAACCGAACTCAATAGACAATGCAATAGTTTAAATGTTGAATTTGTCAGTGAAAAAGATGATCTTGATAGTGTTAAGTTAGATTGTAAACATGGAAAAGAAAAAGAGAAAGGCAACGCATATAAAAATGTGGATCTGCTACTGAAAATCAAGAATCGTAGAGATAGCGCAGATAATGCCTTTGACCACGCAACTACTGGTGATGCATGGCAGAGTGTCTATGTCGCTGGTGACATGTCTAGGAACTGTGAAGAACAATCACACAGATCACAGAGCTGTGAGACTATACAGTACGCTTTGCACTTCAAAATACCTAGGTATACAAGTCTGGCACGATCTGAAGAGAGATCCACACGAAAGGTATTCTATTCCTCGCCGTCAGCAAAATGCGTCATGGACAATTATCGCAAAGGCAGAGTAACGAGTGGTAATGAGGGGGAACGAAACAGAGTTTACGTTTCGCAGAGTGGTCCGAGTAAAGAAGAGGCGTCCATTCATCATAGATACAAAGTGCCATTCGACGTTACTAGGGAAGTCGGAGAGATTTTTCCAAAACATATAGCCACACTCGAATCGTTTATAGAAAGTGGGGATTTAAGAAAGAAGAATTCCGAAGAATGGCTTAGAAGCGTAACAGGTGATGCTAGTAAAGGAGCTTCAGGCAGAGACAGTACTTCAAAGACTAACTTTCTGGATGAAATTAAGCCTCAGAGTTACGATCAGAGAGAAGTAAAGCCCTCAGACAATCTCAACGAAACCATGCTGAATTTCTTTTCTGAACAGTCAATGTGCAGATTTGGACATTATAACCATTTAGATTATAAGGATATAGAAAAGTTTTATCACGACTACAAGAGCTCTAAAGTGGACAATATCATGTTACAGAACTCGTCGCTGATCACCAGAATGAACAATTTGGCAATCATGACTGATATTTCCCTGGCTAATTACAATGAGAGCTCCAAGAAAGTGAATTCGGAAGAAACAGCAAATATGACCTCCTCGGGTCATGTGTTTTGCTGGAGACCCGAGTGGCGCCATCGGATGGTAGATGAAAACAGCACAGGAGGTGTCGGCAACAAAGTGAGTCTTGTCTTGGCTCCTGCACTTGCTGCTTTAGGTCTCAAGGTCCCTATGATCTCCGGTCGTGCTCGCCAATTGACGGGAGATACTCTGGACAAATTGGAATCCATCCCTAGCTTCACAGTTGACTGCACTAAAGATAAAATCGAGCAGATGATGGAAGACGTCGGATGTTGCATCGTAGTACAGACAGAGGAGCTGGTGCCAACAGATAAGGAGATTTACCGCTGCAAGGATCTGACGGCTACCGTAGATAGCGTTCCTCTAATGAGATGCTCAATTGTGTCCAAAAAGCTGGCTGAAGGAGTGTGCGCTTTGGTTTATGATGTTGAATTCGGAAAAGGAGCTATTGATCTCATCAGTACAGAAGACGCTGTTGATTTAGTTAAGAAAATGGTTGCAGCATCACAAGCTCGTGGAATGAAGAGTTCAGCTGTTATCAGCAACATGGATTCACCTCTTGAAAACTCTATTGACAACTCTCTGGAAGTGATGGAAGCTGTTCAGTGTTTCCTCGGTAACGGATCCTTGGAACTGCAAGAGCTCGTCGAAGAGTTAGGAGGAGAACTTCTGCGTTTGGTAAACATTGTGGATAATAGGGTAGATGAAGCATCACGTGTCTGCAAGGTTCTGCATAACGGCAATGCTTTGAACAAGTTTCGTAACATGTTAATAGAACAAGGAGTATCTGAAGATGTTGCAAGCTGGCTATGTGAAGGTAAAACAGAAAAAATATTGCTAGCAGCCCGACACATCACTGATTTCACTTATACAGGAGAAACAGGTAAGGTTGTCGGATTAGAAGCTGCAGTTCTAGCAAGAGTATGGAAGGAGGAGATGGACCGAAGCGCTAAAAAGAATTATGGAGCTGATATTATATTTGTGAAGCACCTTGGGGATCAAATTGAATCAGGTGAAATATGGCTGAAGGTTCATCACGACAGTTCTGAATTAAGTGAAAGTCAACTGACAAATGGGTCAGATTGCAGGATGAAAATTCTCCCTAGATTTTATGTCACTAATGACTTTCATTCCTTGTTACTGTTGATAGAAGTAAAAATCCAAAGAAGAAAACTTTCGACAAAGAAGAAAACTTTTTACAGGTTTTGCACGAAAACTCTTAGTCGATTCTTCTCCCTGCAGAGACATAAACGTGTTCACAAGGGCTATAGGCCTTACACGTATTATGTTTGTGGACGAGGCTTCAGTCAGAAAAGAAATCTACGTCATAATGAGATTCGCTTTCATTTTGACACAGACGTGGTATATCGCATTCGTCGATGTCCAGCTACAAAGTGCAAGGTGGTTCACGTGGATCATTTGGCCCCGTTTCATCGAAAAACTGAAGAAGCTTTGGAATCCAGAATTGTTCGGGACGAACAAGACCTAGGAAGGGGGCAGTGTTACGACAGAAGAATCTGGCAACCGAAAGCAAAGTTTCAGCCAACGAATAAGAACGTTGGGAGAATTTGAGAACAGTGGAGCGTTAACGGTCGTTGTGTTGTAACGGTCGAGGAGTTCGAAAATGGACGGTGAGCTGTTCTGAGACAGTGCGCGTAAGTATCAAGAAGTAACTTGATGTGTTGTGTATACGCGGAAGGATAAAAGTGGGATCTTTTATCGTTAAGTATCAAGAAGTAACTTGATGTGTTGTGTATACGCGGAAGTATAAAAGTGGGAACTTTTATGGCTAACTTCGAATGTCTACACGGACTGTCTTTTTGTTCGGCTAGTGTGTGAAAAGTTATTAGCACAGGACGAGAATTGGTTTACGAGTGAAGATCGTCGGGTGACCTGGTAAATCAAGTAAAAGGTAGTATTTAGTAAAATACACAGAGCTGATGTTGTGTGCTCTACGCAGGAAGATTGATGACTTGTGCATGTTAATAGTTGATTTGTTAATAAGATACTTCATCCATATTTCCTTTGTAACAATTTACCTTGTATTGAATTTGGTTTTGAAACATAGCTTTTAATACTCACGCTCAGTGGCTATCCATTTTTGTGATCCGCAACAATATATTGTTACGACAGATGAACGTGCCATAATGAATTTATGAAAAAATGCGTCATGGACGCTCGCGTATTCTTCAGTATGATCGTTACGTTACCAACGATATCGAACGAACTTGACTTCAAGAAGAAGAAATAATAATTTGTTGGAATTAAGGAGAAATATAGTGTGAAGAAACACGTAGTTTGTTTTTGTCTGTGCACTAAAGTTTAGAGAAGAAATGATTTTATTTGATGTGTTCGCGGAAGATAGAACAAACATACTTAGCTGCCGTTTTAGCTGCCGTTTTAGAGTACTTGAAGTCTAAAACCTTAAGAAGAAACCATTTGATGTATAACTATTTAGTTATTTACGAATTGGTAAGGTTATTTTCGAGATATTGCAAGTATTCACATATACGATTCTCGCTAGATTTAAAATTTGTTCACACATGAGATAAACATTAGTATCGTTAGTTTATGTACATGTTTTATCCATACTTTTGTATTAAATCACATTATTTTAGATTTATTGTTTCTAGTTGTTATTTTTGAACTCACGGTAAGTTTTCATCTGTTTGAAACCATATCAATATTATAGACTAACACTGAATTTTTACGAATCTCCCCTTGTTCGAAACACTTATTCGGAATTTATTATTGTTATTGGGTTAGATTCTAAAGTAAAGCTAATTTGCTGTGGATATTTTATTTGCAAGTAACGTTCATGGGAAACTACTAACTGTAAAATAGAAAATAAATTTAGTTATTGAGAATCATAAGCATCCTGTACTCTCGTTGTTCCTCTCAGAATATGGTACAAAAGTGTTTTTTTAAAACTATTTTAGAATCTGGATTAACCATTAATTTTAACAGCACTTATTTTTTAATGATGTATGACGTTGACTTTTTTTTATTTTTTATTTATTTATTGGAAACCTACATGGCAATGTTTGGACTATTAACTCCAGTTGGACAGAGGAAAGATCCAGTGTGTTCAAGAGAACTCATCTCTAAACTTTTGACTAGATAACATCCTTTCTAAATGCGCTCTCTCTGCTGATGAATGAAGGGAATATTGTCCGTAACTGTAAATCAAATATTTTTCTCTCGTTTAATTTATTTTATTTTAATTTTCATGATTTAAATATTATAACAAACCTATTGTAGACCAAATTTTATAATGGGCGTTTAAAAATTTCCAAAAATGGGTGGTGGGTTTATGACCTCTTCCCAGAAACTGAAAATGATATTTAAATATATCAATTTTCAAGCCGTCACTTCCAAAAAAAGTGACGGTGGTGGCTCAGTCGGTAGCGCGCCAGGCTTGTAATCTGCAGTTCCCAGGTTCGAGTCCCAGTTGGGTTAGCGTTGAGATTAATCTCCACAAAACTCCCCTCCCTGCTCTCGGTCAGTAAGGGACACCGATTGGCTTGGAAAGGACACCGTCAATCCGATGGGACTTTAAGCTATGGTGCCGTGTGCGGAAGAGCCGCAGCCTGTGCACGTTAAAGAATACACTGGATGGCCTTGACGGGAGGCTACCATCTGTCTCCCAACATCTGTTTAGTAGGTCCCCTTCCCCCAACATTCGTTAAGCCTTCGGGTCCTTGTGACCTGGCCATTTAGCCCATTGTGTGCAGAAAGTAGCACTCAGAGGTAAAACGATCCAACCTCCAAAAAAAAAAAAAAAATTGAAAATTTATTCCTCAATATTCACCCCTGGAAATGCATTTTCAATGTATACTGAGTTCTTTGGGTTGAATTGATAGATTTATCAACAGGTTTTGTTGGAGATATATATATCATTTTCCTCCCATTAAAAAAATTCACATACCACCTTTTGTGAATTCCTGATGTTCATCACTGTGCCCTACTAAATTTTAGGACGCAGAAATGTTAGTTCCATAATACTTAAAAATGCTGACAATATTGAGAGAACAAAAACCGAAATTCCGAATTAATCCTTCGTTTTTCTCAAGACTCATAAACTCCGCATAAGTCTTGCTATTTCATGCGAAGAACAAGAAACTTCTAATTCACACAGATTTTTTCTTTCCTGCTGAGCTCTTAAAGCTTAAGAGAAATATTGGTACTAAACGTAAGAAAGATAAAATACGAAACGCATACAAAGAAGAGTGAAGTTTGTAAGAAACAAGGAACTAACATAAAAACATTATGACGTTCATATTGATGTTTAAAAATTAAATGACCGACGCATAACGATATAGGAGGAAAAAATAGCTTAGAGCAACATATGACGAGGCAATCAGTAGGCTGAAACTGCACTCCTAGAATATAAATGCATTTTAGAATGTTTACTTTTTCTTCAGCAGCCTCGCTGTAATCAGATTTCTTAGTTGTTTATTTTTTCCAGCTTAAAAAAAGCATGTTGAGCTCCTGTATTATTAATGAGATGGAAACGGTTACAAACGTAATCATTTCAAGTTTGAATATTTCATATTTTTTGAAGTTTCAATAATTCTAAGACTACTGAGCTATCTGATATTAAAAGAGCTTTAATGAAAAAAAAAGAATAAAAGTAAGCCCTCTAGAAATCGAAAATCCTTTTCGTTGCGTTTGTTATCTCTACAGAGAAGTTTTAAAATTTTTTGCTCAAAGTATTTCGAAGATACTGGCTCTGGACAATAATTGTACGCTTTCAGTTTCTTTGAAAAATTGTATTTAGTTTTTCGTGTGTTGTGCTGCTGTGCAGTAGGATGGTTCTTTTTCCGGTTTTCAGCACATTAGTCCTTTGTTAGGTATTGATCGTGAACTGGAATGCACTTTAGTTGGATTTTACGCATTCTCCTTAAACAAAGGCAAAAGATCAACAAAGTAGTACTCTATTAAATAAAAGAGCAGATTATCAATGGACTTTGGATGACTGACTCTTCTTTATTGACTAAAGAACCTTCATTTCATTTTTTAAGCCTTCCCGATTCCATTCTGAACATTAATGAATCCACTGCAGTGCGATAACATTCTATGGTAAGCAGCTGCAAACTGAAAGTTCAAAACAAGATTAAACATTATTTGAACAAGCAATTCAGAAAAATAGCAAAATACTTGTATCGAAAGCATATTATGACAACAAAAAGCCATCTTGAAATAAATTAAAAATTTGTAAGAAGTAATGTTCATTTCTTTGTAAATAAATGAAAAAAAAATTACTTCTCAAGCAACTGCTTGTCACAGTGGTGAAGGAGCCAGTCTGTAAATACCAGAGAGAAGAGCTGTAGGTAAGACGAGTTCTCAACATAACGACAAGCCCGTAAAGAAATAGTCATGTCTTATCAGAGACTCGAACCAGGGTCTCTTTCATCAGTTGCTAAGCACACTGACTACTCGACTTTTTTGTACTCATGATCAAAATATTATATACTGCACATATATGCTAAAAAATTAATCTGCGCCTCTTGATTTTTAGGCAGTAACTCTGACCTCTATTGGGGCGGGGGTGGCTCAGTCGGTAGCGCGCCAGACTCGTAATCTGTAGTTCCCAGGTTCGAGTCCCAGCTGCGTCAGCGTTAAAATTTATCTCCGCAAAATTCCCCGCCCTGCCCACGGTCAGTAGGGGACACCGATGGGCTTGGAAAGGCCGTCGTCCATCGGATGGGACGTTAAGCTGTGGCGCCGTGTGCGGGAGAGCCATACCCTGTGCACGTTAAAGAACACACTGGATGGCCTTGTCGAGAGACTACCATCTGTCTCCCAACAGCTGTTCCAGTGGGTCCCCAACCTTCTCTGAGCCTTCGGAGTCCATGTGACCTGGCCATTTAGCCCATTGTGTGCAAAAAAGTACCGCTCAGAGGTAAAACAACCCAACCCAAATCTGACCTCTATTTAATTTTGAAAGTAACAGCGGATCTGAAATTTCTTTACATTTCTCAGATGTCCAACCAGAAATAGCCTTATACACCAATGCTTAGCTATATCAAAAATTGACTTTTGACCTCAAACCGTGACATTCAGAACTTCAGAAAGTTTCTGAGACCTACGACCCGAAATACCCCCAGGTACCAATTTTCAACTCTCTAGCACTGGCAGCTCAGGATATTATGACCTTTGACTGCTTAGGATACTCCTGATCCGAAATGTCTGGCGTATTTAATATCTACAACCAGAATATCCCCAGACATCAATTTTCACGTATTGTGGCTCGACCTGTACGTGACCTGTATTTGACATTGAACGACAAGTTTGTAAGCCATATTTCTCGATTTTTCCGAAATCTACGACCTGGATTACCCCTAGGTGTATATTAGTAATATTCAGAGCTTTAGGATTTCTGCATCGCAGTCAAAATTAGCATGATCCCCTGTCACTCATTAATTCAATCAATCACTCACAATAGTTTATATATCAGTCCTCTGTGGCAAGCAGCTGCTTGAGGAGGTATTTATTTTTTTTTATATTAGACATATATTAGATAATTATCGAATTGAATCATCTTATCCCACCTTGCTAAAGACAAGTTTTCCTCAACTTTGAGTGTGACATTCCAAAGCATATGCTTTGAAATTCCTACGTCCGATAAGACAAGAGTACCTCGATGGTTCAGGCCATGAGATCGATTTTGATGACGTCGTGAATGGAGGGAAAATTTTAACATGTTTTAGCATACTGTTATTGCAGGTTGCTGTAGGATACATCTAACATATGAATAAAACAATAATAAACAACACTAACGTAGCAATAGCTATATATATGTATTAATTTAAGAGTTTTTAATTTTTTCACTTTTGTGCAATTGCCATGAAAGTAATATATTTATTATTATATCCATTTGTTAAATATGTGCTAAAACAATCTTTAATAATGTTATACTAAAAGATATAAATGCTCCCTCCATTCATGGCATCATCAAAACTGCTACCATGGCCTTTAATTTTCGAGGTAGCCTTGGTTAATATCGGGTTTCGTCATCAGTTTCAAATCATAAATGGCCTGTTTTCGTGACTACTTTCAGGAGAAATGGCCATGACGGTTGCCTTGAAGCCCAATGAGGTGCATTTGTTCTCACATATTGAGCTAAATGGATAGGTAAAAGGACTCCAAGGAGCTCCGAGCTGAGGAAGGGAAGAGGATACACTGGACAGATGTTAGGAGACAGATAGTAATCTTCCGTCAAGGCCATCCAGCTGATTCTTTAACGTGCAAGGAATATGCACACTTAGCAGGGTTTAAGTACACTCCTGCGGATGGCGGCCTTTCCAAACCGACCGGTATCTTCTTTTTCACCGAGATCAGAACGGGGATTAATAGGGATAATATCGAAGCAGGCAGAATTGGAACTCGAACCTGAGAACAGCGGGTTACGTGCCTAGTTCACTACTCACTCAGACAACATCCGCTTCTAGGTAATGGCGAGAGATTCACCAGCTTCTAGCTTGGATTGTTTTACCTCTGAGCGGCACTTTTTTGCACACCATGGGCTAAATGGCGAGGCCACAAGGACCCCGAAGGCTCAGAGAAGGTTGGGGGAGGGGATCCACTGGAACAGGTGTTGGGAGACAGACGGTAGCCTCCCGTCAAGGCCATCCAGAGTGTTCTTTAACGTGCACAGGGTATGGCTCTCCAGCACACGGGGCCACGGCTTAACGTCCCATCCGACGGACGGCGGCCTTTTCAAGCCCATCGGTGTCCCCTACTGACCGTGAGCAGGGCGGGGAAATGTTTGCGGAGATAAATCTCAACGCTGACCCAGACTGGGACTCGAACCTGGGAACTACAGATTACGAGCCTTGCGCGCTACCGACTGAGCCACCCCCGCCCCTCCAGCTTCTAGCCAGTTCATTATGTTACCTAACCTTCTTTTCTCGAAATTATCGTCGTGTAATAGAAATGCAATGTTTATGAATAAAACAACCGAACACAGCAACTGCAGTGATGTGAGATTTCTTTTTTAGGGCAAGACCATAACAAAATTCTTTACATTTGTCGCAGTGCTATGCTGAAATACAATTTTGAATAAACGAATAATAACTGTTTGCGATAAAACGTATTACAATGCATTAAATGCAATTTGGAATAATAGCAAATTATAGTTTAATTATTCTTTTTTTACTCTTATGTGTTTAGCGTAAATATCTGACCATGTGCTTGTTGATTGCTATCTTTGTGCTGAAAATTATCACCTTTTTGCTCATATATCTGTTCTATCTTCAGGATTATCGTATTGCAGTAGTGCTGTTAAGGGAATTTCGGTTTTTCGCTCTCTTCCGATTTTGCAGAAGATGGGGCAAGAAACTCATTAATGTATCCTTAACGATCCTTCGCTTAAAACCCTGCAACACCTAATGACAGAACGACAGATATAGTTTTCAAACGTGATACACTAATTACCACAATAATTAGTGTCTGGCCTTTTACTAAATGACTTTCACAGGTCGCCCTTCTGTTGCGTCACTTGGACGTGGCAACCAAATCGATTTTTATCTATCTCTGCGCAGTTACCCTTTGCATTCTTTCATCATTTCTAATCTTGATCATCTATTTTTATTTCCCTTTTAAAGCAATTCACTCTGAACGAAAATGGCGTCTTTTTTTTGTTACGTTCATTGTTCGGTCCTTAAATTACGAAAGGGACACATCAGTTCTCTTTAAAGATACGTTCTTTGTAACCAAGGCTACATCCGTTATCTTAAAATGTGTATCCCTTGTAACTAGGGCGCATCCGTTTATCTAAAAAGATGCATTCCTCGTACCCAGAATCACACCCAGAATTTCTGTAATTCTCAAGTGGCTTAAGGAGAAAAGTAGAAGAACGTCGCAGGGGTCATGAAATTTAAATGTATCCGAGTAAACTAAAAGTATTAGGACAGGGCCTGTCCCATTCCCAAGACATTTATAAGAGAAGGCAAAAGATGAAAGACGAGGACTCTTTACGGAAAAATATCATCTTTGCCTTCCTTAAGTCAGGAAAAAATCCCAAGGTACATTCCTATTACTGTGCCTTTACTCTGACGAGCAAACTGTTGGAGAACGTATCAATACCTGATGCATCTGGTTGTTTAAGACCAATGATCTTCTTTCCAATATCCAGTGCTTATTTCTTAGGCAGTGATCAACCCCTGACTACTTGATGAGCTTCGAAACAGCAATTACGAATTCATTTTTACGCCGAGGGCATATAGTGTCCATTTTCTTCAACTTCAAGAAAGCATTTCTTCATGACCTCCATGCCCGTGGCTTGAGAGGCCACATGCCAATTTCATCGTCAATTTATCTTCCCCCCCCCCCGGTGTTGACAATACTTTGCTGTGTTTCATTTAAGAAAATCGGTTTCCACAAACCTGTGTCTTGAGCATTATCATTTTCGTTATCGGATATTAATTCCATCAACAGACAACTTCTTCCGACTGCAGACAATGCCTCTATTTTGATGATTGTATAACTCTTTCATCATTTTCCCACATTAGGATCATTAAACAACTGCAGACCTGGAAAATCTCTCTATTAGCGTGAGAACCGAAGGGGTTTTAGTTCTCCCCACAGAAGACTGCTTGAGTGCACTAATTTTGCAAATGCAATCTTCATTCGGACCCTAAGAGCAATTTGGTATTCATCCTTCCTTTTGTGGAGGAAACCTAGTTTCTCGGTCTCATTTTCAGCAAGAAATCGTCCCTTGTACCTCGCATTGGTCGTATCACTTCTAAGAATACGTGGGTATTGAACATCGTCAAGGTCCCTCTCTCTCTCCTGGAGACTGATGTTCTTTGTTTTGCCGTATCGTGTACTCATCTGGTCTAAATTGGACTATGTACCCTAGGTCTATGATTCAGCCTGGGATTGGGTATGAGAGTGTTGGATTCTATCTATCATAAAACTCTCTGTGTCAGCAGGGGGCCTTCTGTAGCTCACCTAGAATGTATACATTGAGGTCGACAACCCTTCTTTATCACTTTGCTGTTGGCAGCTGTCTCTACAGCGCATTTGAAAAATGCAATCCCTGACACATCATCTCACTTAGGACTGCGTTTTTAATAAATTATAAACGCAGTCCTAAGTGATTATAAAGGACTAAGTCCTGCGTTATTATAAAGGTCTAGGTCTGAAATGATATATTTGTAACTTCCGACTGCCATTCATCCTTTCTCTTTGCATGCCATTACCTCGTGTGTGAGGCATCGACATCAGTGTCGCAGCATTGCCCAGTGCTCAGAAAAAGCCACTTCCATCATGGTTCACTGCCTCTACTACCTTCGATTTTTTTTCTTCTGCAAGATGGAGGACGTACATCTTACTGCGTACAGTAGCAATTCTTTTTCACCCATGACGCTGTGTGACAGGACGTGGACCATCGGTGAAGACAGGAACAAATTCAGCGACCTAGGTGGGATTGATCATGGTCTTCTGTGACGTCATCATAGGAGACTACATCCCACCTGAATGTTCTATCTTCACTGCTATCTCACTTGTCTGGATTACATAGCAACTACGCATCATCGCTGGTCAGTGCTTTACATCAACCCACTTAATTTGCTGCAGACTTTAATTTTCGGCGAAGCTCACGATTCACCCTGTTCTTTCCAAGATTCTCCACAACTCCATTGACCGGTTGCCACCTTTACCATCAATTACTGCTGGGTGTTCAGACATACCAAATATTAGAGGCGACAACTAGGCAGATAATTTTGTCAAGTCGACGTGCCCCTCTCCAACAGTCCACTGCCGGCTCCTTACACGGGTTGGGTTGGGTTGTTTTACCTCTGAGCGGCACGTTTTTGCACACCATGGGCTAAATGACCAGGTCACATGGACTCCGAAGGCTCAGAGAAGGTTGGGGGAGGGACCCACTGGAACAGCTGTTGGGAGACAGATGGTAGCCTCCCATCAAGGCCATCCAGCGTATTCTTTAACGTGCACAGGGTATGGGTTCTCCCGCACATGAGGCCATGGCGTAACGTCCCATCCGACGGACGGCGGCCTTTCCAAGCCCATCGGTGTCCCCTACTGACCGTGGGCAGGGCGGGGAATTTTGCGGAGATAAATCTCAACGCTGACCCACTGGGACTCGAACCTGGGAACTACAGATTACGAGCCTGGCGCGCTACCGACGGAGCCGCCCCCGCCGCTCTCCTTACACGGAATCACGGTGGTGTTTTTCCATCGAGTTATGGGTTCGCTAGCAGAAATCTCGCTCAGAACACATTAACAATAAATTGCTTAAAATTAGGCTTGTTTTCAAATCGTGACCACCTTTTGCTTGCTGGAAGGAAAGGAAAAAAATTAACCTACTCGGCTGCGAATAAATTATGGAGTTCTAAATCCATTCTTTTATTTATTAGCTGGAAGATTATCTATATGAGAGTTACACCATTTTATCTATCAACCATATTTTAATCTGATGTCATTATTTTAATGTAGAACGTTCTATCTATTTTAGTTCTTTATTAGAAACTGTTTTTGTGTTTTCAATATTTCTTAGATATTTTAATCACATGTAATCATTTATCTTAATATTTCCTATGTTACTCAACTAGTAGGAGTGCTTTGGTCCACGGGTTATAAACCCCTACACGGAACCCTAACATTTAACCCCGCTCTTCCCCCATAACCTTTACATTTAATATGTTTCTGGAATTTTTACTAAATTATTATCATCATCCTCAAGCAGCCATAGGCTACGGAGGTCCAACTAGACTGCGCAATTTAGTTTTCCAAGAATATCTGACTTGAGCTATATCTGCTGCATCTGGCCATTTTACACCAATTCTAACAAGGTCCTGTTTGACATTGTCTGCCACCGCATTCTAGTCTCCCCCTCTTTCTGGGGCCTTTACGCACACTCTTCATAACCCTATTCGCTAATCTATAATTATCCATACAGGTGACATGGCCAAACCAACGCAGTCTCTCTCTGCACAATATGCTGCTTAAAGGAGGTTGCCGACTCCTTTGTCTAACCTCATGATTAGTTAAAAAGCTGAACCACCTAATGCCCAAAATACTGCGCAAGCATCTAGAATCAAAAGCATTAAGTTTCCTGTTATCTTGTTTACACAGCGTCCAAGTTTCACTACCATAACTAACCCTAGAAAGAACCGAAACATTATCAGTCTAATTTAAGTCTTCAGGTGTATATGCCTAGTTCTGCACACTCCCCATAGATTCTTAAAAGTCCCGGCAGCAATCCCTATTCGTCTGTTAATCTCATCTGCACATCACTATTATCTGTTACATAGCTTCCAAGATAATTAAACTGTGACACCTGCTCAAGACGGCAACCATTCAGATTAACTGAATCACAGCCTGCCTGACCAATTTTCATCACTTTAGTTTTCTCTCTGTTTATAACCAAACCTACTTTACTACCACTCTCATCAACAGCTCGAATGAAAGGGTTCATCTCATCAACAGCATTTGCCAAAAGGGCTAAATCATCAGCATAATCTAAATCAGAAATTTTAGTTTCTCCAGTCCATTTAAGGCCAAAATCTTTCCCTTGAAGTGAATTTCGCATAACATAATCAATAACCAAGCTAAAGAGAAAAGGAGACAAAATGCACCCTTGTCGAACACCAAAGTAATGCTAAACCAATTGCTACAAGCCTTACCAAGATTCAGTGTTATTATAGAGAGCTTTCATTATGTTAACTAACTTGTCAGGTATACCATATGATTTCACAATCAACCACAAATTATGACGATCAACAGAGTCGAAAGCCTTTTTGAAATCAACAAAGCTAGCAACCAAAGGTTTCTGAAACTCTAAACATTTCTCAAGAATCTGCCTAAGTGAAAATATCTGATCCACACATCCCCTACCACTTCTGAATCCACATTGCTCATCACGCAATTGACTGTCAACCAGATTCTTAATTCTGTTAAGCACAATCATGGAAATAACTTTCCCTGGAACAGAAAGTAGGCTGATACCCATATAGTTATCACAAGAACTGAAATCATCTTTTTTAAAATAGGGATAATAATAAAGCTCTGATAAAATCCTTAAGAACCATGCCTTTATCATAAAAGATATTCAAAATTTCAATCATCCATGTGGTAACCGAAGCATTTCCAGCTCTAATCATTTCCGTAGTAATTTAATCTACCCTAGAGATTTATGTAGTTTAAATTTAAAAACTGCTAAAATAATTTCAAACTCTGTTATAAGGCCAACAATAAAGCCATTCATCATTCATCATTCATTATTACAAAGAATAGGAGTAGAACTAGCCACATTGTTTAAAATATCACTAAAATGACACCACTTAGTTTAAAACACCACTTAGCCATGACATAATCCTCACCTTCTATAACCTTAACTTGTTTTTCTTTCAATCCCAATATACCTGTCCGTTTTCTACCACACAAAGTATTAACTCTCTGCTGTTGTGCTGTCTAACTGCTTCTTCGGCTTTGTCAGACAAGCCATAAAGCCAAAGATTGTTATCAGCTGCTAACTGATTCTTTACACGTTTATTAAGCTCTCTGTAATCCTTTCTATTAGGACTAGTAGGGTATTGATTATGGACATTCCTGCAGTTCTTTCTTTCTGAAATAAGCTCAAGTGCCTTATCACTCAAATAATTCTGTCTCCTCTGCTCCTTTTTTCTTAAAAGAGTACTGTTAGTTTCCAAAAAACTTGTTTAAAATGGTCCCATTCTTCCTCCACTTCAGTAGTAAGAAAACTATAGCTGTCATAATGACTAAGTAACTTATCATGGTAAGTTTTAGCTATAACTGGGTCTTTCAGAACTTCAGTATTAAAGGTAAATTTTTTAACCTTAACATTACACTTTTCAAGTTTAAGTTGCAAGACAGTTTTAACAAAGTAATGGTTAGATCCAATTTCAGCTCACCTGTATGACCTGGTATTTCTAACAGAACTAGACTATTTGATGTTAAATAAAATTAACTATATTCTTATGCAGCACATCTGGTGAAACTGATGTGTACTTATGTATGTCACGGTGTTTGTAATAAGTGTTAGTTATTCTCAAACCATTAAATGTACTTACCTGCAGGAAACGTTGTCCATTGCCTTTGTAGCTACCAATACCAAAAGAGACTATCACAGTTGACCATCCTCAAAGGTCAGATTCAGTACCAAATTGACAGATTTCAAAATATCCTGAAGTTGTCAGTAAAACCTATCCTTCTCATCCACATTGGCATTCTAAGTGGGGGCATAACAGCAGATAACATTCAAGTCTTTAATGCTTGTCTGAAATTTTGCTGTAAGAAACCTTTCATTAATGCACTCTTATCCTAAGCCAAATTATAGTAAAGCAAAATTTATACTTCAGTGTATAATAATTCTGTCGATCTTCTGAAAAAAAAGAGAAAAATATTCACTAAAATTCATTAAATAGCTGTTGTCTTCAGCGATAATTGAGACACATTGTCAGATGCAACAAAAAAGAATACATTTTATTGGAGCAGTTCTAAAATTTCTGCTTTCTTCAGCTTAGCTGAACATAACTCTCCAAGGTGCATGATAATTTAAATAGATCTAGGAGCATCCATGCCACGCTGTGTTAAAGTAATTATTCGAACACGAGGAATGCCCACACAGTATTAGATGAATGGTCATAATTCTTAGGCCACTGAAATCATCATATTCATCAAAACGTTTTCTAGCAAAACTTCTTAACTTTTATCTCTGGTGGTTTTATTTGTTAGACCCCAGTAAAAATTCAAGTACCCAAAATTAGGCCATGACTGACTTGAGAGGGTGTTAATTGGGGGGGGGGGTAAATATGAATACGAAAATGTTATAGGTTTCTCCGCATTTCATGACACGGGCATAAATATAATTTGATCTACTATGAACGGTTGAAATGAATCAATGCTTTAAGGTTTCTTATACTCAGAAGTACAGTCGCTCAAAAAAGTATCCGAACACTATGGTTGATTACAGAATCCAGAAAAAATATCTGGCAACGATTTTTTTAGAATTTAGTGATCTGGCAACCTACGTGTACACGAAGGTTGCGAGATCACTAATTTCGACGCTATATGTAAACGACTATATGTAAATTGTGTACGCTTTTCTTACCAACAATATGAAACTACTATTTAAAACATGTAGAAATTAAGAAAATAATGCGTGAACAATGAAAATAAGTAAACTAAGTTGCTTCATGAAAACAAGTAGTTCTTCATAGGCGAAAGTGCATTTAGCAATTCGATGAGATTCAGATTTCCTTTAGTGATAAATCTACAGGAAAAGTTGTCAGTTGTACCTAATCAACTCTCTTTCTTCCCCTTTGGAGGGCGAATATTTTATGTTTCAATGTCACTCTGCACGTCATTAGTTTTCATCTGATACATAACTTATTCGATTGGCCTCATGATTGGAAATGTATAATGCAACAACTTTCTACAAATGTTCAATCGTTTTTGTATCAGTGGAGAAATAAAGCTGCAAATGTTTTATAGCCTGTGACAATCCCCACGACATAAGCTTTCATTTGATATATTACTCGTTATGGTCTGTTTGAAATTTAAGGAAATATGGGGAAAACAATTGTTTTGACAAAAACAAAATTGCAAAGAAAAATAACCTGATAACCAAAAGGCTGAAATATAACGAGAAGCGAAAAACAGGTAAAAACTAACGAACATTGTCATTTATTCTATATTTTCTACGTGTGTGAGTAAATCGGAATCTTCTTTGAATTATGCAGTGCACGTTATTATTTCCAAAGTTTCGTCAATCCTTAAAATATTCATGATTTTATGTAGCCATATTTTATGCAATTTTTTATGTTGCCATCACTGCTTTCCTCCTCCATTTCTTTGCTCTCAGTTCTCCAGCTCCTCCTGATTCCCATCTTACAGCATCCTAGTTATGTTTCATCAGTCTTCCATTTGGGAAGGGTTCTGTGTAGCGCACACACAGACATACATGCACACATACATTCACAAATCACTGTGTTGCCCCAACGTAAACCACAGATTAGGTGACTTGCATGACAAAGAACGATGGGCGATCCAAATAAATTACATGGTTCTCTCTCTCTCAGTAATTTTTTTTTATCAAACCTATCTCTTTCCTACTCTTCCTTCGGAGTTCTGCTTATCTCCCAGATTTCGCTAAGAGCTGCTATAATATATTCATGATTTCCTGCACTTACGGAGCAGGATTATTCAAGGATTGTGTGATTGCGTGGCGCATAATTGCAGATCAGGACACAGACACGCCATGTCCAACATCGCTCTCGTCAGCAATAGTGGTGTCGATTTTTGGGAGAAGCAGCCAGAAAGTGAAAGTTTCGTCTTTCGTCAGAGCCATATGCCGTTGGTACTTAGACAAAAATTTGTCATTAGGTTTTTTTTTTTGGTTTAGCAGCTACTAAGTGTCTTCTGTCTTCATTTTATTAATAGACAAAAAAATAAGAAGAAGAGTAATTGGATGAGCAGAGTTGATGACGCAGTTCGTAAAATGAGGTATTCTCTCGTCGCCGTATTGATTAAGAGGAGCAGAAAATAAAAGGAGCAAAAAAAAGCAGTGTAACGCAAATAAAAACTTCTTCAGCGTGGGGAGGTGAACTGAAAGGATAAGGTACTAAATGAAACAACGAAGCTCCCGGATAATGAATGGAGAGTGAGTGAAAGAAACGGGGATGAATATGGGCAGACACAAAATAACTTTTGTTAGTTACCTTTTAAATTAACTTTCGTTGATTAAGCAACGGAGAAAAAAAATATTTTCTTTAACAGTCTCAATCTAGGTTACCATATATTGTGTTACCTTTAACGAATCTTTCAAATTTCGAACGGAATTTTTATTGTTGACTTCATACCGAATTGATTGTGAAAATTGTTAAATTGCATCAACTAAAAGTGTTACACATTTATTTACGTATACGTAAATAGATACTAAATATTCCGTTTACACCAAAAACGAATGTTTACAATTTCTCAGAGCGTGCATCTTTGACGAAGGAACGACATTGGTCATCGGTAAATCCCTTCGTGGGTCATATCCGGTAAGTCACTATATCATTTTCAGGAGAAGTATTAATATTAGACAGGCGCACGTTAGCAAATCCCTCGATTAGTTAGTATTCCCCTAAATATCAACCAGTGAGACCACAACTTGGAACTTTCTGTCTTTGAACATAGAAAATGAAATACTGAGATCTACTTCCTCCACATACCTAGATTCCATCGGCTGATCTGGATTGGGAAAAGAACTTGCCTTCCCGATAGTAGCTTTTCTCGTGCATCGCTCCTGCCATGACCGGAATAGCTTACGTTACTTGTAAGTCGATAAGTTACTTAAGGCACTGTCTATCACTTTATCTTGCGAGAGGCTGCAATGCCCCAGATGGTATTAATAATATATCAACTCTCCCAAGTGAATTTAATTGAGTTTTAACCTTTTACGAACTCATTTAATTTCTCTGATTATGTTGCGTACTGAGTCTATGCTTCAGACTCCCATTTTCGATCTAAACAACGTGGAATAACAATATTCTAATCACATTGGATGATATTTGTTCACTACGAAATCATTCGGATGGGAAATACAATATAATGAGTGAAAGTTATTCTTTCTTATTACGAATTGCGCATAATGTGGTCTGAAACTTAATTTTTAAGACCACACTCACCTATGCCATTATAATAGCATCTCACCTTGCTTTTCATGCATACTGGAATATTAGGAAGTAAACCTTTTCTCAACCCTAAACGCCAGCTGTTCTCCTTTTAGATAGAGCTGACGATTTCCTCATTTAATTATATGAAGTTAAGGGACTGAAAAGTACGTGGTTTAATGTTCAGTTATAGAGCAGCTGATATTTAATGTTGATTGAGTGATTAAGATTAGTTTTCGTCTAATTCTCAATCTTATTTCATGAGTTTGAAAAACTCCATTTGAATTATAAAATTCCGATTTCAAATTGCCTTTTATTAGGTACTTTCATGAAAGTGAATCGTCAATGTGGGAACATTTATAGACTTGAAAATTATCTTTAATGTACACTAGAAATTGAATGAAAATTAACCGTAGAAATAATCGTCATTGTTTTTATCTAAAAGTTTCTAAGTCTTATTAAGGTAATTGTCAAGAATGTTCCCATTTTTCAGTTCATGTGCATCCCCCTGATACGACAGCGATTAGGCACGAGCCATGTGGTGCTGCACACATGACCTGCCCGGGATCTGCAGGACTGCAGAGCTCGGACGCACGCCGCAGGGTATTATGACCAGAAGGGTCTCTAATGAGATCTGCAGTTAGTTTTGCAGTAAGAAAGGGAGAGAGAAGAGATGATCACTTCTTTCCTGACAATTGAAAGGGTCTGCAGTAAAGCGAACGATGTGATCTGAGAGCCAGCATAGGAGAAAGACTTTACGAAGTCATATGAGTCAACACTCAGGGAGTGTGGGACTAAAGCGTTGTAGCGGGAGAGTGGACTACGGCTGCACCCAATAGTTCTCTTTGTGATGCAAAGTGTTGTAGATATTAAATATTATATATCCTAGAGATACGGAGTGCCTTGATTCCATTCTTTATGAACATTTAAGCACGGCTGAAATAAGGTGCCGCAAAAGCATTCATTCTGCGTGACAGATACTCGCTAATAAATAAGAGATATCTTCACAGTGATCGGATTAAATAAAAAGGTGGCAGCAGACGTATTACGATAAGTTTTCTGAAGCTAAGCTTTTAAGAAAGTTCTTATCGAACATGATACATGCTACAAACCATAAGTTAGAGTAATTGCTAAAAGAAATTTTGAAAGAAACCTGTTAACGGAGGTAAATTCCTTACTTATTTTTTTTCTTCTTTAGTGATCTTTTATCGTAGGATAGTATTAATTTTTTTTATCAACGTATAGCTTCTTTGTAGACTACTTTTCACTTTCATTTTAACGTTAGACGAAAATAATGTATATCAGGGAGGAGGTTGTATATAGAGGGAAAGGGCCTTGGATAATTTTGAAACAGAAATGGTGGCAAAACTTTTTAAATGTACATTACACATATTTTGCCAGAATCTCTTTAAAGACTCCTAAACCAGAAAGGAAAATATGCAGCTGAACGGTTATCCGGTTTGTTTCAATACAATTCCATCACTGGACTCCATAATATTTTCCTAAATCCTTACCAGTTGTATACGGGCATTTGCTTTCCGTATATCTCAATGCGAAAATGCAAGTAAAAACGTAGAAAGCTGAAAGAGACTACAAAAATAGGAATGCAACAACAACGAAGAGAAAAGTGGAGAAGAGAATTCGGGCTTTGTTTGCCGAGTTATCACTTCCACCGCTGTCTGCCTGCTGCGCTGGTGACAAGGCCCAAATCTGGTTGGCTGACTTGTCAACAACTTTTCCGTCCTATCAGCCACTTAGTGCCGGCTTAGTTGCCATGGTTGCGGAAGCAGATGGATGCTTTCGGACTTTCTCCTTGTGCCAGTTTCGACCAGTTCGTGACAAGGGGGCAAACACACTGTCCATCACAGCAGCGTGTGGACACGCCAAACACGTGACTGATTGGCCTCTCATCCGGAGAAAGTTTACTCGCAGTGGCAGGCGAGTGAGTGCACGTGTTTGTATGCGTCTCCTCTTAGATCCTCTCAGCGCTGGATGACGGAGAAGAAGAGTTGCAGGAGAAAGATTTGTCAGTTGCATACCCCAAAGCCCACCTGCTTGCACTCAAAGCTTTCTTCAAAATATATCTTTATAAAAAAAATTTGACTTTGAAAATGTATTCAATTCCTTTAGGATTTAAAATCTACATTTTTTTCGGGAAAAGATTTGAATGTGAACGTGAAATAGACCGTTGTTAGTGCGTACTAATTTGCATTATCTACAGTCGAAACAGTTATCTAAGTTTCCGTTATTACACTCTGCAAAAACGTTTACTCCGGTTCTTTCGATCTTCCGGTACGGGGAGAGGAGGGGGGGGGCAGCATTCTCTCCTCTAAGATCACAAATATCTGAGTAAAAGCTTAGAATATGATGACGTACGGAGATGACGCTGAAATCCGAAGTTATTTTGCTTTTATATTAAAAAAAGTATGAATTTTCACTAACACATAATGAATACATTATGCGGAAATAGTCTAGAATTCTTTTCCATCACTTTCCTCTTGCAGAGACTATCTCTCTTTGCCTAGGCAAACTTTTATGCCCAAATAATCCTTTTATCATATGTTTAATTGCTACATTCAGTTTGTAATTTTGACATATTTACAAATCTAGGGGCCGAGTAGTTAGCGCGTTTGGCTACTTTATCAAAGGAACTTGAATTCGAACTCGAGTAAAGCATGAATGTTTGCGCTGTCTTTCTGCTGGTGGTCTCGCCTTCCTCGCGGACTTTGTTTATGGCGTATAAACTGACTGGCTCCTGTCATACCTCTGTGGAAGCAGCTGCTTGAGGGGTTATTTGGTTTTACCAGTTAATGTAACAAATATGTCTTCCTCAAAAGTCAGGCCTTTTTCTTTCGTTTTCTGATTCAGAAATCTAAATATTATGCTGATATTGAAGGGGATGTTAGATTTCAAATTCCTGGCAAAGCGTAATAAGTTTTACTAGTGTATCCCTGTAGTAACAAAGGTACAGCAGTTAAAAATGGCCGATGGCATTGATGTGGTCCATTATTGAATTTCTTTCTGGGAAGGTGTTGGGCCATAGAGATTCCCAGTCGCTTAAAAATTATTTTCACTGATACCTGTGTCAAAGCAAAGCTTTGGGTTGAGTTGCTTCATTTCTCAGCGGAATATTTTTGCACACAATGTTCTAAATGAGCAGTTCATGATGACCCCAAGAGCACAGAGAAGGTTGGAGAAGGAGATCCACTGGACTCCTGAGGGAAGGGAATCCACTGGACGGCTGTCCAGTGGATTCCCTTCCCTCAACCTTCTCGAGTTCTTGTTATCAGGCCATTTAGCCCATTGTGTGCAAAACAAGTGCCGCTCATAGGAGATAAAAGATGCAGACTGTAAGGTCGACTGTAGGCAACTATGGATGACATGAATGATAGTTGTGATGACAAAGGTTTTTGATGACAGGGTACCATGCTCAGGTGACATACTACCGAAAGAATATAGATCACTGAAAAAATATTGGGATAATTTACTAGTTCATATTGAACTTCTTGAATTCCAGTTGTATTTGATTATTTTGATTGAAACTATGGTAACTGAACAGGAATCAGCTACATTTAATATTGAAGGGTATAACAAGCTTATTTTAACGGCAAAAGAAAATAAACAACCTGGGATCATTATTTTTTATGTAAACAAAATTAATTTTGTACAACTGGATGAAACTATTGGAGAATCAGCATAAGCAATAATCACTAAATTATTAATTAATAATATTGAAATTAATATCATCGCAGTATATAGATCTCCTAGTAAAAAAAATTTACTGGTTACTAAAAGAAATTTCTGAATATTTATTAAAAACAGCAAGAATTTAAAAATTTAATTATTGTTGGTGATATTAATATTTGATGTGGCAAATACTAATAAGTATGGTTGTGATATGTATTTAAATACTTTGATTGAATTTGGTTTAGAACAAATCGTTAAGGATTTTACTAGAGAGGAAGAAACATTAATTAAATTTACAAGGACGTTAATCTAATATATAAACGTTAAACAAGCAGTTTTGATGTTAAAAGTAAAACATATGGAAATAAATTTGTAGACCAAAATGGTATCTTAATTAAGATTTTGAAAAAGGATATTAGCTCTAATGATGTTATATTTTTGAAAGAGGATTCAAACCAAGGTTTTTAAAAATTTTATAATGATATTCTTATTATTCAAAAATGGCAAATGACACAGTAGAATGATATAGTCGATGAAGACATGAGTACAGAATTAGTATATCAGAAAATATTAAGTAAAATTGATGAAATTCGGGAAAATTCTTGTTGTAGTAAACTAATTAATAATTGTAACACTAAGAGAATAAGGAAAGAATGGGTTACAGATGACATTATTTTAGCAATTAAAAATAGAGATCAATTATGGAAAAGATATAAAGATGATGTTAATAATAAATAAAATTATGACATATAAAATGGAAAGAAATAGGAAAAACATCATTATAAGGAACCAAAAACGCATATTTTATTCAAATAAATTAGCAATTAATAAAGGTAATACTACGAGAATGTGGGAATTAATGATATTATTGATGTTAAAAAAAGGATGTCAATGGACGAAAATGTTGAAAGACACTTGATTAGAGACAACACTCCAAAAGAAATTCTAAATAGTTTGTTAAGTTTTTTGTAACAACTATTAGTGAGATGCAAACAGAATTTGCGACGATGAATACTAGGTGAGATAAGGTTTACGAATTATGTTACATAAATAAGAATTCTATGTGTTTTCCACTAGCTAGTAACTTCGATGTTGCCATATTATAGATTACTTAAAATATAACACATCTCCTGGATTTGACAATAATAAACCAAAATACATAAAGGAAAGTAAATGCAATTTTGTTCATGTAATAACAATTCTTATAAATAAAAGTATTCAAAATTCGCAAATCCCAATAGCCATGAAAATTAGAATTATTCGTCCCGTATGTAAAAGTAGATAAAAAAAATTTAATAATTATAGACCAATCACTCTATTAACAATTTTTGATCAGATAATGGAAAAATACGTTGGAAATCGCTTGAAAATTTTCTGAATAAAATAAATTTTCTGTCAAGTCAGCAATTTGATTCCGTAAAGGTATGGTAACGCAAATTCTTTTGGAAGATCTTATTAATAATATTAATATTAATTTAAATATCGGAAAGAAATGCGTTGCGGTATTCATGGACTTAAATAAAGCATTTGATTCAGTTGACATTGACATCTTGCTACAGAAATTATATTTACTTGGTATAAAAGGGAATATTTTTGAATGGTTTAAAAGCTACTTATTACATAGAGAAATAGTATGAAAACAAATGATAATTTTAGCGATAAATTTCAGATCAAATTTGGAGTTTCACAAGGATCTATTCTCGGTCCTATGCTATTCCAAATACACATAAATGATTTGGCTAATATTAATTTCGATAGTAAATTATATATGCATACTGATGATGCAGTACTAATCAGCTTCCACTCTAATTTAGAATACCTATTTGCAATCTGCAAAATGATTTTAATAAAGCGGTTAAATGGTTTGCTCTTAACAAACTGAGTGTAAACGAGAAAAAAACTAAATTTATGTTTATTGGTTCTCAATAACCTACACTTAATAGAAGAATTACTAAGCATCGAATAAGTTGTACTATGCTGGATGGTTTATCACCTGATATTATTATGACCACCCCCGTGTATATTTAGGGCGATACAAACCCCTAGGCCGTGATGCGTTACTTGCTGCCAAATCCAAAGCAATTTCCCAGACCCACAACCAAATTAACAGACATTTGCAATAATGAAAACTGAGATAATTTTACAGTTAACAAAAACATAACATTTATTAACAAAATTACTTTCAGACATTTCACACATGTAGGTCCACTCATCAGACAATTTCATCAGGCGCCCTCAGTGCAACATTTCTCAATTGATTACGCAGCACAGTTCATGAATCACTTGAATACAGCCGTCCCGTGGTTGAGTGGTTAGCGCGCTTGGCTACTGATCTAAGGGACCTGGGTTCGAGCCCCGGGTAAGGCATGGATGTTAGTGTTGTTTTTTCCCTGTGCAGGACGGGGAAGGCCTTTACACCTGACTGTGTGTACCGGCAACTCTTTGCCAGCCATCGTGCTGAGCACCCAGACTTCTTGCCTGTCTTTACAGATGGCTCGAAGTCCGGCACTTCGGTGGGATCAGCCATGGTCTGCTGTGGATGTACTCATTGCAGACCAGATCCCACTGCAGTGTTCCATCTTCACCGCAGAGTTGCACGCTATCAGCCTCGCCTTGGACCACGTGGTGACTAAGCATCATCGTCGGTGTGTGCTTTACACCGACTCGCTTAGCTCGCTACAGGCTTTGATCTCGGTGAGGCATCGACCTCACCCTGTTCTTACTAAGATCCGCCAGCAGCTACATCGTCTGGCAGCCACAACCACAATACATTTCTGTTGGGTGCCCGGTCACGTCGGGATTAGGGGCAATGACTTGGCAGATGCTGCTGCCAAGTCAGCCACGCCCCTGTCCGACTCTCCGTTGCCGGTTCCCTATCTGGATTTCCGGCAGCGTTTTACCACCGAGCTCCGGGCACAGTGGAAGAGATCTTGGTCGGAACAGCTTACGAACAAGCTCTTTGAGATCAAACCTATCATCAAACCATGGCAGTCTTGTTACCGCAGGAATCGCAAGGAGGAAGTTGTACTTGCTCGGCTCCGCTTGGGTCACTCGTTTATTACTCATTCGTTTCTTTTACGGGTGGACGACGTACCTAAGTGCGAGTTTTGTGACACCGTTTTAACAATCGAACATATTTTAATCTCATGCTCCGCTTTTAACTTTGAACGACGTCTGATTTTTAATTTCCATAATTTTATGTCCGAGCCTCTTACACTCGGACATCTTTTATCTGATCATTGCATTTTATCTTCAGTTTTTACCTTTTTGAAATATTGTGGATATTTTAACCGAATTTGATTTTACCTTAACTTTATGCATTATTTACCCCAGGTCTCTTACACCTGGGATTATTTTATTTCATATTTCTACAGTTGTTTTACTCTGTTCATATACACTTTTTTTTGTTATTTTACCACTTTACAATGTTGAAAATGTATTTTAACTTTTGGTTACGGGGTTCTATGTCTTTTATCTTTTGTATTGTCTTTTGTTTGGCGCATTATGGCCTTGTTGCCGATGCGCCATTAAACCCCAAACAACCAACCAACCAACTTGAATACAGTTTCAAAAGGTGAGCCGATGACACCATGTATTAGTTCCACACAGGCCGTGTGACGGCGGCAGTAATGTAATTTAGTGGGAAACGTTAAAACCAGAATAATTGAATTCGACCCTACCTCCTCGTTCTGTGCAGGCTGATCCAGGGGACGACATTGCAGGTTGACTAGCCGCTTTCCGTGGCCACTGCTTTCCCTCTTCGCCGCTCGCTGTGTCTCACAGGTCGCTAGCGACAATTCTCCTCGTTTCCATCTTTCTAGCGGCAGCAGCTCAAGACTTCCTTTCTGAGCGACGAATAACAACTGATACTTTTTCGCTTGTTTTTTTCGAGGCACACTGCCCGGTCCCCCTGGCAGAGGTCACCTATGCTCATGCGTTGCTGTATGTGACTGGCCAGAGTAGCCGAGGTGCGAATCTCAGCTCCCCTCCGGCCAACGTTGTTTACCAGCATGTCATGTAGTCCCTCTGCCATCTGGGGTTTCAGGCTTAATATGGAAGATTCCATTTTAAGCCATTCCATTTAAAGATTCCATTTAAAGATTTAAAGCCATTTCCATTCAAGATTCCATTTTTGTGACCTGTTCTCTTCGTTGAACTGGTCACAAAAATGGAGGTAAAATGAAAAGGCACTATCGGAACGAGGATAAGGGCGTCCATGACCCTACACGCCAAAAGTCGTGTCCACATGATAAAACAAATCTGGGCACGACTGTATATGCAATTGTCCTAAAATAGAAGAAGTAAACGAAATTATTTACCTAGGCTTGAAAATGAATTCGAAAATGAATTGGGATAAACATATTGATTGGATGTGTTCAAGACTACGATTTGTAACATTTAAAATTAGGAAACTTAACTTGTTTGTTGATACACAAATAACTATTTTAGTATATAAAGCACTTTTTGAATCTATAATTAGATATGGGATAACAGTGTATGGTACAGCCTATACGACAGAATTAAATAAAATTAAAAGAATACAAATTAGTCTGCTAAAAGGATTGTGTAATTCAGAAGTTAAAAATTCCCTTACAACGAAAGATCATATATTTAGTTTGTTCAAATTTTACCTACTGAAAGTTTATATGTGTTTGTTTCTGTTAACAATAACCTCTCTGATTAATACCTATAAGCAAAATATTTGCCACAATAAGCTTACTAGAAAAAAGGCTATGGATTTTTTGAAACAACCAAAATTTTATAATAATTACGGACGAAATTCCAAAGAATATCAAATTCCGTACCTAATTTAACTTGCTTCCTAGAGAAATAGTTAACTTAAAAATAATTTGCGATGTTAAAGAAAAATTATTTCAGTGGTTGATTAAAAAGTGATGTTTTTATTTGGAAACATTCATCATTTTGTCGGTTTTCTTTTACATTTATTCTTCTTTTTCTCTCCTTCATTTTATGTAGTACTGATGAAATCTAGATCATATCTGTAAAACCATATATGTACATTCCCGCTGATAAGCTTCGGCTTAGTGGGATATTTTATGTAAAATAATTATAGATAATATTTATTGAAAATAAATTTGAAATTTGAAATTTGATGGACCAGTTTGAGTGAGGCCAAATTATACAACTGCTTGAGGCCGAGTGGTCCATTCGCTAAATCGCGGCTTAGTAGCTTATCGCGCATTGCAACCAAAGTCGGTTTCATCGGTTGCTCCAGTCATCTCTGACTACAAATTATCTCCAAACTTGTCTGGACTAGTATCGAGGTACAGAACTATGTGTGTGCAGTGGATAGCCAAGTCTCCGAAGAAATAGGATATGAAAAGACGCCATCTGCAATAATAGACTCAAATGACACAAAATTTAACTTCTCTGGGGAGGGGGGGGGGAAGAAACGCTGCCGAGCCGAAAAAGTGTAAAGGGGAGGCGCTAGGCACTTTATTTCCAATGCAACATTCCCCCCCCCCTGTTTTAAGAGTTTTTAAAAACATTTCTTAAAAATGCATGAAATATAAATAAGTTTAATAATTTTTTGCTTCTTTATCATTACTCGCATACTGAAAGGGTGCCCCCCCCCTAGATCCGGCCCTGCATAGGATGATATCAGACACCTCTATAACTCTGTGTTATGGTGTTCCCACATTGTCTCTATCCTTGAATGGGATAGTTATCTGAGGAGACCTGCTGAAGATGATGACATGCTGCCATTCGTGATGCCAGATTTCTGTTCCTCGATACTAGTACAGGCTGATCTATATCTCTATATGTATTATCAAGCATGGTGGTTACACTATGTGCTGTTTTCTCTATGAATAGGTAATCAGACTCACATCTAGAAAACATTAAAGGGGGAGCCAAGAAACTCAGTCGAGCCGGAAAAAAATAAAGGGCGAGAGACTGATTTTGTATAATAGTATAACATTTTCCCCTCCGTTTTAGAGGTCTTCAAAATATTTCTTGGAAAACGCATGAAATACAGGTTTAATAACGTTTTGTCTGTATTAATACCATTCTTAAATGGGGGGAACTTTGCCCCCCGCTAAAATATGGCCCTGGAAGTGATTGTATTGTTCTGTAACTTGCTTCATTTCATGACAATTTAATCTCCTGTTCGTCTCTCGGCTTTCACGCGTATCTGTCCACTGTTTCTAGGTGGACAGTATTATATTCGGAGAATATATTAGGATTGTGTTTGCAATTGCCAGTGGCACAACGTGAATGACAACTGGTGATATAGGCGACACTCGTATGTCATAGGTCATCTATCAGTCAACCATTGATCGATGAGAATGCTAGAAGCGTCAATCAAAGACCTGTGAGAACGGTTGGAATAATATTAACTGATCAGTTTCATTATCTCGCATAGTCTATTGATTGCCACAAAGTGAAGCAGAATAATGATCGTTTATAATTTTCTAAGTATAATAATAAATCAGGTACTTAATTAACACGATCATTCGATGTCTTTTCAAAAATTGAAACCTAAACGCCGTACTGAGGTTATGGCGTATAAACTGACTGGCTCCTTTCAGACCTCTGTGGAAACAGCTGCTTGATGAAGTACTTTTTTTTTACCAAGTTAATGTAACAAATATGTGTCCCCCAAAACTTTTGCGATAAGTTCAATGCAATAATCACCTTTACCACCTTTCCTGTAAGGTAGCAAAAGAGCAGCCATCAACCCTGCGCTCTACAAACTACAATCTCAACTCACCCCCAGCATCGTTTCTCTTTCCTTCACATCTTTCCCTTTAGCATGTTAAGGTTGGGAAACAAGCAAAATATACAGCGTTGATTTGACTGTCCACATATCGCTGCCTTTACATCGGAAATGAAATGCACCTTTTGAAGAATTAAAAATTATTGATAAAGATGATATGAAACTTCAGAAGTTCATAACGATCATAACATCAGATTTGGTATAGATATTTAACATTCCAATTTATGTTTTTGATTCATTAATGTTTATTTTCGAGGTTATGCAACTTTAGAATTTGTCCCTTTATCTGGACATCGAATTAACCGAACTGCATTTCGATGCAGTTTATATATAGGTTTATTTATATATAGGAATGCAACGTTTTTGTTTAGGAGATAATAATTCTGCCATTTGCATTAAATTTCCGTCTTCGTTGTGTTTTATATTTTGTGACATTTATAAGAGGAGGATTCCTTTCCATTTTTCTTTCGTCCATTGATCTCCGGGTTCCTAGCTACTGTTGCCTGTCCTCCCAGTCAACGATAACGACTTAGGTATGTGATATTTGGCTCGGCCTCTTCATAGGACACATGCACCCACACACACACACCGTGCCCTCCTATTTATTACACGATGCCTCAGCATTCGACTAGAAACATTGTCGGCACCGTTAACTTCCCCAATGCGAGGGTTCCGGCTCCGTAATTATATGAAATCAATGACAGCTGTAGAGGGCGTATCGCACCGGAAATAATACGGTTATACGCGCAGCTACGAACGCATCAGCACACATATACACAATAAAATGAGTGAAGAAAGAAAGAGGAAAAAAATGACGCAGGAGAAGAGAAAGACTCGGTGGTTGAGTAAGTCGCCATCGAGAGGATTATGAACTCCTGCAAAACGCATTTGTCCGAGTTGAAAAGGTTTTCCACTTGGAGAAGTCACAATGTGACATTTCCTGATTCTTCGAAAGCCACTACATTAGAAAGTAACAGTATTTCTTTTCTGGATAGACGAGCATTTATGTTTTCAACGAAATACCCTTGAAATTTGCTTTTTAGCTGAGACAAAAAAACTTAGTTTTAATTTTCTCGTCTGTCTTATCAGTCTACAGGTTTTCAAATTTGTTGCTTAAATGGATGAACTAAAATACTTTTTGAGTTGGATAGACACTAATAAGATATTCCAGAAGTTCAAATTTTCACCCTTAGTGTTCGCTAATGTTGGAAGTCCGTAAAAACTTTAACTGAATAATTTTAAGAGTATGCTAATCATGCTAGAAATCTGAAATTTAGGTAGTAGGATGAAACAGCCAAGGGGACATTGATATCAGCGATTTTCCCTCTTATACGTAGGTGAGGGAAGGGAATGCAACGTTTTTGTTTAGGAGATAATAAAAGGAATCTTTCCTTTATTATTATAATTAATTCGATGCAGGGGGGTGACAGTAGAGCCAATGCACATGTAATTCTAGATATTAATTTAAATGTTCAAGTGGCTTGATGCCCCAATATATTTGGCAAATTAAAAACAAATATTTACGACAGTACAGTCGCTCAAAAAAGTATCCGAAAGCTATGGTTGATTACAGAATTCAGAAAAAATAACTAGCAACGATTTTTTTAGAAATTAGTGATCTGGCAACCTTCGTGTACTGTACACGAAGGTTGCCAGATCACTAATTTCTAAAAAATATCGTTGCCAGATATTTTTCTGAATTCTGTAATCAACCATAATGTTCGGATACTTTTTTGAGTGACTGTACAAAAATGCAAGCATGTATACAGAAATTGCATAATTATTTGGTACATAAATAAAATGACAAAATGCTGCACAGACGAAGACAAACATATAATATAAAATATGCTGGTAAGCGTAGAAATGGTGGAATATATATGTATATCAGAGGAAAAAAGGAAAATTTAAGAACAAAAAATAATATTAGATGAAAATTATTTAGATAAAATTACGAAACGTAATATTAGATGATGGAACAGGGAAAGGGGATTGCGAATAATCCAGAAAAATCGGTAAAGATGGGGAGGAAAGAAGAGGAGCGGGGAGATATTGTTAGTCAAAGGTTTCAATATACTAATAGGTGTAGAATAATATAGCTTTTGAATTTTCTTTCGGAATTTAAAGCAGTGATATCGCTCGGTAGAATTCCAAGTTGAGGTTGCCAAAAAACAAAAGAAATTCTACCATAGTTAGCTTTGAAAATCATGGGAGTAGAAAACATTTTGTTATCAGAGCGAAGGATGTGGTAATATGGTAATCGAATATAGAGTGTAAGAATCGAATGAAAGGGGTGAGACTTGTTATAAATAATGCCGCGAATAAGGGTAATAAACCGAATCTTTCTTCAAGATTCAAAAGGGGGAATTTGATAGTTGGAAAGAATATCAGTAAGTGTTACTAATTCTTGTTTGTTAAAATATATTTTGTTGATGATTTTCAGAGCTTCACTTTGAACGTTCTAAGTTATAAGAATCCCTTTTGTTAATACCAAAAAGAGTGGAAGCACAGTATTTGAGTTTATGTCGGATGTAGAGTTTGTAGAACATTGGGGCATAGGAGGATATATAGTTTGAAATGTACCTCAATATATAAGATCTTTTAGAAGCTGAAGCGACGGTTTTATTAATGTGAATTCCAAAGTCAAGGTTATTATCTATCGTCATACCTAAATACTTCATGGAAGTGGAACCTATAATATGGGTGTCAGGGGCGTAGCCATGGGAGGATGAGGGAAGAGGCTCCCCCGCAAAGTAACTCGGAGTTGGCAAAATTCGAAGCGACTTCGTAAAATTAGGTGAGTTGTGAAAATTTTTAAATTTTTTTGGGAAAATTAATTTATTATTTTATAAAGTATTAATTATAGGGGAGTTGTCAAAATCGAGGCAACTTGGCAAATCTAAGGCAGTTTGGAAAATGGAGAGACAGCAAAATTAGAGCAGTTGGCAAACTTCGAAGCCACTTAGTAAATATAGGTGAGTTGGCAAAATTGGGACACTTGGTAAAATCTTGAGGAGTTGGCAAAATTCGGAGTGACTTGGTAAAATCGTGGGGAGTTGGTAAAATTCAGGTGAGATGTAAAAATTAGGATTTTTTTCTGTAAAATTATGGCAGTGTTGGCAAAATTTAGGGAGTTGGCAAAATCTAGGGACAGTTGGCAGAATTCGGAGTGACTTGGCAAAATCGTGGGGAGTTAGCAAAATTCAGGTGAGATGTGAAAATTTGGATTTTTTTTCTGTAAATTTATGTAGAGATGGCAAAATCTATGGGTAGTTGACAAAAACTAGGGGCAGTTGGCAAAATCTATGGGCAGTTGACAAAAACTAGGGGCAGTTGGCAAAATCTATGGGCAGTTGACAAAAACTAGGGGCAGTTGGCAAAATCTGGGGGTAGTTGGCAAAATTCGGAGTGACTTGGCAAAATTGCGGAGAGTTGACAAAATTCAGGTGAAATGTGAAAAATATGGATTTTTTTTCTGTAAAATTATGGCGAGTTGGCAAAATCTAGGGGCAGTTGGTAAAATTCGGAGTGACTTGGCAAAATCGTGAAGAGTTGACAAAATTCAGGTGAGATGTAAAAATTGCAATCTTTTTTCTGTAAAATTATAGTGTGTTGACAAAATCGAAGCAACTTCGCAATATCTAGGAGAATTGGTAAATCTTGGGGAGTTGGGAAAAATTCAGAGTGGCTTTGCAAAAATCAGGTGTGATGTAAAATTTCGATTTTTTTTCTGTAAAATTGTGGCGAGATGGCAAAATCGAGGAAACTTGGCAAAATTCGAATCCACTTGGTAAAATACGGGTGAGTTGGGAAAATTGGGATTGTTTTTGTGAAATTAAGTAGAGTTGACAAAATCGAGAAAACTTGGCAAAATTTTGGGGAGTTTGAAAATTTTGAAGTGACTTGGCAAATTCAAGAGAAATGTAAATATTGGGATTGTTTTTCGAAAATAAGGTGATGTGGTAAAAATCAAGACAACTTGGCAAAATCTAGGGAAGTTGGCAAAACTGGAAACCACTTGGTAAAGTACAGGTGAGTTGTAAAAATTGGTATTAGTTTTGTGAAATTAAGGAGAGTTGAATAAACATAGAACTCTTGGCAAAATCTAGGGAAGTTGGCAAAATTGGAAGCCACTTGGTGAAATACAGGGAAGTTGTGAAAATTGTGCCTTTCTTGTGTAATTAAGGAGAGTTGATAAAATTCGAAGTTACTTGGCAAATTCAGGAAAGACGTAAAAATTGCGATTTTTTTTTGTAAAATTACGGCGAATTAGCAAAATTCGAATCCACTTGGTAAAATATAGGCGAGTTATGATAATTGAGATTTGTTTTATGAAATTAAGGAGTGTTGGACAAACTGAGGAAAGTTAACAGAATGTAGGGCAGTTGGCAAAAAATTCGAATCCACTTGGAAAATACGGGCTAGTTGTGATAATTGGTATTGGGTTTGTGAAATTCAAATACGTGACTAAAATCGAGAAAACTTGACAAAATCTTGGGTAGTTTGAAAAGTTTGAAGTGATTTGGCAACTTTAGGAGAGCTGTAAAGATTGGGATAAGTTTTGTGAAATTAAGGAGAGTTGGCCAAATCAAGGGAAAAATCACACTGACTAGCTACAATTCAGATGAGATGTAAATATTGGAAGTTGAGATGAGATGGAGCGAAATCTAAATAAATTTGCTCAGTTGGCATAATTTGAAATTCTAGTTTGAAAAATTTTCGATTTCCCCCCCCCCCAACCATAGTCCTTCGTTACGCCCCTGATGGGTGTTATTAATATCAATGTTTGTGTCAGGCGGGGGAGAACTTGAAGTTGAAAGAAAAACAACAATAATATATTAGTTATCTTGATATTGACAGTGAATTAATTTTTAGTATACCAATAAAGCACATCATGAAGATTTTTTTCGATATTTTTTTCTGTTTCTTGTTTTAGAGAAGGGAAAGAACTTGAGTAAAAGAAAGAAGTCAATCGTCTGCGTACATAAAAAAGTGCAGTTAGTGGAGGATTCTGAGAAATCGAAGTTTAAAGAGAAATGGGCTAAGAATAGTTCCTTGGGGTACTAAATTACCCCGATTAATTTTAAGAGGTGAAGAGATCTCATTAGAGCTTAATTTATTTAATTTATTTCGGATAACACGGTCACTGAGATAATTTTTAAACCAAGAAATATCTGAAGTCGAGAGATTAAAATTATAGTCGAGTTTTTGCAAAATAAGTTTGTGTTCAACTGAATTAAACGCTTTTCTGATGTCAAGGGAAAATAGTCTGATAACCGCGTTCACTTTGCTGTCTAAAGCCATTCTCCATTTTCCAACTAAATGTCATGAGAGTTTCAGTTGATCGATTTTTACTAAATCCGAATTGTCTGCAAGAAAGCTAATTAAATTTTTCAAGAAAAGTCAATAACTGAGTCTCAACGACGTTTTCTAAAAATTTTCTTAAAGCACATGTAACTGAAATAGGTTGATTGTCAAGAGGATTGCAAGGATTTGAAATTTTAGGTATGGGTGAGATGATGGCTTCTTTCCATGGAGCTTGAAATTCATTAGAAGTAATTAATTAGATCACAATGGGGATAAAAAATTATTGGGGAAATGATTTTTAGAATAAAGAGAGGGATTCCAATCCGACACTGCGAGTGTTTTTAAATGAATTTATAAGGTTAAAAACTTCAATTTCGATAACATTTTTCAGCTTAAAGGTTCCCAGATTATTAAATGATTTATTGATTTATTTCCGTTGGTATATTAATAACAAATAATAATCGACAATTTTTGAACCATCCAATCGAGGAATTTTGAATCTTTTGACTTTGCTGTGAAGTTGACAAATGCAAAATTTTAAACAAATATTGTAAATAGTCTATTCTTACCAGATATTTGAAATGTTCCCGGTAGAGCATTGCTATCAAGGGAGTTTATACTAGCAAAGGAATGGAAAAAATGCCACCTTTTCGTTTTAATATACTATTTAAAAATCGTTTTTAGGTTGGGTAGGTGTCATGTCCCTCTAATTTATTTATTTTTATTTATTGTTGCATTTAATTGTGTTTTTCTTATCATAACTATTTTTATGTATTAAGTGTGTTTTTGGAAGTGCTGCTGTGGGGATGTGACTCATAGATGTTGTTTTCGGGTCTGAGCTGGCTGCCTTCATGGGTTGACGTGATTCGGATCTGAGCTGGCTGCCTTCATGCGTTGACCGAAAAGCCTTTTATGGCCTTTTTACAGCTAGCCTGGGGAGTGGGTGTGAGGGGCAAGGGAGTCTGGGGCAAGGGAGAGGAGTCAGGCAGGAAGGAAACGACAGTCTTGAGCGTCGCTGTCAAAGAGTAAGGACGTTTGAACACGCGTCAAGGGACGCCGCTCTTACTCAAATAAAGCATTTAAGGAGAGGGTTCATTTCTAAGTGAGAATCAAGATTCTTGTTGAATCAAATACAGTTTTGTTGTAGTTGGGTTGGGTTGTTTTACCTCTGAGCAGCACTTTTTTTGCACACCATGAGCTAAATGGCTAGGTCACATGGACCCCGAAGGCTCAGAGAAGGTTGGGGGAGGGGACCCACTGGAACAGTTGTTGGGAGACAGATGGTAGCCTCCCGTCAAGGCCATCCAGCGTGTTCTTTAACGTGCACAGGGTATGGTTCTCCCGCACATGAGGCCACGGCCTAACGTCCCATCCGACGGACGGCGGCCTTTCCAAGCCCATCGGTGTCCCCTACTGACTGTGGGCAGGGCGGGGAATTTTCCGGAGATAAATCTCAACACTGACCCAACTGGGACTCGAACCTGGGAACTACAGATTACGAGCCTGGCGCGCTACCGACTGAGCCACCCCCGCCCCCTTTGTGGAAGTGAAGTGGATTCTGTGTGAACTACATTGTAGGCAGAGGTTAAAAATCCTTTCGCCGAGTTTGAGGTCGGTAAAGCGAGAATCTGCAAAGTGCGGTTCTGCATCTCATTGCATAATTGTTTGCAGCAGCAGCAGCAGCAAAGGCCTACGGAGTCGAGCGCATCCCAAGCACGTGATTGTATATAAGTGTGAATAAACTGTGTCGTCTCCATACAACTCTCGTGAGTGAAATGTTACACATATTTCTGTATGTCACTTGGCGCAGCAAATCTGAGGCATATGTCTGGACGGGTGTAACCACCCGCGAACCTGTTATTTCACCGAAACAAGGGGGAAGACATTCAAGGGACTAATTCATTGTCCTCCGGCCATGACATTTTGCACAGGTCACGACAGTAGGTACTAATAAAATATTACTTTTGTTACTTTCTGAATCATTCATTAGTACGAATTTACGATCTTTAGAGGTCAATAAATCGTAAAATGGACTTACCCAAAGGCGATGTTACATTCCTTGTCTCGCGCAGCTGCTTGGGAGAGCTCTGTGAATGGAGTCTTTAACAGCAGCTAAGACATCTCTGTGCGATCGACCTATGGCATGGGCTTATCATCTGCAACATTGGAGAGACTCATCAGCGGCCGGTAGCTCAGTGGTCCTGAGCCAACACCTGACATATTATCAAGAGGTCGTTGGTTCGTATCCCACCCGACACAAGACAATTTTTCCTCTGCACCCATTGAAATAAAACATACTTCAACAGTGTAATAATTAAATGCCTAGTAATCGTACATTGATGTGGGTTAAAAATGTGTCTTTTACTAATTTTTTTAATTCTGCGGTGTCAAAAGAGAGTCGAAGATCCTAAATTAATATTTGTGGATATTCTGTTTAAGTTTTATCCTCGGAATTCGAATTAAGGTTGGAGGGAGGAGACAATACTCTTTAAATGAATGATGTGAGGGGTGAAGATTACTGTGTTGACAATACATTTGATTAGTTGATCATTAGGACGGGGGGTGCGAAAACACTACTCCGCTTGAATTCAAAAACAAGGTTAACTTAAAAAAATTTCCACTATGGTGAATGCTGGTATTTAATTCCGTCCCAAGATTATATTCAATCTTATATTTGGATTGTTTTACCTCTGAGCGGCACTTTTTTGCACACCATGGGCTAAATGGCCAGGTCACATGGACCCCGAAGGCTCAGAGAAGGTTGGGGGAGGGGACCCACTGGAACAGCTGTTGGGAGACAGATGGTAGCCTCCCGTCAAGGCCATCCAGCGTGTTCTTTAACGTGCGCAGGGTATGGCTCTCCCGCACACGGGGCCACGGCTTAACCTCCCATCCGACGGACGGCGGCCTTTCCAAGCCCATCGGTGTCCCCTACTGACCGTGGGCAGGGCGGGGATTTTTGCGGAGATAAGTCTCAACGCTGACCCAGCTGGGACTCGAACCTGGGAACTACAGATTACGAGCCTGGCGCGCTACCGACCGAGCCATCCCCGTCCCTCAATCTTATATGAATGGTAGGGCAGCCAAAGGGTTAAACCAAGCCTCCGTTTTCACTAGACGACTAGGTAAGTTCTCCGCTCAATGTTCAGAAATTTGTGGTGCTTTTTCCGTAAACAACCGTAAACTTTGTGGTAAAATAACAATGTTGCGATTTAGCAAACAAAGTACTAACCACATTTAGAGATGAGTTCGGCTTTGAAATAGCATAGATGGTTTCGGATTCCGGCTTCTCCTTCCGACAATGTATATAGCTGTTTCATTGCTAGATGATTAAGGCAAACTGAACTGTTTTTTCCGATTGATCTGTCCACACTTAACTCTAGTGAAGCAAATTATTTGACATGCCTAGATGGATAAAAAAACTTAAAATATGAAGTTCGAATTCGTGTTTTATCGCTTCACAAATATAATATCTTTCATTTTGTATTCCCCTAATCAGAGTTCCAACTAATACGTTAAAATTTAATATAAATATATATGTATATAATTTAATATAATATGTTATAATTTAGGAAATAAAGAAATATTTTATTTCTGATTCTCTTTAATCCCAAAGATATTCTCAAAAAATTATACGGTTGTTACAATTAAATATTGTTTACTTTTCATTTGTTATAAAAGACAATGAAATTAAATGTAAATCAAACTAGTTCCAAAGATATTTTATTATGTACTTTTATACCCCTTAATCTATAAATCAAAACTTTGCTACACCATGGTATTTGTTATTGTGTTTTTTGACATTTATATCCATAACAACTGTCGAAAATTTCGTGGCTAAAGTTTAAAAAAATGCTTTCTTCTTCTGTAGAAAACTAGCGAGTTGAAACAGCTAGAAATCTTTTAATTCTTGTGCCCAACGTCGGTTCTCTATACCTTACACAGTGAACAGAAAATGAGACAGAATTTGCTTAGTGATTGCGGGAGTAGCTATGATTGATCGCAGCAATCGGAAATGACGTTCACTTCCGGCAGGAATTTGTGGGCGCCGTTGAGAAAGATTGGCATTTCTGATTAGTTCGCCGTCATTAAGAGTTTCGAGCGCTGTGAGAACCGACATTACTCACGTACACGAGCCACGCGAGCGCCGATTCCTGGTTGTCAAGAAGCCAGTTTCACGGAAAGGCGTCCTTCAACTTGCCTCAAGGGCCACTCCAGCCAAGAGTGAGAGATCGTGGCAGAGGGAAAGCTTCAGACAGTATGAGCGGAACGAGTGGGTTAGAGAGGGGAAGGAGAGGTGTATGAGGGGGGGATGTTTTATTAATCATATACTCGCAAGGAGTTACTTGGGATACGAATCGTGATTGAGCAAACTGTTATTCCCGTCGAATCCGAACTTCGATGATGGAGTAGATGAACTGGATGTTAATGGATGTAGCGATCGATCACGTGGCTGTAGATACATTAAGAACAAATTGTTATTCCACGGTGAAAGGGAAGATCGAGGAAATGGGGAAGGGAAATGATGAAAGGGTTCATCAGCAAATGGTGGGAGGTGAAAGGATACACTTGGAAAATGGAATGATAAAGCAAGGCCTCAGAAAAGGAGCTTATACGAAGACTGAGATTCCGATGCTTGAGATCTTCTATAAAGGCAAAATTTAAATATTCAGTGAATGAGGGTGGGTTGGTTGGGATGTTTTACCCTCTGAGCGGCACTTTTTTTCACACAATGGGCAAAATGGCCAAGTTACAAAGGCCCGAGGACTCAGAGATGGTTGGGAGAGAGGAGCTATTGGTCAGTTGTTATGAAACGGATGGTAGCCTCCCGTCATGGCCATCCATCGTATTCTTTAACATACACAGGGTATGGCTCTCATGCACCTGGAGCAACGGCTTTACGTCTCATCCAATGGACGGCGGCATTTCCAAGTCCATCAGCGTCTCCTACTGATCGAGGGCAGGCCGGGGAGTTTTGGAAGATAAATCTGAAAGCTGGCCAGCTGGGAATCGAACTGGCAACTGCAGATTACGAACCTGGTGCGCTACCGACTGAACCACCCCCGCCCCCTCAGTGAAAAAAGAAGTTGCCTTCACCATCCTCTCTCCATGGATCTCAGTGCAAATCTCAGATGCCAATGTAAAACGTTTGATCACCATACTCTAGCATCAAAGTTTTAAATTTCTAGCATGAATAGGTGGTTTGCAATAGTTTTAAAATATTTGCAATTTTCCAAGTTAAGCGCCCTCTAACGGTGAAAATTAAAACTATGAAAAGATTCGGAAAAATGAATCCTAATATTTCATTAGTACTTAGCAACATAGAATTTGTTTTTCATCCATCTTAAAAAACAAAGTTGAATGTCTATAAAGAGACTAAGTGAAAACAATGCTATTTTTTCTAAAAAAAAACGAATTAAAAGCAAAATATGTATCATGATACGATATATGTAAGAATTATAAATGGAATAAATAAATTATTATGGTAGTAATATTCACCTAATAATCACTAGAAAAGAACACTAAACGCAAAGCTTTTTCGGGATTTCATGACGTATATGACGTATCTTCAGGATTTAACACTGCTTATAGATTGTTGGTGGTTGGGATGGAGAAATATTTTTTGGAGATAGCAGGGTGTTCATAAACGGAGATGAATCTTAAGACGTTGCTAGAAGGCGTTTGATACGTAATCCAAAGGAAAAAATGCAGCAGCAAATACCTGAATTCGAAGTGCGTATGTACACTCTAGAATATCATCGATTTTCGCAGTATTGATCGACTGTGACCAAGTGCTACATGAATAGCATTAATACTTTTAGCGACAAATGTATCGAATGCATAGTTCCGTTTCTTAAATAATAGTACAAAATAATAGCCACAAATCAGATTCCGCATGTAAAATCGAATTTTAATGTAATAAACCTTAGCAACAGTCTTTTGTTTTTGCTGTAAAAAGAAAAAAAATAATAGTTTATGAATACAATATATATATATCTATAAGAATTATTCTAAGAATAAAATAACATTTTAATGAAGAAAATATGCAACTGAATTTCTAATTACTAGGGTCCCTGTTTTACATCGTTAATTCGCTCTCGAAAAAGCGATGTTAAGCGAAATGCGTAGCATTAAACGTAGCATAATTCCTCATAAGAAATGATGTTATAAATTGCAACTGATTTCGATATCTCTGGTAGGAATTTCAAAACTGTTATTTTAAATAGATAAGTGTGCTTAGTAAATAGGTACCAATACTATAATCAATCCCTTATTATAAATACATGAATTAATATATATATATATATTCCAGCAATATTAATACGAATAAATGGAAAGAAATATAAATAAATTAAAAAATTTACAATAATACCTATCTTCCTATATGCACCCTAAAAATTAGCAAATGAACCTTAAACATATCGATCGGACAATCAGTCACTGAATTCGTATTCACTTCAAAGGAAAATAAGGCGCCGATTGACCTACTCAACAAGATTGCCGGCGCCCTTTGAAGTGAAGGAATTAAGTGACTAATGGCACCATCGCTATGTTTTAGGTTTATTTTCTGCTTTTCAGGGAGCACATAGAAAGATTGATATTTATTATTTTTTTAATTTATTTGTATATTTTTTTTGTCATTAAAATACTCAAAAACTTTCATTTGACTCGTAATTATCGACCACATTTTTCTTCCTCCTCTTTTGCAACTGTGTTTGAAGTAGCCCGTGACATTGGAGACGTCACAGTCTTTAATTTAAGATATAACTCATTAAAGTAGACCCCTCGAAAGCCAGATTCCCCCCTTTTATCAGGGGAGAGAATGGGGGGAGCAAAAGTCGAAATAGTTTACGACGGTCATCGTGTGACCTTTCATTTGACACCTAACTCGTAACTGTTGGCCCTCGCATTCGAAGATATAGATGAAAACGACTTTTACATTTCCATTATTTTAGGGGGAAAAAGCAAGGGGGGATATATTTTTGTCACTCACAACACTCCCTACTCCACAAACATTCATTTGATATACAATTTATTACTTTCGGCACTCGCGTTCTGGAGGCATAGCGGACACAATCGTTTTCATAATTCCACTTTTAAGGAGTGGGGTGGAAGAAAGCATGGGGAGATCAATTCTTTATACCCTATGATACTTCCCGCGTCACAAAGTTTCATTTGATGCATCGCCTGTTGCTTTCGGCATTTGCGTCTGGAGATATTGATGCATCATAGCCTGTTACTTTCGGCACTTGCGTAGGGAAATATAGCGGAACAATAGTTTTCATATTTCCCACTTTTTTAGAGGAGAAGAAAGCATGTGGGTCAATTTTTTATAGCCTATTACACACCCCGTGTTACAAGCTTTCATTTGACACATAAACATCGTTTCTCCATCGCATACGAAAGATACGGTGGAACAATTGTTTTTGACAAATCTATAAATAGACAAATGACCAGCGAAAAGAATTAGAAGATAGTAAAAAATTAACTACATAATTCAAATGTTAATGCAAAGAGTAATCATGAAATTTCATGATAAAAAAAATCAAGAAACAGAAAACCTTATTCTGGACATAGGCTATTTTTTTTTGCTGTTTAAATAAAACAACAAAATAAAAAGTTTTGGGATGCGTTGTTTTTCCTCTGAGCGGCACTTTTTTGCACACAATGGGCTAAATGACCAGGTCACATGGACCCCGAAGGCTCAGAGAAGGTTGGGGGATGACCCACTGGAACAGCTGTTAGGAGACAGATGGTAGCCTCCCGTCAAGGTAATCCAGTATGTTCTTAAAGTGCACAGGGTATGGCTCTCCAGCACACGGGGCCACGGCTTAACGTCTCATCAGACGGGCGGCTGTCTTTCCAAACCCATCGATGTCCCCTATTGACCGTGGGCAGGGCGAGGAGTTTTGCGGAGATAAATATCAACGCTGACGCAGCTGGAACTCGAAACTGGGAACTGCAGATTACGAGCCTGGCGCACTACCGACTGAGACACCTCCGCCCCAAAATAAAAAGATAATGACGATAACCAATTTTAATATAACATAAAAGGTATATATTAATTTTTTCCTAAAAAAACTTCAAAATTAGTTGCCTTCGGATTAGGATGGCCATATGGCAAAGGAGGAAAAAGGTAACACGTTCCCTTTTTCAACGACAACAGCAAACAAATTATTGCCTTTATATTGTTTTTCTCTCGTCATTTGTCGGTTTGTGTGTTTGTCAAAACAGTTCCACCATATCTTTCGAATGCGATGATCACACTTAACGATTTATATGCCCAATCAAAGCTTATGATGCGAGTAGTGTTATAGGTTACAAAAAATTGACCTCATGCTTTCTTCCCCCCCCTAAAAAAGGGAAATTTGAAACAATTGTTGCTTTTTATCGGCCAAAACAAGAGTGCCGAAAGTAACAAGCTATACGTCGAATGAAAGCTTATGACGCGGGGAGTGTCATAGGCTATAAAAAATCCTTCCCCTAAAATAAGGAGAAATATAAAAATCATTGTTACACTATATCTTCTAAATGCGGGGGCCTATAGTTATGAGTTAAGTGTCAAATGGAAGTTCATATGAGTGCCATCTTAGACTATTTCGAATTTTGCTTCCCACTATTCTCCTGCCCCAAAAAGGGGTCTGATTTTAGCGGTGGTGACCTTAACGGTTGTATCTCAAATAAAAGCTTATGACGTCTCCAATTTCAAGGGCTACTTTAAACACGACTCCAAAAACAGGGAGAGGAAAATGTGGTTGATGTTTATGAGTCATCTATCACATGAAACGTTCTGAAAGTAGGTGTTTTTAATGATAAAAAATTAATAAAATCAAAAAATTAAAAAATACTTATCTTTTTATATGCGCCTAAAAAGTAGAAAATACCACTAAAAGGCGATGATTTACCTATTCAAAAAGATTGCTGGCGCCCTGTCTTCCTTTTATTTATTACTTGTTCCGAAGTTAAAAGTATTTATTATTTGTTGAAAAAGAACTTCCAAAAACTTCCAAAACGATAATAATACACTGTCTTCCTTTGAAGTGAATACGAATTCATGTGATTGATTGCACCATCGATGCGCTTTAGGTTTATTTTCTATTATTTAGGGCGCATATAGAAAGGTAGGTATTTTTTAAATATTTAAATTTATTTATATTAATGTTTCCTAAAATATTTAAAGATGCAAATATTTTAGAAAGTGTTTGTTTTTTTCATGCACGAAAAAAGGTCTTCCAAGTAATTCACTGATATTTATGAACCTAAGTGGCTTTTTGTATTTCATTCATAAATCTGATTTATGAATGAAATACATCTTGTCCAATCACAAGGACCCTCAGGTCACAGGGACCCCGAAGGCTCAGAGAAGGTTGAAGGAGGGACCCACTGAACAGCTGTTGGGGAAACAGATGGTACTTCCCATCAAGGCCATAGCGTGTTCTTTAACGCGCACAGGGTATGGCTCTTACGCATACGGAGCCGCGGTTTAACGTCCATCCGACGGACGGTGGCCTTTCCAAGGTATATCCTATTGACCGAGGGAAAGGCGGGGTGTATTTTGGAGATAAATCTCAACGCTTGTCCAGCTGGGACTCTAACTGGTGAACTGCAGATTGCGAGCCTGACGCATTACCGACTGAGCCACCCCTGCCTCCATCAATGGAGAGCATACGTCCTATTTGCTACTAATGCCGTAGGAAATGAAACTGAACTTAAACCTTTATTTGTCACGTTAGAAATGCAATTACACAATTACAAATTCTGTTGGCATTTAATCTTCTGTTTGTCGTACTTATCTAACTGATTTTTGTCTTTCTATCGAATATGTTTGACTATTCAAATTAATTTAGTTGAATTCAAGTGTAATGAAAGAGTTTATTTGCTTACTTTGTATAGCTCTGAAATGAAATAAAAGAAAATAAGAACCAACAGATAATCGTGCTTCTTAATATGCTATCCCCACGGAAGTTCAAATTCTTCTTCTCAAAGATGAAAACAAAACAATTGAAATATTTGCTAAAGCCGAGGTGTACTGTTTAGTAAGAATAGTTTGCTTTTGCCATTAGCTTTAGGTCGAATACATCAGCTAAACGATACTTTAATTAAATTTCATCATCATGCAAATGAGGATTACCAAGAAACAGAAATAACACTGGTACCTAAGAAAGAAGTGAAGGAAATCTAATCCAATATTCTGATTTCTTGACTTTAATATTTCTGATGATCTTATTAGCACTGCTTTGTTTGATAAGAATTAAACATCTCATTTTTACCCTCTAGAATCTTTCCAGATGTGGTCTTATTATTCTTTCTCGTAATGTGAACAATTCCAACGTTTTTCTGCTTAATTCCCGATATTCCCTGAAGGAAGTGTTTAATATCATTGCATCATTAATGCTGCTTCTTTATGACGAACAAAATCTTCAAGGGGATTATGTGCATTGTAATTATAGCTCTATTAATAGCAAACAAGTTCAGAAAATATTTATATTTTGCTGCGAAATAGATAAGACTGTTTTATTATGAAATGAAGTAAAAATAAAAATTGTCCCTTTAGTTTTTGAGCTCTTAAGGATTTGTCCCTAATCAGAAAAAAATGACATTTTTAATTGCTAGATTTGGATTTTAAAATATGAGATCGGCTTGTGTTTGAAACATAGCTAACTAGAAGAACAACATATTGCCTTGACGAATATGGAATGCTCGCTTTTAGGGTAAAATTAAGTCTTTCATTTAATGGCTTTTGCGCGCTCTAACAGTTGGAATTCGAACAATGGAATGATGAGAAATCCAAATAATAATATTTCATTAATACCTATCCAACGCAAAACTTTTAACTTATTTTTAAAAACAAAAAATTTCAGCAACTCCATGTAATTTATTTATTTTTATTTATTTTTGCATTTTTATTGTTGTAAATATTTTTGTGTATTAAGTGTGTTTTTAGAAGTGCTATTTGGGGGTTGTGCCTCATATCTGTTGTTTTCGGGTCTGAGCTGGCTGCCTGCACATGCCGATGAGTTCAAAAGCCTTTTTAAGGCCATTTACAACTAGCCTGGGGCGCGAGTGTGAGAGCTGGAGACGAGCCGGACAATAATAAAGAGCAGTCTTGAGCGTCGCTGTCAAACAGGAAGAACATTTCAACACGCATCAAGGGATGTCGCTCTTATTCAAACAAAACCCTTAAGGAGAGGTTTCGATTCTATGGAGAATCAAGGTTCGGTTCTTGGTGAACCAAGTACAGTTCTCTGGAACTGAGGTGGGTTCTATGTGAACCACGTTGTAGGCAACGGTTGGATATCCTTTCGCCGAGTTTGAGGTCGGTAAAGCGAGAATCTGCAAAGTGCGGTTCTCCACCTCATTGCATAATTGTTTGTAGCAGCTAAGGCCTACGGAGTCGAGTGCATCCCCAGCACGTGATTGTATATAAATGTGAACAAACCGTGTCGTCCCTATACAACTCTCGTGCGTGAATCGTTGGACATATCTCTACACATCACTTGGCGCAGAAAGTCTGAGGCATACGTAAGAATGGGTGTAACAAACCACGAACCTGTTATTTCATCTAAGCAATGGTGAATCTAATCAGTATCTGATCAAGGGACTAGTTGATCGTCCTGTACTATAGAGTTGTTAATCGTTCCACATATCAGCACACGACACCCCCCAAAAAGTTTTCTACAGACAAGACGACAATATAAGAATAATAGCTCGTTTGTTTTATGCGAGTTAAAAACGCATAGACCGAATTTATTTGGAATTGCCTAAATAGGTAAAAATCTTCTGTTATACTGCCCTATCAAAATATTAGAGAATTTCTATGTTATGTCAATGGAAATCTAACTTCGAAACTCTAATCTTCTAAAATATACATTTAAAGGGAAAATGTGACAGTAGGTAATAGATCATAATCAAATCTATTTAAATCTCGATTCTCATCAATATTTTTCCAGTTTTGAAGAGTTATAGAAGCTACAATATTTAACAGTAAATTATCGTTTCGTAAAAATAATTCATGACTGTGAAATATTGAAATAATCATTAGGCAAAATTCTAAAATATTTATTTTATTAAGCGTTTCAAACAATACTTGTTATTTAAGTTTTAGTTACTTTCAGTGGTAAATTCTTACGACGCATAACTGTCGTGAAATATTCTAAGTTCCATAACTCTTTACTGAACGAATATTGTAGAAAACCGAGATTTTAGATTTGATTACGATCTTTATTTTCAGTCACATTTTTCGATTAAATACATGTTTAAGAAGTTACAGCGCTTTGAAGCTAGATTTTAATTGATGAATAACATAGAAAAACTGTTAATATTTTCATAGGACAATGTATAATAGCCGATGTCCTTCGTGCTTGGAGGCGGGGGTGGCTCAGTCGGTAGCCCTCTAGGCTCGTAATCTGCGGTTCCCAGGTTGGAGTCCCAGAGGGCCAGCGTTGAGATTTATATCCGCAAAACCCTTTGCCCTGCCCACCGTCAGTAGGAGACAGCGATGGGCTTGGAAAGGGCGACATCCGTCGGATGGAACATTAAACCGTGGCCCTGTGTGCAGGAGAGCCATACCCTGTGCATGTTAAAGAACATGCTAGATGGCCTTGACGGGAGGCTACCATCTGTCTCCCAACAGCTGTTCAGTGGGTCCCCTCCCCCCAACTATCTCTGAGCCTCTGGTCCTTATGGACTGGCCATTTAGCCCATTCTGTGAAAAAAAAAGTGCCGCTCAGAAGTAAAGCAACCCAACCCGTCGTGCTTGACTGAAAGAGTGCGCTGTTTGAAATTAAATTCTGCCTGTAGTGATATCGCTCTGTGTTTATATTTGCATCTGGTAGACGCCAATAACGGACTGTGACGCATATCGCTTGTCATCAGGGCAAAATGATATTTCAGTTTATTTCTCACACTTTTAACATATTTTGGAAATCCGTAACTTACCAGAAAATTGTCCGATCGATTCCAATGTTAAGTCAGGTTTCCCTCCGGCAACCCGTACTGCATTCTAAAATCAGTTCTCTGTCTTTAATAGAAACGAGCTTTCAGATGTCACTTTTTTTTTAGCGCTCTTCAGTTTTTTTGCATTTCTACATTTCACGTTTTGGGACTCTCGTTAAGTACCAAAACATATGTTCTCTTTGTCCTCAAATTTTCTCACAGTTTTACCTATACTACCAAAGGTTGCCCTAAAAATTCGAGTCTCTAGCTGTAATCGAAACTGCCAAAGGTGATGTGTAGCAGCACATCACCTTTGGCAGGTGATGTGTAGCAGCACATCACCTTTGGCAGGTGATGTGCTGTCACTGATGCATCATACCTTCTGTATATCAGAGTGTGTTGAAAGAATCTTTCTTTTAGATACTTTAAACTCCAAGTGAGAAAAATATGCCGCAAAAAATACTGAAGAATTTCGAATTTATACCTCATTATGCTTTACCAAGCATCAAGATCGCGATTTTTGTTCTTTACTCGAAGGAAGATTTTGGAAAAAGAGGTTGCTAGGATGCTGAATTTCAATCCTGTTGCTAAGGTGGAATTTCGTAAATATTCCAATTAATTCCCGTAAAAAAAAACTCGTCGGGAGGAGACTTTCAGTATATAGACTACGTGAATCGTTGTAAAAATTTTCAAATGTGAAAATACATCAACACCAACATTCAGGCAAGAATTATACGTGTATGTATGCATAAAGTGATCGAAAAAGCGGACGTAGTGTATTTCAATGGGGGAAAAAACATATTTCAAAACATATAGGTGATCATTGTGTCAAGGTGTAGCATAGAGGACTATTCCAACTAACATGTTTTCATGTATTTGCCCTTAAGTTAAATTGTTTACTCTCAATACGTTTATTTATACACTGGGGGAAAATGAAAAAAGAACACCATTAACAACTGAAGCGATGATATTTGTACAGTAGTAACAATTTGTTGAGAAAAGACATGATTACACGTGTGAAGTGATTCACACGTGTTTTTATATTACCTTTTAATATTTATTTTACCTTTTAATGAGTATTACATTTTACAGAAGGCACATTTTAATAAGGTGTTGAACCTCCTCGAATAGCAATACAAGCTTCCAATCTGGCATGCAATCGGTCGTACAAATGCTGGATATCACGCTGGGGGATACCATTCCATACGCTTTCAACTTGGACGCATAATTCAGCGATGGTCGTTGCCTGCCGGGGTCCACAGAAGAGTCTTTGTCCAATCCAGTTCCAGACATGCTTGATAGGAGACAAGTCCGGAGAGCGTGTTGGCCAAGGGAGTTGGTGCACTGCCTGAAGAGCATGTTGAGTTGCCCGGACGGAGTGTGAGTGAGCGTTATCCTGCTGGAATATCGCATTTGGGATTAAACTCAAATATGTCAGGACGACCGGCTGTACGATGTAGCTGACTTACGTATTGCAATTCAATGTACCCTGTACAAACACCAGACACGTACGAGAATGACAGCTAATTGCTCCTCACACCATGATTCCCGGCATGGGCCTTGTGTGTCGCTGGTGGATGCACGATGGAAGAAGTCGCTCACCTAGTCACCTTCGGACACGTAAACGACCATCAGATGTTCCTAAGCAGAATCAGTTTTCATCACTGAAGCCACAGACTGCCATTCTTCCCTTCAATGAACTCGTTCTTGACACCATTGCAAACGTGCTCGACAGTGACTAGGTGACAGTAGCAACTGTGCCAGCAGCACATGTGCCCGTAGTCCTGCTTCCAAAGGATAATTGCGTATCGTTCTTGTAGACACCCATGGTACGACAGGCGATCGAATTTCTGACGCCATAGCCGTTCACTCTGTCACCGCCGCTCTCCTGATACGATCCACGCCGATTCTCTCATGCATCGGTAACCACATCCGTCTCATTGCCTGGAACCACATCCATGAGTGTGCGAATGCTCTTTTGACCAACGAAGCCACCATCGTACTACTGACGATATCTCTCGTCCAAAGTGGTGGGCAATTTGAAGAAAAGACCAACCTGCTTCCTGAAGACCCACTATACGACCTCGCTCAAACTCCGCTAACTAAACAAATGTTGCGCATCTGCATCGTCCAGGCATGGTAGCTTCTTTTTTTGTAATCATTTTTTTATTGAGACAAATTCAAATAAATCATTCCTTATTTACAGATGCTCCGCGAAGATAACAATGACTTTCTTATCTGCAGGAGAGAATAATACATTGGCATAATACATAATATCTTCTTTCTTCCTTAATCTGCTAATCTTAATATATTTATATCACATTGCATTTACTATATGCTATCTTACTATTTCAGTTTAGAATTTCGATATTCAATAATATGCTTTCTTTACAAAACTTTTTTACCTTTTTTCATTTAGAATATTTCAAAATAACATTGGGATTTTTATGTTTACATTCAGCACCACATAATTTGTCAGTAGGTGTTAATATTAATTATCTAATTTTTTTAATAAAAATCTGTTTATTCGTGTTTTATTTCTCTGAAAAAAATTACGGCTAGCAGTTCCCTTGGTAATTGATAGAGATGTATGGAATTTTGTAGCCACTTGTGCACTTCCCATAATTATTTGTAAAATTCGGTAGTTGAAAATAATTTTTTTCTTTAAATTATGTGTTTTTATCATGCTGGAATTTACTTTTATGTGTGTTGTCGAAAAAATTACGTATAACTATGTTATATTTATATAGGCTCTGGTAAGGTAAAATATCCAAGTAAATAAATCTATCTTGGGTTGTAATTAGATGTGTGCTGTCTTTAATTGGTATAATATTTTTTAGCTATTGAGGATTGAATACGTTCTATTTTTCTAATATTTGTTAGGTTGGTTGTACCATGTATCGTTATGGCATAATTTTAGAGGGACTCGCAGATTGCTTTATAAAACATAATACATGTGTTGGTATCCATAATATATCGTAATTTATTTAATTTCAAAGCACAAAGCCTTAATGTGCTGCAGATTTTCTCAGTATGAACGTTCCATCAGAGGGCACTGTCGAGATGTAATCCTAGATATTTTATTGTATGTAGTCTGTCAATATTTATGCAGCCACAGTTATCTAACTCAGAAATGGTGCCCTTTTTTCTGCAGTCTAATTAAGTTATTGTTAATTTTGAAACCAGGTGAATGAAAAGTCATCCATTTTGGTTTTATTACTATTTAGATACAGTTTATTTGAGTTTAACCATCGTTTAGTAATATTAAAGTCTTTTTGCAAGTGTTTAACAGCATCTTCTTCCAAATTGTTTATATTAACTAAAACTATATCATCGGCATATAAAAACGTGGTACTATTTAGTTTCAATTTTGTTAAGTCGTTTATGTAAATCAGAAATAAAAGCGGGCCTAAAATGGATCCTTGAGGAACACCGAATTTAACTTCACACTTTTCGCTGTAGGTGTTGTTAATTCTAGTTACCGTAAATCTATTTGATAAGTAGCTTTGAAACCAGTGTAATGCAGTTCCTCTAATTCTATACTTTTCTAATTTCTGCAGAAAAATATCATGATCCAAAGTGTCAAAGGCTTTCTGTCAATCTAAAAACACTGCAACCGCCCTGTCACCTCTATTTAGTGCCATGTAGGCTAAATCAGTAAATTTCGTTAGTAAGTTCACGGTACTTTTCCCGTTTTGAAACCCATATTGATTTTAACTGAGAATGTTTTGCTTACTAAGGAATTTATATAAAGCATTGTGAACATATTTTTCCAATATTTTATATACAGATGATAAAATAGCAATGTGTCTGTAATTAGTTAAAATTGACTTTGTTCCTCCTTTGAAAATTGGTCGCAGAATTTCCGTTTTAAGCTCAGTTGGTATTGTTCCAGTTGAAATACTTTCGTTAACTATTTCTTTTATGACATCAGCAAATACCTCGACACAGTTTTTAATGTGTTTAATTTGTATATTGTCATATCCAGGGGATTTGTCCTCATTTAAAGTTTTGATTATATTCACAATATTGTCCTGTTTGCAGGAGGTATATAAATTGAGCTTTTGTTTGTAGTGTTATTTATTGTTTCAAATTCAACATCAGGTTCTTGGTTGATTCCTCTTATGTATAAAATTAACGAGCAATATTCACTGTTAAATTTATTTGCAATTTGTGAAGGTCAAGGTGTTAAACTTTTAGGCATGTTCTTAATCATAGTTTCGTCAATAGATCTTATTTTTTAAACCTCTACTGCTTGATGGATTAATTCCCGTGTTTTTCTCATATCATTTCCTTTTATCTTTAATTGTTCTTTTTAAAAATTTTGTTTTTGATTTCTGATTTTCGCTGTAACTAAATTGCGCAAATTTTTATATTCAGTTTCATACCTACCACTTTTTGTGGTATTTTTATATTTAACCCAAGTCTTATTTCTACGCTCCATTAAATTGATGATATCCACTGTGATCCGTTGTTTGGTAACATTACGGTTATTTAAATGTTCTAAATTTTTATGTGGTTTTTTTATTTTTTTTTCTAAAATTTTATTGTATTTATTTTTAAAGAAATTATAAAAATCGGTATTTTTGTTTGTGTTCGATGAGTTTTTGTTATATTTAGACCAGTCCGTTAAGATTATTTCCTTTTCGATATTTTTATGCTCATAATACCAGTTAATATCCGTTGTTTTGATATCGGTTGAGACTTTTCCATATGGTTTCTCATCTTTTGATCCAAATATAGCTGCAATGAGATAAACATCAGCGATCTTACTCTATAAAATCATAGTTTTTGACATAATTTTTCCATCCAATTTTACATTAATATGGTCGATACTTGTGCGGCATAAATTGTTACTTACTTCTTCTTCTCTAGTTACGTCATTAATCAAGAGTTCATATCCCATCTCTGCTAAATATTTACATACATTTCGACACCGTGTTTTTTAACATTCAGTACATCAAGACTAAAATCTCCTACTAATATTTGATTATGTGCATTAGTATGTTCTAAAAATTCATGGAAATTAATTAAGAAATGGTTTATATATGTGCTTGGTGACCTGTATAAGGCTAATATATTGTAAATTGTTTCTCCTTTTATAACTCTCAGACATAGGGTTTCTGCAAGCAAAATATTAACACTCATTTTCTCAATCGATATTGTGTTTCTGTAGTAAACAATTATTCCCCGTTTCCCTTTCTTAAGAGAATCATCAGAAATTTGTTCAAAGTTTTTTAATTTATAAAGATTTTTTTCAGCATTAGTAATGTTAGTTTCGGTTAAAATTATTATGTCCAGGTATTATGTGAATTCTGAATTATTAACGTTAAAGACATCCCAATGTGTTCTTAAGCTCCGTATGTTAACATGTATTAAACCCAGAAGGTTGCTGTTTTTAATTTTTTTTGTTTGTAATGAAAACCAATATTCTTCTCTAGTGAAACTGTTAACTTATACATTTCCTTTAGATTCAAAATCAAGATAATTTGGTTCACTAAACATGACGGATCAAAAGAAATATAACCAAATAACTAAATAAAAGAAATTATAACATATCAAAATCAGTTAACATATTTACATGAATTACTTTCTCCCCTTCATCTTTCCTCAGCATGATCTTACCATTTGTACAACACACATATTTGTAGTTTTTGGCCTTAGCCAATGTTCTCGTTTTCCAGAAGATTTCTCTGTTGATCGCTGTTAAGTTTCCGTTCACATAAATAGGAAATTCTGTATCGTCTATGTTAGCATTTGTAGTTGTGAATTTGTTCCTTCGTTTGGCCATCCACTCATCTCGCTGGACCCTTGATTTGAATTGGGCTATGATGACTGGGATTTTTGTCTTATTTCTTGATGGCAATCTGTGTATGGCTTCAAGGCTTTGTTCATTGAATTGTTCAATTTTCAAAGTTCGCTATATTTTTATCATTAATTCCTTTAGAGTGTTTCCGTGTTCTTGGTTTTGTACAGGAATGCCATGCAATTCGATGTTTCGATTTCTTCCGTACTGATCCAAATCGTTTATATGCTGTTTCATTTGCATTACTTCCTTAGCTAGCTCTGTGTGCAAATTCTGAGTTGCCGTAAGTGTTTTTGTTAGTTCTGTTTGTCTGTTCTCCTGGTCTTCCAGTTTGTTTAAAATTAAATCGTATTTTTCCGAAAAAAATTCCACAGATTTCCTTAAGTCTTTTACTTCGTGTTTTAATTCTCGGATTTTGATCAACAAAGTCCCAAAGTCGTTTTTCTCAAGTTGCGAATTGTCTCTGATTCCCATGTCTGAGGTCGCTTTTGGGTTTGTTTAGTTCAACTTGAATTCGCAACATAACCATGCATTCTTCTTTTCTAGGGACAACTTTTGTAATTTTTTTCTGTTGTGCCCGAAGAGACAAAATGCAGTTTGCCTTTGCATCCACTGCAAACTATGCATTCAGAGTTAGGTGTTACTGCTTCGCCACATCTGTTGCAAACTGGAGTCATTGTTGTGAGCGGAAGCGATATTAAAAAAATAATAAATGCCTCCTCAAGCAGCTGCTTGTCACAGAGGTCTGACAGGAGCCTATCAGTTTATATGCCATAGTAGAAGGTCTGAGAGGATGGCAGGACCTCAGTAGAAAAACAACTGGAAAGAGATCCACTGGCGGAAAAAGCAACGAGAGCCACCCGCGACAACAGGAAGAATGCAACAATTAGTCCGAAAGTTCGGTCTCGTTGATCTTTGGGAGCACACAGCACAGAAGGCACTGTACACGGAGACTGACGTCGGGGAGGGGCAGGAGCAATAAAAGTTAATAGCACTTACAGGCCCGAAAGAGTCCCAGATGGACGGGGTGGTGAAGGATGGTGGACGGGGTGGTGAAGGATATCTGAACACGGCGGGCTAGCAGGAGCTCCAAGAAAGTATGTCCGATCACGACAAGAACTGAGGGAGATTCAAAGAGCATTGAACAGCAAGACACAAGATGGATAACTTCTTTTTTCACGCCCTAGTCCTTAAATATGTGCTGCGTCCATTTGCATGTTGTCGTCCTCAGTGACGTAATTATTTCATCCATAGACTTTCAATCTTGGATCAAGGTTTCTGCTGCCGTTAACTATTAACATATTATAATATGACGTTCCTAAAACAATTCGATTCTGGGTGTTCTTTTTTCAATTTCCGCCAATGTATATACATACTTTGGTCAGAAACTCCAGAAGAAGTAATTAGTGACACTCTCTCTAACGGTTCACGTCGTCTTTACTGACTGATCTGAATCTTTTACCCCCGCTCCTCTCAGTCGCCTTTAAATCAACAACAGCACGCAATTCAATTCGTTCATTAGTAAATGTGTGAGTGATGCCTATCGATAACTGCAGTGGAAAGAAGACAAACACTTTGAAAATTTTTCTTTGCAATTCGTAAACGAATACATTAACCCAAATTACATGAAATGTACGTCCATAAGTGATCAAAACCAGATCCCCAAACAAGGTAGACTAGTTTATCAATCTGCCACAGATTAGAGAAAGCATTCTCCCTATTCAAGACTTTGCCTCGAAAATTTCTGTTCTCTATAAAAGTGATGATTTGTCTTCTTCTAACCTTCTTGCCTAAAGATTCCGCAACATTTTCAATTTTTCATTTGCAGCAGGTTTCTCATGTAATGCGGAAATGCTCCACATCGGTAATTCATTTGGTAGTGCCAAAGTAATTTGGCCGTAATCCACTGTTTCCTCTGCCAGACAGGTTTGCTCACTTAAGAAGTCAATTTTTACATTTCCTTAATCATAGATTATACACTGGGCTGTTCGCATTAGGAGAAGTACAGGTACTGGACAGAAAAATGCAAACATTTCCATGTTATCTGAATAGAAAATCACATTCAGACCTCATTAACTTCTCCCATGTGATTTTTAACGAAAATATATCTAAAGATAAATAAGATAATTAAGATAAATTAAGATTAATAAAGATAAATTAATCTCAGTCAAATCTATCTACATCTCAATTTTAAACAATATTTGTTCAGTATTCAGAGTTATGAATGCTGGAATATTTAATGCGCTACAAAAAATGGATCTCAACAATTTAATTGAAACAAGATATCAGTACAGGGTGCAATACACCAGGTACTCTATTAGAGTTAACTATGATCTTTGATCGCTTAACCTGTTTCAATGTTTTAATTAAAATTTCCCGTCATTTGTTGTAGCGTGTTAAATATTCCAGCTTTCAAAACTCTTTAAATACTGAACAAATATCTTTTAAAATCGAGATTTAGATAGATTCGATTGAGATTTTTATTTTTCGTTAAAAATCAAATGGGAGAAGTTATTGAGCTCTGAATGTGATTTTATATTGAGATCACATGGAAATGTTTCCATTTTGCTGACAAGCATCTGTAGCTCCACTGCTGCTCATAAAATCCTTAGCGAAATGAGTCTACTGACGCTACCCTCAATCCCTTTGCTCTTTATCCATGACTGTTAGAGCTCTAGCTCCATCGCCTTAGATGATAGAAAGAGCAAAATTTCTAAGAAGGCACCTGCTAATTTTGAAATATATTAAGAGGAATTTAATGTTATAAATCTGAGAAATTTTATTAATGCATGATATTTACCAGGACAGGATCTCGGAGGGGAATGGTGCAGAGGAGGAGGCATCCCGCCCCCTCTTGAAAATGCTAGTAACCGGAATGAAGGGGAAAATATTTAACATACGTATATTATACGCATTTTTCAGGAAATGGTTTAAAGAACATTGAAACGGACAGGAGAGAAAATTATACTGGAAAAGAAATCCAGTCATTTGGCGCCTCCCCCCCCATTTATTTTTTTTCTAGATCCAAACCTGATAACTAAATATTCAGATGCTATAGAATTTGTTTTATGATGTAAAACTACCAAAATATCTAGGAGGAAAAGTGCTTATGATTGACAACAGCTGCATAGTGGACTCTTTACCCCAACTCTGCTCTGATGCTTGGGATAGTTGTAACCTTACTTTTTGATTTATTCTGATGTAATGAAAAGCTTTCTTAATGGTCGGAAGACATAATGGAAACTGAGAATCCTCAACGGCAGAACAAAATTAGCATACCCCACCTGTGAATTAAAAAAATATATATATATATTAAAAAAGTATGACTTCCTGAAAGATAAACATTCAACTTCAAGTCACCAAATTAGATGTATTATATTTAACGTAAAAATGTAAAATATAAATATATGTATAAATATTATTTCTGTTATTTTACTTGCTACGTTCACAACTCGATCAATAACGTACGGAGTTATTTTCACAATTGCTTTTATTCTAGTTTACCTAAGTTTCTATGCCAAGTAACCTCATGCATAAATAACATGCACGTGGACTCTGTGAAATTGTAATTGTCTCATTATGAAGCAATGAAAGGTTCTTTCCGAAGCTCCGCGAATGAATGCAGCATGACGATATATACATATGATCACGTATCCATAATGGTCTGTAAATGGTAGCTAGGTAGTCACTGGAAGGAGAGCTATGTACCAATCCCCTGTGATGATGCATAGAACCGGCCAGGCCTAACACCTAATGTCCGACCCCGCCTTCTCGTGGTGCAGACCGTTAGTACCTTTCAAAAGAGATACTCTCTTGTGGAAGTGAACGGAAGGGGAGGGCTGCCAGATCAGTGTGGCCTACTGATCTGGACAACTATGGCTACTTTTCTTTTTTTCTACCCTGCTGAGGAGTGGTCAACCACACAGAGTCCTCGTGCTGACCATATAAACCCACTGGACTGGACAGGCTCTGAGCTTGATTATGGATCCTGATTTTATTGCACTGGTGGGCTTCTGTGGAGGGAAAATCTTCCGCTGTGTTTTCTGTTTGTTTGTGGGTTGACAGCCCCAAGTGAAAGATTCGCAGGATATGTTTATCAGCTGGTGGATAATCCTGAGCAGAGGTCATCGCAGGCACCTGAACTCTTTGCTTCTAATGGCATGGTCAAATTCTACATTGGAGGAAGTCTTCCAGTGTAGATGGCCTCAGCCTTTAGTGGTGGGGGAACAGGTCTTTGCCCCATGTCTGCGATTAGGGAGCTGTTTGATATTGTCGGCATTCCCTTTCTCAATAAACAGAGTTTCTTTAAACATCCCACTAACCATTTTTTCTCCATAGGTAGTTGGAATGTGAGGACTCTGCACAGAGCTTTTTCTCTTGATGTCCTCACACAAGAATTCCACCATTATAATTTAGATATTCTCGGCTTGCAAGAGACCAGATGGACAGATAAAGATCAGATTCTTTAAAATAATCTTAAATTTCTCTTTTCAGGGAGGGACGACAATAAGCATCACAGAGGCGTGGGTCTGCTTCTCAGCAGACACGCTAGTGATGCTCTTCTAGGATATGAGTGCATTAATGAAAGGTTTCTTACAGCCAAATTTCAGACAAGCGTTAAAGACCTAAATGTTATCTGCTATTATGCTCCCATTGAGGATGCCGATGAGAGGATAGGTTTTATGAACAACTTCAGGATATTTTGAATTCTGTCAAGAAAGGAGATATTACCCTTGTTCTTGGTGACTTCAATGCCAAAGTTGGTACTGACTCTGACTTTTGGGGAGAAGTAATAGGCCCTTTTGGTATTGGTAGTTGCAATGGCAATGGGCAGCGTCTCCTGCAGGTAAGTAAACTCAATGGATTCAGAATAACTAATACTTATTACAAACACTGCGACATACATAAGTACACATGGGTTTCACCCGATAGGCTGCATAAGAATACGATTGATTACATATTAATTAACAGCAAATGGGCTAGTTCTGTTAGGAATACCAGGGCTTATAGGGGAGCTGAAATTGGATCTGACCATTACCTTGTAAAAGTGTCTTGCACCTTAAACTTAAGAAATGTTGTGCTAGGGTTAAAAAATTCACTTTTAATACTGAAGCTCTGATAGATCCAGTTATAGCCAAAGCTTACCATGATAGGTTACTTAGTCATTATGACAGTCATGGTTTGCTTACTACTGAAGTGGAGGAAGAATGGGATCATTTTAAACAGGCTTTTTTGGACACTAACAGTACTCTTTTAGGAAAAAAGGAGCAGAACAGACAGAATTATCTGATAAGGCACTTGAGCTTATTTCGGAAAGAAAGAACTACAGGAATGTCCTTAATCAATACCCTACTAGTCCTAATAGAAAGCATTACAGAGAACCTAATAAACGTGTAAAAGATCAGTTATGTACTGATAAGAATCTTTGGCTTGATGGTTTGGTTTACAAAGCCGAGGTAGCAGTTAGACAGCACAACAACAGAGAGCTGTACCAGATAGTAAATGTTTTGTGTGGTAGAAAACGGACAGGTATACAAGGATTGAAGGATAAACAAGGAAGGTTATAGAAGGTGAGGATTCTGTCATGGCTAGGTGGGCTGAGCATTTCAGTCATGTTCTAAACAATGTAGTTAGTTCTACTCCCATTGTTTGCAATGATGATAGATGCATTGGTGGCTTTAATGTTGGTCCTATAGCACAATCTCAAGTTATTTTGGCTATTTCTAAACTTAAACTTCATAAATCCCCAGGAGTAGATTAAATTACTACAGAAATGCTCGGAGCTGGGAATGTTTCGGTTACCACTTGGATGACTGAAATTCTGAATATCTTTTATGATAAAGGCATGGTTCCTAAGGATTTTACCAGCGCTATTGTTATCCCTATTTTCAAAAAAGGTGATCGCAATTCTTGTGATAACTATAGGGGTATCAGCCTACTCTCTGTTCCCGGTAAAGGTCTTTCCATGATTGTGCTTAATAGAATTAAGAATCTGGTTGAGAGTCAATTGCGTGATGAGCAATGTGGATTCAGAAGTGGTAGGGGATGTATGGATCAGGTATTTTCACTTAGGCAGATTCTTGAGAAATGTTTAGAGTTTCAGAAACCTTTGGTTGCTAGCTTTGTTGATTTCAAAAAGGCTTTTGACTCTGTTGATCGTCATAATTTGTGGTTGATTGTGAAATCATATGGTATACCAGACAAGTTAGTTAACATAATGAAAGCTCTCTATAATAACACTGAGTCGTGTGTGAGAGTTGGTAAGTCTTGTAGCAATTTGTTTAGCATTACTTCTGGTGTTTGACAAGGGTGCATTTTGTCTCCTTTTCTCTTTAGCTTGATTATTGATTATGTTATGCGAAATTCACTTCAAGGGAAAGATTTTGGCCTTAAATGGGCTGGAGATACGAAAATTTCTGATTTAGATTATGCTGATGATTTAGCCCTTTTGGCAAATGATGTTGAGATGAACTCTTTCATTCGAGGTGTTGATGAAACTGGTAGTAGAGTAGGTTTGGTTATAAACAGAGAGAAAACTAAAGTGATGAAAATTGGTCAGGTAGGCTGTGATTCGGTTAATCTGAATGGTTGCAGTCTTGTGCAGGTGTCACAGCTTAATTATCTTGGGAGCTATATAACAGATAATGGTGATGTGCGGCATGAGATTAACAGACGAATAGGGATTGCTGCCGGGACATTTAAGAATCTATGGAGAGTGTGGAGAAATAGGCGTATACACCTAAAGAGTAAAATTAGACTGTATAACAGTTTGGTTCTTTCTAGGGTTAGTTATGGTAGTGAAACGTGGATACTTTGTAAACAAGATAACAGGAAACTAGATGCTTTTGATTCCAGATGCTTACGCAGTATCTTGGGCATTAGCTGGTTCAACTTTGTAACTAATGATGAGGTTAGGAAAAGGAGTTTGCAACCTCCTTTAAGCAGCATATCGTGCAGAGAAAGACTCCGTTGGTTTGGCCATGTTGCCCGTATGAATAATTATAGATTGGCGAATAGGGTTATGAACAGTGTGCCTAAAGGCCTCAGAAAGAAGGGGAGACCTAGGATGCGGTGGGCAGACAATGTCAAACAGGACCTTGTTAGAATTGGTGTGTAGTGGCCAGACGCAGTAGATGTAGCTAAGGATAGACTTGCTTGGAGAACTAAATTGCACGGTCTGGTTGGACCTCCGTAGCCCATGGCTGCTTGATGATGATGACGATGACGACGACGACGACGACGACGACGACGATGATGATGATGATGATGATGATGATGATGATGATGATGATGATGATGATGATGATGATGATGATGATGATGATCCATGATGCATGGAACAAAACTCGCAGGTGAATAGGCCGACAGGTAGCTGTTAGTGAAGATGTTAGAGGCAGCTCGAGTGGCCGTTAGTAGCAGGTAAATCAACGCTGATCGGAATGAAGATTAACAAGAGACCTCTCCGAATTCCATGATGGCATGTTCGCCAGTACTATTGCTAGCTGGATTCCGTTTAAGAGTTGGTGAATTGTTAGATTCTGTGAGGCCGGACTGACTAACAAGGAAGAAATGGGTGAAGGAAGATCAGTGAGGTTAAATTGTTCGTTAAGTTCAATAAAATTATAGAGTGAGAAGAGTATAAGTAGAGGTTAGTTGTTAGTCGATTCAGTGAAGTCAGATTGTCAATTAAGTTCGATGAATTAAATGGGGAGATTTACTGTATAAATTTGATGTGGATAATTTCAGTGGAATCAAGTTGTTAATAGTGGGGTTGAGAGAAGTTAAAATAGCGAGCTAAAGAGTTAAAAAAAATAGTGAGTTAGGAAGTTAAGGAGATGAGGAGAAAACAGGACTTATCAGGAATCACTTGTCGATCTAGAAGAGGAATGTGCCACACCTGAGAGCAGACATTGGCCTGTCGCAGGAAAGGAGAACTGAACAAGAGTTTAATTATGTGTTGTTTCAATAAATCATGTTATTGTTGTTTAAACATCTGGTCTATGGGCGTTCGCAGGGAGGGGGGGCAGCGAGATTATATAACCCCCTCCTTGGAAATGTGATTTCTTTAAATTATATTTTGTTATTGCTTTTTTTAAACAAATAAGTTAATAAAGCGACGCTAGATATGGATAAACGTATTCTAAGAAACCAATGCTATTATCTAAAAATATAGCAATGACCCTATTTGAAAGATCTTTTCCCCCTCCCTTAGAGAATTTTCTGTAGACGCCACTGCTTGTAGTCGTTACAGTGGATAGCATATCACCACTTTTCGGATAGATCAGGGATGGATAATTTACGGCCCACGAAACAAATTTATCCAGTTATTTAGACAGTTAATATTTTCACACACGCCGTTCACAACTGACATTATTTAAAGCATTTAATGATTATTTTGAATAGAAACAGTTGGGAAACGTATGAATTAAATTTTGTACGTTATAGGTGCAAGCGACGTTATTCGTAGAACACGGAAATTGTACTTGAAAACAAATTGAACTGTTAGTTGAAAATTCCATACCACATAATCAGCACAATGCAGTGTTTGTGAACAGTTTTTGGGTAAGAACATTTGATGGAAAAGTGAAATTGACCTATTATGTTATAATATAAATAACGCTGTAAAATGTAATGAAATGTACATTTTTCAATATTGTAAGAGATGTTTTAAATATATAGCGTTTCTTTACAAGACACTTGTGGAACGTAATGCTATTATCGATTAAAAAATAAAATATTTTTCGGAATATCTGACAATTACCCTCTTTTGAAAAATGGTATTGTGAATCAATTCTCTCTGGCCTGCGAGTTACCTGCATTTTTTATAGAAGAAAACCCACCAGTAGTAAAGGTTAAACGCTCTTGTGTTAGGTAATGAAGTATGAGATCTCTAGACCTGTTAAAACCTTTTCAGAATTTCACTCGATCCAGTTTATTATTTTCGTCTTTGTCACAATCAGCAACCAATATATAATTTGATACATATATTCAGCGTGTTAGACTGATATCAATGTTGTCTTGATAATTCATCAGTTTATTTTGAAAAAAGAGTCACTAAAAAATGCTGGTTTTTTAAATTTTTATTGTAGGTACCTCAGTGGTCGACAATTTAGTATGCCTGAAAGAAATTCAAATGTTCCTGGGTTTCGAATACAGGTTAGAGACTAGATATTTTCTATTTCATGTACTATGTCGATTTTCTTCTAAGATTTAACTTGTAGATCCTTATGATGTTAGATTATTTGGGAGGCCATATTGACATGCGTCTCTCAGATGTATATGGTAAATGTGTTGCTTGAGAAGGAACTGTATTTTAATAATTATGATACTATTCGATTGAAAGGAATAGTAGTCACCATTCTGATAAAAATTGCTAAACTGACTACACATCTGAAATTCAAGTCGTAAACCTTTCCGATTCAAATTGGTGATGTGAAAGTATCATTCAAGTTGCTCGTAAACCGAAAACAATTTATATATTTACCCAACATGCTACTAAATATGGCTTGCACGGTTTCTCTGCATTGGACTATTTTAATTGAAATTTACATTAATTTCTGTGCCTCAAAATTGTCTCATGTTTATGTAGATATATACGTTTATTAATATATATATATATGCATGAGATAGAGGTAACATTCCAAATTAAAGATCTCTGAAATTTATGAAGTTCCAACAGATACACTGAAATTAAAGTTATTGCAACCTAAAGTGCAAATGCGGAAGCAAATTAATCTAAAACAAACGATAATTTCGTCAGTAATAGACACACAAACATTTGCATATTTATGTACGTATATTGGTCGTATATTTTCGTTTGCTTTAATCATATTGAAACGTTCTAATGTCCTTTCAGTTGAAGCATCCAAAAAATCTGTAATAACTTGCGAAATTTGGAATCTCGAGTTTTAGACGAATTGACTGTAGACTATTAATACAACTGGAAAGGATTTCATATGATAAAGAAATATTATTTTTTTATGTGTTAATAAAAATATGTCTATATCATATATTCAAACTTTGAAGATTTTGTCGAACCAATTCTCAATTCACCGACACCAATCATGATAAATCCTAAGCTTCAAGTGGCAGTGGCTCGTAATCTATCTCAGATGTGAAGTTAAATCTTTTTCAATAAATTCAGCAATAATTGAGAAGTGAAGGTTGCTACATAATTAGCTGCGTCACTATCTTGCGCATTTAATCAACCTGAACGAAGTTTCGATGTATTGAAAGTTTAATTATATTCATTGTTTTTACAAGAACTCTTAAAGCTATTGCTCTTAAAGATCGCCATCTAGTGATTCGTCCCAAACACAAGACTCTATTCAGTGTAGATATGAGGGAGCAAGTGGGTCTCCCCCCCTTTGAAAATGGTAGTAATGGGGACGGAGGCGAAAAGATTCTCCCCATGACAAAACCAAATTTATTTCAGCTTATTATTTCACGAGTTCGATGCCTACTTGTATGATTCTTTACTACTGAATTATTTATTTAACGCCATGAGCGTGGGTGACAAATATTAATTTCCAATTCTATGTGACAACACAGTTCTCCACTTCCTGAATAGATGGCACCACTGTAAAAATTAATTAAAAAATCCGGAAAGTTTATAAGTCACACCAGCTGAAGAAAAAACGTTAACCAATGATGGTGTAGTGGTTAGCATAACTGGCATGTTTCTAGGAAACATGGTTTCGAAAATCCCACTCGTGGGTAAAACCAATTTTTGTCATCTTATTATTACGTGTACTTTTCAAGACTTGTTTTAATACCACTAAAACGGAGGTAAAATATTTTATAGGAAAGACATTCATCCCCCCTCCCTCTTCTTTTTTAGATTCGGGCATAACTCTATTTCAGATTTATTATTATTGAGTTTAATTATTTGAGTTTAAATATTAGTTTAAATCCATAGTGCCTTATTTTGGTTGATTTTCACAAAAGTGTCTTATTAAAAGGTGTTTTTCAGAGTGTGAAAAAGCGCAAAGTAGTTTTAAGTAAAAAATTCATAAGGTTGTGGCAGGTTTGGGTAATCCGTTAGAGTTATGATAGAAAATATCTGACTTGAACAATGTTTTGTAAGTGGAACAGAGCTGCTTTAAGGCTACTTGTAAAAGAGTTTAAGTTTAATAATCTTTCTTATTGGTTAAAAAAGAATGTTTAGTTAGAATTCTGCTTATACGTTACCATTGTGCTAACCTACCCTGAACTTAGTGCAAAATATGAAAATTCGTTGTATTTGATATTATATTACTCTCATTTCCGTTTGTCATTCATTAAGTAATCTGAAGCTACCACACACATAACATTATAATACTAAAGGATGTTAAGAGTAAAAAGTTAGTTTAGAGCTTATGTCATTAAATAGCAACGGTAATTCTTCAGAAAAGCTGATAAAAATAATTTATTTTCCATAAATTGAATACACAGAAGGGTCAGATGGTACGTAGCACTCTTATTCTTTTCCTGTTGACTTAAAAACAAGGAATACAAAGTCAAAAGCTATACAATAATTAATGTTTGTACCAAAAAAGTTCACTATGAGGTTTAGAGTCTAAAGCATCGAAGAAATGGGAAATGGCGACAAGTCTATTTCTTTCAAATTTCTGATGAAACTGTAATGTTGGTGAAAACACCACGTCCATCCGAAGTTGATTCTAAACCCTCCTGTTCTGTACATGAAAGAATTATATGCGTTGTTATTCTCTGCCAGTGGAATCTTAATATACAGGGTTTCGAAACTCTCTGTACAAATTTCAAAGGGAGATAAGGAACACCAAGACAAACCTTTTTTGTCTATGAATGTATGTCCGCTGACGTAACCCTTCGGTGCTAGAGGGCGCTGTTTGGGAAGCGCTGTCGGTACTACCTCACAGCAGCTCTTCCGTTTCCATTAGCAGCCCCATATATCAGATGCATGTCAGCCATCTCAGCAGTCTTTAAACACTCCATATTACACCTAATGTTTCTGATTTACGAATGCCGACGGCAAACACAAGTCCGTTCTCTATTCCCACATCGCCCCTCTAGCCAATTGCAGTGCCACCAAACAGGGCCCTCTAGCACCGAAAGATTACGTCAGCGGACATACATTCATAGACGAAAAAGGTTTGTCTTGGTGTTCCCTATCTCCCATTTAAACTTTTTACAGAGAATTTTGAAACACCCTGTATATGGGGTGTATTCTCGTGTTGATACTTGAAATAGTTAGCAAGGGATGTTGGATGTCTTGGTGAGTTGTCCCATAAATGAATTTGGGGCATGTTTTCAGATCCAGTTCAAGTCTTCTCCATTCCAGTGAATGGATCTTAAGATTTGCCAGCCTTGGTTCATATCCCATGTTGAAGTAACCTGGCAGTCTCTTAGTGAACCATTTCAGTGCCTTTTCTAACAAGACAATACCAAAGACCATGTAAGTGCACCACGATGGCAAAACATATTCCAGTATTGGTCTAACATACAATAGTTTCCGTAAATTAAGGAACAACTCTGTGTTACGTCAATGAAAAGCTAAAATCGAAGTCCTATAACTTCTAAAATAATCTTTCTGTTTTGGAAAATATGACAGCAGATAAAGATCTCGATCAAATACTGTATATCAATACTTCGATTTTCCACAATATTCGTTCAATATTTAAGGAGTTATGAAAGTTTGAATAGTTAACAACAGTAATGTCAGTCTTAAGAAACATACTAAACTGATGAGCAGAGAAAGAATTCTTTACACAAACTTTAAAAATATACTCTTATTTTAGAGTTCCGCCTGGGCCAGCGTTGAGTTTTATCTCCGCAAAACTCCCCACCCTGCCCACGGTCAGTAGGAGACACCGATGGGCTTGGAAGGCAGCGTTCCGTGGAATGGGACATGTGCGGGAGTCCGTGGTCCACGTACAGGAGAACCATACCTTGTGCACGTTAAAGAACATGATGGATGGCTTTGACGGAAGACTACAATCTGTCTCCCAAATCTGCTCAGTGAGTCCTCTCCCCCAACCTTCTCTGTACTCTCGAGGTCCTTGTGACCCGGCCATTTTGGCCATTTGTGTGTAAAAAAGTACAGCTCAGAGGTTAAACAACCCAATAGGCTAATTCCTTTAAACACTTTGATGCAATATTTATTACTAACTTTTAATTAACTTCTGAAGTTAATTTTTATGTCTGGCAGTCTTCTTATTGTTAAATATTCAAATTTACCTAACTTGTTAAATACTGAACGAATATTATTAAAAAACGAGATATTGATTTATTTTATTGAGATCTTTATCTGCTATCAGTTTCTTCAACACATGCAAAAAATATTTTAGAAGTTATAGAGCTTCGATCTTAGCTTCTCATTTACATAACATAGTGCCGTTCGTTAATTATTTTTGGAGACCAGGGTATGTGATAAAGGGATTGGCGAACATTTCGTTCTTTCAGCCGTTAAATCCATCCGCATGTTGCTATATTTTCAGATATTCATCGGCGTGTGTCTATTAACGTTATCAAAATTCTCAACGTCATTCCGCGAATACGATCGAAAAATGCATCTTAAACTTGTCATATTATATAACATAAGGAAGTTTGAAGTAAGAATAATAAATCAGTGTTCTTGTGTGTGTTGTCAAAGTGTTGTCAAAGAATTCGCCTTCTGGATTATCTATACATACACTGCCCTACCAGATTCTTAGAGAATTTTCATGTTATGTCAATGGAATCAAACTTTGAAACTCTGTAACTTTTAAAATATGTATTTAACGGGAAAATTTGACTGAAGATAATTTATCATTCTCATCATAATAAGCAATTCCAAATAAATCCCAGTTTTCAACAATATTCGTTCAATATTTCAAGAGCTTTGGAATCTAGAATATTTCATAAATAATGCATCATAAGAATTTACATCAGAATTTAATTAAAACTTATTTAAGTTTACTTCAAACATTTAATAAAATAAATACACATTGCAGACATTTGCTTAATGGCTATTTCAAAATAGGCAACTGAATAATTTTTATGAAACAATATAATATTTGTTAAATATTTCAGCTCTCATTGCTCTTAAAACACTGAACGAATTGTTGAAAATCGGAGATTTAGATACATGAGATTATGATCTTTAATTTATCTTCAGTCCCATTTTTTTTCATTAAATGCATATTTTGGAAGTTAAAGATCTTCTAAGTTACGTTCCCATTGACATAACACAAAATTTCTCGTAATATTTTGTTAGGGCAGTGTTGAAAAACATGCTAAAGTTTCCCCTTTTGAATTAGTAAAATATGAAGTTTTATATTCAGTTTTTCCTTATTTCTTAGGAAGAGGATTAGCTTAGGTCTGTTTTTTTTCACAGTGAGACACTGGGAATCTTTCCAGAACTGCTTTGTTTCTTTGACTGTTTTATGTTCGTATGGAAAGCAGAATGAAAAGAATCGAACGAAAAGACAATGGCGTAATGTCAAAATAATGATCACTGCTGAACGCAGACAGACTGGTACCAGACAGAGGAAATGGCCCCAAAAACAAAACGAAAAAAAAACATTAATATTCGACCTTGTTAGAGGAAAAATCATATGCTTTTTGCTCGCATATATAAGTTATGAAGTACACTAGAAAAATCTAAAAACTGTGATAGCAAATATGCATAAATGATTTTTTTAACTATCACACGCCAGTTGTAAAATAATACCACGGTGTGTACATGTTGATCGGAGCCCAGATTCGGTGCTGTTATTAAGTCTGTATCACCAGAATTATGTGATGGCATAAAAATACATTTTAGTTGTGAAATGTCATTAGAGAAATTCCTCTAATGACCTCAAAGATGTAAAGAAAATTTTTAAAACAATCCAGCCGACATTGCCATTTTAAAGAGTAGGGTAGTCCTAATATCAGAGTATCAGAGGATTCAATAGCGGGTTCAAATAGTACCAGCACTCTCGAATAATTAAATCATTTCCAATGGATAACAGATACATAATAAGTTCTAGTAGTTTTCGATAGTTTGGCCTTCTTGCTGGTTATTAAAATTCCCCAGAGAGGCAGATAAAGTTCTTTCCCCTCCTGTATTCGGATCTGTACATAATTAAAATAAAAATAAAACGTACTCGAACAACGTAATATTACTGTAATTTAGAGACAATTAGACACACATGAATCTCAATTCATGCAACACAATAAGCAATCATTGGAATCGAATAACTTTAAGGCAGAATAGCTCCCATTGGCGGATAATTGGGCTTGTCAAATGATAAATCGATTAACTGCAGGGAAATTATTTTCCAAAAATGCATCTTTCCTAAACAACTTTTGAATAAATTTCCCATTCAACATATCTTTAGCAACTGAATTAGGCAGCACAATCTTTCAAACAAATATATTCGAAAATTCCGAAAATTACACTTTCTAAAACAATCTGATACTAAACACCGAAATGTAAAAAAAGAAAATGGAGTTAATAGGTTTAGCTTCTGCCAAGCCCAGTTTGCGTTCTAAGAGCAAACTATAAAAAATATGCAATAATTCTCGTCTGTTTCAGAAGTTTAATTTGCCGTGACAAAAAAAGGATTTTATGTTTGCTTTTTTGAGAGATCATTGATTGATATTTTTGAATGCATTATTTAAATTAATCATTTACTTGTAAAGAAGTGATAGTGAGCACCCTGCTTGCTTTGAAAAAGAACCCGGCGAAATTTTGGTACTCACTGACTCGATTACATCTCTCATTTAAGTTTAGAGGAGATATTTGATCCGGCAAATAAAATCTGCAACATCTCTATTTAATAATTAATACTAATGGCTTCATATTGAAATGAAGTGGATTAAAAAAAATTACAAGTCCTACTGCAAGCTCATTTCGCAAGACCTACTTCAGGTTCATATTTAAGTCCTACGCAATTCTCATTTTACAAGAAATTATGTTTAAACAAACAATGTGTTTAAGCAGAAATGACTTCACAGCTTTTTACTTAATATTTAGGTAAGTTGTCATGTCTCTCTAATTTATTTATTTTTATTTATTGTTGCATTTTTTTGTATTTCTGTTGTTGCAAATATTTTTATGTATTAAGTGTGTTTTTGGAAGTGCTATTGTGAAGATGTGCCTCATAGCTGTTGTTTTCGGGTCTGAGCTGGCTGTGTGACACCATTTTAACGATCAAACATATTTTAATTCATTGTCCATGTTTTAATTTTGAATGTCGTTTGTATTTTACTTTTCACGATTTTACGTCCGAGCCACTTGCACTCGGACAACTTTTATCCAATGACTCACTTTTAACACCTGTGTTTGATTTTTAACGTTTTACTGGTATTTTACACGTTTATGAACCTTTTTACTTTGTTAACTTGATTTTACACTTGTTTCTGATTTTTAATAGGTCCTATGCACCCATTTTTATTATCGATTTTTACACTTGTTGATACTTTTTATTCGCCCTTTTTACTTATCATTCTTGTACTGGTTTTATTTCTGTGTCTTTTAAATTTGGTTGTGGGTTAAGGGATTTTTATCAGTTTATATCTTTTTGTTTGGCGCAATATAGCCTTGTTGCTCTTGCGCCAAAACCCCCCAAACCACCAACCAACTGAGCTGGCTGCCTGCACTGGCTGACGAATCCAAAAGACCTTTTACGACCATTTACAAGTTGTTTGGGTTGGGTTGTTTTACCTCTGAACGGCACTTTTTTGCACACCATGGGCTAAATGGCCAGGTCACATGGACCCCGAAGGCTTAGAGAAGGTTGGGAGAGGGGACCCACTGGAACAGCTGTTGGGAGACAGATGGTAGCCTCCCGTCAAGGCCATCCAGTGTGTTCTTTAACGTGCACAGGGTATAGCTCTCCCGCACACGGACGGGACCACGGCTTAAAGTCCCATCCGACGGACGGCGCCCTTTCCAAGCCCATCGTTGTCCCCTACTGACCGTGGGCAGGGAGGGGAATTTTTGCGGAGATAAATCTGAACGCTGACCCAGCTGGGACTCGAACCTGGGAACTACAGATTACGAGCCTGGCGCGCTACCGACTGAGCCCCCCCCCGCCCCCCCGAACATTTACAACTAGCCTCGGGAGCGAGTGGGGCACTGGAGACGAGCTGGGAAATAATAACAGCAGTCTTGAGCTTCGCTGTCAAACAGGAAGGACGTTTGAACACGCGTCAAGGGACGCCGCTCTTACTCAGACAAAACCCTTAAGGAGAGGGTTCGATTCTATGTGAGAATCAAGGTTCGGTTCTTGGTGAACCAAATGCAGTTCTGTGGAACTGAGGTGAGTTCTGTATGGATCGCATTGTAGGCAAGGGTTGGATATACTTTCGCCGAGTTTGAGGTCGGAAAACCGAGAATCTGCAAAGTACGGTTCTCTACCTCATTGCATAATAGTTTGCAGCAGCAAAGGCCTACGGAGTCTAGTGCATTCCCAGCACGTGATTGTATATAAATGTGAATAAACCGTGTCGTACATATACAACTCTCGTGCGTGAATTGTTGGACATATCTCTATACATCACTTGGCGCCGCAAGTCGGAGGCATACGTTGGTATGGGTGTAACAACTCGCGAACCTGTTATATCATTAAGCTATGGTGAATGTAATCAACGGACTAATTGATCGTCCTCTACTATAGAGTTGTTAATCGTTCGCCATCGTCGCTCACCACATTTGGCGCAGTACAAGCAGGATATCTAATTTCACGTGACGAAATAAAAATCTGCGACTTTTCCTTATCACTCCCACCACATAAGTTTTGCTCTAATGCACTATTAAAACTCTAGGGCAGTTTAAAGGTCTACACCTGCATGGGTTAGATAAAAGATTATAAATACCTTTAGACATTGTATTTGGGATATTGCCAAAGTTCAGTTCTTTAGAGCAGAGTTGTTTCTAAATGTATAGTGATACTTCAAAAACTAGACGGTGCATAACAAAACATCGTAATACTCGGACATTTAATAGCAAATAATTAAAAACAGAAGCGCCAATCATGCAACCCGGCTGTCTATAAAAAAATGAGTTTATTCTACACAGGAATCAAAGAACTGAAAAGCTGTGATAAATCTGGAAAAAGAAACCTGAAACAAGGAACCCCCAACTCCACATTTGGAAACAAATCTGATCTAAAGAACTGGACTTTTGCAAAATCTAAAAACAGTGTCTAAATGTATTTATAATCTTGTATCTAACCAATTTAAACTTTCCTACAGTTTTAAGAGTGCATTTGCGCAATACTTGCCTAAATACTCATTTTACAAGTCCCACTGCAAGCTCATTTTGCAAGTCCTATTACAAGCTCCTTTTGCAAGTCATATTACAAGCTCATTTTGCAAATATTATTACAAGCTCATTTTGCAAATATTATTACACGCTCATTTTGCAAATATTATTACAAGCTCATTTTGCAAATACTATTATAAGCTCATTTTGCAAGGCGTATTGCAAGTTCCTTTTGCAAATCTAGGGAAAGGTCATTTTACAAGTACACCTAAGAGGCGAGGGTTGGCTCAGTCGGTAGCGCGACAGGCCCTTAGCTGATTTTTCTTGGTTCGAGTCCCAGCTGTGTCAGCATGGGAATTTATCTCTGCAAAATACCCACTCTGCCCTGGGTCATAAAAGTGATTGATGGACTTCGAAATGCTGCAGTCCGTCGGATGGGACTTAAAGCCGTGGTATCTTGTGCAAGAGAGCCATCCCCCGTGCTCTTTAAAGAATACGCTGGATGACCTTGACGGGAGGCTACCATCTGTCACCTAAATGTTGTTTTGTTGGTCATTTTCCCCCCAACTTTCTCTGAGCCCTTGGGGGTCCTTGTGATCTAGCCATTTAGCCCATTATGTGCAAAAAGTGTGCTTCTCACAGGTAAAACAACCCAACGTCTAAATCTTTTACTTAGGACAACCTGGAGAAACAAAATGACAATGTTAAACTCGAACCAAAAATGTCAGGTGATCAACGCATCGAAAAATGTGGAGACATTTTTTAGAATAACCCTACATACTATGAAAAAAGCCTCAGCTACTTTTCTGGCATTTTCACCAACAATGGGATATATACCAATAATTCATCTTATTAAGAATAATTTTTGAAAAGGAGTAAGTAATGAATAAACAAATCGTTCCAATCGTCGACAGTTTTAATAAAATAAACAAACACCCTAAGCTTAAATCAGAGTAAATACAAAATAATTTCATCATTTTGTGGCTATTGCCGTTTCTTGTGCCCTTATGAACAAATCACTAGCAGAACAGTCAGCGGTAAAGACTGCGACGTTTCCCATGGAACGTTTCCTCCTTCGTCATCCAATACCATTTGTCTCTTAGAGCGCAATAGAAGGGAGCTTCGTTTGTCATAAGCACGCATTTCCCCACCATTTCCCACTGAGCTCCGCGGATATGGCAGGAGCCGACAGAAAGGAAGGGTGATGTTATCAATGGCACGAGAACATGAATTGACAAATGGTCGGCGAGTAAAGGAAAGGCGCGTTCCAGTTTCGTAATATTAATGTCAAGGAAATTGTTCAATTTAAGAATGCAGTCTTTGAGACAGAATAATTTTATTTGTATGGACCAGTTTCGGAATTCCATTAAGATAACTATCTCTTTAATTGATGCTGGTATAGCTTCTTAGAATTATTGAATGTATGAGAAGAGATGGTGTAACAGGCAGGTTCTTTGCTTTCGTTCCCCGTCCGTGCGTGTGAGAGTTTGTTGACAACTGCTTCTAATATGTATGACAGGATGCATTCACGTGGTCGATAACTCACTCAAGAACGTATGTAATATACATATACACAATTAATATACTGTGCTGAATGCAAGAAATCGCGACTGCCGCCCGGCCAATCGCAAGACACCGCAGAGTTTTCCCTCTGCTGAACCAAGCGTTCTTGATTCACAAAGGCATCATATCTGCAACATGTTCGTTTGAAATAAAGTTATGCAAATGCATAAGCAGCAGCTATCAGGTGGCAGCGATTTCCATAAATAAATGCAAAAAGAATTTCTTAAGAGTATGAAATCGTCTTTTGCACATTTAACGAGGCTACGAGTAATAAATATTATAGTTATTTTTTATGTACGTCACTTAGTGGAAGGAGCATTTTCTTACATTGGGATTTGAAAATATCGTCTTAAAAAAGACAGAAGCAGTAATTACACTGCTCGTCAACTGTCATTACAAGGAATGCTTCGTTTCATCTCAAAACAAGTGGAATGACTGAGACAATGGAGTGTACATCAATAAAAAATTGACTTCCACGAACAGTGGCACAAGCTGCCAAGCGTTGCGGTAGCTAGTCGAATAGGTGGCGAATATCATCCTGATGATAACTGAGCTCTTTTTCATGCATGCTGTGAGCTGGATTAGAGTGGTAGGGGGATGAGAAGCAGTGGTCACTTAATGCCCCATCATGTCTCAAAAGTGTTCGATGGGCAACAAATCTGGGGAACGCGCAGTCCAAGAAAGCACTTAAGTATTGTTGGGATACAAGGGCCGTATATGGTTCCGCAACAGCCTGCATTCTATCCTCTGTATTACGGCTTCCTTGTCTGCCTGGGGTACACGACCTTTCAAAGTCACACTTCTCTTCCCCATTGTGAGGAATCTCATTTCTATATGAGTTTCAAACTCTATGAGATATTCTGCTGCTTTTTCAAAGAAAGTTAACACAAACTTGTTCAATGAAGGGAAATAAATAAGGCATTGACCTGGTAAAATATAGCGTTTGGAATGGAATATACATAGAAATGTCGCAAGCACTGATCCTGGAACAGTTTCACAACATGCCGTCAATAACGACCAGAAGAGAACAGTTATTGAAGCCAATGTTGTAAATCTGATTGCTTGCGACAGATGTTTCCAGACGCTAATTGACCTTGTCTTCTGATGACACCAGGGTCTTAATGATGTGTCTAAGTACCCCATACTATGGGGGCGGGGGTGGCTCAGTCGGTAGCGCGCCAGGCTCGTAATCTGTAGTTCCCAGGTTCGGGTCCCAGCTGGGTCAGCATTGAGATTTATCTCTGCAAAATTCCCCGCCCTGCCCACGGTCAGTAGGGGACACCGATGGGCTTGGAAAGGCCGCCATCCGTCGGATGGGACGTTAAGCCGTGGCCCCGTGTGCGGGAGAGACATACCCTGTGCACGTTAAAGAACACGCTGGATGACCTTGACGGGAGGCTACCATCTGTCTCCCAACAGCTGTTCCAGTGGGTCCCCTCCCCCCAACCTTCTCTGAGTCTTCGGGGTCCATGTGACTTGGCCATTTAGCCCATGGTGTGCAAAAAAGTGCCGCTCGGAGGTAAAACAACCCAACCCAACCCCATACTATGATTCCAGATTTTGGCCGTGTTTGACGCTCCCTTATGCAGGCTAGATTACCTCTGTTCCTGGGTGTCTCCAGGTTAGCATACGGCTACCACTGGATCCAAAACAGAAACGAGAATCATCACTAAAGGCAACACGAAACCAAACTTGTTCCCAAGCAGCGCTCTCCCTTCTCCATTGCAGATGCAAACAATGATGATATGGCTTCAGAGATAGCCACATTAAAAACAAAAATCAAGCTATTAGTACCATTTGTTAATAGAAAGAAATGTTTGCATAATTCTTAAATGCAAGTTACAGTGTAAATTCAGCAACACAGTACTCGCACCATGCCTCCACTGCTGATATAACCTTCTGTAATTTCAATGCACATTCAGGTTACTAAAACTGATTAATTAAGAGAAATGATGTTTAAAAATATCGGTCAGTGATGTAAAGATGGTTATATACAATGACGCGTTTGCTAATTAACATCTATGAATGGTAAAAATCGATTAAAAGTGGGATACATAATAATCAATGTACATATAATGTATTATGTGATGATTATTGATTGTTAGAAGTGAGAATAAAAGGTTGTGTTTATATATGTATATAGTAAACATATTGTTGAGTCTAGTTATTGGCTTGGTAGAAGCGTTTCTTTTTTTTGGCAACATGGCTTCCAATGTGTGTGGTGTCTGCTAGCTGGCTTTAGGAGAAAATAGTGAAATTCTTCAATGTTACGATAAATGTAAAACTTTTTATCATATCAGTTGTGTGGGGGATCAAATCGGGAACTTTCCTGAGAATGACAGTTGGTAGAGGTAGTAAATGGCAATGTTCATATTGTGAAAGTAAGACTCAGTCGCCTGCTTTGGAAGAAAGAAGTGAAATGAACATCAATTATATATCAGAGTCGCAATCTGATGAAAAAATGACTAATGATAGTTCAAGTAATGTTTTAGATAAATTATACTCTATATGACTTCCATTGCTAACTTGATTAAATCAGAAATAAAAAATGAGTTTTTTTTTTTTGGTATTTCAAAAATTAACAGAACAATATCAGAAAATACACTGGTGAATTAGAAAAATCAGTAAATTATTCTTGTAACAAACCTGATGTTTTTTAAAGAACATGAAAAATTGAAAAAGGATTATACTGAACAGAATTGTTATGGATTTAAGTAAGAAATGCAAGGAATATGAAGTACACACATTAGAAATGAATGCCAAGATGATGGATATTCAGCAGACTATGTTAAACAAAAACATTGAAATATTAGATATTCCTTCTATTGCAGGTAATAACATAAAATGTATTGCAGATACACTGGCTAAAAAGTTGGCTGTGGATTATTCAGATAGACATGTAATTAATATGTATGAAGTTAAGACAAGGAATCTCAGTAAATCAAACTTAATTATAGGTTGTGAATGTTGTTAAAAAAATGATTGTTAGGAGTTGTGGATGAAGAAAAAAAGGGTAGGAATGGCCTACTGATGTCTGATATTATACCACAGTTGAAGGAGAGCTAGTGTATATTAATAAACATTTAGCCAGAGAAAAAAAGAAATTGTTGTACTTAGCAAAACAGAAACAAAGAAAAAGAAAATGGAAATATGTATGGACAAATAATGGTAAAATCTGTCTTAGGGTAGCTGATGATTCCCCAGCTATTCTAATTGAAAATGAGGGAAAGTTGCTTAAAATATAAAACTTTGTATATTTATAAATTGCATATTATATCTTTTATATTATGAATTGCAATGAAAAAATATTATATGATTTAGATGATTTGTCTTGGCAGGGTTTTGGTGTATGTAGTGAACTTTCTGTTTTACATGTAAATATTAGAAGTTTAAGGAAAACCTTTGACAGATTTTTGATCCACTTGTGCAGCAGTTACTTAATGAACCAACAATCATTATATTAACTGAAATATGGGTTAAACCAGAGGAAACAAATTTGTATTCTTTGGAAGGTTATACAGGGTTTTGGACCTGTAGACTAACTGATAAATCTCGTGGTGCTGATGTGTTTATATTAAATAGCTACAAAGTTGATTTGATTAAGTTTAATTTTCAGTCAGCTGAATCAGTTGTGATTATGGTAAACTTGGAAGATAACTCTAAATTGTCAGTTTTAGCTATATATAGGTCAGTAGATTCTAAGGCACAAGATTTTATTCACATTTTGATGCAATACATTGTTACTGGTACTAGTAAGAATGTGATTGTAGTTGGTGACATAAATGTTGGCACTTTAAAAAGGACCCACAATTCTGAAATATACACGATCAGCCAATACATTAAAACCACCTCAGCGTTATGCAAAGAAGCGCGCGTGCAGCCAATCAGTGTCACGTGCCAAAGTCGCGAATGATATATATAATACCTGGGTCCGAGCTCTCGCAGACAGTATTTCATTTCATCTCAACATGGGGAAAGCAAAGGATTTGTCTGATTTCGACAATGGCCAGATCGTTATGTCAAGACGCCTTGGTAAGAGCATCTCCGAAACAGCGACTTTGGTGGGCAGTTCACGCTATGCAGTAGTTAGTACCTATCAAAAACGGTCCGAAACAGGTGATACTTCGAGCCGTCGACAAGGCGTGGGCCGGCCACACCTCATTGATGCCAGAAGTCAGTGCGGGCTACCTCGTCTTGTCCGCAAGCAACATGAGGGATACCTGTGGCTGACATATTATATGCTACTGATAATGATTTACAGATGTCTTAATATATAAATAATGATATGCACTTACTTTATAAATGATTATAAAATAATAAACTGCTTTTAAATTTAAATAAGACAATGTATATGAATTTTTCACTTAGTAATAGGTTATCTGAAAATTATGAAATTAAATTACATTCTCGGATCTATAGGTGAATCAAATTGTATTTGTCCATCAGTTCAAAAGATTTCTGAAATTAAATATCTTGGTGTATTTTTTGACAGTCAACTAACGTGGGAAAGTCATATAAATTATATTATGAAGAAGCTAAAATTTGCTATAAATAGATTTCATATATTAAGGGATGTTTTAAATGGGCAAACTTTAGTGATGATACGATTACTTTTCATGTGTACAGTCTCAGTTAAATTATGCCCTTTCAATATGGGGAGGTTCAAGTAAAATGCAACTGAGGAGATTGGAAGCATTACACAAATATAAGAGTGATGTTAAAAAAATCAAAATTGATTTGCTCTGCACCTTTATTTCAAGAAGTAGGGATATTACCTTTGAAAAAATTATACATATGCAGGCTATTGATTTATATTTATAAAAATATGTCAAATTTCCAAATGATAGTGTCTGAAATATAATGAAAAAACATCATGAAAATAAATTATTAATCCCATGATTACATTAAGCAAAGTTTAAACATAATGTTCTGTTTACTGGTCCCAATTGTATAATAAATTAAATAGTTATATCAGATCTTTAAATAGTGAAGTATTGTTTAAAAAACACATTTATGAATGGCCTATGAAGTTGGAAAGTGTTGATTATTATTATTTATATATTATTTGTTTTAAAATTTTTGAATAATTTTGCAACCTCAAACAAGTTTCTTTAAGAGGTTGCAGTGTTTAAGTATAAAAAGAATTGTATGGTTGAAATATATTTCAATTTGAATAAATTTAAATTTGATAGCAGAAACTTGTTAAGCTTAGCATCAATAATCACTAGAGAAAAAAGGTATAGAAGAGAAATATTGAGTAAACTATTTGAGAAAAAAAATTTCTCATCTCTTGAGCAAATTCGGGGAAAGTTCTGATCACCATTGTGCGAAGTGTTTGTCATTATTAGAAGTTATGTACCCAACGCACTATATATATGATTTTCAGGTTTATATATTATTAGATATCATAAAACATTTTTTTGCAGTTGGCCATAAGTACCTTTAGAAGAATCATATATTCTGGAATAAATAAATCTTCAAAGAGTTTATATATTTTATTATCAGCAAACAAGAATGCATGTAATAGAATAAATGCGAGGAAAGAAGAATTTTTTTGGATATGACTAAGACCACATTTAGGTTTCATTTTGTAAAGAAGAATGACTTTATTTTCTGAAATTCTGCACATGATGGAAGGAAACGCATTTTTTGCCATTGTCAGGCCAGAGAAATGTGAAAAAGCAACCGCCTTGCGTTGATGTAGGCTTTATGGAAAAATGTTTCTCCTTTTGGCAGAGAAGAAGACTGGATAAGGAATCATTTAAAATTCACAGCCTATTATATATCATCTGAGTATGCCACAGGTTGAATTCTGTAAGGTAAATCTTTATTTGTGAGATAAATAGCATTGGAGCGAACTGCACATTGGTTTACTTTCAACGAGAAATTCTTTAACACGAATTTCCGGTGTTGCTTCAATGTTCTTTTGTGAAAACTAGCGGAATAACATATCGCCTCTGGCGAATATGGGATGCTCATTTTCAAAGAAAATGAAGTTCTTTATTTTCAGCCTTAACACACGAATTTTACACCCTTTAACAGCAGTAATGTGTGCAAATGTGTGATTAGAAAATGTAAGTAGTAATATATAATTAGCTCTGTACAACGCAAAAAGAATTATTTCATTTTCCTCTAAAATGAAAAAGAGTTGCCTGTGAAATAAAGATCAGTCTGTGGAATTTTAACTAGGATAATTTAATTAAAACTCATGCAAATATTACTAATGAATATAGTAATATTAATATAGAACTCATTAATATAGATTATACGCTGTTGGTAAGTTTTCTGGGTATCCGTTCTTCATCAATATACTCTATCACCTGAAATTCTAATTTCCAGCATAAATATATCGTTTGCAATTTTTTTTCAAGTATAACATTTTCGACATTTAACGCCTTGGAACGATGTAAATTAAACATTTTTGGGGGATATGAAAGATATGAGTCATCGTATTTCGTTAGTACTTGCTCAACTCTAAAGTAAATTGTCATTAATATTGTAACGAGAGGAAAACTCTCCGGCTTTATTGTATAATAAAGCCGGAACTGTGGTGTTATGTGATGCTCGTGGTCTGTCTCATCGTGTGAATTGTTCACTAATCTGTTGGAACGAAGAATAGACTTTGAAAATTAACGATAGATCAGTGTTAGTTCGAAAGTCTGAAGCAGAAAAAGTGAACCGTTTTAGTCGTTGATGTGAGATTCGAAGTTTAGTTTCTGCTAATAGATTTCAAGTTAATGTGTGTGTGTTCTTTAAAAAGATGCCTAAAGTTACTGCTGATGCTAAGAAGCCAACTGGGAAAGAAAAGAAAATTTAGTGACAGCGAAATGATAAGTGTAGACAGGGGCATAGCCATGGGGGAATGGGGGAGGGAGGCTCCCCCCCAAAGTAACTCGGAGTTGGCATAATTCGAAGCTACTTCGTAAAATTTAGGTGAGTTGTGAAAATCTGTAATTTTTTTGTAAAATTGAGGGGAGTTGTCAAAATCGAGGCAACTTGTGTCATATCCCTCAAATTTTATATTTATTTATTGTATATTTTTGCTATATTTTATTATTGTATATATTTTTATGTGTTCTTTGAAATGTTTGTGCTGGGATGACTCACTATTGTTGTTTTCGGGTCTGAAGCTTGCTGCTTGTGGAAAGAATGAATACCAGAAGTTGTTTGTGCTGTGTATGACTAACTAGCCTACGGCGCTAGTGCAGCGAGTAGGCTGGGCGGGAGATTCGAAGCTTTAGTCTTGGTGCGAGCACGTTGAACGAAAGGTCGTGTCAACAAGCGTTGGAAGGACGCCGTCCATACTCAAAAGAAAGAAACCCTGGAAGTGAGGGTGCGATTCCAAGGGGGAATCTAGATTCTTGGAGAAATTTGTCTTTTATTCTTGTGGTTTAGGTGGAGCCACAGTGTAGGCAAAGGAAAATCCTTTCGCCAAGTTTTTGAGGTCTGTAAAGTGAGAAATTGCAGAGTGTGCAATTCTCCACCTCATTAGTAATATTTGCAGTAGCAAAGCAGCAAAGGTTCACGGAGTTGAGCGGTGAATTTGATAGTAGTTTTATGGATTCAGAAAGAACCACAGTGTGAAGCAGCAAAGACCCACGGAGTGGAGTTCATTCCCAGCACGTAGCTGTATATAGTGTGAATAAAAATTGTGTCGTCCCTATATAACTCTCGTGCAGTAGTTGATGGACCAATTTTATTCTTCATTCAACGCAGCGAGGTTGAGGCATACAAGGGCACGGGCGTAAAAACCCACGAATCTGTGAATTCACCGAAGTGAATTAAGTAATTTCATCATCGTCCCTCTCTCCTGTGCGGACTAGGTCATCACATCTGTCACAGTCTGACAGGATCCGAACCCAAGGGACATCACATCTGGCCCAGTCGGAAAGGATCCGAACCCCGGGTCATCACAACTTGGCAAATCTAGGGCAGTTTGGAAAATGGAGAGACGGCAAAATTTAGAGCAGTTGGCAAAATTCGAAGCCACTTAGTAAAACCAGGTGAGTTGGCAAAATCTTAGGGAGTTGGCAAAATTCGGAGTGACTTGCTAAAATCTTGGGGAGTTGGCAAAATCGGGACAACTTGGCAAATTCTTGGGGAGTTGGCAAAATTCAGGTGAGATGTAAAAATTAAGTTTTTTTCTGTAAAATTATGGCGAATTGGGAAAATCTATGGACAGTTGGCAAAATTCGGAGTGACTTGGCAAAATTCAGGTGAGATGTGAAAGTTTGGTTTTTTTCTGTAAAATTATCGCGAGTTGGCAAAATCTAGGAGAGTTGGCAAAATCTAGGAGAGTTGGCAAATTTAGGGAGTTGGCAAAAACTAGGGGCAGTTGGCAAAATTTGGAGTGACTTGGCAAAATCGTGGAGAGTTGACAAAATTCAGGTGAGATATTAAAATTGCAATCTTTTTTCTGTAAAATTATGGCGTGTTGGCAAAATCGAGGCAGCTTCACAATATCTAGGAGAGTTGGCAAATCTTGGGGGAGTTGGTAAAATTCAGAGTGGCTTTACAAAAATCAGATGTGATGTAAAATTGTGGCGAGATGGCAAAATCTAGTGCAGTTGGCAAAACTCGAATCGACTTGGTAAAATATGGGCGATTTGTGAAAATTGGGATTGTTTTTGTAAAATTAAGGAGAGTTGATAAAGTCAAGAAAACTTTGCAAAATCTAGGGAAGTTGGCAAAACTGGAAACCACTTGGTAAAGTACAGGTGAGTTGTAAAAATTGGGATTGGTTTTGCGAAATTAAGGAGAGTTGTAAAAATCGAGAACTCTTGGCAAAATCTAGGGGAGTTGGCAAAATTCGAAGCCACTTGGTAAAGTACAGACGAGTTGTGAAAATCGTGACATCCTTGTGCAATTAAGGAGAGTTGATAAAATTCGAAGTGACTTGGCAAATTCAGGGAAGATGTAAGTGCGATTTTTTCTGTAAAATTATGGCGAGTTTGCAAAATCTAGAGTAGTTGGCAAAATTCGAATGCACTTGGTAAAATATAGGCGAGTTGTGAAAATTGAGATTTGTTTTGTGAAATGAAGGAGTGTTGTATAAATTGAGGAAACTTAACAGAATGTAGAGCAATTAGCAAAATTTGAATCCATTTGGAAAATACGGACGAGTTGTGATAATTGAGATTGGGTTTGTGAAATTCAGGATAGTTGACTAAAATCGAGTAAACTTGGCAAAATCTTGGGGAGTTTGAAGTGATTTGGCAAATTTAGGAGAGATGTAAAGATTGCGATTAGTTTCGTGAAATTAAGGAGATTTGACCAAATCAAGGTAAAAATTCATACTGATTTTCTACAATTCAGACGAGATGTAAATATTGGAAGTATTCCTGAGAAATGGCTTGTTGGCAAAATTGGAAGTCAAATGGCAAATTACGAGTAGTTGGCAAAATTGGAAGTCAAATGGCAAAATGTAGGAGATTCGTGAAAATATTGTTTCCCCCCCACACGGAGCGGAAAATCTAAGCAAGTTTGCTCAGTTGGTAAATTTTGCCAAAATTTTGCTCGAGTTGGAAAATTTTAGACTTCTCCCCCCTCCCCCTCCCAACCATAGTCCTTCGCTACATCCCTGAGCGTAGAGGTAGTAAGGTGAATATATAGGACTTGTATATATATATATTTTCTCAATATACCTATAGGTATATCGACAAATTTTTGTGTCGCTTATTAAACCTTTTAATAAAATTCTATTTATGCGCTGACTTAAAATTGTAAGTTTGTGCAATACAAATATTTGTAAATCATTTATCAAATGTTGATGATTCTTCAAATAGTTTACTAATTATGATCAACCTCGTACTGATGGAAAATATATTGATGTTTACCTGAAATTTTTATTTTTGCAATCTCATTATCGTTTTAATTAAATTAGTTCTTTTATAGATTGATTGTTTAATTATAATTCACGCTCAGTTAACCCACTAAACATTTGTAAAAATATATTTTAGCAAAGAGATGCCTTTTCTTACCCATTTTTGCTGCCAATGTAAACTCTTTGATCGTCAGACTCCGCCACCTAAACACCAAACTTTTAACCCAAATTAACCGTTTGCAATATCTAAAATTTTGAAATTTAAAAACATTTCCACCGTCAAAGAGCGTAATTTAAACTTTTGCGAGATTCTAAAAGTGAGAATCGTAATACTTCATCAATACTTATTTAACCTAAACAGAACTTTTCATATTTTTCTAAAAACAAACAATTATTTCTTAAAGCAAAAAAAAAGAGTTTTTTCACTACCTCTGAGGGTAAGGGTGAAAATCATTGTTGTCAAAATGAAAACACCATGACCTTCACCTTTCACCACCAAAATTTCTGATAATTACATCGCTTGCAATTTTCGTTTGAAATTTTGCCATTTGCAACCTTTTTTCACGGTTAATGCAATTGTGGCTATTAGAAATTATTATTTAACGAATCATAATATTTCATAAATACCTATCGACACCAAAAAATAATTAATAATAATTATTATATAATATAATTAATTAATAATAAATTTTCTCTAAGTGTCTTGAGACGTTTTTCACTAAGCGTCTCTAAGCGTCCAGAGAAGTTGAATGTATACAGACAGATGTAAAAGTGAAAATGTTAGCTCGTTTTTTCTGAAAACGAGTTAATTTGGAGATATTTTCACTTTCAGAAACACAAGTCGTGCTTATATATTTATATGGTCAAAGATCACGTGAAGCCAGAATGGAATGAAATTAGTTTTCGGTAACTATTAATATGTAGTAGATAGACAGACTACCAGTTGACATAGAGTTCAAGAAATAATTTTGATGTCATATTTGGTTGATAGTTTAAAGGTCAGAATATCCGGGATGTAAATGGGAGACATGGGTTCGAGTCCCATTAACGGCAAAACTCATTTTTCAGCAAAAGGTTTTATTAAATATAGTTTCTACAAAAACTTAGCGTGTTTTAGTGTAAGAATCAAAATCTTTGTTTTTTTCATTTTGCAAAATATTCTAAGATTATTAAAGATCAGATATTTAACAATAACATCGACAATTTTTAGTTATTTAAGAAATTTTAAAAATATATTTCTCTGTTTTTCTCTGGACTGGGAAAAAGAAAGGTTTATATTCCATTCGAATCCATCATAATCAGGAGGTGACGTCAAGTTCCATTGATCTAAACGTTTCTCAATGTTCTTACTAAGAGAAAATATTTTGGTCAAAGAAGCCTGTGCCAAATTATTCATCTCAAAGTAGTCCATCAAGCAAATCATTCATTCTATTAAGCTCAATTATACGAGTATAAATGAATTGATCAGCGACGGAAACAAGAAGGAAAATAGTTAAAACTCTGCTATAAAATTCAAGATTTAGTGAAATTCGTAATTTAGATTTCAAACGCAATCAACCCCTTGCTGACTTTAGGTACAATCACCCAAATGCTGCCTCTAAGCACTTCAACCATCTGCTAATTTCAGGTACAATTAGCACCTGCTGACTCAATTTGGTCAGGCAGGCTGTGGTTCAGTTAATCTGAATAGTTCCACTCTTGAGCAGGTGTCTCAGTTTAATTGTCTTTTCTTTTGGGGGGGGGGGGGGGGTAGCGCGCCAGTCTCGTAATCTGCAGTTCCCAGATTCGAGTCCCAGCTGGGTCAGCGTTGAGATTTATCTCCGCAAAACTCTCCGCCTTGCCCACGGTTATTAGAGTACACAGATGGGCTTGGAAAGGCCGCTGTTCGTCGGATGGGACGTTAAGCCGTAGTCCCGCGTATGGGAGAGAGCCATACCCTGTGCACGTTAAATAACACACTGGATGACCTTGACGGGAGGCTACCATCTGTCTCCCAACAGCTGTGCCAGTGGGTATCCTCCCCCAACCTTCTCTGAGCCTTCGAGGTCCTTGTTGCCTGGCCATTTAGCTCATGGTTTGCAAAAAAGTGCCGCGCAGAGGTAAAACAACCTAATTAATTATCTTGGGAGCTATGCAGCAGATACGGATGATGTGCAGCATGAGATTAACAGACAAATAGGATTGCTGCCGGGGGTTTTATGAATCTATGGAGAGTATGGATAAATAGGATATACTCTTAAAGACTAAAATTAGACTGTATAACAGTTTAGTTCTTCTAAAGTTAATTATGGTAGTGAAAAGATGGACCCTTTGTAAATAAGATAACAGGAAATTTGATGCATTTGATTCTAAATGCTTATGCAGTATCTTGGGCATTAGGTGGTTTGACTTGAAAGTAATGATGAGGTTAAGGAAAGGAGGTCGGCAACCTCCTTCAGCAGCATATTGTGCAGAGCGAGACTCTGCTGGTTTGGCTATGATGCCCGTATGAATAATTATAGATTAGCGAATACGGTTATGAACAGTGTGTCTAAAGGCCTCAGAAAGAGGGGGAGACCTAGGATGCGGTGGGCAGACAATGTCAAACAGGGTCTTATTAAAATTGGTGTGTAGTGGCCGGATGTAGCTCAGGACAGATATGCTTGGAGAACTAAATTTCACGGTCTGGTTGGACGTCCATAGCCCATGGCTGCTTGAGGATGATGATGATGATGATGATGATGACTGTAGTCAATCACGCACTCATATGCTTTATATGCAATCATGCCTTCGTAAATTTGAGATGAAACCAAGAATATTTTGGATTGCTACTAGTATATAAATCGCTTCGATTTTTCCGAAATATTTCCCTTTCTTACCAATGAATTTGAGCTTTTTAGGGATCATATTTCTTATGGTCGTCAATTTGCTATCAGTGGTTTAGCTGTGTATTCTTGGCGAAAGCAGCTTTTATTTTTACTTTGAAAATTCCGTATTTGAGTCATGAAAATTTCACAACTTTTTTTAAGCCTCTATTTCATGTGCAGTAACCAACATTGAGAATTTAGCTTTTCGCTTATTACTTTTCACATATTCATAAATAGATACATAGATAGGGCTGTAAAAGATAGCTTTGTAGTTCATATACTTTAATGAAATTTTATTAATGTCTTAAAGAAAAGAGTTTCTTTGAAGAAAGTATTCGGCACAAAATTTACGCAGCTATTAAAAGTCGTGTTGACATCATTTCCTTTAGATATATTAATTCTAAGAATATAAGTACAATGGAGGCTCTCATTTTCAGAAAGGCTCAGCAAAATAAATATTAATCCCAGATTAGTAATTTGTTTGCAGTTTAAGTGATTGCCTTAGTACTGTAGGAATGTAATTTAGATGCAGTTAATCGAAAACCTCCCTTTTAAATTTATATAGTAAATTGCAATTTAAAAATGGAAAAAAATACTAACTGTTGAAAGTTCAAAATATTTTCACGTTAACAAATGGTTAAAAGGCATGGCAGCGATTCTGCAAAGAGAGAAAGATTACAGGTTTAGATCAGTTCCTCAGTCTAAATTCCACTTGAGCATATTTTTTTATTATTTCAGCAAAATGTTTAACTCTACATATTCAAATAGTTATTGCAAATTTTTGGTATTTAATATAAAAAAATACCAAAAGAAATAATGTGTATAAAGAATATTTTGTTTTCAAAAAAATCAACAAACAGGAGCTTAATTAATTGATGACATGTACACATGTTTGTGCCTCTTGGATAACCGGATGTTTACAGAAGATTGTTATTTTCTTTTATTAAATCAGTAAGAAGATCAAAAAGAAAGCAAAAACTGCATTTGACCATGCACATGTATACAAGGCATCTAAAACTATCAGTTTGCAAATAAATTTGGCTTTTATCTATAATTTGCTTACCGATAATCTGCTCACGTTTATGCATGAATATCCAGCATCCAAAACTAACACCAAGCCTTAAACAAAGTCTCGAAGCCTATGCAGCAATTTAATGCAGCTGTATATTAACTCTGATCAGTATGCTCACCACAGGAGAGGAACAGCGTATAAACAAGGTAAAAAAAAAAACAGGAAGAAAGGTTGTTGAGGATTAATTACGAAAATTTTCAACCGACCATGATGAGATGATAAGCCTTTAAAACCATTCTGAGGCAATTTATCCTTAGTCCTGTACAGGGTAACAAGGAAGCCTGAGATACACACACAAAAAAGAGGTAAAAACCTGAAGTTTTACTGGCGAACTCACAAACCCAGAAGTGGAATTAATTGAGTGTATGATGCGGCCAGGTTGGTGAGGGTCTACAGGGATTTGATGGATCGCTGCCAGAGCCAGAATAGCACTGATGGTAAATCAATGGAGGCTGTCATCGACACGACCAGCAATTACGGGGAACGCTTTCTTTTATTTTGATGCTCTTTTTGTTTTGTTTCCTTCCCTCGACCGAAGTTAGTTTTTTATCGTCGCCTGTTTTCCTGTATTTTTGTTCCACTCTTATGCATTAATCACTACAGCCATGCCAAAAAAAAAAGTTCTTGTCGTCACGAATATCTGCCATAGTTGCATAAATAAAAGAAAAAAAATCAAATGAGACTTTTTATATTTTTGTTTCTCATATACGTTTTGCATTTGATTTATTGTACTTTAACTAATCTCAAGTATGTGGATAGCGTTTTTTTTTTCAATTCCTAGAGGATTTCTTATAAGCAAGGAAAATTGTGTGTGTCTTCACATTTTTGGCCTCGCTCTTTCCTCTTTAGCAAGTACCTACTGTTTGGCAGAAGGACTTGGATCTGCAATCTCGAACACAGCTGCACACATCCTGCCACAGCTGGAGACACATTTGGTAGAAGGGTTAAAATGGCGAGTTATTAGTTTTCTCAGAGTAAGTTTCATTAAATGTTACAAGTAAGAAAATTAACTTATTTTGCATCAAGTTCAATTCAAAAACTTGAATACCATTATAGTTGCGTTGCGTTTCCCAATTTGTAGATCAAAGTTCTTCCGTAGGAAAAAGTGTGAAATAGAACGCCATAAAGAGAAATGCGAAAAATTTCTCGCTTGTTGGTAATCTTGTAGTTTAATAAGTTGCACTTCTTTCAAAACAATTTAAAAGAAATGAATACAATATAGTTCAAAATTATGAAATTCTAGAACAATCCTGAAGAGCAATACGTAGTACAATAAGTCCTAAGGATGGATCCATATCATAAAATGTAAAATGTGAGCAAACTATAATAGGTAGATGAGCTAAAAATTACTCGGGATGTTTAATCACACAAAGTACTTCACTACAATAATATAATTTTGCATATCATCTCTTAATGAAACAAAAATTCACTTTAAAGCATAAAGTTTGCCTTGAGCTCAAAGAAGATTTAAATAAGAAATAAAAAACCCTAGAAGATAAACCAAAAGAATAAAAACCCAAAGAAGATAGAAAAACACAATGGCATGTCACATAGTTCAACGTTTTGAGGTAATTCCCGATATTCACACAAAACTGTCTTAGAATGATCCGTATTTAGTTATGACAGACAGATTTTTTTTAAATCGTAAAAAGGTTCGATAACGAAAGGAAAAATTAATGTTACTGATTCTTTTTCTATGACAGCAAATGAACCGTATTACGAATCACCATCGTTAACAGGGGTGGGGGTGGCTCAGTCGGTAGCGCGCCAGGCTCGTAATCTGTAATTCCCAGGTTCGAGTCCCAGCTGGGTCAGGGTTGAGATTTATCTCCGCAAAACTCCCCGCCCTGCCCACGGTCAGTAGGGGACACCGATGGGCTTGGAAAGACCGCCGTCCGTCGGATGGGACGTTAAGCCCTGGCCCCGTGTGCGGGAGAGCCATACCCTGTGCACGTTAAAGAACACGCTGGATGGTCTTGACGGGAGGCTACCATCTGTCTCCCAACAGCTGTTCCAGTGGGTCCCCTCCCTCAACCTTCTCTGAGCCTTCGGGGTCCATGTGACCTGGCTATTTAGCCCATGGTGTGCAAAAAAGTGCCGCTCAGAGGTAAAACAACCCAACCCACCGTTAACATGTTTAATCTTCCTTTGTGGTGCCTAAAGTACTGTCGCATTCTTTGGCATCACTTAGATTTATAATTATCAGCAGGTGCGTAGATGTCTCGAGTTCATAGTGGGTCAAGTTTAAGATTTGTTGGTTCGTGTTCCAATTATGACAGCATTTAGAATTAGAGAACAGTTTACTTTAAAAAAGAAGGAAACACCTTTAGGCTTGGGACGGAGATACCGATCGCTTTGGAATGACATATCGCCTTAGAAAGGAAACACCAATGGTCTTGAATAAGAGGCAGAGAGGGTTTTGCAAAACACAGCCGAAGACTTGGAAAGGATTTGGAGAGAGCACACCGAACCTAGGGAAAGATGTACCGCGGGCTTTTAAACGAGACACCAATGAGTTTTAAAAGGTATACACCGATGGTCTTAGAAAGAAAACAGCAATGAGTTTGAAAAGAAGACACTTATTGAGTTGGAAAGAAATACTGATTTGTTTGGTAAAGAGAAACCGATGGGATTGAAGAGGAGACATTAATCACCTTTAAAATGAAACACTGGTATTCTTGAAAAGGAGATAAGATCGTCTTGAAAATGAGATATCAGTAAGCATAGAAAGACCAACGTTTACCGAACAGTATTCCAGATCTTCGCTCCATGTGCAGGCAGACACTCTGTGTACCGTAAACAAAGCGTTGAATTAAATACAAGAATCACTAGAATGAATTAACACTTATTGACGGAGAGCTTTTATCCTTTCCTAACAAATGTTCAGAGGATTTCTTATCGTAAACTTGCTGCCAGCTGGTATCTACGTGGGGTTTAGCTGAGTGTGTAAAAAATAACTACAACTGCAGCTAAGAGGCAAACACGATTCTGTTTCACTTGCAGTATTAAGCTGAATATATTTTACTAGATTTTCACTGAAGAACTTACATACCGAGGAAAGAAAGCTTTCGTTTCAATTATTAACTTAGCGTATTTTTCTGCTAAAAGGTATAAACATTTTATTTCATAACTGTATTCAAATCAGAATCATAAGAAATAAAATTTATTTAAATTAAATAAAAGCGAAAGAAGAAGAGATTATTATGAAGCCATTAATTTCACAATGGCAGGGAAATGTTGCCGATAAGATTATAAGAATTTCCATAAACCTACGAACTGAAGATATATATGATATTTATAAATAAGAGCTTTTAGATGGAATTGAAGTTTTAGTGGAAGAAAAATGAAAACGTAGAAAAAACATGTCATTTTGCATTTGTTTCCTGCTTCGTCTGCATCTGATGCTTCAAGCGACCAAGCAAACATCGCTCAGGACATCATGAAAACGATGGCTTCTTCCGCCGCTTATAGTTGTCGTCTGTTATTTTCTCGACAACAATAGAGGGCTGGCGCTAGCCAAGAAGACCCGCCATAATTTGATTCCCACATTTCCCCGCAGTATTCCGTTCACTGAACTAACCGACTTAGTTGAGAGTGGAGTTGTGCACCAACATTTCGCTTGTCGGTAGAAGTTTCTTTGAAACATTTATTAGATTTATGAAGAAGCAGAGAAAGATGCTTAGTTGCGAAAGAAAGAGAGCGATGTTGTACCCCATGCTTTTATAAGATGTCAAAAATATTCTACCGAAGGAGAAAAAACGAAAACACTCAGAAGACCAGCCAATGAAGAACAAGTCATTCTTTAATGTATAGCCTTTTCCTTTTACCGAATTTCCGTTGTTTGTTGCTGCGAAAAAAAAATGGTGTTAAAGTAATCAGATTTCGAAGTTAAATTCGGTGCCTTAATGAATAAAGCAAAACAAGTTCTATACTCAGCAACACTGCACCACCGGGAATTGATTGCTGTTTTGTGCTCCTAAAAAGACAGAGGATCATAAGCCTGATCAGTGACTACCTCTGAAATGGTAGGGGATACAAACGATATAAGAGGGAATACGAATACTTTGACCTTTCTCTGGAACTTCTTTTAAAAATATACAATTTTTATTATATACAATTGAGCACTTTTAGCCCTGCATTCCATGGGAAAGATACGTTCGTGTTTTGGGTAGGTTGAGATTTTATGGCTCAAAAGTAACAAAATCTGTATTGCTTCAAACAGGATAAGAATGGGAACTTATAAAAGTCATTGAACTCGTGACCAAATTTTAAAATCGAAAGACTTGTAGCAAAAACGAAACGACAACGACAATAGAAGAATTACAAATGGCCTCTGACGAATATATGGAATGCTCGTTTCAAACAGAATGAAGTTTACCATTTTCAGAGTTTTAGTAGCATTCTTCAAAGGAAAAAAAATCGAAGTAATGGATGATTCAGAAAACGTACATATGTAGTAATGTATCATCAGTACTTATCGAACCTAAAAGGGATATTTCATTTATCTCCAGAAACAGCAACGTAAAAAAGGTGAATGTCTCCACCCTGAGATACAGATAGACAGACAGACGGACGGATGACAAGTGATTATAGTAACTTGTGTTTGAGAAGGAGCTAAAATAAAATACAGTAAACGCTGGAAATAACAGACTAATTGTGGGGAATGGGCTTTTTATTAAATCCGAATATTCGCTAAACAGTGCCGGGTAAGGCATGAATGTATGTGTCGTTTTTCTGCTGAGGTCCTGCCATCTTCTCAGACCTTCTACTGTGGCATATAAACTGACAGGCTCCTGTCAGACCTTCTACTGTGGCATATAAACTGACAGGCTCCTGCCAGAGCTCTGTGGCAAGCAGCTGCTGGAGGGGGGTATTTATTTATTTTTATTTATTTAAACGCTGGAAATAACAGACTGATTGTGGGGAATGGGCTTTTCATTAAATCCGAATATTCGCCAAACAGTGAATGGGATTTTATAAAAAAGCAGAGAATACAGGTGAATATATTCTTTTTTTTATATTTACTGATTTTATAACGAAATTGTGATTCATAAAAGGTTCAAAAAACTTATTTTTGCACCTACGTAGGAAATGAAAGTCATTAATAATTATTGCACGTGAGGACGGAGGCACAGGCATTATGATCAATTGTAACTTTTGTTTTACACTCATATTTATTTTTTTCCTTTTCCGCCCGTCTGTGAAGCTATGATTGATTCAATTTCAGCTTTTTCATTCTAAAATATCCCAAAATCTAACACTCGTGAAAGTCAAATTATGTGGAGCCAGTGGCACTTTACACACAGAGCGACACTCGTGCGAGTACGCGGATGCGAGACGATGTTTACTCAAAGAAAGAATAAAGATGCTGCTGAGATGCTATGGACTGGGGATACCTGGCCGTAGCTGGAAGTATCGAATATTGCTCGGACTGATTGGCAAATGACGGACTTTATCTGTTGTTTCAGCAGAAGTCTACTATTGGCTGAAATGATTTTTTCCATTAAATCCGAAGTCCGCTAAATCGAGATCCATTAAATTGAGGGTTTACTGTATATCAATAAAACATGGCAAACGTGAATGTGTGGGACCTGTGTAGAAAGCAAAAAACAACAATTTAAAATTCACGATACAAAGGCAAAGAGTGAACGTGATCGAAACATCCAACAAATTTTAGGAACGTAAAAAGTGGCCCGAAGAAAAAAACCACTAGATAAAAGATGCCCTAGTGTAATGGGCTTCGATGGCAAATGGTTGAGGACTAAAAATATATGTCTTTCTAAATTAAAAGCAACATATCTTATCGTTCGGAATGTGGGGGAAAAGCAAAGGAAACTATAAATTTAGGAAATTAAATCCATTTTAGAAGTGAAAACTTGAAGACTAAAAATTAAGAGGAATTGAAATAATGGACACTATTAATTAAACAGCCTATTTCATCGCAGGTATACTGAGAGAAATAAATATTCAACTTTACATGTTTATTTCAAATTAATTATTTTCGTTAAATTCTTTGTCTCCATAAAAGAATTGTAAGCTTTTTCGCAATCCACATGCGCCGCATAATCAGTATCTCATTTTAGGAGTTGTTTGGGTTGTTTTACCTCTGAGCGGCGCTTTTTTTGTACACCATGGGCTAAATGGCCAGGTCACATGGACCCCGAAGGCTCAGAGAAGGTTGGGGGAGGGGACCCACTGGAACAGCTGTTGGGAGACAGATGGTAGCCTCCCGTCAAGGCCATCCAGCGTGTTCTTTAACGTGCACAGGTATGGCTCTCCCGCACACGGGGCCACGGCTTTACCTCCCATCCGACGGACGGCGGTCTTTCCAACCCCATCGGTGTCCCCTACTGACCGTGGGCAGGGCGGGGAATTTTGCGGACATTTTAGGAGTAGATAGTGGCATGATGACATAAAATTGAATTATATGCCATATAAAGGCTGAGCGCAACTTTACTAGCATGGTCGGATCTAAGGGGGGGGGGGGGGCAAGGTGGACATGTTCCCTCCTTCAGAACACGAGTAAGGGTAAAAGAGGCAAAAATTATTAAATTTATTTATATTCCATGCATTTTCAAGAATATTTCTATAAAATCCTTAAAACGGTGGAGGAAATGATATGCTGCACTGGAAATCAAGTGTCTTGCCCCCCCCACTTTTATAATTTTTCCTGCTCGATTGCGTTTCTTGCCCTCCCCATCGTTTTTTTCTAGATCCGGGCCTGTTTACTAGTGTAAGTGCATGTTCGTTATCAGTAGGAATCTTTGTCAATGCAGGAGTAAAATATGTAAAACCAAAGTTACATAAAAAATTAACTAGTAAAGTATTGGGAAAAATTTATATCAACGAAACATTTATTCATATTGCAACTGAAGAAACCCAAATATCCTCTTATTTTACAGACAATCTGACATCAGGAGCATTTTTTATTTAACTGAATTTTCTGCCCTATCGGCAGAACACTCACACGTCGAACACTCAGACTAATGCTTTTAAGCTGGGCCATTGAGATATTTTTATGCCCTTCACATTGGTGAAGTCAAGAGACCTGAGATTTCAGCATCTGCTTAACAGTGTCAACTGATGCCACTGATAAGTCGCTTCTTCATCTGGTCACTGCAACTAAAGCTTTCATTACTTTTAGGAGCTTTGGCGGCAAAGTTTTCTTTGACTTCTACTCCACGAAGTCATCGGTTGGACACTGACAGTCGCATATGACTAAGGTGGCTTAAAGTGAGAAATTGGATAAATTCAAGTAACTTCCAGTCTTTTGTAATAATGAAAGAGAAATTAACCAAAGAGAACATTTCCTATGGCTTAGACAAAAGATTGAACTAAGTCGAGCGCACAGTAAGATAATTATCATGCTGCTGACAAAAGTTTCGTAATTAGCTTTCATCTTGATACATCTCATCCTGAACAAGAAAATTTAAAATGCTTTATTCTTGATGAAGTTCGCCTTTAATTCAAAATACTCTGGAGAATTTCATCCACGCTTCTTACCGCAACACGACAACCGAAAAATTCAATACGACAACTGAAAAAATTTGTTGACATTGAAATAATTGTTGACAGGTGATGAAACGGGTCAAAAGTATAAAATCTCTCTACATGTGTTTTTTGAGATGACGACGATGATGAATAAATATTTAAAAATAAAATATATATTTATATATAAACTTTTCTGTACACTGCAGAAAAAAAATTGTGGTCCGAAAAAGGATTCTCTACTTAAGTAAACAACTTCACTCGAATTCTACATGAAAATGGATCAGAACAGGATGTCCGACAGTTGGAAGCTGATTTTCAGCTATTGTGTTTTTCTTCTTACGTTAACGTTCCAACTCTGAGTTGTATCGCTATTTTCTTTGTCAAACGAAGAAGACCTCAAAAGGGAAGAGTCGTAACTTAGATGAAGAAATATTTGTATCCAAAGTTCAACAGAAATGGAATTTAAACTATCAAAAAATTAAATGTACAAAAGAAACGAATTATATTTATATGAAATATATATATTCATTTGATTCGAAGAACATGGTTTGATATAAGCATATAAAAAATTTCACGGCAGATCAAGGTTAATACTAAAATAATAAATAATATAAATTAAAATAAATATCCCTTCAAGTAGCTGCTGCCACTTTATGCGCCATACCAGAAAGTCTATCAGGATGGCAGAGAGCCTCAGCATAAATACAACACATATATCCATGTTTTGTCCGGGCTCCTCTGATCAGTAGCCAAGCTCGCTATAGTATATAAAATAAATTACCTCTTAGACAGCTGCTTGTCACAGAGGTCTATTAGATAGCTATAGTCCATCAAACGTTTGGCGGAAAACGTATTTCTCCTCTCCATTAACAACTGTCACAATTCCACCAAATGTTTGGAACGATATATATTTGTCCACTAGTAACTTTAGCAAAATCTAAGACGAAGCCAGCGCCACCCAACGTTGCCTGATCCCCAACCTTTGCAAAAGGTTATTCTCGTCCCATTGCGGATAACGATTCGGGTTTTCTTTTTATTCAACACGGGGAACCCGGAACAAAATATGGACTATTCAGTGAAGTAACTGTGGAATTTCAGGGCGCCGAAATCTGATCACGGAGAGTGTGGAGAAATAGGCGTATACAAATAAAGATTAAAATTAGACTGTATAATAGTTTGGTTCTTTCTAGAATTTGTTATAGTAGTGAAACTTGGATCCTTTGTAAACAAGGTAACAGAAAACTTGATGCTTTTGATTCTAGGTGCTTATGAAGAATCTTGGGCATTAAATGGTTCAAATTTGTAAGTAATGATGAGGTTAGAAAAAGAATCGGCAGCCTCCTTTAAGCAGCATATTGTGCAGAGACTCCGTTCGCTTGGCCATGTTGCCCGTATGGATAATTATAGATTAGCGAATAAGGTTATGAACAGTGTGTCCAAAGGCCTCAGAAAGAGGAGGAGACCTGGGATGTGGTTGGTAGAAAATGTCACACAGAACTTTGTTAGAATTGGTGTACGGTGGCCAGGTGCAGCAGTTGTAGCTCAGGATAGATATGTTTGGAGAACTAAATTGTACAATCTGGTTGGACTTATGTAGTCCATGGCTGCTTGAGGATGATGATGATGAATATAGATATAGAATCTTTTGTACCCTTTGTTTTCTTAAAAACCAAACTAATAGTCAGAAATTATTCCATTTTTATTTATATAGCCTACAAATATTTTTAAAACTATCTTTTCTATTAAGTTTAAATATATAAGTTGAATTGAAATCGACCATAGTTATTTTCCTTTACCTGTAAGGTGAGATACTTAAAAATAACTTTAAATTTTTATTTACAGGGAGGGAGGATGGAAAGCATCACCAAAGCGTGGGTCTGCTGCTCACCAGACATGCTAGTGATGCTCTTCTAGGATATGAGTGCATTAATGAAAGGTTTCTTACAGCAAAATTTCAGACAAGCATTAAAGACTTTGAATGTTATCTCCTGTTATGCCCATACTGAGGATGCTGATGAGGATGAGAAGGATAGGTTTTACGGACAACTTCACGATATTTTGAATTCTGTCAAGAAAGGAGATATTACCCTTGTACTAGGTGACTTCAATGCCAAAGTTGGTACTGACTCTGACCTTTGGGGACGAGTGATAGGCCCTTTTGGTATTGGTAGCTGCAATGGCAATGGGCAACGTCTCCTACAGGTAAGTAAACTCAATGGTTTCAGAATAACTAATACTTATTACAAACACTGCGACATACATAAGTACACATGGGTTTCACCCGATGGGCTGCATAAGAATACGATTGATTACATATTAATTAACAGCAAATGGGCTAGTTCTGTTAGGAATACCAGGGCATATAGGGGAGCTGAAATTGGATCTGACCATTACCTTGTTAAAAGTGTCTTGCAACTTAAACTTAAAAATCAGTTAGCTACTGATAAGAACTTTGGCTTGATGGCTTGGCTGACAAAGCCGAGGAAGCAGTTAGGCAGGGCAACAGCAGAGAGCTGTACCAGATAGTTAATGTTTTATGTGGTAGAAAACGGACAGGCAGACAAGGATTGCAGGATAAACAAGGTAAGGTTATTGAAGGGGAGGATTCTGTCATGGCTAGGTGGGCTGAGCATTTCAGTGATATTCTAAACAATGTGGTTAGTTCTACTCCCATTGTTTGTAATGATGATAGATGCATTGGCGGCTTTAATGTTGGCCCTATAATACAATCTAAAGTTATTTTGGCTATTTCTAAACTTAAACTTCATAAATCCCCAGGGGTAGATGAAATTACTACAGAAAAGCTCAGAGCTGGGAATGTTTCGGTTACCACTTGGATGATGAAGTTTTGAATAACTTTTATGATAAAGGCATGGTTCCTAAAGATCTTACCCAGAGCTATTCTTATCCCAATTTTCAAAAAAGGTGATCGTAGTTCTTGTGATAACTATAGGGGTATCAGCCTACTCTCTGTTCCAGGTAAAGTTCTTTCCATGATTGGACTTGTTGTCAATTGCGTTATGAATAATGTGGATTCAGAAGTGGTAGGGGATGTGTAGATCAGATATTTTCACTTAGGCAGATTCTTGAGAAATGTTTAGAGTTTCAGAAACCTTTGGTTGCTAGCTTTGTTGATTTCAAAAAGGCTTTCGACTCTGTTGATCGTCATAATTTGTGGTTGATTGTGAGATCATATGGTATACCTGAGAAGTTAGTTAACATAATGAAAGCTATCTATAATAACACTGAGTCGTGTGTGAGAGTTGCTAAGTCTTGTAGCAATTGGTTTAGCATTACTTCTGGTGTTCGACAAGGGTGCATTTTGTTTCCTTTTCTCATTAGTTTGGTTATTGATTATGTTATGCGAAATTCACTTCAAGGGAAAGATTTTGGCCTTAAATGGGCTGGAGATAAGAAAATGTCTGATTTAGATTATGCTGATGATTTAGCCCTTTTGGCAAATGATGTTGATGAGATGAACTCTTTCATTCGAGCTGTTGATGAAACTAGTAGTATAGTAGGTTTGGTTATAAACAGAGAGAAAACTAAAGTGATGAAAATTGGTCAGGCAGGTTGTGATTCAGTTCATCTGAATGGTTGCAGTCTTGAGCAGGTGTCACAGTTTAATTACCTTGGGAGCTATGTAACAGATACTGGTGATGTGCGGCATGAGATTAACAAACGAATAGGGATTGCTGCCGCGACTTTTAAGAATCTGTTAGAAATAGGCGTATACACCTAAAGACTAAAATTAGTTTGGTTCTTTCTAGGGTTAGTTATGGTAGTGAAACTTGGACGCTGTGCAAACAAGATGACAGGAAACTAGATGCTTTTGCTTTTAGATGCTTACGTAGTATCTTGGGTATTAGGTGGTTTAACTTTGTAACTAATGATGATGTTAGGCAAAGGAGTCTGCAACCTCCTTTAAGCAGCATATTGTGCAGAGAGAGACTCCGCTGGTTTGGCCATGTTGCCTGTATGGATAATTATAGATTGGCGAATAGGGTGATGAACAGTGTGCCTAGAGGCCTCAGAAGGAGGGGGAGACCTAGGATGCGGTGGGCAGACAATGTTAAACAGGACCTTGTTAGAATTGGTGTGCAGTGGCCGGATGCAGCAGATGTAGCACAGGACAGATATGCTTGGAGAATTAAACTGCGCGGTCTGGTTGGACCTCCGTGCCCATGGCTACTTGATGATGATGACGACGACGACGATGATGATGATGATGATGATGATGATGATGATGATGATGATGACGACGACGACGACGACGACGATGATGATGACGATGATGATGACGATGATGATGATGATGGTTATTTTCATCTGTTAAATCTGTTGATTTGAAAACTGGAGTAACTAATAAATGTTTAAAAACTGAAGGAAAAATTCCCTTTTCAAAAGACAAATTTATTATTTTTCTAAGTCCACACAAATATACAAAACAACTCTTTTTAATGTACAAGCTGAAATTTTCCCGTCCCCAGTACATTTATTCAGTTTTAAAGAATTTATATTACTTAGGTGTTAATATTGTAGGTAGTAATACCAATGAATTCATTATAGAGCATGTAGAGTATGTATTACTTTGTAAAAAACGAGATTATAGGTAATCTGAAAATATATCTGATGATAGGCTTCTTCAAATGGTAATAAATGTTTATGCAATTTAATTTCATTAAAATAATTTTTGACCTCTTAAATTATAATTATTGTATTTAAATTTTTTAATTGTTTTTATTGTTAGTTTTATCTAGAGTAAATATAATTTTATAATAATTCTTTTTGCAAATCTTAGTTTATTACTTAACATATTTCTGAATGTATTGAAAAGATGCGACAGTTCAGTGTTCCAGGATCTTCGTTGCATTTGTTTGCATAATTTATTTTTCTCGTTTAACGTTTTCGATAACTCCTTTGTTCACATGGTTTGTTTTTTCAAAAGCCAAACTAATAGTTAGAAATTATTTCAATTTTATTCATGTAGCCTACAAATGTTTTTAAACTATCTTTTCTATTAATTTTGAAAATATAACTGGAATTGAAATCGACCATAGTTATTTACATCAGTTACATCTCCTGATTTAAAAACTGGAGTAACTAATGAATGTTTAAAAATTGAGGGAAAAATTCCTTTTGCAAAAGACAAATTTATTATTTTTCTAAGTATTTGTATTGGAACATATTTTGTACAATTTGTTATTAATTCTTAAAGTGATGCGAAAAGTGTTAAAAAGTGTCTGTACATTTGTTTGTGTATCCAAAATCGTTTTTCAGTTAAAAGATTCTTACATTTGTATCACTTTTATGTAATGGGGGTGGTTCAGTCGGAAGCGCGCCAGGCTCTTAATCTGAAGTTCCCAGGTTCGAGTCCCACCTGTGCTACCCTGCCCATGGTCAGTAGGAAAGACTGTGTGTGTATATATGTGTTTATTCCCATTGTTATACTATAACTATAGTTTTATCTATCTATACAAGGGGTACGCCAATTACATACACACTTTCAGGTGGTAAGTGAAGCATAAAAGGTTGAGAACCACTGATCTAGACAGATGAAGAATTAGTGTATCTAGTTGGTGTCTTTACACAATGAATAAATCAAAACATAACCATATGTAATATATCCCGATATCTACAACCCGAATTACCCCCAGTTGTATCTGGGAGGCATGTCCTTCAAGGTCAAATAGAGGTCTCGTAGTGGTCAAACCTTGATCTTCCAGTGCTAGAAGCGTGATAGTGTCTGGAGTGTTTTGGGTTGTCGATCACAGAAATGTTCCGAAATTTCGAATACCGGAGGAGGGTCAATGTCCAAATTTAAATCTACTTCTGTTAGACAGCTAAAATTGGTCCCTGGGTTATGTTGGGTTGTAGATCTAAAAAATGATGTGAAATTTTGTATGTTATTGGTGATTTGAGGACAAAGATCAAATATAGATCTACCGGTGCTTGAGAGTTAAAAATTAGTGCCTGGGGAGTATTTTGAATCGTAGATCTGAGAATTTGTGTCAGATTTTTGATACAATGGGTCCTTCGAGATGAAAGATAAAATTCCGATATAACGTTATTAGAGAGATGTTGCATTCAAGTCAAATGGGATCGGAGTGATGGGCTCGAAATCAAGAGGTGCCCTGAAGGCACCGATTGATTCTAGTACTGAATGCTCTGAAATTTTTTCCCCTTCTTTTTCCAAAAAAAAACTAAATATTCACCTATACAGGTGCATTTCTCACATTTAGATATCCTCAAGCTTTTATTTTTTAAACCGCGTACTAATTTCCACTTTGCTATTCAGAGGTTTGTCTTCTCTTTCGAATTAAACCGAATTATTACTGGTTTGGATTTTTTCTCATTATGTGTGGACACACGATGATCTACCTTGAATTTAATGTCTTCTTTTCTGATATTGATATCTTCCCCGATTTTGTGAACAATGTCGGATTGGTTTCATTTGTGCTTTCAGTAAGTCCATTTGTTTCTGTATTTTCATTTCTACTATATTGCTGACAGTCTCTCAGTTGTTGTTTTAAATTTAAGATTTCTTTTTCCTTGCAGCTTATTACTTGCTTCTAATGTTTCATTATATTCCTTTAATACTTTCAATTGTTTAGTAGCTTCAACCATGAGTTTTATATAAATTCATCCGTTTCATTCAAATTAAATTCAGCACTTTGTGTACAATTATGGAGTGCGTATATACATTTATGGAGTGCAATTATGAAGTTTTCAACAGTTCCAGTTTCGTATGAAAAGTTTCTGTTGCTTCACATTTTAATTTATGCCTTTCTTCCCGTATTATGTACGTAATAGGAAGTTCTTCATATGGCATTTTAATATTAAAATTCTGTGATTCATCATTTCTGTTGGTAAGTGATATGTTTAACCATAACAGTATTCTGCAGTTCTAGACACTGAAATATATAAGGACCATATTAACAGCTGTGTGATCTCCTGATGGCATACTAATTCTCTGCTGCTTTGACTTTTGCTTTTCAATGGATTTAGATTTGATAGAGTTACTATGAAAATTCTTGCAATTTGAACTTTCCCAGTCCGTTTTCCTTTCTAGAGACACCTTCTTGAAGTTTGTGTGCTTCATACCAACACAATAAAAGTGCGCAAAACTATTAGAAGAACCATTACAGTGAAGAAATTTAATAATATCATTAGAGCTGAATTTACATAACACACACACACATGAGCGCCATCTTTTCATTAATCATTTGATTCATCTGTAAAGAGTACAAACCTCCACTGATGTTGAATCAGTTGACAGGGAGTCTGCTTCAGTTCAGACGCTCCCCCCCCCACTTTGTGGCACTGAGTGAGATGCATGCAAAGCCCTGGTCGTTTAGCATTGAGGTTCTCTCATGAATCCTTCTGCATGGGTGGAAGTAGATACATTATTCCTATAGATGATATAAGGTTCTACCGCAGTAGCCCAAGCGCTGTGATCCTTGTTCTGCAAGCATTTATCTGTTCTCCCTTGAAATTGTTGCTCTAGATCTTCGTTCACTGAATGTTCAAAATGCTCTTTATATCATTTGGAATCTTTCTCGTAGCCTGTGGGCCACTCAGAGACTTAAATTTATCCATCCAGCCATTTATGCTCGTGTGTCTTACAGTGTCAAGTCTTACAGTGTATCTCCAACTAACTTCTTCAGTCAAACCTCTTCACAATCGCACATATGCAGCGCTAAACAAAGGAGGATTTACAAATTAGATCAATTAAAGGGCCATGAACTAAGAGCTCAGGGGTCGAAATTTGCCGCACGAGAGTTTGCAGAATTTTCTACAATATTTTTTATCTTTCATTCAGTAGATGGCAAAAATAATTTTTGTTGGCCAGTTGTCATGTATTTTTGAAACATTCTGAAATTTACATGAGGACCGGAGGCTGTAAGTTATCCAACTATTAACTAGACGAAAAAGAAAAAAAAAATATCTTTCATAACACATGAAAACTGCAGTTTCAAAACATTTTTTGGTAATATTTTCCTTCTTCTCTAAATATTTCAAAGTTTGTTTTCAAAAGGAAATCTACCCTCTGATGGTAAATAATATATTCGTTTTAAGAGTTTAAAAGCATTTCTCTGAACAATACTGCTCGATAAGCAACTTGTGACGTTAATTTCCTTATTTTCGAATCTCAGTTTCCCATTTTAGGTCTTTCTTTGACCTGCCAAATCGAAATAGAGCCACGGCTTGGATAATTCACACTGTTAGAGTAAGAGGAAAAGGGCGATGGTTGTAAATTAGCATTCCAGTTGTTCGGAATCTTTCTGCGATCCATTTATTTCATCATCCATCGTTGTCCTGTTGCGGCAAGAAGCGCGGACGAAATTCTCGAGAGTGTTGCTAAATTAATGGCGAACGTCTTCAAGAGTTAAGCTTTTTAAATTTTCTTGTTTACAGTGAGGTAAGCCAAGATGAAAGCTAATTACGAAACTCTTTTTCTCAGCAGCATGATAATTATCTTACGCCCTAGAAGAGGCTTCTGGCCAAGCCACAGGAAATGGTTCCATTACTAATTCATGTGTCATTATTACTGAAGCTTCGAAGTTTTGTTTTTATTATTTTGTTCTTATGTTTCTCCAAAGTCCCTTTATGCACCTCGGCCACTGATATACTGTATACTTTAGGGATCAAATGGGGAAAGAAACTTTTCACATCTTAGTTCACCTCCTTTTCTCTGTCGTGTTTTAAGTTTTTTCACATTTTTTTAATAGTGCTATAAAGAGATTTCTTTGCATCGAATCGATCATAATAATTCCTTGAAGACAATCAAATATTATGTTTTGTAACATGCACAGGAAAATTAACAAATTCTTGTACCTATCTATGTTCAATTTAGAAGAACTAACGTTTGCAGCTATTGAAGATCTTCTAAACCTAACGAACTTTGATCTAACTGTGATTAACGACACCGATGTGCTTGGAAAGGCCGTTGTCCGTCGGATGGTACATTAAGGCGTGGCCCCGTGTGCAGGAGAGCCATATTCTCTGCCTATTAAAGAACCCCTCTGGATGGCCTTGACGGGAAGCTACCATCTATCTCCTAACAGATGTTCAGTGGGTCCCCTCCCCCAATCTTCTCTGAGCCTTCCGGTTCTTGTGCCATGGCCGTTTAGCCCATTGTGTGCAAATGAGTGCTGCTCATAGGTAAAACAACCCAACTGTGCTTAACCTTAGCTCACAAATAGTGTTGAGATTAGCTACAATCTCTCCATAGTACAATGCTACTTCTTCCATGTACAACTTGTACTTATCTGATATTTCTCATAGATCATTGGTTGATCCGCAATTGATTGAAAAGTGATTGACCTGAGTCGTCTTTCAGGTGACTGGTATGTTGTCATACTATGATCAAGAGCAGAAGTCTCGAATTATTTTATCAGTGAGACATATTGGCGCTTCTCTAAAGCAGCTGTTACAAATCTTTTTTTTCCCATCATCCCTTTTCCTCTCTCAAACTCATTCTTTAACCTTTCTATTAATCCCTTCGTGGAATTCAAAATGTTTTCCTCTATAAAACTAGTTGAAATAGTTTGAATAAATATAGAGGAAAAATTGTCATTAGCCGGGAGCGATCCGAATCCACGACCTCCTGAGAAAAATAAAAAATGTCAGGTGCCCTGACCGCTGAGCTGCCGGCCACCGAACAATCAGTGGCTTTAAGCATTAGTTGAAATAAACCATTTTTTGTCTCCTCAAACCTCGACATCAGCTGCTGCTCAAGAACCAAATGGTAGTTCAGTGGATGACCATTATGAAATGCCGCTCGAGTTTCGAGAACCTAACTAATAAACTACAGTGCACATGCATAGGAAATTGATTTATGTTTTTTTTTTTCTTAAATTAAAGTTTAGCTTAGTTTCACTATTCTCGTGTCCCGGATAGTATCTTTTATCTTGTGTATGTTTTTCTACCGACTTTGCCTTTCAAAAATTATCTTTCACATTAATTAATACGAAAATACTACCGGTAGTCAGCGAAATCCGACGCCAAATTGCAACTCTTTCCCAGTGGCTTTCAGTGAAGTAGTTCCCGAAGTTTTTGTTAAGTGAACTATACTCATTTTAATTATCATTGTTTTAACTGCATTTTTATTTCAATTAAAGTTTGAATTCAAGATTATATCTATTGTATTTGGTTTCTATAAAAGTGTTTCTCATGCAACCGTCAGATTAACCTAACGGGCAACCCCATTCCCCATGAATGCCGGATAACCAGGAGTTTCCTATATTTTGATACCGAATATATGAATTTCCATGATTTTTTTCTCGAAACAAAACTATGTTAATCTAAGAACTATGTGATATTCTATTTAATCTATTTCTAGCGAAAAACTCAAGATAACACCCCCATTGGGAACCACTCGTAAAAAAAATGACTGGCCGAACTATCATTTTATAAGATCTTTTTCACTTAAAGACTTAAATAGTATGTCTTATGACAAGAATACATAACACTTTACTAAAAGGGTTACACGTGGGATTAAAACTTGGGGGGAAATAAAATAAAATTTTCTTGGGTAATTTCAAATATATATAAATATTCGAATAAAATCAGAAAAAACATATTAAAAAATAATAAAAGAGTATTAAACATTATCTTTCAAAATGAAACAAGATCACATAGAATTGAGATTGAAACAAAAATGTCTGCTTTTTACGCAGAAAAATTCAACAATATATTTGTTGAAATATTAATTCGACTTTTTCTGGTTAATCGTTTGCTTCGACGGCCAGTAGTTTAGAGAAAACTGGTCTAGAAAACTATTGGAAAGAAAACTCATAGTCTCTCCAGCTGCCATTCACACTTCGCTATTGTTTCCAGATAAGAATGAAGACAAGATTTTCCTTTCATTCCGTTTTGAAGTGATCCACTCTAAAGTTCACTTAAGATTCTCAATTTAAATAATTCTGATCAAAATTTAAGAGATCAGAAATCCTTTAAATCGGTGATAACGAATGCTACGATCAAAGTTCAGTAAGAGCTTTGTTATTCGGGATTTTAATATCCGGAAAGCAGACATAACCGGCAACTGCTACTGATGGCTTCCTTCAAGCTACTGAAAAATTTCCGATATCCATCCGACTTCTTGTGATTTTTTTTCATTTTATTCTTTTGTTTTCTTAAGTTTTCGCAGCAGATTATTTTCACTTCCGAGGCTTTCCTAAGGCAGTAGAGTAGGGCGTTCTTAATCGGGGGTGGCAATGATCCCCCATCCCAGCCACCCCCGGTGGAGAGACGAGCAAGGTTCAAATTTTTTTTTTTTTTAAATAAACCAAGCAAGGAGACCTGCAAATGGGGGTGCGAAGAGAACTGATGGTGGATGCTAGGCTTTCATACATCTCTGCGAGGGGTGCAAAACCTAAAAAAAAGTTACACACTCTTTCAGTACACCATCAGTAAATTGCAGTATACATACAGGAATTATGTAAGAAAATGTAAGACTTAGTAAAGGCTAAAATTGTACAATAGAGTTATTAAATAATAAATCTAATGTTAAAGAAACTCTTCAGTTCTTTTACCTCCGTATTTGGTTATATCTAGTACAGCAGAAAAATTCCGTTTTTTTTTATTCATTTGGTTATTAAGTCAGTACAAGTAAAATTACTGTTCTGGTCTTAACCAGACTGTGCAAATATTGTACTGTATAAAGATTCAGTACTGTGTGAACGAAGACACGATTTTCTTTTCATTCCATTTTGAAGTGAACAACATGAATAATTCAAAAACTCTATATTTTATTCAGATTACAGTGAGAATTATGGTAAGCTACGGCCTAATAATGTTCAAAGGTAGTCTCAAAAAATTATGATTTTTCTTTTTATCTTTTTTTAATCATTTATTTATTTCATTTATTTATATCATACCCCCTCAAGCAGCTGCTTGCCACAGACGTCTGACAGTTTATATGCCATAGTAGAAGATCTGAGAGGATGGCAAGACCTCAGCAGAAAAACAACACATACAACCATGCCTTACCCGGGGCTCGAACCCAGGTCCCTTAGATCAGTAGCCAAGCGCGCTACCATCCTCTCAGACCTTCTACTGTGGTATATAAACTGACAGGCTCCTGTCAGACCTCTGTGACAAGCAGCTGCTTGAGGGGGTATTTATATTTATTTATATCATTTATTTATCCAACAATTATACACCTTCGTTCTGTGTTCTTCCGCTAATGTTAATACAGTTACATCTTATTGCATTTGTTAAACTATTTCAGTTGAAAATTTCGACATTAAATAATTTGCTCTCTTTACTAAACATTTTACCCTTTTTCATTTCGAATATTTCAAAATAACATTGGAATTTTTATTTTTACATTCAACACTACATAAATTGTTAGTCAGTATTAATAGTAAATTTCTAATTTATGTTATAAAAACGAAAATGAAGAAGTTTTGAAAGTTATGGACTAGAATTATTTATTATTCTATAATATATTATATGTAGGCTATAATTAGTTGTATATTAATTATTAAATAAGCCAGTGTTGCAAACCTTTAATAACTGGCAGATTTGATGAACCTGCAACACTCCCTCGGATATCACATAACAAAGCTTTTACTTTGCTTAAGAATGAAATCATAAAACAACTTCATGCAACTGCGTGCCTTTAGTTTTTGCTACCATAAAACAGTTATTATTAAATTTAGTATATATTCCCTGAAGCCGACCCAGTAACAAATGTTTACGTCAATACCCAAAGGATCACTGTGATTCACATGTTCAAAGTCTGTTGTTTTTCCTTTTCCCTTTATTTTTATTTTGACATTCCTTTGATATGAACGTTAGAGATATGTACCTAATTAATATTAAATTGTCATGAAATTTTACTTCCGTTGCCCATGAGAAATGTTAATTAACATATACAAATTGAGGAAATCCAACTCCACAGGAGAGTTTTTCCTTTTGTAGTTTTTTTTATCTTCCATTTTTTGATATTTTATAATCAATTCCTGATTTTAATTAATGACAATAATTAATTTTTAATTAATTTCCAGATTTTAATTTTTAGTTTCAGCTGCTTTTTATTGATAATTCCAATAGTTCGACTTCATGTAATCTATTATATGCAAAACTATGTGATACCACTGATACTACTACATATATGCCAGCTTTTGTTTAATTTCATCAGAATTTAATAAATTGATCGACTGATTTTGTTTTGTTTCTATCAGGATTAGACCTAGGCAGCATCATATCTCATTTTTCAGGTTATTAAACTGATCGTTATTCCTTTTAACTGTTTCCGACAGTCCGCATACGTCAGCCATCCATTCCTTGGCATCCTTTTCGGCTGTCATTTGCCGCACAGTGATGACAGCTTCAGAGGCTTTCTTGTCGCAGCTGTCAGTTTCAGAAAAAACAATATCAATATGTTTTACTGTACCTCAGAAATCTCTCAACTTAAACTTTGATACTTACAGAAACTTTCCGGTTAGTTAATGAAAGACCTCTTTAGATAAAAATTTCGATAGCGTCTCAACAGTTTTAATTAGCCGCTACCTTCAGGCTTTTAGAATTTTTTTGGCTATTTCTTTTTGTCTCCCAGTGGCAAAAAAAAAACCAATGCAGTTTTTGCTCCTGTCGCACACGTTTCCTTAATTCTGAACACTGTAAGTAGTTATTAACAAATTAATTATAAAAAGAAAAACTTTCCTTCAGTTCGATATCAATGGCTTATGTCGTATCCCACGATTAATTTGTTTTTTATTGAAATGCCGTGACATGAATTTATTATTGCAAAATACATATCTTTCTCTATACTAGGGTAGTGATGCGAACCTATAGCACGCGAGACAATTTTTGTTGGCACGCCACTGGGAGGAAAAAAGAAATATACTTATCTATGGCTAGTGTAGAGACTTGGAAAATATGGCCATTCACAAATTAATGCATGTATATGGATGAATCATTGGTAGCAAGACGACGACTATGTTGCTTTTAATGAGTTACTTATTAATTATTAATTTATATTTATATAAACATATTGCTCCCATATGTTACAAAATCTCTCCAAATAACTGACTTACACATTGAATACTGCATAATAAAAATATATACTGCATATATAACTGCATAATATATACTGAATATAATACTGTATAAAAATATATGCACAGTATATATAAATATATACTGCATAATAAAAATATATACAGTATATATAAATATATACTGCATAATAAAAATATACGTATTAAAATATATCATTTATTCACTGATTTCCTTTAGAGCACTTCTCCCTACCTTAAGTATGGTTGCGGTTTGCTGCTACGTGTGAAGTTTTACTCTCGCAGCCAATGAAAATTCACTTCATTCTGAAAACGGTGGCGAAGCATCAGTGATGAGCTGCTCATAGTTAAGTGGAGATTGCCGCGTGTGAGTTTATGTGTGGGATTGAATGATTTTGGTTATGATGAATAAATGTTTTATGTTTTTTAATTTACTCTTCTATAATGGCGAATCTAAAATTCAATGATTCATATCCTTATATTTAAATCCTTAGTATTTTGTATCATTTACTTTATAATATGTGATAGACGGATGTGTAACCTTAACTGGCATGGCATTTTTATAGTATGTTGGTAGCATTGGCACATGAGCTAGAAAGTGTTCTCTATTTCTGTAATCTTGGGACTTGAGCTCGAAAAAGTTCACCATCACTGTACTAAAATTATTCATAACTCTATGCATTTTATCGTGTTCTTGAGGAATGTTTATTACAGTATAAATAACGAAGATATCTCAGCGAAGTTACTCCACCTTTGAACTTCTTGAACGAAGCTTGAGCAGCACGAATGGAGACTTTCCCCTCATCTTCCACTTCGCATATTTCTCGGGCAGTTTCGGTAGTTTGAATTCTTTTTTCCAATAATGATGTAAATTTTCACGAATTTCAATACTTCATTCATTGTACAACATTTCTAACGATGAAAACCAAGACTCCGATACTTGTAACAGATATGGACTGAGGCAGTGGACTTCATTCTTTCTCCTAGTACTACTTTCAGAAATGTACATATGTAAAGTATCATATTACCGCTCAAGCAGCTCCTTGCCACAAAGATCCGACAGGAAACTTTCAGTGTAATACACCATAGAGACGATCTGTGAGGAAACCGAGACCTCAACTGAAGAACAACACAAGAAATATTCATACCTCATTCAGAACTCGAACCCGGGTCCCCCTGATCAATCGTCAAGCACGTTAGCCACGCTGCCACCGTGTTGGTCATGTGCATATTAGGAGTCATAAATTTATTTATGAAATGTTTTGTAATTATTAAAAATGTTGAATACATTGTCAAATTTTGTTTTTTGAAGTCTTCTTTCATGTGATATTCATGTATGCTGGGAATGTCTTTAGTAAAATGGAAACAAATGCATTTGTTTGCTGGAAAGAGAATAAATAAGAGTATCTATTACAGACGGAGTTGTGGAATCTTGAACGTTGACACTAGCGAAGTTGTTAGAGTTATATGGAAAATTAAATCCATCTTTCGGACCAGCCGACACATCTGAAAAGAGAATGACGTCAGGCTTGACTCACACAGACTGGCCAAATTATTACGAACATGCATCATGAGCAAAGTACCATGAAACAAGCCAATCATTTCTTACCGACGTTAGTACTCTATTTAGCTACGAAGCCTTTAAAAGCCGTAAATGCATGGTGGAAAACAAAGAAAGTGAAACATTAGCAAAAAGGGTTTTAGCAAAAAGGGTCGAAAGGGGACTCATTGTTAGAGTTCGATGGACAGGAGCATCCGTTAACGAAGGTAAAGGAACTCAGCGGAAAGACATGGGACATAATATCCCAAGTGTATGGATAATGTCAACGGTCTCAAAAAAGTCCGCTAATCTTGGCAATTGTGGGAAGAAAAGGTGACAGGCAGAGGCAGGAGTTTGTTTGCTCGAATTGTACGGCAAAACAGAACTGCTACATTTCATCAGCTGAAAGAGATGACCTCTAGCAATACTACAAAACTATTTTCAACGAAAACTATGCGCAGAGAATTAAAAAATTTGAAATTTGGGAACTCTACCATAATATATATGACGAAATATTAAGTACGTGTTCATAATTATTTGGTTAGGCAATGTATGTCTTGAAGGGGCTTAATGGTTTGCACGACTGAAAATGATAGAGACATCGCCCAAAGCATTGGTGATAATGCTTAATTCTCAGATAGCATTTGTAAAGAAAGCTATCATTTCTCATAGTTAGGAAAGAGGAAATTTTCTATCCTGTATATATATTACAGGATGATCTATGATAGATATCATAAGTGGACCTCATGGTGGGATCAGTATGAAATGCGACTCTAGTTTACAGTAGTTAAAGAAAGCAGTATATAACATTTCTTGTGACTCCATAAAGACAGAAAGTATCTGTGTGACTACTCTGTAAAGTCAGCTGTGTAATGTGTTTATGTAAGAGACGTACTTCAGGCAACAAGATAGCAAATCAAATATTTACAGTTGAGGTGAAGGAAAGACGAAAAGGGGGCAATGGATGATTAATATTACTTCCGAAATCGAAGTGGATTAAAATGGTTAAATTTATAATTAGGTGCTTTAGCAGTTATCGAACTTTCTTGAGTGCTGTTTCAAATGATTCGTTCCCTGAGAAGATACAAAGATTTTCGACGATTTCTGGCGCTAATGACATTAAAGTGTGTCATCAGAGTTATTTTCCTTAACTACAATCATTGGGAAAAATAACAAATCCCTCAGAGTTGTTAAATATAAATGTTTAATATTGATTTTCCATCAATGAGAGCTTGACTGAAACAACTGAGACTGTGTTATTGTTTCAGCAATGAAATGAAGGATTTCCCAGACAGAAAAATATATTTTCTGCTTTTCAAAATTTGACGTACTTTAGTATGCATTCCGTAATACTAACCGATTGAGATATTTTTAATTTTATTACTTCATTATGTTTGTATTCGGTTAACGCTCTTTTTTTGTATATTTCATACACGTAGGTAGTCACAGGACACTTCCGCTATTAGTAAATCGATCCATATCGATATAATAATCGTAATCGTTTAAGCTCCCCTGTTATCGCGCTTTCGACCACGACCCCTTCTCGAAAACTCCCTGACTTTTCTTGATTTCAGACCCCTGGTTGAACCACCTATATTTTTATCCCTCCCCCTCTTTAAAGACCCCCTGGTTGACCCACCTGTATTTTTAAGCCCCCCTGAAAAGTCCCCGATTGTTCCTAACCCAGGTTTTTTGTAATTTTTGATGGCGCCATCTAGTGTTTAAATCACACATACTATATTTTAGGAAGCACTCTATTTAAAATAAAAATCAATTTCCGAATGGTCACTCGATTCCCACTATCTTTACTTCAAACAGCGCGTTAAACCGATTACGCCAAGGATCACATATCTCAAACAGGCGTGTTAACCAATTACGCCAAGGATCACATATCTCAAACAGGCGTGTTAACCAATTACGCCAAGGATCACATATGCTTGGTGTTTAAATGTGGATGAAGTAGTAATAAGCGATCATTATAAATTACGAATCTCTTTATTCCTTATTAATTTACGAATATATTATATATTTATTTCTTGTAAATTAAGAATATATTATTTTTAAATGATTTCCTCCCCCTAGAAAATCACATTTAACTTAGGAATAAATTATATATGATTTTTTTTTATTCCTGTAAAATCACATTTAACATAGGAATAATTATTTTAAAATCACCTTTAACTTACGAATAAATGTAATATTCCTTGTAAATTAGGAATATATTTTCATAAATGAATTTTGTTTTAATCTACGAATATATTATTTTCATCATTTTTTATTTCTTGTGAATAAGCACGTCATCTTCTCACCCCTACTGTTTTACTGGCGGATGGATTTACAATCTGAAAAGTCCTGAATATTTTAAAACATTATTTTTTCCAAAGAAATACACCTCTTCGCTCCGTATAATCCTTAGTGGTGTGATTCTGAGAAATATTTTTAGAAATAAACTTTCCCATTCTGCGAACTAAATGTAATAGGCCGAAAATTTATATCTTTCTTGCACATTTTTATTCTCAACCACGTTGCATAGACAGACATCGCAATAACAGAAATCAATGCTTGAAAAAATAACTGTTTTCATAAGTCCCATTTATTGAGTCCACATTCCCTCATGGCTGATTTTTTCCCTCCCTATCATCCTGCATTTTCACAGAACCACGTTTTATTGATGGGCGTGGGTACCATAAGCATTATTTCAACAATTTGTAGAAGGTCCTACCATTTGTGAAACAGAACAAGAAATAAACATTATTTTTCCAAATAACAGAAGTACACTCTTTGCTTAGGAATAATAATTATCAAAGTAATTGGATAAACTTTCCCAATCCGAGAACTAAATGAAACAGATCAAGAAATAAATTATCTCGCACATTCTCAACCACGTTTTATTGACGGGTCCTGCGAAATAAAAAATTATTATTACAAATCACACGTCTCTGAAAAACAATTTATTAGAAAAATTTCTCGATCTGTGAAAGACAAAGTTCTCACATCTGATTAATACCATCGTTAATTCCCGGGAGATTCTAAAATATCAATAAAAAGGGTGCAGGAATCGTGTTCGAAATATATTTGTTAAAAATATGGATCCAAGAAAAAAAATTACTTCACGTTTTAAAAACACTTATTTTAAGCATCTCCTACAGCTTTTAATACGCAATGTTAACCTTTTATCGTCGTGCTCTCTTGTTGACAAAGTTCATGGTCTGTTGTCAATGAGTGACACGAGGGTTCACAGATTGAACTCCAGATGGACGCTAGATGATTTCTTTGCATTATTTGGCAACACTACGATTTCAGAAAATTTTTTTGCCTCGTTAATTACGAGGAGTAAGGAGTTTATCGCTCGTCGGTCCAATTCAACATCGTGTTCTTATCACTAAGTTGGCGTGTAAGGCTCTTCTAGCAAACTGAGTTGTTTGCAGTTATTTTACGCAAATCACCATAAAACCTCTTACCGAGAGATGTTTGTTATTTGCATACGTTTAATTTCACAGCAAAATGCACAGTTCAGGCATGTGAGAATTCCTTAAAGTGGGAGACCACATACGAAAGTTCCTGAATGCATGACTGTATGAGCTGAAGGAGAGCGTTCAAGTGACAAAAACTAAGACAGGTCTCTTAGAAAAGATATAATCTTAACCTATGAAACAAAGAACCGAAGACTTCCCCTATTGAGAAGAACTATGTGATACGGACATAATTTGAGCCAGAGAGGCTTTTAAATGCTGTGAAGAAATTTGACTCTTATCATCATCTACAAGTTGACGGGTATGAACGATATTTGGGAAAATGCATTCATTCGTATTTCAGAAAACGGTGGAAAAGGTTTGAATGCATGAACACACGAGATTTTACTTTGAAAAAATAAGGACAGAATTTTGCGAGAGAGTGACTTGAAACAGTCCTTCGGAAAAATACAATTGCATTCATTAAGAACACAAACTGAATTCATGCTAAAATATCATTTTTCACACCAGATTTCATCTGACTTGGAAAACTATTGTTAAAAATTTATGTGAGCGAGTGACTTGACAGATTGAATCACTCATTTTCCATGAGAATATACTATTATGGCGCAGAATCGGGGAGAAATATATTTCAACGAAAAATTCATTCAGTTGTATATATTACGATCAGAAATATAATTCAGTGGAAAAATTTTAAACAAGAAACGTAAAACATGTTCTTATTTCATACCAAATTTTATTTTACCCAAATTTTGTTCATATTTTGTAGGTAAGATACAAAATTAAAACGAACAAAAATTACTGGAATGGATGACAGAAATAACGGAAAAATCAGCAACGTACATGGAAGAGGATAAGAAAATATCTTCGAATGTGTGAAAATATCTTGAAATATATGGAATGGATGACACAATTTCTTGAAAACATACTGTGATGGGAGAGAAAACAAGTGCAAAATCGCTCCAATGGAGTGAACTACAGTGAAATCGATTACTCACACAGGACAATAAAAGGCATAGAAGAATGGCCAGAAAATGTACAAAGTACTAGTGGGTGGATGACGGATTATCTTCTAAATATGAGAATATACAGGTATACACAGTAAAATATTTACGTGTTTAAAAGCATCACCGCAAACTCTTTCAAATATATATCGTGTCTGCTTCTTAATTGCGATTTACTTAGCAGTTCTTTCGAGCACAAATGCTGAAAGATAGAAATTTCGAAGAAAGGTGATACATGCAGCAGTTAAAAAGCGGTAAATGGGGAATTTTCTCGGTTATGACATTTAACTCTCGCCATCTAGTGGGTAAAAGTAATCCTGAAATCTATCACAAAAATTCGTCTTTACCAGAAGAGGTAACAGGGGAAATCCATTTTCAAACCATTTCTTGTTAAGAGCTAAAATTATTTGATGAATGGATGACAAAATACCTTCAAATACGGTGGAGTGGATAGTTTCAAAATACATTGCAATAGCTGAAAAAAACCAACAAAATTTCAGAAAAATGCTTTGATATAGGTAAGAAAGCAAACATTTCAAAATAATCTTTATCATTTCAACACTGTTGAAATGGAACAATTAACTTGGATGAAAGAAATGTTATCTTGAAAATACTCGAACGTAGTTTCAAGATCGGTTTCGTTATTCAATGTTGGATGTCACAATCTTTAAAAATCAAAAGTTTTCCATGCCCAACTAAACTTTCGATGTCGACACCTATTGTGACAATGCGGGGAAAAAAAACCGTTACCCAAACCAACAATGTTGAAAGCCTCCTATAAAGGGGATCACAATCCCATGTATTAGTGTTTTCCAATTTTCAATCCCTCTTCACAGCCACCTGGGATGTCACAATCCTTAAGATTCCTGAAATTTACCAATTCCAACTAAACTTTCGTCGATAACATCCGGAAATGCCAACTTTACTTTTTAAACCTGTAGTACAGGAGAAATTTTATAAGGGGGCATCAGAAACCGATAGAGAAGAGCTACCCTCTTTTGATTCACTCTCTGCTTCTCCTTCCAAGAGAAGCTATGCAGGTGTGAAAGACATTTTATCGGGTTTGCTGAGATAACGACGGGTGGTTTACAAACACGAACTCTTGCATCGGAAACACTAAAAATCATGAAACTTGAGGTGTTGTGAGGGATGTGGTCCAGTGCTCTCACGAATGATGTCCGAAACTTATCTGTAAACCACGAAAGGAATCTTTTCAAAATTAACCTTTTTTTGTGCTTGTAGGCTAATGGGTTAAGGTTAATGCACCATTCATGAGAGCTCAGGCCCTACTCCTCACAAAAACTTCAAGTTTCATGATCTTTAGTGTTTCCGTGGCTAGAGTTCGTGTTTGACGATGTAAACCACCCGTCGTTATCCCAGCAAACCCGATAAAATGTCTTTCACACCTGCATAGCTGCTCAGCTAAGTAAATCGCAATTAAGAAGCAGACACGATATATGTTTGAAAGAGTTTGCGGTGATGCTTTTAAACACGTAAATATTTTACTGTGTATACCTGTATATTCTCATATTTAGAAGATAATCCGTCATCCACCCACTAGTACTTTGTACATTTTCTGGCCATTCTTCTATGCCTTTTATTGTCCTGTGTGAGTAATCGATTTCACTGTAGTTCACTCCATTGGAGCGATTTTGCACTTGTTTTCTCTCCCATCACAGTATGTTTCAAGAAATTGTGTCATCCATTCCATATATTTCAAGATATTTTCACACATTCGAAGATATTTTCTTATCCTCTCCCATGTATGTTGCTGATTTTTCCGTTATTTCTCTCATCCATTTCGTCATATTTTGAAGGTATTCTATAATCTCCAATACACTTTGTTTGATTTTGCATGCTGTAATGTCTTCCACTTCGACCAATTTTGAAAATATTCTCCCATCCACTGCAATGTGTACGTATTTACTGTTATTCCAAATTCACTGCATATAATGTCTTTTAAGCAATTCTGCCAACGATTTCGTTGGTTTTTACAGTTGTTCTCTCTGACATTGCAATTTATTTCGAATATATTCTGTCATCCATATATAATAATGAATGTAATGAATCATAAATTTCGACAGTGTGACCCTAGTATACTAATATTTTCATGGTTTTTCCGTGTTACTCCTGCTAAAGAGGGACTTTTATCACTTTGTCTTTAAGATCAATTTTCCTCCACGAGATGGCACGAGTTAAAAGTCATCGCTTAGAAAATTCCTGATTTACCCCGTTTTTGTTTGGTGCATTTATCACTTCCTTTGAAATTTCTATCTTGTAGTATTTTTGCTCGAAAGAATAACAAATAGATATTAAGAAGCAGATACGTTATACGTTTCTGATATATCTAAAATATTCTATTGTCTAATCCTGTACACTCTCACTCCTGTATATTTTGAAGAGAATCGCTGTCCATTCCTGCGTACGTTATTCATTTTCCTGTTTTCCTTTTATGCTTTATTTTTCTTGTGTGAGGTTTCTAAGTAATTTGCTGTTTTGAAGTGATTTTTACAACCATTCGGAGATATTCTCTGATCCATTCCCGTGTATTTTGATGATATTTTCCGTTATTTCGGACATCTATTCCAGTATATATTGAAGGTATTCAATCAACTCCAGTGTACTTTAATTTTGCAATTTTTGTTCCATCCAGTTCCCAAAGTATTTTGAAGATATTCTGCCATTCATTGCAAAGTGTGCGAATTTCAGTTATTCTGCTATCCATTTCTCTGTATTTTAGTTATTCTCATTTAATTTTACCAACCATCTCGTTGTTTTTATAATTTTGAGGGGGTTCGTTAATGCATGTAATTTGATAAAACGGCGTTGTCACAGAACGAAAGAGCTCATTGTTGTATAGAGAAAGGGTACTAGACCGATGTTAGGAGAGAAATTGAAACCTCTTGTCTAGGCAATTCAGAGTTTTTTCTGACGCTAAGAAAGTATGGCTTTCTGTAAAGTCCCATCCGAAGAACAGTTGTATTTTTCAAAGCGGTGTCACCTTTCTCACGGAGGACAGAGGTTAACAGAAATAAAGTCTCAAAGGCGTGTATCTGTATTGGAGGCGTGCCTCTGTATTATATGCGATTTTACAGTTAATCTGACTATTTTATCACACTATGCTGTCAACCCTCAAGTTCAGTACATTACGTTTCACATATTTTTTTTATCAATCAGATCAGTCCATTCACGGTTTTACCGCCATTCCCGATTCTTATTCAAAGTTTTTTGCCAACACCTGTTTTCCTGTTCCAAGTTTTATCACCGAACCACTTTCTTGTATAAAGTTTTAATACCTTAGCAATTTCTTGTTTGAAATATATTAGTACATGACACCAAGTTTGCCACACGCTGTCATTTTTCCCATGTTATCCGAAGGGAAGTCAAACCTCTACATAACTTAGTATTTGTACCCTTTGATATTCATTTCTGAATTTTACCTACTAAACCAAATTTTTTTAAAAAGAAGAACACTGTTCCAGTTTTGTGTTTCATCATCAAACCAATTTTATGTTCAAAATCTTTTTGTATCCAACACAAAATTTCTACACTAAATCACATGTTATCCCTATGGGAAGGAAAATTTCACCTTACACCATTTTTTGATTGTTTAATATTTCTGAGCAGTTACATCGCACCGTAGCCCCCCACGAACAGTGCTTTCCCCTATGACGTCACCGACCACGCCCTGTGTTACATCACCAACCACACCCCTTGTTAATATTCATAATTAACATTTCATAATTAATATTTCATTCATATTTCATAACTGTTATATACCTCATTTCCGGTTTTCATTCCCTGTTACATAACTTTCGACCAAGCCCCCTTTTCAAAAACTTCCGATATCGCGCTTTCAACCACGCCCCTTCTTGAAAAGTTCCTGATTTTTCTTGATTGCAGACCCCCTGGTTGACCCACCTCTATTTTTAAGCCCTCTCTTTAAAGACCCCCTGGTTAACCCACATGTATTTTTAAGCCCCCTCTTTAAAGACCCCCTGGTTGACCCCCTAAATTTTTGAAGCCCCCCTGAAAAGTCCCAGAATTTCCTAACTCACCTGAAAAAGTCTTCGATTTTTGCTGTCGCCATCTAGTGTATACCATGTGTACTCTACTTTAGCAAGATTTTAACCGAAATTTTTCCAAGTCCCAATTTTTGACTCCCCCTCATTAAAAAACCCCCCTTATCAAAAATCTCCCCTTTATTAAAAACCCTATCAAAATTGCCACACCCTCTTTAATTAATCCATTATCAAAAGTTCCGCCCCCTTTATTAAAAAACTCCTGACGCAAATTTTTATTTCCTCGTAAATTAAAACTAAGTTTAAAAATTTATGTGAACCAGTGGCTTGACAGATGGAATCACTCAATTTCCATAAGAATATACTATTCATTTTTATTAATTGGGAATTTTTATTTCATGTATTTATTCCTTATTCACACTTATCGAAACTGACGTCCCCTTTATTAATACGCACCCCCTCATTAAAAAACTCTGGACACTATTTTTTCAACCTTTGCAAATGTTTATTTCAACGTTCAGGCTATCTGCTTCATCCCTTTGGCGGTCATCTTCGATAAACTCGTTATTCATCATAAAGTCCTCCCCTTCCTCCTTTTTTAAAAAACCTTCATTAATTAAAACTCTTAGCAAACGTTCCACCCCTCACAACCCGAGCGGTCATCTTGAACGGTTACCCTTCTCGACATTTCCACCGACGGTCATCTTGCATCACTTTACCCTCTACGCTGTCGACACCACTTTCTCTCTGTATCAGACGTGATGTGTTACAACGCAAAAACCAACTCGCACCTTTGATCGTAGTTTTCGGAGACATCTCGAAATTTTTCTAAGTCCAGAGATGTCACTCATTGACAGCCCTTCTGGCTAAACCTCATTGTCACCCCCAATTCCACCCCCCCCTTTGTATCAGGCCATCACAGGAGATACGGTATGGAAACAATGTTTTGGAAATAATTTTCCATCCTCTTATCGAAACATCCCATCTCCCCCTTATGATAGGTCAGCTATTTTGTAAATAAACAATGTTCTCCATCGGAAGAAGACAAACCATTTTGAAATTTCCCTTCACGTCCCTAAACCTCCAAGTGTTGGTCTCTCTTATTAAAATTAATCTCCATTGGGTTGAAGGATGCTGCAATCAGATATCTGTGTTGACACATATTCTGCACTGCACTTTCTGCCAGGACTTGTTTCGGAAAGTGATTTTACGTTGAATTCTTATTTTTGCTGCGTCTCAATTCATTACTCTCCGTATTTTCATGTTATACTAAACCTTTTCAAAAACCACACGAATCACACAGATAAAAAATTCCTTACAAATTTCAAACACCACCCAATTTATTAACTTGTTTTCCTTTACTAAGTCACTTCAAAGACATCGTGATTGCAAAAGAATGACTAATAAAACTAACTTTTTTAATTTCCGTATATCCGTTACGCGACTGGGTCACAAGTTTAAAACTTTTTATTCCTAATAATTATTGTCGCTGTATCCTCAGTACATGCTTCACTTATGCAAAATATTACTCTTTCCTAGGAAGTAACGTTACTCAGTAAAAATCGATAACAAAATATTACTCTTTCCTAGGAAGTAACGTTACTCAGTAAAAATCGATAACAAAATATTATTTCTTCCTCGGAAGAAAAATCAGCTAATTGTTTGAAAGTAAGATATCGTTTTTTTAGAAAAATCTACAATTCTAAACGCTCTCACAGTTTCTAAAAATCATCTTTTTCTCCGTTTACGGGTGAACATCTGGTCACAAGACCAATGATTCATCACGCTAATGAAATTTTATTTTGCGTTGCGACCCCTCGTTACTAGACGTGTGATCGTTACGCTTATTTACAAAGTCAGTTATCTTTCATTGGATAAAAAATAATTCTGCAAAGAGTTTTGTACATGGTTGAATGTTATAGAAAGTAAGTAATGCTAAAAGTTGAAAACAATTCATACGTTGCGGGTACCCTTGCGATGCGTAAAACATCTAACTTTAGTTCTACATCCAAGTACAGCATGAACTTAAGTGTATGTTAATGGAGAAGGAGACATTAGTTTTAACAAATAATATAAAATACACTCGTACACTAAGCTACTAGGATTCATCTATAAAAAATAATACACTTAATAAGTCTCACTAGATCGATATACTGATAACCCTCTCAACTTACCTGAACTAATCCGTCGAAATTTTATTTGCAACTGGACTGATAGACAAAATTTAGCAAATACTTCAGCAATTATATCAGAATATCTTGGATTCTTCGCTATGTTATTGGTAACAGAAAAATCCTCCTAACTGAACATTTCAGGAGTAATTTAAATGTACAAACCCGAGCAATAATCTTTGGATACTTATTACTGTTCAGTCACACCAGTGAAAATGAATTCCCCCCTTGTGCAGAAAAGCGACACTGATATACCTTTCATGCAAAACGATCGTGGACTGATGAATTTTTTCCCGTTATAGTGAACGATTCCCACACCCACACACATGGATGTGCAGCGGGCTAACTACAATAGAGACCGGTGAATTTTACACTTAATAGTCACCTCAATAATGTCTTTTCACAACCACAAGGGCATCTCGAGGGCTCGCACTGGTGATGGACGGAGTCATTTGCTCTGACATATACGTTGTGATCGGAGCCATTTGCTCTGACATATACGTTGTGATCGGGCCTCAGGAAAAGAATTCTGCACTATGTCACAAAACTCGATGTTCTCATGTAGAGCGTACATTGGATATAGGGGACAGAAAAAAAATAATGTCTTTACAAAATAAGAGTCACTCAGTGTAAAATATTCCAAGTCCAGAAATGCACTTCTTAAAAAATAGGAAAATTCCCTTCATACACTCTCCCACTTCTTTAAATTTAGCACTCCCTCTATTAAAAATGCCGAAAGTTTCTACTATTCTTGTCGCTTAATCTGAAGAAATGGCACAGAGACGGCCACGTGAACAGGCAGTCCAGCCGGCGACGACTCAAAGGTCATAGGACACTTATGCACTGACCTATGGAACACCCCTTCGATGTGAAAACAGATAAGCCAAAGCATATCTAAATCCTTTACTTATGGAAAGAGCTGCCACACCGTGACTTTTATCTTCCTCAAGGATCTTTTCAACCCTAATGACAAAGTGAAATAATTATTCGTTTCATGACGAAATACAGCTTTTTAAAAGAATAGGTCAACGGAAGCTCCAGTATGCTGCCGTCTTAATCTTCGGGAGGATCTTTTCGACTTAACGACACAACAGTTTACCCTGTTCAAAAACTCCAAGCAGTCAGGAAACTTTGCATTGTCCTCTTATATTGTCCATCGCAATTAAAGAAAGTATGTTGTGGTTACCGGGAGAATACGGTTTTATCCCAGCACAAAAGGAAATATTATACATTAGAAAGAGAAAATCACTGTTAGAAGGAACCCATACAGAAAATTGCTAATGTCATAAGAAATATGTGACGTATTTCACAAAACGGTACCGATGTAGCAAAAAAATTCAGCGTAAAAATGGAAAAACAAACAAAAAAAGTATCGTTTAATATGAGTTTCGCAGAAAAATAGAATTCGAGCTATAATTCAGAATAATAGAATTCGGAATAATGGATGTGTGAAAATTTCATTCCCAGTGTGATATGAAGTAGAAGTAATGCGAAATGAAATCTGTAACATTAATCCCTTGTCATTTGTTAGGTGGCGGTAGCGTTAAAACGCACTATCAACCACGAATTTTCAAATGACATTCAGGGGTATCATTTCCATCAGTTATGTTTCAACTTCTTTTATTTTTCGAACCAATAACCACGATAATGTACGGTTTCTGCGGGACAGTTCCGGTGGTGACTTCGATGCGAAAATGGCGCAGGGGACCATCTTTCGCACACTAGCGATATGACCATGCATTATGCTAAAAAACAAACCTGGTCAATGAACGATGCATTTCCCATAGATCATGTGTAATTAAGATTTGAACTAAGAAATCATGACATGGCTGAAATTAGAAGTGTGTGGAATATTTTCATATATGAACATGTAAAGTATAAACGTAGATTTTTATATATGAACATGTAAAGTATAAACGTAGATTTTCATATATGAACATGTAAAGTATAAACGTTGATTTTCATATATGAACATGTAAAGTATAAACGTAGATTTTCATATATAAACATGTAAAGTATAAACGTAGATTTTCATATATGAACATATAAAGTATAAACGTAGATTTTCATATATGAACATGTAAAGTATAAACGTAGATTTTCATATATGAACATGTAAAGTATAAACGTAGATTTTCATATATGAACATGTAAAGTATAAACGTAGATTTTCATATGTGAACATGTAAAGTATAAACGTAGATTTTCATATATGAACATGTAAAGTATAAACGTAGATTTTCATATATGAACATGTAAAGTATAAACGTAGATTTTCATATATGAACATGTGAAGTATAAATGTGGAATATTTTCATATATGAACATGTAAAGTATAAACGTAGATTTTCATGTATGAACATGTAAAGTATAAACGTAGATTTTCATATATGAACATGTAAAGTATAAACGTAGATTTTCATATATGAACATGTAAAGTATAAACGTAGATTTTCATATATGAACATGTAAAGTATAAACGTAGATTTTCATATATGAACATGTAAAGTATAAACGTAGATTTTCATATATGAACATGTAAAGTATAAACGTAGATTTTCATATATGAACATGTGAAGTATAAACGTAGATTTTCATATATGAACATGTAAAGTATAAACGTAGATTTTCATGTATGAAAATGTAAAGTATAAACGTAGATTTTCATATATGAACATGTAAAGTATAAACGGTAGATTTGCACTAAGGATGTCTGTATTTTCGGACACGTTCTCATGCTCTTTTCAGGTATATTTCTACAGTTACCTGCTACGTTTGAATAAGCGCGTAAGTAAACTGTGTATCAGGGTGAAGGTGATTATTTTTCGCTGCAAGCATACGTTTTTCGACAATAATATGAATTAACATACGTGTTTCATTATGCGAGTAAATCTAACACGTGCATTTCATGTCTAAGTAAGAATCGGTTTAGTTATTTTTACTTCATGAGAAAACATATTTCTATACCAGTGTAGAGTTTTTAGAACAAGTATGTCAGTGCACTTTGTTTGTGTAAGTGTCAGAGTGGTTGTTTTTCTCGCACCGCTGTGGAATTCTTAGAACAAGTACACTATATTTTATAAGTGTGAAAGTGGCTGTTTTACTAGCAAGGACATTTTTTTAAGATAATGATATGTGTGGAATCATATCTCTATGGAAGTGAAATTCGTTCCTTATAGTAATTTTTGTTCGTTTTAATTTTGTATCTTACCTAAAAAATATTAACAAAATTTAGTAAGATAAAATTTGGTATGAAATAAGAACATGTTTTACGTTTCTTGTTTAAAATTTGTCCACTAAATTATTTTTCTGATCGTAATATATGCAATTGAATGAATTTTTCGTTGAAACATATTTCTCCCCGACTCTGCGCCATAATAGTATATTCTCATGGAAAATGAGTGATTCAATCTGTCAAGTCACTAGCTCACATAAATTTTTAACTTTAGTTTTCCAAGTCAGATGAAATCTGGTGTGAAAAAAGATGTTTTAGCATGAAATCTGTTTGTGTTCTTAATGAATGCAACTGAAAGTATTTTTCCGTAGGACTGTTTCAAGTCACTCTCTCGCAAAATTCTGTCCTTATTATTTTCAAAGTAAAATCTCCTGTGTTCATGCATTCAAACCTTTTCCACCGTTTTCTGAAATACGCATGAATGCATTTTCCCAAATATCGTTCATACCCGTCAACTTGTAGATGATGATAAGAGTCAAATTTCTTCACAGCATTTAAAAGCCTCTCTGGCTCAAATTATGTCCGTATCACATAGTTCTTCTCAATAGGGAGAGTCTTCGGTTCTTTCTTTCATAGCTTAAGATTATATCTTTTCTAAGAGACCTGTCTTAGTTTTTGTCACTTGAACGCTCTCCTTCAGCTCATACAGTCATGCATTCAGGAACTTTCGTATGTGGTCTCCCACTTTAAGGAATTCTCACATGCCTGAACTGTGCATTTCGCTGTGAAATTAAACGTATGCAAATAACAAACATCTCTCGGTAAGAGGTTTTATGGTGATTTGCGTAAAATAACTGCAAACAACTCAGTTTGCTAGAAGAGCCTTACACGCCAACTTAGTGATAAGAACACGATGTTGAATTGGACCGACGAGCGATAAACTCCTTACTCCTCGTAATTAACGAGGTAAAAAAAATTTCTGAAATCATAGTATTTGCCAAATAATGCAAAGAGATCATCTAGCGTCCATCTGGAGTTCAATCTGTGAACCCTCGTGTCACTCATTGACAACAGACCATGAACTTTGTCAACAAGAGAGCACGACGATAAAAGGTTAACATTGCGTATTAAAACCTGTAGGAGATGCTTAAAATAAGTGTTTTTAAAACGTGAAGTAATTTTTTTTCTTGGATCCATATTTTTAACAAATATATTTCGAACACGATTCCTGCACCCTTTTTATTGATATTTTAGAATCTCCCGGGAATTAACGATGGTATTAATCAGATGTGAGAACTTTGTCTTTCACAGATCGAGAAATTTTTCTAATAAATTGTTTTTCAGAGACGTGTGATTTGTAATAATAATTTTTTATTTCGCAGGACCCGTCAATAAAACGTGGTTGAGAATGTGCGAGATAATTTATTTCTTGGTCTGGTTTCATTTAGTTCTCATTCTTTTGGTCTGGTTTCATTTAGTTCATTAGTGGGAAAGTTTATCCAATTACTTTGATAATTATTATTCCTAAGCAAAGAGTGTACTTCTTTTATTTGAAAAAATAATGTTTATTTCTTGTTCTGTTTCACAAATGGTAGGACCTTCTACAAATTGTTGAAATAATACTTATGGTACCCACGCCCATCAATAAAACGTGGTTCTGTGAAAATGCAGGGTGATAGGGAGGGAAAAAATCAGCCACGAGGGAATGTGGACTCGATAAATGGGACTTTTGAAAACAGTTACTTTTTCAAGCATTGCGATGATTTCAATTATTGCGATGTCTGTATATGAAACGTGGTTGAGAATAAAAATGTGCAAGAAAGATATAAATTTTCGGTCTATTACATTTAGTTCGCAGAATGGGAAAGTTTATTTCTAAAAATATTTCTCAGAATCACACCACTAAGGATTATATGGAGCGAAGAGGTGTTGGAAAAAATAATGTTTTAAAATATTCAGGACTTTTCAGATTGTAAATTCATCCGTCAGTAAAACAGTAGGGGTGAGAAGATGACGTGCTTATTCACAAGAAATAAAAAATGATGAAAATAATATATTCGTAGATTAAAACAAAATTCATTTATGAAAATATATTCCTAATTTACAAGGAATATTACATTTATTCGTAAGTTAAAGGTGATTTTAAAATAATTATTCCTATGTTAAATGTGATTTTAAAGGAATAAAAAAAATCATTTATAATTTATTCCCAAGTTAAATGTGATTTTCTAGGGGGAAAAATTCATTTAAAAATAATATATTTTTAATTTACAAGAAATAAAAATATAATATATTCGTAAATTAATAAGGAATAAAGAGATTCGTAATTTGTAATGTTCGCTTAGCACGCTTGGCTACTGATCTAAGGGGACCTGGGTTCGAGCCCTGGGTAAGGCATGGATGTATGTGTCGTTTTTCTGCTGAGGTCCTGCCATCCTCTCAGACCTTCTGCTATGGCATATAAACTGACAGGCTCCTGTCAGACCTCTGTGGCAAGCAGCTGCTTGAGGGGGTATTTATTTATTTTTATTTATTTAAGCATATGTGATCCTTGGCGTAATCGGTTAACACGCCGATTTGAGCTGTTTGAGGATATGTGAACCTTGGCGTAATCGGTTTAACGCGCTGTTGGAGGTGAAGATAGTGGGAATCGAGTGACCATTCGGAAATTGATTTTTTTTTTAATGAAGTGCTTGATAAAATATAGTATCTGTGATTTAAACACTAGATGGCGGCATCAAAAATAAATTACAAAATTGTGAGTTAGGAAAAATCGCGGACTTTTCAGGGGGGCTTAAAAATACAGGTGGGTCAACCAGGGGTCTGAAATCGAGAAAAATCGGGGAAAAATGAGAAATACGGATAATTGCCGTTTTTTTTTAATATACGCGATACGTACAGCTGATTATCGGGTAACGAAGACTAAAGATGAGGAATTGATTATTGCAAAAATTGTTGTCCAGTAATGAAGATGACTAACTGTATGTTTAAGTGTTTCTACACTACACGTGACAAGTTAAAATCTTTATCCAATCAGGGTGAGTTTATTATACAGGGTGAATCTGAAAAAGTGGGCAAAACTTTACGGGGTGGTAGAACGCAGCTATACGAGCAATATTCGTCATAGAAAGTATGGGCGGAACGCAAACGGCGAGCCGCTAGGTGGCGTTGGAAATGGTATAAAAGGGTTGGTCCTGGCACCCAACGGCATTTCTACCGTGGATTGCCGAGAGGATGGCTGGTTATACTAACCACGAAATGGTGGATATGCACTTTGTGTACGGTGCGGCGGACGGGAATGCAAGTGAGGCACAGAGTATCTCCTCTCCTTCTTGTGTTCATTCTTTAAATGTGACAGTGGAAAACTACCTTTTAACTTCTCACCGCTTGCGTTCCGACCATACATTCTATGACGAATATTGCTCGTATAGCTGCGTTCTACCACCCCGTAAAGTTTTGCCCACTTTTTCAGATTCACCCTGTATATGCGTATATTGTCATTCGTCAACGCCGATTAAAAGGTTCTCTATAGTTCTTAACTATATGAAATATTACAGCTATTTAAACACCCTAATTTGTAAGGAAAATGTGAAAAATCTTTTTGGAAGTGCTGAAATTATAAACATGGACAGGTCAGATAGGGGAGACAAGAAAATCATTTAAATATCTTCTTATATATAGTAAATACAATAATATAAACAATCTTTCAGAAGTAGTGAAGATATAGTGTTAAATCAAACGACAAGGTGTGTTAGTCAAAGACCATTCTTACTTTAAAAACCGGTTAATCCGAAATCATGTTGGGATAGATCGTGTTATTTTAGGAATGGGTGTATCAGACTTTGGCTTATTCAAGGTGTTTTATTTGCATTTTTGCTTGTTTTTTGTGTGGGGTGGGGGTGGCTCAGTCAATAACATGCCTATGTCCGAGTCCCAGCTGGGTCAGCGTAGAGATTTATCTCCGCAAAACTCTCCACTCTCTCACGGTCAGTAAGGGATAGCGATGGCTTGGAAAGACTGACGTCCATCGGATGGATCGTTAAGCTGTGACCTCGTATGCGGGAGAGAGCGATACCCTTTGCACGTTTGAAAATAAGCTGGATAGCCCTGACGGGAGGCTTACCATCTGTTTTCTAACAGCCGTTCAGTGGGTACCCTCTCCCCAAAATTCTCTGAGCCTTCGGGGTCTTTGTGACCTGGTCATTTAGTCCACTGTGTGCAAAAAAGTGCAACTCAGAGGTAAAAAAATCCAACCTTGTTTTTTATGGTAAATGAAATAAATTGTTCTAATTCTCTGGTAAGGCATCAAAATGTTATTTCTATTTAACTTCCTTATATTGCACGAAACCATTTGTTAGGTTCGTTAAAATTGGGCTGAATTTTTGAAAAATATATTCTGAGCAATAACAAAAAACCAGTTTGTTATTGAAATGCTGCCTGAAGTTCTATGGACTTCAGGCAGCATCAATGTAAAATGTAAACAAGATTTTAATCTGTTGTTCTAATATAGATTTAATCGAGTGTTTACATGTGACGAAGTTCCTGTAATAGGCAACCATAAAGCATAGAATGACGTCATTTCGGGGACATAAAAGAGTGGGAAAACATGATGACATTTATCGGAAGTAGTCATATGGCACTACTGATTCCCAACCTGTTCGCCACTGATGCCCAGAGACAAGAAATGAAGAATATTCACTTTTCAAGAAGACTGCATTGTGCTTGATAGAGTCTTTTAGTTCGTTGATAATAGATGGGGAACAGCGTTAACTCATTGTCTTCGGGAATCCTCAGAATCAGAAGTCTTGGGTTGGGTTGTTTTATCTCTAAGCCGCACTTTTTGCACACCATGGGCTAAATGGCCAGGTCTCAAGGACCCCGAAGACTCAGAGAAGGTTGGGGGAGGAGACCCACTGGAACAGCTGTTGGGAGACAGATGGTAGCTTCCCGTCAAGGCCATCCAGCGGGTTCCTTAACTGCATAGGGTATGGTTCTCCCGCACACGGGGCCACGGCTTAACGTCCCATCCGACGGACGGCGGCATTTCTAAGCCCATCGGTGTCTTAACTGCGTAATTACTAAACTGCGGGTTTGCGGAATCTTAACTGCGTAATTACTACAGGTATAAAACATACATTTAAAAAAAGATTTCGAAAAATGAAAATTCGCAAATATATATAATTTGCCCAATAATGCAATTAACATGGTAAGAGTATGTACCAGACAGGAACGATATATTGCGAGCATTGTCTTTTTTGCCCTGATTTGTTAACAAAATACCGGAGAGAGAAAGAGAGAGAAAAAAAAAACAATAATTTTTTCTTCCTATAACAGTGTATGAAAGAGGGGTTAGGTTAGCCTTAGATTTAAGATTAAAGCAATATTATGCGGATCAAAATTGTACCTGAAATACTTATCACATTATGCCAAGAAAACAAAACTTATCTGAGATTTCAGTCGATAGTGCAATGATTTCTTATATGACCTCAGTCGTAAAGCTAACGCGAGTTTTAAAGGCAACACAGAATTTCAAATGTACCTTTTGAGATTTCGGAAGACGGATTTTGTCCAAAGGAAGAAGATAACAAAGCAGACAATGATACCTCGCATCTGAATTTAGCGAAATACACTAAAGTGAGGATGAAGATGAATTTCTTATTTAATTTCAATAAAGAAGAAATGAAACTGAACTGGGTCTGATTTCGATTTTGTTTCACCAAGTCACCAATTATCATACTACTGACTTCTGATACGAAAAATTGCTTTTCTGAATTTAAAAGTTGTCGACTCTTTATAACTGCTGTGTTTATCACTCTTCAATATTAAATGATATTTATTAGAGCTAAAAAACAGAACAGAAAAAAGGGAAGAAGGAATATGTTACCGCAGAAAAAATATTGGTTTTTATCGGTACATTACCAATGCATTTATCTAAAATCCGTTTCTAGTAGAAACACAATCCTAGAAAATATAAAATTTTTAAAATAAAATCTCTAAATAAAATGTTCAGAAAAGTGATGAAGTTATCCGAGTTGATTAAGTAGTTAATTATAAACTTAACTGCGTTGGGTTGGGTTGCTTTACCTCTGAGCGGCACTTTTTGCACACCATGGGCTAAATGGTCAGGTCACAAGGACCCCGAGGGCTCAGAGGAGGTTGGAGGAGGGGACCCACTGGAACAGCTGTTGGGAGACAGATGATAGCCTCCCGTCAAGACCATCCAGCGTGTTCTTTAACGTGCACAGGGTATAGCTCTCCCACACGCGGAGTCACGACTTAACGTCCCATCCGACGGACGGCGGCCTTTCCAAGCGCGTCGGTGTCCCCTACTGACCGTGGGCAGGGCGGGGAATTTTGCGGAGATAAATCTCAACGCTGACCCAGCTGGGACTCGAACCTGTGAACTACAGATTACGAGCCTGGCGCGCTACCGACTTGCCACCCCCCGCCCCGAATCCGAAGTCGGAAAGAATCGAAACTGGTGATATTGGTGTCTACGAATGGTATGATAATCATCCGATCAGTGAGGGTGTTCAGTAATAATCCTTTTCGTAGTGTGTCATCCTTTCAAACTTCTTCATGAAGAAAACACTGAGTATAAATCAACAAGTTGCAACGCTTAGTATTTAAAAATGCAATAAACAAATGAGCATTTTTAAGCATCCGAAAAGAAATTCCTATTATAGCATAGGTTAAATGGTAGCTAGGTAGTTACTGGAAGGAGAGCTATGCACCAATCCCCTGTGATTATTCATAGAACCGTCCAGACCTAGCACCTAATGTCCGACCCGACCTTTCAAATGAGATACTCTCTTGTGGAAGTGAACGGAGAAGGATAGCTGCCAGATTAGTGTGGTCTACTGATCTGGACAACTATGGCTACTTTTTTTATTTTCCTCACTTGCTGAGGAGTGCTCAACCACACAGGGTCCTGCTGTTGATCATATAAACCTACTTGACTGGACTGAAATAAGGCTCTGAACTTGATTATGAATCCTGAATTTGCTGCACTGGTGGACTTCTGCGGAGGGTAAATCTTTCGCTGTGTTTTCTGTTTGTTTATGGGCTGACAGCCACAAGTGAATAGATTCACAGGATAAAAGTTGATGGATAATCCTGAGCAAAGGGTCATCGCAGGCACCTGAAATCTTTGCTTCTAATGGCATCGTCAAATTTTACATTGGAGGAAGTCTTCCATTGTAGATGGCTTCAGCCTTTAGTGGTGGGGGAACGGGTCTTTGCCCCATGTCTGCGATAAGGGGGCTGTTTGATATTTTCAGCATTCCTTCTCTCAATAAACATAATTTCTTTAAACATCCCACTAACCATTTTCTCTCCATAGGTAATTGGAATGTGAGGACACTGCGCAAAGCTTTTTCTCTTGATGTCCTCACACAAGAATTCCACCGTTATAATTTAGATATACTCAGCTTGAAAGAGACCAGATGAACAGATAAAGGTCAGATTCTTAAAAATAATCTTAAATTTCTCTTTTCAGGGAGGGAAGACAATAAACATCACCAAGGCGTGGGTCTGCTTCTCAGCAGACACGCCAGAGATGCTCTTCTAGAATATGAATGCATTATTGAAAGGTTTCTTACAGCAAAATTTCAGACAAACATTAAAGACTTGAATGTTATCTGCTGTTATGCCCCCACTGAGGATGCCGATGAGGATGAGAAGGATAGGTTTTATGGACAACTTCAGGTTATTTTGGATTCTGTCAAGAAGGTGATGATTCTGTAATGTGTGCTTTAATGTTGGTCCTATAACACAATATGAAGTTATTTTGGCTATTTCTAAACTTACACTACGTAACTCCCCAAGGGTAGATGAAATTACTATGGAATTTCTTACCAAATGGATGACTGAAATTTTGAATATATTTAATGATAAAGGTATAGTTCCTAAGGATCTTACCAGAGCTATTTTTTTCCCTATTTTCAAAAAAAGTGATCGCAGTTCTTGTGATAACTTTAGGGGTATCAGCCTACTCTCTGTTCCAGGTAAAGTTCTTTCCATGATTGTGCTTAATAAAATTAAGAATCTGGTTGACAGTCAATTGCGTGATGAGCAATGTGGATTCAGAAGTGGTAGGGGATGTGTAGATCAGATATTTTCACTTAGGCAGATTCTTGAGAAATGTTTAGAGTTTCAGAAACCTTTGGTTGCTAGCTTTGTTGATTTCAAAAAGGCTTTCGACTCTGTTGATCGTCATAATTTGTGGTTGATTGTGAGATCATATGGTATACCAGACAAGTTAGTTAACATAATGAAAGCTCTCTATAATAACACTGAGTCTTGTGTGAGAGTTAGTAAGGCTTGTAGCAATTGGTTTAGCATTACTTCTGGTGTTCGACAAGGGTGCATTTTGTCTCCTTTTCTCTTTAGTTTGGTTATTGATTATGTTATGCGAAATTCACTTCAAGGGAAAGATTTTGGCGTTAAATGGACTGGAGATACTAAAATTTCTGATTTAGATTATGCTGATGATTTAGCCCTTTTGGCAAATGATGATGAGATGAACTCTTTCGTTCGAGCTGTTGATGAAACTGGTAGTAGATTAGGTTTGGTTATAAACAGAGAGAAAACTCAAGTGATGAAAATTGGTCAAGTAGGCTGTGATTCAGTTAATCTGAATGGTTGCAGTCTTGAGCAGGTGTCACAGTTTCATTATCTTTGGAGCTATGTAACAGATAATGGTGATGTGCGGCATGAGATTAATAGACGAATAGGGATTGCTGCCGGGACTTTTAAGAATCTATGGAGAGTGTGGAGAAATAGGCGTATACACCTAAAAACTAAAATTAGACTGTATAATAGTTTGGTTCTTTCTAGGGTTAGTTATGGTAGTGAAACCTGAACACTTTGTAAACAGGATAATAGGAAACTAGATGCTTTTGATTCCAGATGCTTACGCAATATCTTGGACATTATGTGGTTCAACTTTGTAACTAATGATGAGGTTAGACAAAGGAGTTTGCAACCTCCTTTAAGCAGCATATTGTGCACAGAGAGACTCAGTTGGTTTGGCCATGTTGCCCGTATGGATAATTATAGATTGGTGAATAGGGTTGTGAACAGTGTGCCTAAAGGCCTCAGAAAGAAGGGGAGACCTAGAATGCGGTGGGCAGACAATGTCAAACAGGATCTTGTTAGAATTGGTGTGCAGTGGCCAGATGCAGCAGATGTAGCTCAGAACAGTTCTCTAATGCTTGGAGAACTAAATTGCACGGTCTGGTTGGACCTCCGTAGCCCATGTCTGCTTGAGGAGGATGATGATGATGATGATTTAAATATTGGAAGGAAAGTAACATTTTTAACAGATCTTAACAGTGGCGTTTTCAGGTAGTTTTTTTTTCCTTTGCGATCAATATTTATTTTCGATGAAATGAGACTGTATTTTTTAAAGTAACTTACAAAAACCAGATTTATGGTACAATTCAATCATAACTGAAAGCTTTGATCATATTTGACTAAAATATTTGAGCGGTGATGTTGCTTTTAGTCTCTTTAACGAACTCTTAACGTAAATAACCGAAACAAAATCGAGAAATGAAAAGTCAAATAATCTTGAAGGTAAAAAATGTCATCGTTAGTGTCATTCAGAGAGAAAAATGCGCTGAAGCCTCAAGAGAATTACTTAATGTTCTTTTCTGTCTTCTCTTTAATTGAGTGAAGGACTTCAGAAGTAACTTTTATTAAATTAAAAAGCGAACTAAAAAACTCAGCCAAAATAGCTCAGCAAACAATTCCGTTAATCAGTAGCACATTTCTTTTGTCATTAAGTTAAATACAAAGAGTAGGAGATAAATCCAGAAAGATAATGATTTTAGAAAAAATCTTGAAAATCATATCACAGATATTTCTACATATTTTTAGTAAAATATCTCGGTCTGTGTACTTTATAAAAATATTGTTATTTGGTCTGATGTAAATTAATTTTCAATAACAAACTTAATAAATTCTTTAGTTTATCAAGATTTAAACTTTTTTTAGTGCTACTATAATTACACTTACCCGAGAAATTTATTTAAATGACTTTGGAGGAATGTTTCCTTAGCCCTTTTGATAACGTTTTGAAATTCCACAAATGTGATAAATTTCCTTGAGCTCATCATCAACACAGCATCAACTGTTAGAATTGGCCTTAGTTCCCGCAAGGGGCAACTGTTACTCAAGATTCACGTGCTTGCAAAATAAAGCCGTGTACTTTATATTGACACTCGCAAACTTCGATTGCTGGAAGTTTGTGTTACTGGCAATAGGTAAAGTGAGGAATTCCTAAGTTAGAATAACTTCTAAATGGGTGTTAAGGATGTGAATTCAATGTAAGCGCAAACAATGCCGTTTTATTCATTAGGCACAATAGGCACAGTGCCTACGAGCTTTTAAGAGCTTACGAAAATATTTCACATAAAAGAATCTAAATTACGCAAATAAAAATAAAACTTCAAAATCGAAATTAATAAAGTTATAATCAGATAATAATAAAGTTTTAATAAGTTAATCAGTAGTTGACATAATTGTATACATTAGAAATGTGTACAATTATGCCAACTACTGAAAAGTAACAAAATATAACAAATTAAACAATTTATTTTAAGGAAATTGAAAATTATAATAGAAAACTTAAATAATGTTCACTTTGTGACATTTTTATGCACATATTCCCAAATAATATCTTCTAATGTAATTTCACAAATACTATGATGAAATAAAAATATTAAAATCAAATTTCAATAATACATACTACTTTACATATTTGAAAAGATAAAATCATTTTTTAAATAAAAAATAATTACTGACATTTTTTTAAAATATTTTAATAGAATTAACAAAAAATAACTAAAATGTTAGGGGCGAGGACCTCTAAAACTAAAAGTGCCCAAGGCTTACGAAGGTCTTAAAACGGCCCTGAGCGCAGTGAGATCAATAAAGTTGTTTCTAGGGACATCTTCATTGAAGTGCTCTGCAACGACTTAGTTTATGAATTAGAGGAGGCAAAACAACGGAACTTTTTCGACGATAGAAGAATAAAGAGATCAGATGTAATCGATTGGTGAACTCTGAATTCAGATAAGAGTAGTACCAATTAAAAATCGTGTGATGAAATAAAACACAATGTGCACAGGGCCGGATCAAGGAAGAGCAAGGGCCATTTCCCACCCCTCTTTGAAAATGCTACTAAGTGTAATGGAGGACAAAAATGATTAAACTTCTGAGTATTTTAGGGATTTTTCAAGAATCTTTTTTTGTAATAACCTCTAGAGCGAAGGGGCAAAATGTTACACTGCAATGGAAATTCAGTCTCTTGGCCCCTATGTTTACCTTTTTCTGGCTCGATTGCATCGCTTGGAAACCCCTTTATTTTTTCTAGATCCTGGCCTGTGTGTGCACACATATGAAATGTATTATATTTGAAATCTGAACTGTTGAAATGAACCGCAAAATGAAATGAACTTTTAAGTTCTGTTCATGGAGGTCGTAATCGAACTTGAATTATAATCAAAATGGAAATATTATTCAGGGACCTTTATCCAACTTTCCAAAAGAGAAAAAACACCCGAAAACAAGATTTTGTTATGAAGCCTACGAGTTATAATAAATTAAACGTGCGCTAACAAGTATACTTTATCGATATTCAGGTACGGAGAATTTAAATTTATAAAGGTATGTCAGGATCATCTGAGCAAATTCATTTATCTTCGCCCTGTAAAGGAAAAGACCGCAGCTGAAGTAGAGTGCTAATTGATGATTTTTTCCTATTGGTGTTTCTACATTGATTACAATCCGAAAATAGGTTTGAATTCGCTAACTGAATGATAAACCACAACTTTCACATGAATAGGGACAATTTTATCGAGACCATAGGAAATTGCAGACCATGTTATTCCTTACACCAATATATTATCTCAGTTTTATCTGCTATCGCAAATAAAAAAAATATAATGAATAGAAGAAAAAAATCATCCAGTACAAAATGTGATATTGGCGCTACATCATTCAAACTGTTTTTATATTCTAAATAGAGAAGAATTTCAATTTTAAAGACTTTGAAGAATATTGAAACTTGCACACAAAAAATCTTCATTGTCTTTATTGAATAATTATAAACAAACATGTATTTATGTTCAATAACACTGTAAGAAAAAATTTTTTAAACGTTTGAGGCAAGTTGTTTTATTGAAATTCGGGCTTTAATTCATGTTTCATTATACAAAAATTAAACAGTTACATTTATCTTCCTAATCGTGAAGAGGAAAGACAGTTTTTTTTTCATGAAAATAATATTAAATTTTTGAACCCCTAGGAAATGTTGCAAACTGAAAAAATCATACTTTCCTGAATGTCCACAATATTGACACCTTTTCTTTGTTAGTAATAAATCAATGTCAAGAACAAAGGCTTCTTTGTTTGCCGTTACTAAGGCTTCCTGGAATTAAATTCCCATCTTTTTATTCCGAATTTTTGGTTAACAAACCTCGGGCCTTATACTATCCACACTGTAAAAATTTTAAAATATTACTGCAGACCAGATAAAATAGTCTTTCTGACTGCATGTTTGGCACTCCTGTAATAAAGGAATTAAAAATCGTTGGAGGAGTTACACATCGTTCTTGGTAAGTCGCGCCACTCTCAAAGTCAAGTCGATATCTACTAACAGCAGAATCAAGACAAAATAAATATGGTATTAGTATGACTGATGGAGAAACAGTTCGAAGCAGCGGAGCGAAGCTCTGGAATTTTGGGTTGGGTTGTTTTACCTCTGAGCGTTTTTTTGCACACCATGGGCTAAATGGCTAGGTCACATGGACCCCGAAGGCTCAGAGAAGGTTGGGGGGGACCCACTGGAACAGCTGTTGGGAGACAAATGGTAGCCTCCCGTCAAGGCCATCCAGCGTGTTCTTTAACGTGCACAGGGTATGGCTCTCCCGCACACGGGGCCACGGCTTAACGTCCCATCCGACGGACGGCGGCCTTTCCAAGCCCATCGGTGTCCTCTACTGACCGTGGGGAGGGCGGGGAATTTTGCGGAGATAAATCTCAACGATGACCCAGCTGGGATTCGAACCTGGGAACTACAGATTACGAGCCTGGCGCGCTACCGACTGAGCCACCCCCGCCCCCTGGAATTTTGGAAAAATAAGGCTCACCATAGTGACAATCACTAGAAACCATATGAAACTATATTTGGTTTTAAAGCTCACGTTCGATTGCCGTAATCTTCGCTTCGAAATATTGTGGCAACTTCATTGCATCGCATAAGAGAATTCTGAATAATCTTTAAACGCGATTATGATGAACTTGTCCACATCGTTTATCAAAGAATGATGAAGGTAGATGTGCAGAAGAAACTGCTGTGAAATCTGAGAAGTATCTGGAAGTATGCTGAGTCTGTGAAAAACATGGTGAAAGTGGTGGTGCTTGTGATGCATTATCACTCGTTTGTTCCCACGTTTTGCGAAATGTGTGATAACAGAACACTGATAACAGAACACGAGTTAACGATGAAATCAAGCAAATAACGAAACAAAGGCAAACGAAAAACACAAATCTGGGTTAAAAAGGTTATAAAGGTGAAATTGATTAGTTAAAAAACTTCCCTTTCTGTAAGAAAGTGTCAAATTTCAGTGTCTAATGGGAATATGTAGTATTAAAGTAAGTGTTGTTAGAAACACTTACCTTTATACTCTATATTCCCATTAGACATGATAGAAAACATGGCCCAAAATGGTTTTCATGAAGTGGGAATAAAAAGTGCTATAATATTTTTATTTTTACGAAATCAATGAGTGAACGTAAAGAGATGTTTTTAAAAATAACATTAACATTTATCTCAAGAAGAAAGAGAACTTCCAGGAGTCAGCAAAAGATGAAAGATATAAGGGATGTCTCTAGCTGTTCATGCAAGCTGAAATATGTTAATAGATGCGAATGTCGAACTCATGCTTTGAAACGTAATCTTCTAAGTGTCGCTCATCTCTTTCATGCGCCAATGAGTGATAAACATTTTATTCGTTGCAAAGTATATTTGATAATACCTTTAAATTTCTGTTTAAACTGCGATTTCTCCATTGACCTGAAAAGTATCGTGAAATCTCTAAAGAAGCTTTGAATTTGGGATCTATCCCTAGATGTGAAGGGTTAGAACTCGCCCTTATAACGGATGGATGAATGGATGGATGCTGTGAAGTGGAGAAATTTTCAGGTCAGAACATTCTGTCAGAATGTCGACTGAACAACCTTGAGGAAAGAGACACAAAGAACCGTACCATGTGGTAGAATTAGGTTTAAGCAGGGACGGATCTAGGGTGGGTGGTTAGAAGACAAGGGGTCATGCCATGCCCCCACCTACTCCTTTGAGAATATTAATAAAGTTAACAGACACAAAACATTATTGCATTTATTCATATTTCATGCATTTTAAAAAAAAAACGTTTTAAAGACCCCTGAAACGGAGGGGGAAATGTTATACTGCAATAGAAATTCACTCTCTTGTCCCCCAACCTTTACTTCTTCCCTGTTCAACTGAAGGTAACCCTTATTATCCCTTTAATTTCTTCCAGATTTGGGTCTATTTGTTTATTCATACAGAAAACAGCACATTGTATAACCAGCATAGTTGATGATATACACAGAGACATACCATAACACAGAGTCATAGAAATGTCAGTTGCACATCCCACTGGATGATATCAATGCTTCATGCTCTTGGTCCCACAGAGAAGTATAGTAATCGATATGTTTCGAATTGCAGTTTTCTTCGGCACTAAAGGTTAAACTGCAGTCATGTGTTTAGGGAAACTGGTACATGTACACTCTGGATGGTGCTGACGGAAAATCTCGATCTGTCCCTATTAGCTATCCAACAGGTTTTTTTTTTAATCTTGTTCTGTATCATTCAATCTTGTTGAGCTGGCCATATTGAACAGACACGATGTTGAAAGAAAGCAACGGAAAACTCATATTTTAATCAACATGGAGTAGCCCACTTCATTCTTTCAATGTTCATTCTTCATTCTTTCAATTGATGTTTCTTATAAAATAATAATACGTTCCCATTGTATATCCTCGTGCATTGTTTTTCTTAACGTTGTCTCTGAAACGAAATGATACCTATTTTAACATTTTTTTTCTACTCAAAACAGTTAAAACGTGATCATAACGTCTTTGAAACTGGTTGGAACAGAATCAACAAAATAAATCCTTTCTAACAAATAAGGGCAAGAATGAATAAATTAAATATTGCTTCTTCATCATTTCTCTTCTTCTTCTTTAAACTTAGTACGCAGGAAAGCAGTATGTTAAAGCAAATCATATTATAAAATCTGCCTTCTCTTCGGAGCAATAATTAACCACACTTTGTTCTGCATGTTTTCCACTTTTATCTCCTCTTAAGCAACTTTCGGCTTTTCGCAGCTTTTAACACTACTTTTTTTCTCTTCTCCCTTTCTTGTTCACCAATTTCTTTTCGCATTACTCTCATTAACCGCATTTTCAGAGCGTCGGGAACAAGAGAAACTGCAGCGCCATCAATAAATCAATAAATGAACAAACCCTTATTATCCCATTTCCTGCAACAGGGCCCCTTCATTTATCACAGCTCCTTAAAGCCGCTCTTTCTGCTTCACTCTTTCTCTCCCCCCAAACCCGTTTCCCCCTTTTTCCACACCTTCTGCTGCTTATGTTCCCTTTCTGATTTTTAATCTTTGAAATCCATCGTTTGTATACATTAATCACAAAATGTAAGACCGTGTTTTCGTGAGATTGAAGAGTGAAAGGGAAAAAAACGTTTATATGGCACAATGAAAAAAGAACAGGGGGAAAAAAGAAGAGAACTTTTATTTCATATCTGGTTATCGCGTTTCAGCGAAGTCATGAGCTTATAGCTGTAGAAACTTTGTGTAGTTTTTCTTCACTCTATTCGTCGTCTAATTTCGCCATCAGCGCTAACGCTGCTTTGCAAGCTTGTAAGTAAATCTGTATATATATGTATCAATGAATATTTTTTCGTGGAGGTTGTTTCAAAGCGAGGTAATAGTTTTTTTTTCTTCCTTAATAAAGTGAGTCACTCATTAATATTCATTTGAGAGCGCATTGGGTTATCATGTATACCTTTATTTGCATGTCTTAGTCAAGCAGTTTGCAAACTTATTGACTCATGCCGATGTTAAGACTACAGCTTGACAATTTCCTTCTTTAGATGTTCTAGCATTAAAGGATAAAGGGCTGTAAAAACGACACAGTCAAGGCTAGCTTATAAATATATTTATTAAGCAATTACCTAAAGCTTTAGTTATTTACTCGGTCTTAATTAGTTCACTTTCTTAATTTGACGAGAAAATGCATTTTTACTTTCCTTTGATCGTTATCGGGTTACACCAGCTCTACACGGAATAGATACAGGAAGTGCCTAAAAATTGAGATTAAGTTGGATGAAGGGAAACGAACACTCGCTGATTATTGCAAGATCCTTTCCGTTGTTGCCTTATCCATCTCTATTTTTATCAATCCACATGACTGTTCGTCCATTCATTAAAGATTAACGAAAAGGAAGTATATGTGTGGAGGGGATACCACGAATGAGTTGCATCCATGGTTTTGCTTTACTGCAGCTATTAGTCAATGATTGCATTGAGACCCTGAAGAATTTCAGTCTCAGTTATCTCATCACTATGTAATGAGAAGCTTTGCATGCTGATCAAAATTCCTTTCAGACATCTTCTCACGTTTCCAAGACGAATTCATTCTCGTATCAAGCACCTGAAAATAAATGTCGTTTAGAAATCATGATCTATTAAATTCAGCTCATTTAAGACTCTGTCGAAACAATACTACAAAGTGTACGCAGAATCACTTTACTCTTTTCATTAATTTTTGAGTTCATTGATTTTAGTATGATCTATATACACGAAGTAATAATTATTAAATCTGAAGATCAGTTCACCTCTTAATACTTTTAATCAGCCGCGAAGGCTCATGGAAGCATGGGAAGCTGTTTAGTCTGAAAATTAAAAATGTAGAATATATTCGTAATGGCGCAAAAGATGAATCTATTGTATAAATAGTCAACTAATAGGTAATGAAATGGCATTCCATTATCAGGATGGCTTTTAAAGCTGGTTTTGCATTCGACAACTTACATTATGCTACTGGATTAGATTAAATTGATTTATATTGTTTTAAGTTTTTAGTTATAACTCGTGGTGATCTATATGAATATGAGTAATCAATTAATCATATTATCTATATGCTTTCTTGTATATACTGATTTGAATCACCAACTTGTAAAGCAATATTTTGGCTTTTAGCAGAGTGTTTACACTAAACGAAATATTAAAGAAGCCTTGAACAGATTTCTCGTGGTTGGATGTTTTGGGAGAGGATATTCTTCGGAGTCCAATATCAATGGCTACAGAAATGTTGCATTTCGAATGCCATGGAGAAAAGCGAAGACAATAGATACAGGGTAAGAAGATATAAAGAAACCTTGACAGAGAAAATCTCAATTATGATAAGTCCGAAATGAAAATTAAACAGATAAATCATCTGGAATATGATTGCCAATGTTGTTACCATTTGCATGTCTTCTTAAAAGAAATTTAAAAACACGTAACTCTGCTCCTCATATATGATACACGTGACAGTGACGGGAAAGCAAAAAAAATCTAAGTTAAAAAATACGAATGTTCTCATACATATTTCTGCGGACCCACACTATGCAGACATCGGATCAAGAAGACGCCTTACAATTCTTAACACAACTGCAGGAGGACGACCACACATTCTTTGGACGGTCGAGGAGCTCTTCTTTTTCAGCGCAGGGTTAACGAATGCAATTGTGTAGACACCCCCACCCTGAGGGAAGGTAATTTCTGGTGTGGGTTCACCCAACTGACTTTGAGCCGAGAAATTTTTCATCTCGGTCCCAACAGAATTAGATTAGAGGACGGGATTAGGTTGGGTTGTTTTACCTCTGAGCGGCACTTTTCTTGCACACCATGGGATAAATGGACAGGTCACAAGGACCCCGAAAGCTCAGAGAAGGTTGGGGGAGGGGACCCACTGGAACAGCTGTTGTGAGACAGATGGTAGTCTCCCGTCAAGGCCATCCAGCGTGTTCTTTAACGTGCACAGGGTATGGCTCTCTCCCATACACGGGGCCACGGCTTAACGCTCCATACGACGAACAGCTGCCTTTCCAAGCCCATCGGTGTCCTCTAGTAACCGTGGACAAGGCGGGGAGTTTTGCGGAGATAAATCTCAACGCTGACCCAGCTGGGATTCGAATCTTGGAACTGCAGATTACGAGCCTGGCGCGCTACCGACTGAGCCACCCCCGACCCTAAAGGAAGGGAACTATGACTTCTCCAGGTCACACATGCGCTGCAACAAAGTGTAGTGTTGAGCAGAACTGTTTGCAGGATGGATGTCCTGAAGACACAGGTTCATAACCAGATCATTTCAGGCATAATGGTTTCCTAGGTCTCCTGATCTCAGTCCAGCGAACTTTTAATGCTGGTTTACTTAAAAACACGTATATACCTGTGCATTCCACGAACAATCCCTGAACTCAGGGACTCGATTATCAGGGAGGTGACAGTCATATCGCCAGAGTTATGCTTTGCTGCAGTAATGTCCAATATTCAACGTATGCAGTGCGCAGTGGATGTTAAAAACTCAAGGGAATCATATGCAACAACTGAGTTCGTTTCCCCGCAAAGGCTCTTTTGTGGTATATACGCTGGCGATTTGTTTCCAACATTGTGGCCATCATACATGACACTATACCTTAGTAAACAATGTTGTTAACGCACCTTTGGTATAACGCTTGGGGAGGGGATGCCAGGCTTGTAATCTGCAGTTCCCAGGTTCGAGCCCCGCCTCGGCCAGTGTTTTGATTTATCTCCGGAAAATGTCCTTCCACCCCTACCCTCGGTCAGTAGGGGACACCGATGAGCTTGAAAAGGCCTCCGTTTATCGAATGGGACGTAAGCTGTGGTCTCTTGTGCCATTATCAGGATGACTTTTAAAGCTTGTTTTCCATTCGGCAAGTTACATTACGCTACTGGATTAGATAAAATTTATTTATATTGTTTTTAATTTTTAAATTTATGGAAAAGGGAGAGCCTTACCCTCTATACCTAAGAGAACATGCTGGATGGTCTTGACGGGAGGCTACCATTTGTAACCTAATAGCTGTACAATGGGTCCCCTTCTCTCAAACTTCTCTGAGCCCACGAGATTCTTGTGACCTAGTCATGTAACCCATTTTGTGCAAAAAAGAGCAGCTCAGAGGTAAATCAACCTGAACAACCTTTGAGCAGATTCTTGAGCACATGTTTCTGTTTGCCTTTCTGTGAAATTTCAGATCCACCGTTACTAATATTTACACCCCTAAAGCAGCGAAGTTCAAGTTTATTATCATTAGAAATTCTACAATAATTTGATCAACATATAAACAACTTAAAATCAAAAGCTTGACTAGTTGTTATAGTACATATTGCATTAGCAACGCAAAAAGTAAATGTAAAATAAATTTTAAGAATGAAAATAAATTATTAATTAAGAAGCAATAATGATAATTAATTAACAGATCCATTAACCAGTTAATGGCGACATTGAATCTAATTCGTATGAAACATCACAAGTAGCTAATATATATATAATCTGGAAGACTAGATATTCAAATCCAAAACATTAATAAAATATGTTCAATATCACTTTAGGCAAGAAGTACATTTTTAATCACTCAGCTGCTTGAGGGGGTATTTATTTATTTATTTATTTTTATTTTTTATTACGCAAGAAGCACATTTTAATCACTTTAGGCAAGAAGTATTTTTTTAATCACTTTTTGTGCAAAAGCAATCCACCTTTATGATTTTTTAGATCAAGAGGTACGTAAATGAGTAAATGTTTTAGGGGCCCAATAAGTTATGTATTTGTGAATTAGTTCCAATCTTAATAGGGAATTTCATGTCTTTCCATTTGAACGCAGATTATAATTTTGTACTTTCAGATTGTAGAAATTATCATTTACGAAAAGTGTATCATTAACTTATAAGCATAGAAATTACTAAACGGTAGTACGTTAAAGTTAATATAAGCATTACTTAGAGTATTTCCAAATCTGTCGAAGGGCGGGGGTGGCTCAGTCTGTAGCGCGCCAGGCTCGTAACCTGCAGTTCCCAAATTCGAGTCCCAGCTGGGTCAGCGTTGAGATTTATCTACACAAAACTCCCCGCCCTGCCTACGGTCAGTAGGGGATACCGATGATCTTGGAAAGGCCGTTGTCCGTCGTATGGCACGTTAAGCCGCGGTTCCTGTGCGGGAGAACACGTTGGATGGCTTTGACTGGAGACTATCATCTGTCTCCCCAACAGCTGTTCCAGTGGGTCCCCTCCCCCAACCTTCTCTGAGCCTTCGGGATCTTTGCGACCTGGCCATTTAGCCCCTTGTGTGCAAAAAAGTGCCGTTCAGAGGTAAAACAACCCAAATCTCCAAATCCATTCTTATCAGTCAATTATTTCAGTACTTTGTAGATTTATCAATGACGTAGAGAATGATGTATAAGTACTTCTGTAATTTCTTTATAATCAACCTGTAGTGCTGTGTGAAGCCGTCCCGTGGCCGAGTGGTTAGCACGCTTGGCTACTGATCTAAGGGACCTGGGTTCGAGCCCCGGATTAGGCATGGATGTGTGTGTCGTTTTTCTGCTGAAGTCCTGCCATCCTCTCAGATCTCCTACTCTGGCATATAAACTGACAGGCTCCTGTCAGACCTCTGTGGCAAGCAGCTGCTTGAGGGAGTATTTATTTATTTTTATTTAGTGCTGTGTGAGGATAAAAGAAAGGTGATGAAAGAAGAGAAGATTGCTGTGGAAGCTTAAATGGGGTAAATGATTCCTGTTTAACTGATTACGAAATGTTGTCTTTGGAGGAATAATCGTTTCTTGAGAATTACTTCACGTCGCTCCGCCCTTTAACAGATTTGGAAATACTCTAAGTAATGCTTATATTAACTTTAACGTACTTCCGTTTAGTAATTTCTATTGCTTATAAATTAATGATACGCTTTTTCGTAAATAATAATTTCTACAATCTGAAAGTAGAAAATTATAATCTACGATCAAATGGAAAGACATGAAATTCCCTATTAAAAATGGAACTAATTCACAAATACATAACTTATTGGACCCCTAAAACATTTAATCATTTACTTCTTGATCTAAGACATCATAAAGGTGGATTGTTTTTGCATAAAAAGTGATTACAAAATCATGATGTTTATCCGTAATAAATAATCTGAAAGAATGAAAAATTTGTCATAACGAGAAATAATTTTGAATTTTTTTTGCTTCGAAGCATTCAATTTTAAGACGTCACCACCGATTTTTTATCACTACAGTATGTAGATAAGGATTATGTTTGCAGGTACAGGGTGTTAAAAATTTCTATTCCGAAAAAAAGTATTTTGAAATTCAAGCTCTTCCTGGACTAGTGTTTAGCGTACCTAACTACATATAGGGGCGGGGGTGGCTCAGTCGGTAGCGCGCCAGGCTCGTAATCTGTAGTTCCCAGGTTCGAGTCCCAGCTGGGTCAGCGTTGAGATTTATCTCCGCAAAAATTCCCCGCCCTGCCCACGTCAGTAGGGGACACCGATGTGCTTGGAAACGCCGTCCGTCGGATGGGACGTTAAGCCGTGGCCCCGTGAGCGGGAGAGCCATACCCTGTGCACGTTAAAGAACACGCTGGATGGCCTTGACGGGAGGCTACCATCTGTCTCCCAACAGCTGTTTCAGTGGGTCCCCTCCCTCAACCTTCTCTGAGCCTTCGGGGTCCATGTGACCTGACCATTTAGTCCATGGTGTGCAAAAAAGTGCCGCTCAGAGGTAAAACAACCCAACCCAAACAACCTAACTACATAGACCAGAGGGCATGTCCTTGTGTGAGTGTTGTATGTTGTATAAGAAACCAGAACAAGCCTAATACAGCTTCTCGGTTATCTCTGTCCTTTGTGGAGGACAGAGATGTCCTTTGTGGAGGACCTTCTTCCTTTAAAAAAAATCACTACTGCTGGATACGTTCACAGAACACTAAACAGTGTGATCCTGAAACTGAAGTATGGAATATAATCGCTGGAGTGATTTTATTTTTCCCAGTTTTTGATTAAGATAATAGAAAAAGTATCGATTAGCAAAATTGAAAAGCTTCAATTGTTTAGTTATTTAATTCAACCACGAATTCAAATATTCCTGTTATAAAACATGGTTTTCTAAAACTTCGTCTTGCTGTTTTTGCTAATATTAATTCACGCATTAGAAGTTATTAATAACCTTTTTCGTAATCTGAAATTAACTTCACTCTAAGCATAAATAATAACCGATAAACATTAATAATCTAATTAATTCATAATGCTTATGAATTTTCATTAGTGTCTGTTAAATTATTATTTTTCGTTTTACATTTCCATCCCTCTTGAAATGATAGTGCTTATTGAAATGTGGATAATGCAAATTGTGTAAATTCACATTAATACTAATTAGAAGGGAAAACGTCGACCGCAATATGAAGCATAAAAAAAGCACAATGAAACAAAATCAAAACATATTTCTGTGCTTTAGCATTGTGCCGTATTGTTTCCCTTTTTTAGCCGAATTATATCCATAATTCTTACTGGTCAAACAGCATGTGTCCTTGATTTATCTGTCAGCGAAGATGTCAAATACAGACCGCATTATTTATGTGCTTGCAATACAGAGCGACTGAACTGGGAAGGGAAGATATTTTTTTATGTGACGTATTGATCTTTTGGTTCCCGTCGTCCGACGATCTGCGGAAGATTGCTAGCTTCGGTGGAAGCTTTGTTTCTAGTATCGCTTCCAACGCGAATTTGGCCTCTTTGGATTTGCACAAAATGAATAAAACCTCTTTGATCTCTATGCAATAACAGAACCACATGTTTCGATAAAGCAATCTTTAAAGCAAAGCTGGAGCGTATTAAGTTTCGTCGATTAAATTATATACGATTTTTTTTGTCGTTAAATTTACGGTAATCATTAATACACGAATTTAAAATTTTGCTTTTGCATATAGTATTAATTTTTATTTGTTCAAGATTGCTAAAAAGGAGGAATAAAACCTGAAAGCAATTTCTGACGAGTAACGTTTATTCTCCTGTCTCAGTAAATCCTATCGGAGAACGATATTTCCTCGCTCGTAGAATTTTCGAAACCTTTTCACATGAATTATTCATCGAATTCGTCTGAGATTTAGCATAGAACACTTTAGTCGGAACATGAAAATTGTCTGAAATGTTAATAAACAATTGAGAGAAAGACGTTATTGATTAGTTAAAAACATCTTTAGTGTTCTTACTTTTCAATTTCAAACACGCTAATAAGCTATGAATAGTATAACGAAAGCGGTACTGGAGAAGTAATTACACATCACTCTGACTAACAAAACACAAACATATTTTAAACTCTTGAGAATTATTCCCTTCAACATTTGAACGAAATAATTTCTCTTACAAAGCCTTTTTTTGCCAGAGATGAAATCCCAAACATGTTCTTTCTATAGCATATAAAAAAGTGAAGAATTTTTTCCGAGACTTCATTAGAAATAAAAAATAAGATTGCAAGAACGATTATAGGAAACTATCACTACTATTCTTTTAATCTTATTTCAGTTAGGATATTCATTGTTTACAACCAGCACAAATGCAACATCCATGGCATTCGTAAAAGTTGTTATACGTAGAAAACAATCTGGGGGTTAAAATTCATGAGCAAAGCTTAATGCAAATTAATATTTATGATTTGTTATTTGTTCTTCAGTTTTTTGAAATAGGATTTGAATAGAATTTATCTTTAAACAGCGTAAAATAATGTGATTTATTTATTATGATTTTATTGAAATAGTTATTATTATTTTGAAATTATTATCAATTTATTTTAAATAACAAGTTACCAGTTGAATTTTAAGATATGTAACTTTAATAAATCTAGCATTTTTTTATATTCGTGAGCTGCATGTCATTTTTCTGTTATTAAGGAATGTATAATCGGTAATGCGTCAGGCTCGTAACCTGATGCTCTCAGGGTCGAACTCAACTGTTCCCGCCTTGAGAGTTTCTCTGTTAAGTCTACCTTCCTCCTCTGTTCTCCGTAAAAAAGTGGGCGGTAGTGGCTCAGTCGGTAGCGCGCCAGGCTCATAATCTTCAGTTCCCAGGTTCGAGTCCCAGCTGGGTCAGCGTTGAGATTTATCTCCGCAAAACTCCCCGCCCTGCCCACGGTCAATAGGGGACACCGATGGGCTTGGAAAGCCCGCCGTCCGTTGGAGGTGACGTTAAGCCGTGTGTCCGTGTGCAGGAGAGCCATACCCTGTGCACGTTAAAGAACACACTGGATGGCCTTGACGGGAGGCTACCATCTGTCTCCTAACAGCTGTTCAAGTGGGTCCCCTCCCCCAATCTTCTCTGAGCCTTCGGGGTCCTTGTGACATGGTCATTTAGCCCATTGTGTGCAAAAAAAGTGCCGCTCAGAGGTAAAACAACCCAACCCGTAAGAAAGGTGACATTTTGTTTAGTGGCCTCAGAAAAAAACTCATCTGTCATCGGATATAACGTAACATTAAAGCATGGCTTCGTGTATAGGAGGATCATACTTTGAGCAAATTAAAGAACACTTCGTTGGTCTTGGTGGGAGAGCTGATTGTGTGCATAAAAATACCATTACAATTCACAAAGATATTGAAGAACACCTGGTTGGCCTTGGTGGGATAGTTGATTATGTACATAAAAAGTACGCTCAGATATAAAACTTCCCATTCCAAATTGTAATATATTCACAATTCTGTACCAAATTGTAATATATTTACAAATTCCCATTTGTTCATTAAGTGAGCATTATTGTATTTTTTTTACGTACTATGGAATTTGTTTCATGTTGTGCTATTAATAGGCTGTATGGTCACAGTTATTTTTACTGTCCATTGATTGTTCTAAGGCTTAAGTTTTCTGATTTTGTTTTTTTTTCACCGTTTGGTTTAATAATAAAACCAAGATGATTGGCTATCTGTTATCGGGTCCCGTTGCCATAGCAACGCGTTTGTGGCAAAGTTTATTACTTTCCAGCAGCTGTGACATTTTCGTGGGACCGAACTGTTGTCGAGGGTAACAAAGTGTTTTGCGCCTACATTATTAAAGCTCGCTAACCAGTGATGTCATTCTCGCGTGTTTTCCCTCTCAGAACGGAAGGGAATAACAATAAAAGGGTGTATGCAGAAAGTAAAAGGATTACCGCGTGCTGGCAGATGTTGCAGTATTTTATTTGCTCACTGTCTGCCGAAAGGCATTGGCTTCTTTCTGTTCTGCTCAAGGCAGGGCTTTCGGATTTTCACTCTCAGACTTCGGACTTTTATTGTAGGCATCGTCCTCAAGTCAAGTTTCGTTATTTCTTTTGTTAACCTAGGAAATCTGTTAACCTTTATTTCTCACAATCAAATGCAAATTAAAAAAATTGCACTTTTAAAACATAATTCGGGTATTAAAGACAAACTGTAAATTAATCTATCATTACTGAGTGTAATTAAAAATATTTTATCTGACAGTATAAAATTTTACGCGAGAGCTACAAAACTTTTACCACACCTCAAGGACCATTTAACCTCGATTAATATCATTAAATCTAATGCAATTGATTTCATATTTATATACATTTATCCGGATCTGTTTTCACAATAGTAACTCAGATGCAGAAATTCAGTATCAAATCTATTACAATCTCGATTTTCAGTAATATTCTTTTGGTATTTAGATTTATGTCAGTTTAAAAGAAATTAGATTTATGTCAGTTTTAAAGAATTATTAGATTTATGTCAGTTTAAAAAACTGATCTGAAATTTTTTTAAAATTAATAACCGTCATACTAAACTTTACTAAGCTGTAAAAGAGTATTTTCAGCAGTTTGCGAAATTATTATTTTAATTTTCGTCAATTTTGAAGGTTTTTTGCCGAACTAGCTACGTTGTTGAATGTTTCAGCCTCATTACTCTTAAAATACTGAACAAACAATGTTGGAAATCGACATTTAAATTTTGTGTGTTCAAATCTTTCATTTTTCTTCAGTCATGTTTTTCCTTAAAAACCTTATTTAAGAAGTTACTGAGTTCTAACTGTCTACTGACTTAACATGGAATTGTATCTAACAGTTTGCCGCTGAATATGTAATATGATATTTGGGATATATATTGCGGAATTATTTTCAGCTAGTATTTTGCGTAAAGTTTAAGAAAAATTCTTCTGAATTTGGCACACTTTTCAAATGATCTCGGAATAGAGAAGACGCTATTAGGGATGAGTGCGCAACCTGAGTTGAAAAACAACATTTTCGCATCACGGAAATGTAAACTTTCTTGCTTGATATATATATAATGCGACGCCTTTTTATTACACAGATTAGGCAGCTGCTTAAGACAGCAAATTTTGACGAGTGTTATATTTTTGGTAGTGGATAATATTTCGGGACAGGAAACTTTAGATGCTACATAATTTTACAAAAGTTAAGCATTTTGAAGAGATGGTTTGAATGATGTCATATTTTGAATAGAATTCCGTAGGAAAATCCTTTTTGTTTTAAAATCCCCTGATTATAGCCCAGGAGCCAATGCAACTGTCTGATAAAATGATGATGTGTTAAGCGGATATTTCTCTGCAAATTATCAAAAAATAATCTGATCGAAGTTATTTTATCATTCTCAAAAAGTAAACTAATTAATGTAAAGTATATGTAGTTCTTTACTGACCTCGCAGTTTATACATTTAAAGTTTTTTCGTGTGGCTGAGTTAAATATTGATAGTTAAACAATTGACAGGTGTGAACGTTGGAGGGGGGAGGTGAATCATTACTTGCCTAAGGCGGCACGAGCTTGTAAAGTACATCTGCATATACCCATATGTGTATTACAGAAAGTTTTCTGCATTCTCTGCTTTAAAATTATAAACTAGTAGTTTTTTCCAAACCATTTCATTAATTGCAAAGTTATGTAAATCGTATAATATTTAAAAGGATGTGCTTAGTCCTTAATATTTTTATTTTTAATTTTCTGCTGAGGTCCCGCCGTCCTCTCAGACTTTTTACTATGGCATATAAGCTGACAGGCTCCTGTCAGACCTCTGGCAAGTAGCTGCTTGAGGGGGGTATTTCTATATATATATATGTATTGTTTTTCAAAGTTTAGTCAAAATTTAAATAAAAGAGAAAAAAAAAACGTGGTGGAAAAATCCGTTACCTTTTTCGTAACTGCGAAGATTTGAAACGCGTTAATTAGGTTGGCCGAAGATTTCCGAATTTTTTTCAGTTTGCATTTTGCCCAGCACAGAATTGGATGCATTTGAAGAAACGATGGATATATTGAAAAATATTTCCCGATGAAATATTACAAAATGCCGAAAAAATAAGAATGAAAAAGCTTTTAAAATTCTACATGATTCAGCTGACTATATTGGGGAAAAAGCCAAAAGAGATTAAATCTCTACCAGTTTCATTCGAAGCTTCCCATTCACTGGTTTTCACGCTGTTTTCTTCTGGTCTTCACGCTGCTCTTCCACTTTAATCGCTGAAAGAAATTTATCTTTCCAAATCACGCAGCATTTTGTTGTTTCTCTCGGTTCGCAGAAGAATGTTTTCATTCCCTAAGGGAGCAACTCCGTTATCGGAACACATCGCCTAATAAAAATGGTCGATTCTGTCATTTCGGTCCCTTCGCTGCAAAGGTGCCGAAGAAGGCGACTCCAGAAAGGCAATAAGATTCACATCTTCGTCGTTCCGTTCCGATGCAACACCGTTGCAAGACAAAGTGTTAAAAAGTATAAAGGATGCGAATTTTAAACAATTAAAAAATAACTTTTGAAATAATACCCAATGAAGAATGTTATTCAAACAAATAAAACATATATGCTAGAGATTATTTAATCAACTAATGCAAAAACTAAAGCAACTGCTAGTAATTGTTTACTGTAATAGGGTATCGCCTCTGGTTATTATTTTATCGAATAATATATGGCAACTACAGGTTATTTAATCAATTTCATATAAGGAGATCACATTATTTTGGGCCTGGGTTTGGCCCAGTTGGTAGTGCGTCAGGCTCGTAATCTGCAGTTCCCAGGTTCGAGTCCCAGCTGGGTCAACGTTGAGATTTATCTCCGCAAAACTCCCCGCCCTGCCCACGGTCAATAGGGGACACCGATGGGCTTGGAAAGCCCGCCGTCCGTTGGAGGTGACGTTAAGCCATGTCTCCGTGTGCGGGAGTTGTCTCCGTGTCCCATGTCTCCGTGTGCACGTTAAAGAACACACTGGATGACCTTTGTGGGAGGCTACCATCTATCTCCTAACAGCTGTTCCAGTGGGTCTTCTCCACCAACCTGCTCTGAGCCTTCGGGGTCCTTTTGACCTGACCACTTAGCCCATGGTGTATAAAAAATTGCCGCTCAGAGGTAAAACAACCCAACTCAACTGATATATATTCCCTTCGTAAAAGATAAAGATGTTTTTCGCAAATGTCTATATCTCAATAAAACTGATATATGCAAATTTTGATATCAAAATCGCATAATGCCCCCACGGATGCCTCAGGCTTTAAACGAGATTTTCCAGGAACATTAAAGAGCAATTTTTTACATGCTTCCCCCACCACTGTCGACAAAGTCATGTTTGCAACGAGTTGCTATTTGATATTTGGGTTTGCCATTTGATAATCTGATGAATATTTTTCTTAGCTCTGTTTGATGTGAATTTTGAAGGTTTTAATAGCAACTGTGATGTTACTTATGTAACTACAGGTTTAGAAGTAAAAATAATTAAAAGTCGGAAATAATTATGGTAAATTTATTCACAAAAATAAATTAGGAATTGCTCATGTTAATATAAGAAGTCAAAGAAAATATTGGGATTCATTAAAAATAAGTATTATCAATTACATGAAACACATTGATCTGCTGGTTTTAACTGAAAGAAATGTAAATAAATGTGAAAATTATTTATATAATATTAAAAAATTTAATAAAATTACAAATGATAATATGAATAAAATATTAGGGGGATTTCCGTATACTATAAAGAAAATCTAGATATTGAAATTATAATAAAATAGAAAAAACCTCCTCAAGCAGCTGCTTGCCACAGAGGTCTGACAGGAGCCTGTCAGTTTATATGACATAGTAGAAGGTCTGTGAGGATGGCAGGACCTCTGCAGAAAAACAACACAAACGTCCATGCCTTGTCCGGGGTTCGAACCCAGGTCCCTTAGATCAGTAGCCAAGTGCGCTAACTATTGAAATTATATTATATATTTATTTTTTTTTACTTTTATATATATAGTTTCCGCTGGAAATATTTGTTGTGTTATAATTGAATATTGAAATTATAACACAACAAATACTTCCAGCGGAAACTATATATATAAAAGTAAAAAAAAAACAATATAATATATCATGTTTCAGCACTATACAGATCACCTTGTACAGATGCGAATTATTTTCTGTTGAATTTCCGAAACTGGATGGAAAATACAGAAAAGATCAAAATCAGATTTTAAAGGTGATTTCAATATCGATACAATGAACACTAAAAAGCATGGCACGGAAAATTATATCACACTACTGGCAGAAATGTATTTTGAAAGAATAATAAGGGAAGGTACAAGAGCAGAAATAGTAAAAAATAAAATTACCAAGACAGTATAGACCATATTAATTCAATTCAATTATAATATAAAATTATAATATAAAATTGATCAAAAATATGCCAACAAATTCAATAATTCAAACAAGCAAAATAGCAGATCACTACTTGATTTTAACATTGATTAGCAATGCCAAAAATAATTTGAATAAAACTAATTATACTGAAACAGACCAGGAAAATAAGAATTGGTCTTTTGACCATAACAATGTAAACAAAGCTATCTCTGAAATGAATTGGAATTTAGAAAATTCTGGAGACAACTCAATGGAAGAATTAAACCTATATAAAGTATTTAAAGACATTTATGATGGGAATTTAGGGAAAGAATAGAGTATATATGAGAAGTGTAGGAAGGGTAAAAAAGAAATCATAGCAAAAACTGGATCACACCGAACTTGATAGAGTTAATTGAGAAAAGAGATAAAGCTTGGATTAAATTTAAAAACAATGATAAAAGTGATGCTTATAAAATAGCTATAAAATTAAGAAGCATAGTTAATAATCAGATTAGAAATCAGAAAAAATTTGTCTTAGAAATAAACTTATAATGAAGGAAAACGATATGAAGGTTAGCTGGCAATTAATATACGAAATATTAGAAGGAAAACAGAAAAAAATCAGCTGACGATTTAATAATTGATATGTCCAAAAAGAAATTATTTGTGAAAGAAATTGCAAACAATTACAATGACATTTATAATACACTAATTCTACAGATGAGAGATGCAAATCACACGATATAAATCAAGTTCCAACCAGGAGACAAAGATTCTTGAACTCGATATACATGAAATAATTACTACATTAGACACCAATAAATCACCAGGTTACGATAATGTTTACATTAAGCATATAGAATTTAATAAAGAAACATTACTTAATATTATATCAAAAATTATAAATCAGATTATATTTAGTGGGAACATACTTACTGAACTCAAAACAGGTATTTTAAGACCTATTTTTAAAGGAGTTATTAAGGAGAATTTTTTCTAACTATCGACCAATAACAATTCTGCCTATATTTTCAAAAATAATGGAAAAATATATTTATAGTACCGTTTACAATTTTTTACTTAAGCAGGATATAATTAATGAAAATCCATTTGGCTTTCAAAAAGGAAAAACACGATTCAGCTAATTTCTAAAATTGCAAATAATATTAATAAATCATTGAATAATAGGGAAAAATTGCAACTATGTTCTTAGATTTAAAGAAAGGCTTCGATACAATAGATCATAATATTTTACTAAATAAATTGGAAAATTACGGTATTCGCGGTATAATGTTAGATTGGTTTCGAAATTATTTATCAGACAGATACACAATTACTAAAAAAGCTGTTACAGCAGAAAAGTAATTACACGATATGGAATTCTCCAAGGTTCCATTTTAGGTCTTTTGTTGTTCCTGGTATACATAAATGATTTGTTCAATACAAAATTAAAAAGCGCTATTTATCTATATGCTGACGACATTGTTTTAATAAACAGTCACAAATATTTAAATGATAGCATTTCTGAGATTCAAACAGATTACAATAATATAACTAGATGGTAAATCATAAAAAATCTGCTTAAATGAGAAAAAAAAAACAAAATTGATGATTATACATTCACCAGGATTTCATATTCATCAAAACCTCTTTATCAAAACACATAAAATAAATTGCAAAAAAAAATGCTTCAAATTGTGAATCATTATGTAGTTGCCCACTTGTTGAGCAAGTAAATCAAATAAAATACTTAGGAATTATTTTTGATGAATATTTTAAGTGGAATGCCCATATATCCACATATGTGAAAGCTTGAGAATATCAGCGATAAAAATTCAAAAATTGAAATACGTACTAATATGGAAACCTGTGTATTATTTTATAAAGTAATATGCAAATCTATTTTAAATTATAGAATAATTGTGCATGGAACAACTAACTTAATTAACATAATAAAATAGAAAAACTGCAGTCTATAATAGCTAAAAATATTATTCCATTTCACTTGCAAACAAATTATAAAACTTCCACAGATAGATTAAAATTTTTAGACCTTTTATCCTACAGTAATTTATATAAATATAATTTAATAATTAAAAATGTTTTGACAAACTTACAAACTAATAATTCAACACAATAAAAATACAAGACTTCAAAACCAAAGGTATTACAAAAGGCCTACTTTTCGAAATAATTACGGAAAAATACCACCGAATATCAAGTACCACTTATATTTAATGCTATCCCAAAAGAAATGCTAAATATTGACTCTTTTAGAAGACTGAAAATGGAATTAAAAAATCATTTGGTATTTTCTATTTAGCTGTTTATTATGTTTTGTGTTTCGTGAATTTATTTGATGTACACCATTTTTGTGGCTGAATGATCTATGTTTAATTTCATTTATTTATTTTCCTGCAGATAAGCTATTTAGCTTTACGAGTCAAATGGTAAATGTATCTGTATTGTTTACTCTTATGAATAAAAATTATATTCTTCTTCTTCTTAAAAAGTGCAAGCGAATATTCATTATGGACATGCTAATGCCTGCCGTGAAATGCAGGATGAATATTTTTAACACTTCCAACTACTCTGGACCAGTTCTGTTTCACAAGTTCAGTCCAGTATCATAGCAACAGACATGACTGTTCACATGATCTGGGATTTTAGCATAAGGGTCAATTAAATTATTCTTAGATCTGTCACGATGTTTTCGTTTCAAGTCGATAGTCTGCAAAAACAGACCTGTTCTCCAATATATGATCCAGCATTAACGCATTGTTCAACAGAAATGTCTTCAATCGGGTCATCGAATTATTTCGTATGGAAATTTTAGCCCATTTTTTCTCCATAACAAAGCATCAATTAAAAGATCCCTGAGAACATTATCGAGTTAGTTTTCTATGACGAATCACCCCAGATATACATATTTTTGCGACGATTTGTATCTATTTCTTTTGTTAATGTTAAAAATGAAATGACTTATAACTCCTGTATAGTAGTACATTATGTTATACATATATCATTTAAATTTTAATAATTAAATTATTTTTGCTTAGTTATTCCAATTTACTACTATTTTAGCCATTTTATGCTCTTTTTAGTGTTATAATTTAAAATTTTCTAATATTACTTGTATTTCCCATTTTAAAAATTAATCTGCATTATTTTGCCAATAAAAAATAAAAAATAAAATAAATACCCCCTCAAGCAGCTGCTTGCCACAGAGGTCTGACAGGAGCTTGTCAGTTTATATGCCATAGTAGAAGGTCTGAGAGGATGGCAGGACCTCAGCAGAAAAACGACACACACATCCATGCCTTACCCGGGGCTCGAACCCAGGTCCCTTAGATCAGTAGCCAAGCGTGCTAACCACTCGGCCATGGGACGGCTATTTTGCCAATATCATCTCTTAATTGGTTTTTATCATTTACATAGAGTACTTCGCAACCTAAGTTGACATGTTTCACTCTGTTTTGTGCCACCAGCAGAAAAAAATCAGTCCCGCAATCACGAATTTCGATCATTTTAAGTAAGATTCGTTTGAATAACGTGAATGATTTTTAGTTTGCAGAACTCATATCGTTTACGTGTTCTTGCTTCGCATTCAGTTCCTATTACAAGTTCGTATTAATTCAGCATATTCTCATAAAAGTACAGAGAAATGCACTTGCCTCTCCTTACACACAATCACAGATGTGTCACGCTATTCTATCTATCAGTGGACTAACCAGAAGCAAATGATAACATCCCCCTAGAGTGTGTTTTAAGGAAACTGAAAACGCAATGGTCGCCTAAAGCAAGTAAATATCCTGATGCAATGTATATCATCTGCCAATGTTGACACGAAGAATGTAAACATTGTCAGGAAATTTATTTATCGAGTCGAATGTAAAGCAATGTTCTGTCCATATGCGTACATAAGCGACCTCCCGGTATCAGCATCCGAATTTGTCCAACAACTGGAAATAGAGAATTCATCAGAACCATCCCCATGTCACAAAGGAATGATTTTAACTGATTTCCTTGATGGTGAGGCAGATTGATGGTGATTTAAAAAAAAATTTCAATTTAGTCTGAAGTACTAGAAGGAATTGGGGCTGGTGTGCTCATTAGTGTATTAAGCTCGTAATCTGTAGTTCCCAGGTGGGTCACCGTTGAGATTTATGTCCGCAAAACTCTCCGCCCTACCCACGGTCAGTAAGGGTCACCGACGGGCTTGGAAAGGCCACCGTCCATCTGATGGAATGTTACGCTGTGGTACCGTGTGCGGGAGAGTCATACCCTATGCACGTTAAAGAACATACTGGATGTCTCAGTTCAAATTTCTACGAAGCTCTCTCTTTTTACTAATTCATCGTTATCTAGAGACTGCCATCTGTCTTCCAACAGATGTTAGTGGGTCCTCTTCCCACCCCCAATCTTCTCTGAGCCATCGGTGTCTTTGTTACCTGGCCATTTAGTCCATTTTGTGCCAAAAGTGGCGCTCAGAGGTAAAACAACCCAACCCAACTTGAAGGAGTTGATATGAATAGAAACAGTGATAAGCTGGCTTTCGGAATGGAAGAATCAATTACTGAAATCAGACTGACACTCTACTGAAAAAATAGTCAATCAATTTGTATTTTTACGAAGTTCACTTTTTCCTATTTCATCATAATCATTCACACGGTTACTTTTACAAACAATTATTTGTTTTCGTTCAAAGTGCAGTATCCATATTTGTCCAAGATAATGATAAAAATCAAACTTATAGATTGGTTTTTATCATTTATTTGGTTGGTTTTTCTAATCTAATTAAGAAATCTAGGATTTGTATTTCAATAGTAAAATTTCTTTCCAATCAAAACTCATGGATTTGTATCAAAATAATAAACTTGGTTTCCTCTTAAAATTAATGTAGATATAAATTCTGAAGCATCAGCTATAAATCAAGTCTTTCACTTGCTCTTAAAGGAAACAAACAATATATAGGACACAAATACATATAGATATTAATTCGAAATTAGATGAAATAATAAATTATTCAGCAGACATTTATTCAATATTACGTTTACGCATTTAATGCATAAATTACTATAATGCTTTTTGACTATATTTCTTTCTACTTCTAGTCTGAACGGCGAACCATATAGTATCATTTGGTGGGAGAGATATGGCCAGCATACCGCCCACCTGTCTTACACTCTAGCATGCCGGTATAAGGAGAACTGTAGCATGAACCAGCTTCGAAGAAATTCTCAAAAGTAATATCCCAAAACAACAGACGGATGCGCATATGCTTTTTTCAAACTCGTGTGGTAAGTAAACTATACAATGTAACATTTAAAGATTTTGCTCAAAACATTCTTGGAACGCTTTACGAATAAATCCTTTGATAAAAGTATAACTCTCAGAATCTCACTCAGCGATGTTTGCCATGGAGGAAGGGAGCATTAACGTTGTTTCTACCTAGCAAGTTCTTATTGGCTAGTGATCTAGAGCAACACCTCATCATTAGTAGTCTTATAACCCAGATCAGTGTTCTCAAACTTTTATGCTTCACCTACCCCCTGGAAATGTGTATGTAACTGGCATACCCCTTGTATAGATAGATAAAACTATAGTTATAGTATAACAATGGGGATAAAATAAAACACTGACTTCGTTACTAGATCTAGCGACTTTTGAGCTCTCACGGCGTACCCCAAAAAATTTTACCGCGTGGCCTACGTTGAGAACTCCTACACTAGATATTTCTTATATTTGTTTTACTATTATATTACTGGTGTACTCTTTTACTACTCTTCATATTAATGTTTATTTATAAATATATCTTTCTTAGAAGGAAAATTATACGTATTTATCAGTAATCATCATAATGCCGATAAATACGAATAATCTCTCTCTCTCTAAATATGATGTATTTCTAAATGGACATTAGTATAAAAGTACACCAGTAAAAATAAATGAAATTTATATATATTATCTAGATATTAAGACTATCGGAGTTTACGTCATAACTTGGTCCATTGGCCTTCTGTTATAGGAGGTGGTGCCTGGAGCATGTGCTGCATTAATATTGTCTTATGGATTGGGAATTGCTGCAGCACTTATGTTTTAGCTATTAAGGAATGAATCCTCGTTCGGTTATACACTTACTACATGGCACTTCTCTTGCACTGTTATGTAAAAGGGATTTCGAGGACTTTTATTTTGCAGAATACAATTGAAATGACAGAATACATATGAAAGAGTTGTTTTGGAATGACGGTGAGAAAAGGTATGCAAGCATTCCTTTTGTTCCAATTTCATTATCTGGAATACATTGATATATCACCGCTCCAGAAAATATACCTTTCAAATTATGGAAGAGGCTTAGTCTGCTATAGAGCAGATCATTAACGTTTTTCATTTACACGAAGAATTCTAGCAGTTCTACAAAAAAAAATGCTCTTTATTACCAGGCACGTTTAGTTAGCTACTGTTTAGGCACGAGGAAGTTAAACCAACCTATCAACAAAATGCTTCTTTGCGCGTTATATGAAGATAATGAATAATTTCGTAACAAACTCGAAAAAAAGTGATATTCTAAGTTTTATGAACGGGAACCAAATCGAAATTTTATAGGTATTGTCAGATCAGCTGGCACTTATGAATAATTGACACTCGACAGCTAGGAGTTGAGACTCTACTAGTATCAGCTAATCTAGTTTTGTTGCATTTAATTGAAAGAAATTAAAATAGAATGTCAGAACTTTCGACAGAACTTTCATTCTTACCCTTACCATTACTAAACGAAACCAAAATTCATATTTTATTTCAAAACCCAAATTTGAAGAAAGGAATTGTGACATTCTTTGTCATGTCGCAAAAATTAATATTTTAAATTTGAGATAAAATTTCTTCATGTAATGGTTTACAATTTTATCTGAAAAGCCTACGATTTTGGAACAAGATTGAAAATATTTGGTTCAAAGTAACAGCTAACTCTGATTCAATTTCCAACTCTACAAAACATATTAATTTGTGTTCTGACAAATGTTCGGAAGAAGAACATTTGTTGTGGAATATTGTTCGGATTTCTTCGAAAAAACATTGAAGAGAAACAAATAATAGTCTACATGCACATTATTTACACTTCTCTTTATTGAAAAACGTTATCATTTACAAATTTTGTCACCACAATATATATTTATGTATATATTATAGACCTATACATAGGTTTTTCAAAGGATAGCAAAGCTATCATTATCACAGTCCTGCTGGTATTTGAGTTAACTTCATCTAAAGCAGAACATCTCTGAAAAAAGACACTTATGATTCACCAGTAACCTAGGAGTGGACATAACAAAAAGATTCAAGCTGTTACATATAGGTGAGTATCTTTTACCGACAACATTCACTATTCATAAAACAAATCGGAAAAATATTAAGAACTTTTCTTACAATAATCTGTCAAAAGAGATAGTTTGAAAAATTGAGATGTATGTGTAAGAGAAACTGTTTCTTTGTTCAATAGAAAGATATCGAACTTAGAGAGACAGCAGTGCCTGACGTAACAGATTTCGTTTTTTTTTCTTTTTGTTTATGATTGTTGGAGTTGAATTTTGTTTAGCGCCATAAATATCTTTTAAGATAATTATGGCGCTAAACAAATGCTACGATACAAGATTAATCAACGACTATTATACTAAGCATCGTATATTATTCAAAAGGGTTCTTTAAATGTTGTTTACACTATAGCAGCGTAGAATTGGAAATATGTATGATGGAACAAGTGTACAGTAAGTAGCGTTTCTCTCAAGAATTGAAATCAGAGTGCTTTTCTTAGAAGGATATCCCGTGTTTTAAGGAGAGAAAATATAGAGCGAAAATGACAAACTGCATGTATTTAGCGATCATTGAAATGTGGGGAGAGAGAGTTAATACAACCACCTCTCCCACTAAGGGGGTTTTAGAGAAATTCATGATAATATGGGTACTTTTATTATATTGATTCTAGAATACGTCTAAAATACTTTGTGATTGAAATAATTCTTAAACTTAAACGGTGGAGCTCTAAAGAATTTTAATTTTATTTCCATTTCAAAAAGGAATGTTAATTTCTTGCCTCTGAAATAAACTAAATGGCTATTATGATTAAAAAAATAATTTATGACATTCCAATTAAAATTCTCACTTAAATGTGGTAAATACGAAAATTAATTTTTGTATTTATCACATTAAGTGTCACTCCTAAATCTTCGTGAATATGAAACCATAAAAACCATAATTAATTTTAATAAATGAATTTGCTTTGGATTCAAAGTATTAACATAGAAAATTCTAATAGTGTATTAAATGTTCAAAATATTTTTTGAAAAGTTAAAGTTAAGAATGGGAATATGATGAAGTTTGTATCATGTTATAATTAAGTGTTATGTTATAAACGTCTTGTTTTCTATCAGTACTTTCTATGAAATTAGTAACCAATTAATTAAAAGGAATTAGAAGTTGAAGGTGATAAGACTTGAAGAAAGGTAATGTCTCATCGGAACGGTTTTAATCTTGAAAGGAGTCTGATTATATATATATTTTTTTTTTCAATTACGTAGGTAACACATAGTTAAAGAAGCAAAATAAGATTTTTGAGATTGTTATATTTATTGGCCAAGAAGAACATTATTCAGTGCTTGATAAAATTATATTATAGTTTGAAACAACAATAGCAATAACGTTTTAAGATTTTTTTTAACCAGAAGTGTCACTTGTTTTTCAAGTACACTACTTTTGCTACGAGCATGAAACTGATGTGATGTGTTCCAACTAGTTCATGAGAATACGTTATAACTTCGAGCTACTTCTTAAACAACTATAAAGAATTTCTTTCCAAGTCAAAAGTTGTGTTGTTAAGAAGCAGCTCGACTAAAGAGATGTCACATCCCCAGTCTATATATTAAAGCAAACTTTCCAAATAACTGTTATCCGATTATATGTAAAATGCTATTTCAAATATTTTAAAAGAATTTCGTTCAATAAAGCGATTATTTTGTCATTTTTTAAAATATATTTCTGTGTGAAATTTTGTGCTTTAGAGTGCGTGGGATTCTAATCAAGCTTATCAGTTTGTTTCCTAAAATAATTCGTAAACATTTCATAAATTAAAACAGACGTTACAAACAGAATTAATTCCGTACGATATATATTTTTTAACTTAAGTATATACATTAAAACATTTTTTTTTCGTTTCGTACTAGTTCAAACGCTATTTTTTCAAATATTTTAAGGAAACAGTAATTAAAACTTTACAAGTATATGGGTTCTAGCTTTGCTTCTCTAAATATAGATTTAAAAAAAAAACAATTGCTGCTTCAGGTTTAAACCCAAGAATAATATTTTTCTGCTTAGCAAAAAAATTTATTTCTGATAACTTTATAATCCTTCAGCTTCTCTGTTCTGATAAAAAAGAATCCTATATAAGGGAATTTTTAAAGCAAATCTGTAACACTTTTTGTTGCTTCTATCACGAATATCAGTTTCATGTTTGCCCAAAATTAATTAATCGCTTTGATAGTTATTTCATTCTGGAACCTCGCAGATCAGCTGAACAGATTTAATTACGTCATAAGTTCACTCCGAAGTTATTGCTTCGTAATATCGCTTTATCAGCACCGTAAAGTGCTAGTCAACCGTTAATGTAATATAATTTTAAACATAATTTCGTTATTGAAAACATTTTCAAATATTTGTGTGTTGAGATCAGCAGTATGTTTTAATTAATTTACAAATTTTTGTGTTGCACAAAAATTATAATTATTTATTTCTTGAAAATGAGTTACAGTAAACCAATACCAGAGATCATGTTAGAAAATTAATAAAGATGAATTTTTTTTTATGTTCCGCTATTATACATGTTTTTTCATGTATTGCAAATGCAACAGAGAGGTCATAGCAGTCGGAAAAACGTATTTTTCAAACTTGTTTTCGCATACCATATTGCACAAATTATAGTAGATGTTTCGTTAGATTAAATGTTAGTAGAATTAATATGAATTACTCTATTATTTGAAGTTGTACAGGATAAAAATCACAACGTGTAAGCATTTCAAAGAAATAAAGTATCGAAGTTAATCAAGAGAGCATAACATGTAATGTTTAATGGGCCAGACTCCTGCTCCAATTCTTATCTAAGTACATTACATGATACTTACCCATCTCCATGTATCATCGATTCATGCCCACTGAACTATGAAAACAAAAAAGTAATCGTGGGATGGTTTAGGAACTGAAAGTTGCTTGCTATCTTTCCCACTTGGAAGATAATGACAGAAACCAATGGCCGATGAAAAATAAGCTTAAAAACAAAAAGGCACGAGAGATAAAAGGTTAAAAAAAAGAAACCGTAGTTTCTTTTTTTAGTAGTTAGTCTTCTTCCTATAAGAGAATGTAATAAGGAACTCAGCTTTTTCTGGAGTTTCATAAGATGTCATGGGATAATATGCAGAAATGAATAATTAATCTTATCCACTTCCTAAAAGAAATCAGATGGAATAGAATTAAGATGTAATGTGCAGCAGAAATTAACTTTTATACCTGAGTGTGTGCATAACATCGCATTAATGTATTTTATAATATTCCAGCACCATGATTGATATGGTTTTAACATAAACTGTTTGTTATAGTAATACACCCTTTAGTGCTTTATGTTTAAATAATTGTAACTATAAATTTCCTTTAAATTAAAATATAGTCATTATGAGTTCAGCAGATAGCAATAAAGATAGTAATGGCTGACATCGTCCAAGATCAATCTTCATCATAAAGCAGTGAGTATGTTCAATCTTCACGGATACTTTTACCTTCAATTCACGTGGCTTAAACTTCCCTTTTCTGAGATATTTATCCTCATTTTCTTAAAATTATTTATTTATATATTTTGGTATACAGTCTACGCGCGATTAAAGGAAATATTAAAAACTCTCCCAGTTCATAATTTCTAATGATTTAAACTCCAGAAAAAAACCCCCCCGGCAGAATGATGATGATTTTTCTTAAATATCAAATTATTTCATTTCGTTTTCGCAGTCTAACAGAAGAAACAACACGGACTGAGTACACATGTGATGTTGGTAAAACAATCGCTTGAATTGCTTTAACCCAAGAATGGCATTTTATTTGTTATCCAATAGATTAAATGACCAATTTACAAGGGTTTAGTTGGGTTGTTTTCTTACCTCTGAGCGGCACTTTTTTTGCACAAAATGGGCTAAATGGCCAGTTCACAAGGATCCCGAGGGCACAGAGAAGATTAGGAGGAGTGGACCCAATGAACTGCTGTTAGGAGACAGATAGTAGCCTCCCATCAAGATCATCCAGCGTAGTCTTTAACGTGCCCAAGGTATGGCTCTCCCGCACACAGGGCCACTGCTTAATGCCCCATCCGAAGGACGGCGACTGTTCCAAGCCCATCGGTGTACCCTGCTGACGAAGTCAGGGTGGGGAGCTTTACAAATATAAATCTCGACGCTGGTCCAGGTGGGACTCGAACCTGGGAATTGCAGACGAGCCTGTCACGCTACTGACTGGGCCACCCCCGCCCCACCAAGTCACAAATACCACGAGACCCAATACAATAGGATCAAGGAAACTCATTGGACAGTTATCATGCAATAGAGAGTTCTTTAGCGTTATGGCCTTTTCCCACTCTCTTTCAAACTAAAAAAGCAATAAAACAAAACCTCGAAACTGACTTCTGAGATTCTAACATGAGAGCTAGATAACAATCTTTTGGACATTACGAACTGGCTAATAGAGAAAACCACGCTAAGAGAGATAACAGATCCCCCCCATTAAATTACTTTCCAGACATTGCATGGATCCATTCTTTACAGTTCTGAAGAGCTTGAAATATGAAACTAGAAAAGGTTTTTTTTGGTATGGAATGATACATTGTACATCAGGTTTTTTTTGTATTGAATATTAGCTGACTTATAGTAGAGTCATATACTGATAGATATTTTTTCCCTTTCAAATTTTGCAAAAACATAGATATCCGAAGCTTGTTGTAGTTTATTTTTATAGAAAAGCAACTTGTTTCGCATGTCTTGTTGCAAAGTTACTCCTGCAAGTGGTATGATTTCTGGTAAACACAACTCAAGTAACTATAAGTTTCTTTGGATTTTACCCCAAAAAGTTTCATTAATTCCTAAAAACAAGGATGGGCAAAGAAATAAATCTTAAGTAACGTTACAAAAGTTTTAGAGAATCAAAATATAAAACAGTAATTCCACTTTCATATACTCTACTGTCGTTTTACCATACCACAAACTATTTATATAGAAACTGCGCCGATATTCTTTACAATGTTATAAATATTAGCCGTTTGATAATCTGATTCCTATACTTTTCATTCCTCAAGATTATGATATAGGAGAAATCCTATCTAACTTAAAAGATGATGTACTTAATAGAACAACACTTATAATTTAAAACAAAATCAAAAACTCCCCATGTATTTCTTCCTACTTTTCTTCAGAGTAGGTTAATCATCTTATTCTATTTCGTGAGATTCAACTTAAGCTTTCTGATCACTTTTTAAAACAATACAGTTATTCTTCTTTCAGTTTAAGTTTTCAAATTCATTTCAGTTATTAGTAAAGGTCAAGTATCATGATTTCATAAAGAATCCCTATGTTATTGTGTTTTTTCCCAATTGATATATCCATCCGTAATGAAAAACAAATTCGAGACAAAAGTAATTAAAACGTTAAAAACTTAACATTTTGTTTTCCGATATAGTTTGAGAGTTGTGTTTTATTTCACGCTGTTGATAAACGTTCTGATATAAATTAATAATTACCGAATTTATTATCATTATTTCAAAACGTTTGTGAACTTTAGGAAAAGCGACATCGGTTTTTTGAGAAGCAGAAATGTTTCCAAAATAATTTGATCAATCTTCATGATAATTTTTTAAATCTGGTCTTACTAATTTGATGTAACAGATGAGACTAAATTTCAGTCTCTTCAGGGTAGACCTAGAGAACATTTGTTTACTCGTTGATAATATTAATTTACTGTGAAAAAATAAATGCCTCAGCATCTGAGAATATGAATACACACAAGAAGGAAAAATCTCCTACCTAACAAATAAATATTTGAAAGAAAAGGTTTAAATTATATCGAGTGCAGAGAATTTTATGAATGTTGTTTGAACAGACTGTAAGAGATAGTGAACAAAGCAAGGGTAAATGTACTTTTGTGCACCTGTGAAAAATTCTTCTACTACTGTAAAAAAAGAAATGAGAAAGAAATTAAGAATATTCCTCCTTCATTTAGTCTAAAGGCAAACATAATTCTTTCAAAACCGTACCCGGCAAATACCATTAAAACTAGCAACAATAACAAAGAATACTAATTAGCAGGTTATTATTTACATAAGATTTTCTTTCAAACTTACAATTTTATTCCCGTCGAGCAAAGAAATTAAACGAATGGCTGATTTATTTTAAAGTAATCAAGAATTCAAATTATCTTCCATTTTCCTTTGTCTTAAAAATGGCCTGCCATAATTCATTTACTCTTAGCGCAGACGTCTGGCAGAAGGGAATTTGGAAGATGAGGTCGCTGATTTATTTATGAACGCACACGGCACATCCAAAGGACACAGCCCTCAGAAATGTCATTAGTTTTCTTTCTGGAAATTTTCTATCGAATGTTATCTGTTCAAAGCGAGATATCTTGGAGACCTTATAAATAATGACTCGCTGCGATAAGCGTCCTTATTATTTGGACCATCCTCTGAGAAAGAAGAAAGATATCTGCAGAAAGAAATCTTAGCTCTTGCCGCAGATGTGAGTATGGGAGGGCAATCAAGTAGGTGGAAAAACTTGCAGAGAAATCGATCTTTTAATGTAGTGTGGTAAATGAGCTTATAAAGAATAATATCTTTTCTTTTTCTTAGAATTAGACATAATGATATCAGGCACAAAGGTATTTTGTGAAGTTGGGATTTGTCTGGTGTTGAATTCGCAATGATTTAAAATTAGAAGTATAAAGATTGAAATGCGGCAAGAACGTATTAAATTAAATACAACAAATAATTTTGTAAGGAATAGTAACTGTATGCAAGGGATTACTTTCTTACCTTGTTATTTAAAAAGTATTTGGAAATAGAAGAGCGCTTAGTTGAGTTGACTTTTATAAATCTTAATGCCAATGATTAAATTACAACAGTTCTATTATCGCTTCTTAATGTCGCAGAAAAACTGTTTCTTTGCATATGAATTTCAGTTTTCGACAATTATGTATAATGATTCTGAGGTCTAGTCTAGGGTTCCAGAATTTTTTGCATCTTGAACATATTGCATTTCTCAGTAGCATTACAGAAAATCATACAAATGTGTGCGTGTGTGTTTATTTCATGAAAACTGAAACTTTCTCTCTAATCCGAAAATCTTAACGTCTTAAAATGATTTTTAATAATATATTTTTAGGCACAGAATGGAGGAAAGTGTGGAAATTACGGTATAACTCCTCTGAATCTTTTGATAAGATATAGTCAGTAATGTGAACATAATCTGTACTAAGTAATTCTTAGCCGAATGACAGCTTATATATTTAAATTTTTATCTTTAATAAAATATATATCGGATGAGATTTTCTTTTATCCCCTAACCTTTTGCAGTTATATCTTAGTAATTTTGTCAGTTTAAGAGAAGTCCTATTTTATTTTACCCTCTCTCTACTGTAATTCTTGATATCTCTCTGACTTGGTCATTTTCTCCATTGTCAAAGAAAGAAATAGCTCTACTTAACAAAAAATTAATCATTGGGTATTCACCTTTTCAACAATCAGTATTATGAAAGTGATATTTTGAATTCTTTCGTTTATTACAGTTGAGAAGAAAATGTCAATGAACAAATTAATCCCTTGTTAATAACCCTTGCTCAGCAGCAGTTCTTGTGTATATTAATCTATAAGATTAAATTTTGAAGAAGTACATTTTGTTGACTTTAAAACGGAATCTGTTTTCTCAAACTTTTAAGAATTTAGATTTAACATTTCATTTCATTCCCAGTTCAAAACTGCAAAAGAATATTAAATTTTCTAACCAACTTGCAATGATATAAACATTAGACATATAAATGGACCATAAAATGGAATTCATAATCAATTATTGTAAAACAAATGTAATATGTATGGCATAAACTAAAAGGAAGGGAAAAAAAACCTATTCTGAATGGGAATGCTCAGAACAAACCTGAAATTCATCGCAGAAGGATAAACAGGTATCTGTTTACTCCAGATAAGATCGCACTAACCAATAACTACTGTAAACAATTAATAATTGTAAAGTTTTTCGAAAAAATACGAGTGAAACTGTAAAATATCATATTTAAAAATATTGCCTCATAACATTTCCGTTGCACTAAATGTCTTCTTTTAGACTAAATTGGTTTCCTCATTCTACTTCCTTTAATGGGGCGAGGGTGGCTCAGTCGGTAGCCCGCCAGGCTCGTAATCTGTAGTACCCAGGTTCGAGTCCCAGCTGGGTCAGCGTTGAGATTTATCTCCGCAAAATTCCCCGCCCTGCCCACGGTCAGTAGGGGACACCGATGGGCTTGGAAAGGCCGTCGTCCGTCGGATGGGACGTTAAGCCGTGGCCCCGTGTGCAGGAGAGCCATACCCTGTGCACGTTAAAGAACACGCTGGATGGCCTTGACGGGAGGCTACCATCTGTCTCCCAACAGCTGTTCCAGTGGGTTCCCTCCCCCAATCCTTCTCTGAGCCTTCGGGGTCCATGTGACCTGGCCATTTAGGCCATGGTGTGCAAAGATGGGACGTTAAGCCGTGGCCCTCTTGTGCGGAAGAGCCATACCCTGTGCACGTTAAAGAACGCGCTGGATGGCTTTGACGGGAGGCTACCATCTGTCTCCCAACAGCTGTTCCAGTGGGTCCCCTCCCCCAACCTTCTCTGAGCCTTCGGGGTCCATGTGACCTGGCCATTTAGCCCATGGTGTGCAAAAAAGTGCCGCTCAGAGGTAAAACTACCCAACCCAACCTACTTTTCTTAATACGAGGTTCAGGAGTGAGTCACTCATACAAGTGCATGATTTACAACCTCTGTATGATGTGACCAAGTGGTTAAGTGTGTTTGACTACAGACCAGAAAAAGTCCCGGATCTAGAAAAGGGAGAGAGAGGAACTGGCAAGATGCGCAATCGAGCCGGAAAAAGGAGGGCAAGGGGACGTGGCCCCCTTCCCCCTCTAGACCAGATCCGACCCTACCTGTGTACGAACCTCGGGTAAGGCATGTATGATTTTTTATTTGGGTTGTCTTCCTGCTGAGGTCTCATCTTCCTCGCAGACATTTGTCAATGGCTTATTATACTGACAGGCTCCTGTCATGCATCTTTGGCAAGCAGCTGCTTCAGGAGTAATTTTATTTTTTTTTGAAATGGAGAACTGATAAAGTTTTAAATAAATTTCCCCGAAGGGATGGTGGTGGCATTCCTCCCCTTAGCTTAGTCATTGATAATTAATAATATTGGCACATATCTCATGGACATCAAGTTTTTTTAAGTTATAATTTGTTATGTCTGTGTAATTCCTTTTTTATACAAATGCAATTAATAAAAACTACACTAGATATGATTGAAGGTACTCTAAGAAGCGAAGACCATTATCTAAAAAAAAGCAATGGCGCTCCTTGAAAGATTCTTGACCCCCGTAGAAATTTCCGTGAACACCACTGATCCATGCACTTCTTTCATCTGTCTCCTAATAGTGGTTGCCCCTTCCCTAATCTCCTCTGAGCCCTTGGGGTCCTTGTGACCTTACGGTTTAGCCTATTATGTGGAAAAAAAATGCTGCTCAGAGATAAAATATCCCAAGCCTTAAGCAGGTGACTGGCACAGAGGTCTGAGAGGAACCTGTGAGCATAATACGTTATAGAGAAGATCTAAGAGAAAGGCGAGATCTCAGCTGAAAGACAGCACAAGAAACATTCTTACCTTATCAGGAACTTGAACCCAGGTCCCTTTGATCAGTAGCCGTGCCCGTTAACCACTCGGCCACCGTGACGATTATTTATATAGGTTATGCCATAAAGGAAATCATTTAATCATTATTAAAAACGTCTTAAAAAAATTATCGCTGACGAAGCGAGAATCGAACCCGCAATTCTCTAGATACATTACATGCCAGAGCGCTCTATCGATTAAATCACGCGTTAGAAGATAAAATCTTCCAGGATTTTATTTAGCGTCTGATGCGTGGTTTAAACGGTAAAGCGCTCTGGCATGTATCTAGAGAGTTGCGAGTTCGATTCCCGTCGCGTGAGAGATAATTTGTTTCAGATGTTTTTAATAATTGTTGAAGTCTATTTCTACAGGTAATCTGTGCATTTACTATGGATGGATTATTTAATCATATTTTTCTTTTTGTTCAAGAACATAATGCGGATCTAGAAAATATCTCGTTTTTCTTTAAGAAACATATTGGGGGGTTTAACCTTAAAATTTCGAAAACAATAAAAAATAAATGCCCAAATAAATAATCCATTTGTTGCAATATTTTTGGAAAAGAAAAAAATATTTTTTTTTCTCTTTCTCTTTTTTGTTAACAAATCAGGGCAAAAAAGAAAATGCTCGCAAAATATCGTTCCTGTCTCGTACATACTCTTACCAGGTTAATTGCATTATTGGGCGATTTATATATATTTGCGAATTTTCATTTTTCGAAACTTTGTATATATATGTTTTATACCTGTAGGTAATTACGCAGTTAAGACTCCGCAAAACCGCAGTTTAGTAATTACGCAGTTAAGACACCGATGTGCTTAGAAAGGCCGCCGTCCGTCGGATGGGACGTTAAGTCGTGACCCCGTGTGCGGGAGAACCATACCCTATGCAGTTAAAGAACACACTGAATGGCCTTGACGGGAGGCTACCATCTGTCTCCCAACAGCTGTTACACTGGGTCCTCTCCTCCAACCTTCTCTGAGCCCTCGGGGTCCTTGTGACCTGACCATTTAGCCCATGGTGTGCAAAAAGTGCCGCTCAGAGGTAAAACAACCCAACCCAACGCAGTTAAGTTTATAATTAACTACTTAATCAAATCGGATAAATTCTCACTTTTTGGGGCGGGGGTGGCTCAGTCGGTAGCGCGCCAGGCTCGTAATCTGTAGTTCCCAGGTTCGAGTCCCAGCTGGGTCAGCGTTGAGATTTATCTCCGCAAAATTCCCCGCCCTGCCCACGGTCAGTAGGAGACACCGATGGGCTTGGAAAGGCCGCCGTCCGTCGGATGGGACGTTAAGCCGTGGCCCCGTGTGCGGGAGAGCCATACCCTGTGCACGTTAAATAACACGCTGGATGGCCTTGACGGGAGGCTACTATCTGTCTCCCAACAGCTGTTCCAGTGGGTCCCCTCCCCCAACCTTCTCTGAGCCTTCGGGTCCATGTGACCTGGCCATTTAGCCCATGGTGTGCAAAAAAGTGCCGCTCAGAGGTAAAACAACCCAACCCAACCCTTCTCACTTTTCTGAACATTTTATTTAGAGATTTTATTTTAAAAATTTTATATTTTCTAGGATTGTGTTTCTACTAGAAACGTATTTTAGATAAATGCATTCGTGATGTACCGATAAAAACCAATATTTTTTCTGCGATAACATATTCCTTCTTCCCTTTTTTCTGTTCTGTTTTTTAGCTCTAAAAATATCATTTAATACTGAAGAATGATAAACACAGCAGTTATAAAGAGTCGACAACTTTTAAATTCAGAAAAGCAATTTTTCGTATCAGAAGTCAGTAGAATGATAATTGGTGACTTGGCGAAACAAAATCGAAATCAGACCCAGTTCAGTTTCATTTCTTCTTTATTGAAATTAAATAAGAAATTCATCTTCATCCTCACTTTGGTGTATTTCGCTAAATTCAGATGCGAGGTATCATTGTCTGCTTTGTTATCTTCTTCGTTTGAACAAAATCCGTCGACCAAATCTCAAAAGGTATATTTGAAATTCTGTGTTGCCTTTAAAACTCGCGTTAGCTTTACGACTGAGGTCATATAAGAAATCATTGCACTATCGACTGAAATCTCAGAGAAGTTTTGTTTTCTTGACATAATGTGATAAGTATTTCAGGTACATTTTGATCCGCATAATATTGCTTTAATCTTAAATCTAAGGCTAACCTAACCCCGTTTTCATACACAATTATAGGAAGAAAAAAGAAAAAGACAATACTCATAAAAAACTATTCCATTTGTTATATTACTTTTGAAAAACTAAACACTTATTAAAATTATTTCTAATCTTAATCATATCAATTGATATTAAAATATCGATAATAATATTATTATTATTTTAAATATTTGTAGGAAGTTGGCGGAAGTCATTATGCACAAAATGTTCATATTTTCTAAGATTTCTATCTTTCAAACGATTTGACGATCGAGAATTTAAGTGGTAATTAATATAAAAAAAACTCAACAAATTAAACGTGTCATTGATTAAAAGTCATGAGAGAGAGAGTTTCTGCGCGAAGTCTTTCTAAACATTACCGATGAATATATGGAAATGCATTCTAAATATGTAGATATTTGAAATGGGTCATTTCATATACCTTCACAAGCAGGTGTCAAAATAGATGGCCCGTTACGTGTGGTGACGGGCTATTATCTTACCTGTATGGTGTATGGTTACCTGCTGTATGAAATATTAAATGCGAAATGCTGCAACGCATTCTCTATAGCATGCCCAAAGTTTGAAACTCATTTCCGGTAAAATATTTTTGACACTTCTTAAACCGAATTCAGAAAAACTTCAAAAAATCAATCGTATTCATCGACAGCAAATATTAAAGTAAAATTGTCTAGTGCCGGGTGGATAACACATCTGCAATTCTTATAGCTTAAATTTTCTGTTGCTTATTTCTGGATTAATATTTCTTATTGACAAGTTGTTGAGATTGATCAAGACAAGCGACGGAACTTAATTACATATAAATACCCTTGAACCTAGTAGTAATTCTATTAGCATATGGTCACACAGAATGTTATGTTAATTCAAATGTCTTCCCAGAACTTCCCAGTTTTCTATATTTTCCAACGTAAATTACAAAAACGCTCTGCTTTTCTGTTATAAGCAATGAAAGCTGTCCTATCTTAGAACCTCGGCCACTTGTGATAAATAGTATTGAATTGCTACTAAAACTAGAATAATGTCACTTTTCTGTATTCTGGATTTACGAGTATTTCAGGTCTGCCATTAATGAAATATTCTTTAACCATCTGCCTCGACACTTGCCTCTATTGAAGTGACTGGAGGTCGGGGGTCACGCCACCAACACTCGTCTCCCATGAATTGTAGGGGCTGAGATGGCTCAGTCGGTAACGCGCCAGGCTCGTAACCTTGGCCAGCGTTGAGATTTATCTCCGTAAGCCCACACCCTGCCCTAGGTCAGCAGGGGACACCAATGGGATTGAAGAGGCCGACATCTTTTGGATGGGACGTAAAACCGTGGCCCCGAGTGTGGGAAACACCACATCCCGTGTAGAAAGAGAAAAGCCATATGCTGTACACATTAAAGAACACTTTAGATGACCTTGACGGGATGCTACCATCTGTCTCCTAAAGGTTGTCTAGTGGATTCTCTTGCTCCAACTTTCTCTGAACCCTTGGGGTCCTTGTACCTGTCCATTTAGCCCATTGTGTGCATAAAAGTACCTCACACAAGTAAAACAATCGAACCCAAACCATGAATTGTCATTGATAGATTTAACTTAAGTCTTTGTGCAATTCGACTTTTATATTCCTTGAGATCCATGTGAGATACATAAATGTTCCTTGACAAACGTTTTTGATATAGAATAGATATATATTTAATTGTTTGAACATCACATTTCGTTATCCATTCCGTTTGGAAACTGGGGTTAAGTCGAAAGTGACTTTTAAAAAAACCGAATGAACACACGTTACAAAATTAGTAGATTTTAAATTAAATAGAAAATTAGTATGTGAGAAGAAGTGTAGTACATTGAAGCTGTGTGAAATGAAAGCCTGAAAACGAAGGAAGTAAAATATTCAATTTATGTTGATTTTGCAATTACTTTTTATATACCCTTCATATATAAGCAGGCTATATAATTTCTATCTCTTGCTTTGCTATTTCATCAGCTTAGTTAATTTGCATTTAATTCATGTCACTATAAGAATACGATTGTAGAAGCTGTATTGCATACGTTTGATTTCATTCTCTAAAGCCCCTCTTAAGGGCTATCTGCAATCATCCGTCTTAATATCACACAGACTCATATGTCTTTATTTCTTTGTCGATTAGTCAGATCTTTCCTAACTAGGCTCGGCCAGTAATTCGTATACTAGAGTTCATTTCGATAAAAATACGCTTCTGGACCACTACTTTCTCTTTCTTCCATCGGAGGCTATGGACAGCGACGATAACATCATTTGTATCACATTAGAAAATGAGTCTTGATAGCACCATTTGCTAGATGAATTGGCCTCCGACACTCTTGGCTACCTCATCTGTCTCGACACCTTCCTCTGTTGAAGCGACTTGAGGTCGGGGGTCACGCCTCCCCCTTCTTTTTCCGACACTTCAATATCCGATTGCACAAAGCGCAAAGACGACCTCGCCGACTGTGACGTGATGCGTCCTAAAGTGTCTTGAGACGAAGCGGACGAGACTTGCGTCCGTTGCTCGTTCAAGTTCGATTCTTCTTTCAACTTTTTCGCTGCGGCCTCCTGCTGCCTCATCCTCATCTCGTGCATGTGTCGCATCTTCTGACGAGTGCGTACTATCTGCAGGTGGTTGGCGATGTATTCCTCGTGAGGTGCCATGGCAGCAGCTTTCATCAGACACGCCTCGGCATCGGTCAGCAGCCCGCGCTCAACGTGCACGACGCAGAGGTTGTGGAGCGCTTGGATGTTGCCGGGATCCTGATGAAGGATATTTTCGTAACACTGAAAGGAACAAAGTATATATTAAATGAAACTTGCAATTATGTAATAAAAGATGTTTAAACGTTTTATAACACTCAGAAAAATTGTAAATGGGAAGTTTTAATGCGAAAAGTAAGCAGAAAATTGGTAAATACTCAGAATCAGGTAAACACTTTAAAAACGCTGTAAAATTTAAATGAAGAATCAGTAACACCCTTAGGTTGTTTTCCTGGACACTAAAATACCTAATTTGAGTTGTTTTGCGGAGTAGATACCATGTTACTTCAGGTATATTCATTTTATTTCCAGTTTCCTTGGATGGTCTGGTGGGGCGGATACGAAGAATCCTACTTGGAAAGCTTCTTGCACCCATGTGGTGAGATATGAGGCTAAACAACCCAAATACTCGTAAAGAGGTGAAAAATTGTTTTGTGTTTATAATTATATATAATAACGTTCACACATATAATGATTTTGAGAATAACGATAATAGCACATACATCTCAACGTTACAGATGCCATCGAAGGAAATAAAGCCGAATTTTTTTAAAATTTATTTTACTCCGTTTGCCTCTAGGTATAATAAATAACAATTTTATTTATTTTCCTGATAAGAGAAAGTTAAATTATATAATATAACATTAGGCAATCTAAAAGAACATTATATTTCCTTAACAACAAAAAACTCTGCAGCACTGAAAGATTCGATCAAGAGCTAATTTACCAGTTTAATACCAAATATTTCAGTTTGTGAAATCTTCAAATGTTCTAACTATTTACACTTTTTATTTAAAGAAATCAATTTATTATAATTACTAAGGCAATTTTAAAATCGTTTCCTTCAGAACATTATGTATTTAATTAAGCACAGTGTGTTTATATTGCTTAGTGCAATACAGATGAGCAAATAACCAATTCAAAACCATTTACCAATATAATATTTTTCCTGATCTTTGCTATTTAAAACTTTTATGAACTTATTAACAATATGCAATATAAAATGTTTCTTACCGCCGCTGTAAATAATCTTTTGTTAAATCAACTCGTTATTACTCAAGTATTGCAATTATACAACTTTTCATCACGTTTCTAATATGTGGGTCCAATAACTTCGTTATCTCTGAGAAATACGAACAAGTCTCACGTAAACGAAACGAAACAAACTAATAAAATTTAAAACTGCAGTTAACATACATATAAATTCCTCCTCTGACTTAAGAGATTTATATTAAATCTTATTTGAACCCAACAGTTCTCAGAATATTCAAAAGAAACAACCTTTCAATAAAAACCTTTCTTTTGAACAATAAAAACCTTTCTTTTTTGCAAAAAACAATAAAAACCTTTATTTTTTGCAATAAATACCTTTCTTTTGTTGAAAAACCATGCAAACGAAAGAAGTAATAGATTAATTTGATGCTCCTATTTCGCTTTTACAAAATTCTAGAAGAAAGTGAAAGTTGAAATCCACACTGGAAAGCTACTTATTGCGTTTTCTCGTTGATTACAGCTTATAAAGATGGAATGACATTAACGCTATTTCGCATTTGAAATAGCACTTTAAATGGTTTCAATATTTAGTATAGCTGCATAACGAATGCATAAAATATATCTATATCAGAATTACTTTTTCGCAATGATTAAATTTCTGCATGGATATTTTATCAATGAGATAGAGATGATAAATTATAAACGGCTACACTTAGTTCCTCTAAATTAAACAGTTTTACTACAGTCTTCAAATCTATTACAATAATCAAACATCTCTAACAAATCATTATGTTGCTGGTGTTTTGAAAAATTAATATATTTTAATTCTTTGTTATAGCACTCGTTAATAAATAAGCTGATATTTGATTATGATTTAATGATTTATATTATGAATGCCTCTGCAGTGTGACTCAAGGGATTGGGAATTGCTTTTTAAGTACAGGGCATTGAGTACTTGAATCAACCGTGTATCGCAGATTAGTAATAAACGTACGTTAGTAAGTTTTAAATATAAAAAGAAATTAATACAATAATTTAATTAAAGTAGGCAAATAATAACATATAATACATTAAATAACATTAATTAAGTTAAATAATTTTATAATACATTTTAATTATTATTAAAATGATGAAAGGCCAGCGATAAAACCAAAAGGGATTAATTTAATTAAACAAAAAGAACCCCTTCCGAAAATAAAAAAAAAAGAATTAATTAGTGACAGCATTGTGAGTCGTCGTGTGAATTAAGAAGTTCATAAAAACAACTTTTAGAATACTTGGAGTTATTAAAGAATAACTCCTGAAGATGATTATCAGTCAAATGATTTGTTTCTGAGAATTTAATAATTATTTTCAGTTGTAAAAAAGCAGTAAAATTAGAAAATGCTTTTGGTTTTGAAATAAAAATGTGCGTCAGCTAAAAATAATTTCATCAAAAAAGAGACTATTAACAGTTATCGATTTGATAAGAACAATTTTTTATCATTTGCCTATCCTTAATAGCAGTCCTGCATTAAAAATTACTTTTATTCGGGTTATTTTCTGTGGGTCGCACGAAGGAATGTCCGGGAATGTAAGGTGCTGCAATAGAGATTGCACGAGATATTGAATTAATGAATGATTTATTAATCAATTATCGCTTGTTGAATGTAGATGCATAACTCAAGATTTGACACTGATGTTGTCGTGCTATTACTATTTGTCTTTTTTGTATTATTTTTTCTGTATTAATTATCTACAGTGCCTACGGCAATTACACTTCGGTATGTAGTTGGCACAATAAAAGAAAATAAGTTCTAACATTAAGCTCTTAGTTAAGAATCCTTTGAAAGAATTAATTTTGAACAGAATTCAAAATGACTAATATAAAATATATTGTCAGATATTGCATATTTGTTAGCGTCAACAACTTAGCTAATCTGGGTAACACATTAGGCAATATCGATTGCTTATCTGCGAAATAAACAGATTCCAACGTGGACTAAGAAGAGAACTGGAATTAGAATTCAGTGAAACGAGAGAGAGTCGTGCCTGTGGCAGACACCAAGCGGAGAGACAGAGTGTGAGGAGGAGCAGAGGCAGAGAGAAGTTGCTGGACTCTTCCTCCCGTGTTTAACTTTGCTGCGGAGTTTAATGAGCCGAGTCACGCGATGACTCCGTCACGGGAGAAGAGCGGAGGCATGCTCACGAGGCAAGCAACGGGTGGAGATGGATACTGATGGCACGCACTGCGGACAGGAACATTCACTTAGGCGGCGCACGCCATTGGTAACAGAACATGCTGAAGATGAGAAGTGAATAACGAGAGTTGAGGAGAGTTCGCCAGGCATCAAGTCACACAATAATTAGGTCTAAAGTCAAAAGTATACCGGTAGTCGTAAGCAAGTGCTGATTCATAATGCATGTCATTTAAAACCTGCTCTATATCTTCGCTGTTTGCAGTGAGCAAATATGACAGCTCCATATTTACACTAAACTTTTCGGAATTGCAGAGGGATCATGAAGACTGGAAGATGGTTTCAGTACTGTAAGGATTTCCTCCCCTTATTTGGGGCCGTGGTAAAGATATGGAAATATGATTGCAATTAGGATTCCATTCTGCGATGGAGCATTTTTATTAACTTTTAATGAAATTCAATGAGGAAATGTCAAGCCTTATTTAAAAATAAGGCTCAGTATTTTATGGATTTGCGTTTGTATTCAATTGAAGAAATCACGAATTAATCAGAAGTATTAACATACTTGTAGACAATATCTTTTATTGGAATTCAATAAAAAAGTTTATGGCATAAGCTTGACAGCAAATGTTGACAGGAGGGTCAATTCGGGAAATAAGCAAAATGTTTGTCAATCAGTGGAAGTAATAAAAAGCCATCTAATGTATTTATTTGGTCTTCCAGCTTGGGCCATTTTATTCTATTTTATTGGTTTTCAAGCTTGGGCATTAATTTCAAATTAAAATTACGCAGAATAATCACATAACTCAGTCTCTACTGCATCACAAAGGAAAACATTTCGTGTAGGTGAGGAGACATGAGCGAAGTGTGTGTGGGAGGGGGGGGGGGAGAGGCTATGTTTGGGAATAGATTTTCTCGTTCTATGAAGCCAAAAAACATTCAGAATCTACTCTATTCTTTTCACCAGTACCCATATTTTTTTTCTGAACCTGAAAATATTCGAACTCAAAACAACTGACTCTTACGCGAATCAGCTATTTTTGCAATTACAATACGATTAAAAATGTCAGCTAATGCTTTAAAAATCTACAAGTGAAGTAAACAACAGAGAGTATTTCTAAATGATCTTGAATTTTATGTGGCGCAGTATTAATATAAAAGGCGACTATTTTTAATTATATATAATATGCAGAATGCTGCTTAATATAATATGCAGATTAGTACATTTATTAAAAAGAGCTGAAAATAATGAAAGCACTTACTTTTTGAGCAGCATCCAAATCACGAATAGTATTGATGTAGATGTCTCCCAAAAGAATTAAACCTTTCACGTGGTCCGGATGGTGCTGAGAGAAAAGAAAATATGCCTCAGTTGACGACTAGTTGCAAGAGTGTATGTATCAAAAAAGTTTGTTATTCCAAGGAAGAACATTAAATATAGCTTTGAACTTATCCCCTATTTTATTTTATTTGCACCTTCAAGTGTGGAATATTATTTCTCTTTGATGATAAAGCAAACAATCATTTCCTCATTACACTCAGATGTGAATGGATTTATTATTTTCACAGAATGCATTTCAAAATTGAAGATTCTTTAATTTAAAATTGTGATTCTCAGCTGAGGGTGTGATTCGCGGACTATTACGAAATGCAGGTCATTTTCTTCGTTTCTCTGTCACCAGTACACTAAAAATAGGGAAGGTTACTGGGTTCAAGTAGCTTTGTTTTGCATAGATGTTAACACAGCCTGCAAAACTAGTTTTAAGGATTATCAGATAGTATAGATGTTTTATACCTCGAATTATGAGTTACTACCGATAAGTTATATACTACTACTATGTGACAAAATGAGCTACGCGTTCGAGAACATTCTCGTCCTTGATGTCTCATCCAAAGCAGCGCCATTCTTTCCACTAATTACAGTGTTATAAATATTATTTCTTGCGGAAGATGGTGTATGTGTGTCAACAGGGTCTTTGTGGTTCTTCGAAGTGATCCGCGGGCTCTCCCTACGATTTCTTCAAAGTGATCCGCTGGTTCGCCTTTTGTCCCTCGAAAGTGATCCGCGGGCTTTCCCTATGCCCTCGAAAGTGATCAGCAGACTCTCCTTTTGTCCCTCCAAAGTGATTCGCAGGTTCTCCCTGTGTCCCTCAAAGTGATCCGCGGCTCTTTCAGTGTCCCCAAAGTGATCCGCGCTCCTTTCATCTTCCCTTTAAAGTAATCCGCGGGAATTTAGGCCTTGTTGAAGTAGTCCACTGAGAGAAACATTTTAAGAGCTATTGGTTTTAACGATGGTTTTGAGCTCTATCATTGTAGCTGAAAACTGTTTGCATGTTATCATCACCAGAGTAGATAAGTTGTCACTTCTTCATATTGAAGACATCTGGTTCATAGAACATCTTTTACGACAGCTTGGTATTAAAATATTTTTGAGTAGAAATATTTCAGCTATTTTAACGCTATTTAGAAGTCTAATTTACAGAAATGCATTAATGAATTATCAATTTCTGTTTGCTATATGAAAATTTATATTTTCAGAAAACGTTTTTTAGGCTATTTAGCAAATATTACACTTGATTTTATGTAGCTTGTTTGAATACTTTGGCGTGACCAGCACACTGTTTGAAGACTTGAACAAGTTGGGGTTTAATGCAGTAGTAGTTTTAGATTTTTTTTGCTTTTATTCTTTGAAATAAAATTACTATATTTTTTCATATTTAGTTTAGGTATAAAATAACGTATGAGTTCCAGAAATTTATATCGAAATTCAAAGCATGGTATATGTATCTTCGGGAGAGTCGAGAGCTAAACAAATGTTCTTTACTAAATAGTTATCAAAAAGAAAAATAACTATCATCAAACATTATTTAATAGTTGTAATCACCTTGAGCAGTTGTTTTAGGAAAGGCACAGCTTCCAACGGACGGTGAGCATCAGAAAGGAGAAGGGCCAAGTTGAAGAGGGCACTTCGGAAATCGTGACGAAGCTGAAAGAAATTCATCCAATACATAGATATATTTTACGTTTGTAATAAAACGAATAAGTTAAAACAATCAAACAGTCTACAAAGAAAACGAATAGTTATGTAATAGAGCAGGGGTGCCCATTAAGGCTTCCGCAGGTTACCGGTAGCCATTTCGCAAGGTAGGAGTCCCCCATGGCATAGTAAGGAATAGTGTTACTTTTTAAGAGGTAGGGGTTTTTTTCTACTAAAAGTTTTAGATTTATTTACCACAAAAATAGAAATGTGTTTTTAACAAGTCAACCGCCAGTTATATTATTTATGTTCACTTGTTTCCTACTGATGATACACCCTTTATTGCTTTACTATATTCAAACGTAAAAAAAATTAGTATCCTTCGAAACAAATCATAAATTAAAATAGCCCGGGATGTGAAAAAATTTGGACACCACTGTGATAGAAGAACTGGAACTCCTAATGTAAATGTAAAGTTACAATTTAAGAAAGCTCACAAGAGAGGTAAAAAAGAAAAGGTTTCTAAATAAAACATTTAGAAACCTAAGCGTAACCGAGCAAGTACAACTTCCTCCTTGCAATTCCTGTCTATGACTGATTGAACTGATAATTGATATTACACTTAAATCAAAATCTATTTGTATTGCTTACTTCAATTGCTTGTCGAAACCATTTTTCTGCTAGAGGGAAATTCTTTTCATCCATTGCCAACATACCAAGGTTGAAGTAGACCCTTTCATTCACCCGTTTCCTATGCAAAAGCACGTTCAGCCTGTCAGAGAAATTCAATATTATGTTTTAAAAGGTTAAACGAAAAGCAGTTGACATATGGTAAAATTACAAATCCAAATTTACCCGTATATAAAGAAAAAAATAACTTTTTTCCTAAAATATTAATCTAAATTCAGTTTGTGCTTTGCATTCTAGACTATCGTATATTTAAATAAAAAATAATCAACATAAATAAGAATTTTTATTCTGTTACAAAATCATTGACAGTACCATAGTAGATTTTTATGAGGTCAATGTGTTAAATTCTAATATTTTACAAAAATACAGAAATCTAAAGTTTGACACATCTTTGATATTTTCGTAGTGTCCAGTATGAATATGAAGGTAGCGCGTCAAATCAATCGATCAAGCGGCAATTCGATCTTATCAAGCGGTAAACAAATCAAACCATCAGTTTATCGATTCACAAAATGGATTCTGTTACTTTTGGAACAATATATTTGAAAAGTTTATTACGAAAGTGCTACATAGGAAATGCATTAGGTTTTAAAGAATAGGAAATTATGTAGAAGGATCGAACTGAAAGGACAGAAATTGCCTCAGTGCATGTGAAATTCTTATATTCGTGTTCCAATAGTGATTTCGTTGAGATGTATCTCCGCTCACCCCCCACCACGACCACTACAACCTGCACTTGGTGAGGTAGGGAACATCGGTGGGCTTGGAAAGGCCACCATCCGTCGGATGAGACATAAAGCTTTGACACCTTGTTCAGGAGAACCATACCCAGTGCAGGTTAAGGAATATGTGGAATTAAAGATGGCTTCCATCTATCACTTGACAGTTATCAAAGGATCCCTTTTCCCAACCTTCTCTGAGCTTTGAGGTCCTTGTGATCAGTATATTTTGCTTATTTTGGGCAAAACCCGAAAGCTACTGAGAGTCAAAACCCAACCGGAGTGTAAAAAGAAAAAAAAAAACTTAGATGTAGAGTTTTAAATCTCAAAAGGTCAGATGCGATTATGATCAGTGTATTTAATACAAATTGGTTACATAGGTAGAATATTACAATTGAAAGTTTTTTTCCACGATGATGTTAATAACTAATTATTATGAAAGACGTTGTATTCTCATTAAATGTTCTTAAGGGATATTCTCCAAGTTGCATCCTCTTCTTTATCTTATATTCGAGCTCTTTCATCTCGTTGAACAAAAAAAAAATGAGATGACTTTGTATTCTGAGCAGAGTATTGAAAAATGTTACATTTGCATTAATCTTATTGGAACGGTATTGATAATTTCACCATATTAAATCCCTATGCTGTATTCAGTGACAGAACAAATTAGTCATGCGCGCAGAGGCACAAATCCACCATGGATCAATTTAAATCAATAATGCACTTTGAAATCATATCGCTTTTATTCACTAGGGATGAATCGAACAAATCTTTAGAGCAAATAACTGTCTTAAAAATTAACAAAATCAACTTCATCCAAATTTCACATTTGGGCTTAAGATCCAAGTGCATACACGTTTCGAACACGTTTTAATGTGCAATTAGCATCGATTTATTCTTAACATCGAAACTATATCAGGTTACAATGATAACCATCGAACAAATCTTTAAAACTGTCTTAAAAATTAACAAAATCAACTTCATCCAATTTCACGTTTGGGCTTAAGATCCAAGTGCATACACGTTTCGAACACGTTTTAATGTGCAATTAGCATCGATTTATTCTTAACATCGAAACTATATCAGGTTAAAATGAGAACCAAATAAATTTAGAAGCACTATATTAAACATAAATTATTATTAAATTTCTAAATTTCCGAGGGGCTTGGCTATGACTATAGATGTTAATTGTAGTAAAGTTAGTGAATGTTTGACGGCTATAGATGCTAATTGTAGTAAAATTAATGGATGATTGACGGCTATAGATGCTAATTTTAGTAAAGTTAGTGGATGGTTGGCGGCTATAGATACTAATTGTAGTAAAGTTAGTGGATGGTTGGCGGCTATAGATGCTAATTGTAGTAAAGTTAGTGGAAGTTGACGGCTATAGATGCTAATTGTAATAAAATTAATCGATGGTTGACGGCTATAGATGCTAATCGTAGTAAAATTTATGAATGGTTGACGGCTATAGATGCTAATTGTAATAAAGTTAATTGACGGCTATAGATGCTAATTTTAGTACAGTTAGTGGACGGGAACTAATTAGAGTTCTACAGCTGCTATTTCTGGCTCTGATATGTCGGCACAGCACACTTTGGGAGAATTTCTGCTACCAAATAGTAGTGTGTGTGTGTTTATATATATATTCAGCAAAGATTTAATGTTTATTTTCCGTACTAAAAATAATATTGTTTTTCATTATTTAATTTTAATAGCAAATGAAAAGAGTATTTCTCTATAAGAAACAGTGCTCCAAACATTTCCGTTTCAAAATATTCTTTGAATTTGTTTCTATCAGCTCTGTTGGTGTCCAAAAAGCTTTCAGTTCCTTCAGTAAACAAAACATTTAGATAAATATAAAATATTTGGTTTCTTCATGAACCACGTGAAACCTGATTAAACGTAGGCTTTCTGTAAGAAAACTGGGTGAAATGATTCTTTCACAATTACAAACAGAACAGGAAAAAGTCTGTGTTTTTTACAACAAATAGATATTATAATAAAACAATTGTGAAAGGGAATTTGTTTATGCGGTTGCAGTTTAAAAATTTGACGATAATATAAATCTAAATGTCTATGTAAAAAGAAACATCCTGAACAGTATCTTGATTACAGTATATTCATACACATCAAAATGCTTATTAAATACACCAGAGTGTTTTCGGAAATTTTAGATATTGCTTCTATTCTCTGCACACCTGGATCTAGAAACAATAAAGGGGAGAGGTCGTCAAATGAATGAATTGAACTGAAAAGGACTGAAATGCCCTTTGGTTCAAATGCACGAATGGGATTGTCTGAATTTGTAAAAGCCTATTGGAACATAATATAGTTTGTAAAAGAAATAAGATGAAGGTTTTGTGAAGTTATTACGAAAGGAAAAATTTTCAGCAAAGTTCAAAATGCCGGTGAGGAGTTGGTCAAAAATACTGTGCAGCGCTTGTGGTTGCACTTTTTTTCCAGATAATGGCGTGGACATCCAACTTCAGATGTGGTATGACACAAATGCAGCGGAAATGAAGCAGAGGATAAGCATACATTTAACCTGCATTGAAGATGTTAATGACTTGCTCCTCATACCCAATAAGCGGACGGGGAGTGGGGGGGGGCTCAATAGGTGGAGTGCCAGGCTCGTAACATTCCCCAGGTTCGAGTCCCACCTGTGTCAGGCGTTGAGATTTATATCCGCAAAAATCTCCGCCATGCCCTCGGTCAGTAAGGGACACCGAATGGGCTTGGAAAGACAAGTTTGGGACACTAAGCCGTGGCCCCGTGTGCGGGATAGCCATACCCTGTGCACGTTAAAGAACACGCTAGATGGCCTTGACGGGAGGCTACCATCTGTCTCCTAACAGCTGTCCAGAGTCTTTGAGATAAAACAACCCAACAACCAAAAGTTAGGTTAATAAAATAACCCAAACAACCCAAAGTTAGGTTAATAAAATAACCTTAAGAGTATATCAGCTTTCAAAAGAATATTATTGCATTCTCAATTTTCTGATAAAATCAAAGAATATAAAAATTGAGAGATTTTACATTCCGAACGTTGCTTATGCGGAACGCAGGGCAAAATATTAAAATTCTTTTTCGAACCTGTACCTGAAATTTGGGAAGGATGGCAAATCTGAACTCGTGAAATTTTAAAGCTTCAAAAATATCAATATGTCCATTTGTATTAAGTTTTTTTATAAAACACGGAGAAATGAAATCGTTTACAATTTCTTTAAATAAGAGAAAATATCGAATATTTTTAATATTAAAACAAAATAATTCATTGTAAAAAGTAGATAACAATAATATTTTATGCTCAGATGTTAAATAATGACTCTGTGAACCATTGAATAAAGTCTAATCTACATAAAAGAAAACATGAATCAACTGAACATTTATGGTTGCCCCTGTGAAATAATTGTTCCTTCAATCTGGAAGTCAATACGAAATGTGAAAAGAACGAAAAGTAACACTCTTTAGTTTTGAGTTGCTGATCAGTATGCTCTGTAGAGATGTTCCGCGATAACTTTTTAAATCTAGACATTTTAATGAAGACAAGAAATTATATGCGTATGAAAAAAGGCGTCAAAAATCACTAGAATTGATTTTTCATGCTAGTCGTTGATTTTTATTTCTTTCATCTTCGACCCTATTCAGTGGAAAGTAGCCGAGTGTTAAATGTACAGGTAGCATTACCATATTAAGCCCATGGAGAGTCAAATTCGGAGATCTGTAATTTCCATAACAAACATTTTATAGGAAAATAGGACTAGATGAATTAAAATCTCATTCAAAGCACTCTAAATCTCGATTTTCCACACTATTCGTTGGGTATTTAAAGAACTATGGAAACTTGAATAATTAAGAGCAGCAAAATCAGTCCTAAACTTAGGCATAACTGACAATTACGGAAAGAATTATTTGTAAAAAATTATAAAACATACACTTAAATTATTAAATAGTTTGAAATAATACAATTAACTTCTGAGGTAAATTCTTATGACTGCCTTCGCTGTCGTTCAATATTCAAATTTCTATAACTCTTTACGTAGTAAACGAATATTCCTCAAAATCGAAATTTAGAGAGAATTGAATGAAAGTTTAATTTTAGTTCTATGTTCCTGTAAAATGCTTATTGCACTGTAGAAACTATAATTCTTCGAGTTCGTCTCTCCATTGACTCAATATGGGAAGAGTTGTCATTTTTCTGTCCATTACCTCTACATGGGAGTGTATCTTCTGGCTGAAGAAAGGTCTTTCCAAAAGAAATCCCGTATTTGGAAAATATCCCGAATTCTTCGACATCATTCAAAATATGTCGCAAAATTTTCGGACGTCAAAACTGTCGATTCTGCTCGACTGTTACATTAAGTGCATAACTAGGCTTATGATATGGTAAGCGTTTCTTGTTGGAATCATCCAATACATACGTGTAAGAAAGATAACTGCAATCAATCTTTGTTTCAAAAGTAAATATAATAATGGGATAAAAAGAGTTTAATTCTTCAAAACGGAAAAGCCCGTTTTCAAAATATTTCCAGAGAAAGTAAATATTAAGAAAAAACGATTAGAGAAAAATGTTTTTTTAATTCTTACATTGATGACATTTCTGTAAAGATGTTTAAGCCCAAGATTCACCAACTGCCTAGAGAAAAATACATAAACGTATAAAAGTTCCTCTCTCCTAGCTCTTGATGTTCATAAAATATTTATTACTTAAAACAAAGTCCAATAATTTGATGTAGTATCTTATTTGTGTGTACCTAAGTGTAATGATTTTATTATTATTTAATGAGTGATGACGCAGGCTCTTTAATAATAGATTCTCTTTCTAAATTATGATTTCTTCTTGAGGATGGAACGTACGTTTTATATTTTCGAAATTTCTCAGGGGAATTTCTGCAGTAATGTAATATAATAGATGAAGAAGATGCTGTAATCAAAAATATAACTCCAGATTTGTCTTCTTACATTCCGCCCGAATTTAAAGTTAATAAATGTGATTTAATTTGATATTTAGTGTCTTATATAATCTTTATTTCAGTGCAAACCTTAGCAGTAATACGTTTTATAATTAAGGAAAAACAAACATCACACATGGCTACCCATTATTAGACTTTTCATTATAAAGAGGAAAGTCCTTCTGAAGAATTTCAATCTCAAATCTGTACCTTGAGCTGCTTTTGTCGGCTTCTCAGCCGCAAACTTGTTCAGTTTTTAAAGAAACGTGCAGCTATCTAAGAGCAGAGGTGTAAAACATTTAGCAGAGAAGAGAGAAAAAATAATAATGAATTAATTTCTTTTGATTCCGTTTTTTTGGTAGTTGGTTTTTTGGGTTTTTTTCCTATTTTTTCCTGTTGATGTTAGGTTCTTCCCAGTTGAGAATGTTAGTAGCTGCAGCTTCGTCTTTTACTAGGATAATTGTTTTGGATTTTTTATGATCTGTGCAATCTCAATCTTTTTTTCTGGCATAATTTTTACAGTTCTGTAATCACTTGCCGAGTAGTTAGCACTCTTGGCTACTGATTTAAGGGGCCTAGGTTCGACCCCCGAGTAAGGCATGGATGTTTGTGTTATTTTTCTGCTGAGGTCCTTCCATTCTCATAATACTACGGCGTATTAAACAGATAGTTTCCTGTTAGACCTCTGTTGCATGCAATTGCTTGAGGAGATATTTATTATTTATTATTATTTATAGATTCGATGTCTTTATGAGCGATTCTAAAGGACTGGATAGAGTTTTTTCTAAAGAGAGTTTCTTGGTAATCTGACACGATGATGATATATCTTGAAAAAGACTGTTCTTATCTAAAGTAGAAGCCCTCCATGTTTCGGTTTAACATTAATCTATCAAAAGTTTAGGTTTAACATTACCTGATCTAAAAGACTTCCATCCATCTTCAATCGCTGTTCGTCAGACTCCAAAATCGTTTCGCACTGAAGAATGTTTGGATTCAAAGCCAACCCAAGTTCTACTCCTACGTAGGGATTATTTATAATTTGCACAGACTTTATCATTACATAGACTCTATAAAACTTGTAAAATGATTTTGATTACAATTTCCGAAGGTGGATTTATTGGAACTTTTATTGCTCAGATCCTTGACTCAATTAGAATAATTGAGTCAAATCAATTAGAATAATTGAGTCAAATCAATTGATCGTTTAGTACAGAGAACATTGAACATTGGTTAAAGGCAATTCCCTGTTGTACCGCAACATAAGGCTGCGCACCAACTATGGGGAGATTGCCCAATCTCCACTAACTACGTCGGGGCAAGACAGTGCCACAAGGACACAGCTCATCCACGACTACCTATGGCGAACACTCCTATAGAAGGAAGGTTCATCCATCGGTCAAAACCTAAATTTAATCTGTTCCCCGGTTAGCCACAAAAATGGTATATAGAACCAAGTTGACTCGGCCTCCGGGGAGGAGACTCTTAGTCTGACTTTTCCATCGAAAAAAGCCCGTAACCTGTCCATATCCAAGTCACAAGCCTTCAACTTCGTCCTCTCCATAGTGTCACGCACCAGCTGCCCCCCAGAAGCAGTCTGTACCCCAACTTTGTTGAGGCTGCACCGATGAGCCCACTGGAGCGGTGCCCCCCAACACCAGTCCGCAGAACCCTCAGCCACAGCCCCAGTCGGGGCTGTAACCTAAAGCTTCCCTGAGTCAGGTCAGTACGCCCACTAGTCTGGAGGCTCTCTTACCAGTCCGCAGGCCCCCAACCAGCTCTGCCACCAAAGGATACATCCCAACGTGCAAATGAGGAAACAACGAGCCGTGACCCTACTTCACAGTACAGAGAGAATAATCGTCAAATCAATTGATCGTTTAGTACAGAGAGAATAAACTCTCTGTACTAAGCGATCTCGGTGGCCGAGTGTCTAGTGTCCCTGGGTACTGATCGGAGAGACTGATGTTCAAGCCACGAATAAGGCAGGAATGTTTTCTTTTCTCTGCTAAGATCTCGCATTCTTCGCAAATCTTGCTTGGTGTATTAAAGTGGCAGGCTCCTGTCAGACCTCTGTGACAAGTAGCTGCTTCTTCAGGGGTCATTATTTTCTATTCGTATTGCATAGAAGATGGCACTCCTCATTCACAAGCTTTCATTTGACATGCAGTTCACTGCGATTGACCCCTCTCCCGCCCCCGTGAAATTCCCCCTTCATTGTTTGAAGGAAGATATATTTTGAGGTACCAATAATACTCCCCACGTCAGCGATTTTCATTTACGATATAACTTATTGCACTTGAAAATCGTTTACGCATTTTTCTTTTTACGGGGAGGGGAGATTAAAGGGGTGGGGGGAAAAGCTCAAACTATACGTTCGGTACGTTATAAGATAAAGCTGTAAAATTGGGTATGGTAATCCTACCTCTTTTCATTTAGGAGTTCTTCCCATCGTTTTAGGAGGGATGTTTTGATTGGGTTTGATGGGGAGGAAAGAGGTTTGAGGTATAAATTCTTACGATGCTTAAGTTATGATAAAGTAAAGTTGTATATCGAATTTGGTGATCCTTTCTTTTACCATTTAAAAGTTCTTCCCTGTTTTTCTAAGGAGCCATTTCGGGGGAAGTGAGAAATTGGAGGTAGATCCTTATGTTGCTTTAGACCATGATAGGAGGAAGCTGTATACTGAATTTAGAGGCCCTAACTCTCACCGTTTAGAACAGGGGTCGGGAATCGGCAGCTCCGAGTTCTCTGAAGAATGGCTTTTGACGCTTTTTCGTTCAACATTCAACTCAGAATTTTTTATGATTTTCATTAAAAACAAGTACTAGAGTAGTTGGTACATGATAGTCGAAAGCACTAATGCAATTCAAGCGCTCTAAATACACTCCAAATTTCATTAAGTTGGCCATGAAGGCAAATTTAAAAGTTGCACTGATGAATTGCACATTATTTTAATGATTGTTTTCAATAGTTTTATTGTATACACTTGAATACACCTATTTTAAATTAAACGTTATGGTATAATTTCGCTAATAAATCAATCTGCCTTTCCGTTTTACTGTTGTTGCCCCTGAACCGATAAAGATTATGATTTTCGGCTTTTAAAACGTTTTGGTTTAACCTTTATTTGCTGCTTGGCTCCTAACCTAAAGAAGCTTCCCGATTCCTGATTTAGAATGAGCTTTTGACCAAAGAGAAAATTTTAGATCTCAGATTTTTTTTTCGTATTTAACAAATATCAAAGTGCATTATGATGTCTTTAAGAAAGTTAAAAAAACAGCACATCCATTTATTTTATTCTATATCTCTTTCACTGATGAAGTTGTAATCAATCGTCATTCCACCAATTATAAAATTAGACTGAAATAATGGTTTACGTTTCCAGGAGTTGTTGTTGAGATTTGATTATCTGTCTTCTTGCTGTGAAAAAGTAAGTCACTGTTTTGCGTTTTCGCCCAAGATTTCGGAAATTTTGTACACAGCGTTGCTTAGTTTCATGCCATGTCTAGTGAATATATTTTTATCGCAAGCATCAACTCCCACCGATGTGCTTGCCCAAGCTGACATAGAAATGTAGACCCAAGCGCATTGTATGCAAAGTGCAGAAATCTGAATATCACCTCAGAATTCCAGATACGAAGAAAAATGCTGAAAGTTTCAACCAGAGCTGTCATCCTCTTTTAGTTCTGAGTTCACTTTATGTCGCCAAAGATCTAAGACGACGAAAAAACTCTTCCACTTGAAGCAAAGTTCCCGTGTTGCCCATTTAGCGACGAGTGTGTGTGTGTGTGTGGGGGGGGGTCCTTCTTTTTCAGGGTGCTGCTATTCCGACACAAATCTCTCTTTTTCCGTCTAACTCTCCGTGTTTTCTCTTATTCTATCGCTTGCCCTGAATGCAAAGTAGTTGCGAAATGTGTCCGAGTCTCTTCGACGGCGTCGGGAATATCTTAACATATTAGGTTTACAAAACTCCGAGAAGGAGAAACCACAGACCGCTGACAATCTGAAATCGATATGGGATTTTTATACAACTTTCCTCATTTGGTTAACAATACTTGGTTATTTAAATATCCTACAAGAAGGAATGCAGCAAAAATAATTCTATACATTACTTCATGGCAGACATAAAAAAAAAAAAAAAAAATATTTTCTCCTGTAGTAACGACTACGTATCTCTGCCCTTATTCGCTTTTCACAGAACAAGCTACATCTTAGTTAACCGGAGAGACATAACACCGATACTTGGTTAGTATATTTTCTAGTAATGTCACGGTTTTAACAAAAATTTCTTGTACAAGATACAGTTCTTTCAATTTTTTTAAATGTCGGGTACGAAATATTACGAGCAGTGTCGTGGTTTCAAATATTTCAGTTATACAAAAAAATATTTCAGTTAACTTAAAATCAGCTGGAGGTAGCTTTTATATAACAATCTAACTCTTTATTCTAACTTTTTATCTATTTATTCTCTTATTTATCTCTTTCATAAAATCTAACTTTCGCGCGATATTGTTTTGTTTATTGGCGGTGTTTCTGCTTTTAGAGTTATATTTTCTGTCCGAAATAATCTGAAGGTAAACTGCTAGCTTTATGTATCTGATCAATAATGGAAAAGTACCATGATGTTATTTTTGATTAACTTTTCCAAACTGTAAAAACTAGGAAAGCTATTGAAAAAGAAAATATTATCATCTCATCCCTAACATATTCTGACAAAAAAAAAATGCAAAAATCGCTAAACTCAAGCGATGAATATGTAGGCACGTTTCAAATGAATTTTTATAAAAGAAATTGAATTGAAAATCATTGTAAGAGGAATTTTAAATCTAACAAGTAGGTATGAGTTCCTACCCCGAATATAGCGGTCAGAATTAAACAAAACAGTCTGAAAATTTTAATCAACATAACTGTTGAGGTGATTGAAAGGATTGATTGAAAGGGTCATTATAGAAAGGGTTGGGTTGGCGCTTTTTTTTTGCACACAATGGGCTAAGTAGCCAGGTCATAAGGACCTCGAATGCTCAAAGAAGGTTGGGAGCAGGGAACCCGCTGGAACAACTGTTAGGTAGATGGAAACCTCCCGTCAAGGCCATCCAGTGTGTTCTTTGACGTGCACAGGGTATGACTCTCCTGCACACGGCTCCACTTAACTTTTTGTGGAGATAAATCTCAACTCTGACCCAGCTGGGATTACGAACCTGAGGTGCTACCAACTGAGCCATCCCCGACCCTCGGTACAGAAAATTCGGATTTAAAATATGGCGCAATAGAATACAGTTAATGCAGTGATGTACGAAAAAGTTTTCGGACAAAGGTATTTTAGACCAAAATTTAGATTATTTGTCCATATCTCATATTTATGGCGTTTATACAAAATAACTCGACACTGACATGTTGATAAAATTAAAATTCTCAATTTATCATAAAAGAATGCTCCTTAGTTTGTTTTGCTTATTTAGTATATATGAAACATTAATCGTTCTCAATAACAGTCCTATTTTTTTTAAAAAAATTGCAAATTATGAGCTCTTTTTTAAAAATTCTTATATGAGAAAAAAGCTTTTAAAATAAAGCACACAATATAATCTACTTTAATCAAGTTAGTAAAAAAATTAGCCTCATATCGTAATTGGAAATGTAAAACTTTGGCAGAGCAATTCTTACCTGTCGTAAGCCACTTTTCTTAGATGTGGACTCCCGCTTTCTTGAATTAAAATCGCCGAATTCAGCAATGCTTGCTGAAAGGAATTAAGAAAAAAAGGTTTTCGTTATTTAGAATGGATAAGAATTACAAGCATCAAACCGTTTAGAATTAGTTAAATGCATAAATGATCTGTGTAAAAAGAAACCCCAAAACTTATTGTCTCATTGTAACAATGTGTTTAGGAACAATTTAAATTCAGTGAAAACATGAAGTTATTTAGTCGACTGAAAATAAATAACACTTTAGAATCAAAATATTAACGGTTTCATTTTGATTTTCCGTGGAGAGAAGGGACGGAATACCTTTCCACACTTTACGTCGCAAACTGAGTTCTATTTACAAGCCTTGCTCCATTATCCAGGATAAGCTTTTAAAGAACTTCAAATAGAGAGCTACGATTTCTTATAGCTGTTTAATATGCGCAGAGAAATTTTCCTCTTCTTCGGTGTTAACTAGTAAACGGCCAAGTACCGATAACACTATGGTCTATGCTTGGCTCAGTCTATAGTGTGCCAGACTAGTAACTCGAGGTTTCTAATCTCTGTTTTCCACTGCGCCTGCGTCGAGATAATTTCCTTCTAATTCCCGTTCTGCGCTCATGCTGAAAAGGTCACCAATGATTGGACTGGATTGGATTGTTTTACCACTGAGCGGCACTTCTTTGCACAACATGGGCTAAATGGCCAGGTCACAAGGACCCCGAAGACTCAGAGAATGTTGGGGGAGGGGATCCACTGGAACAGCTGTTGGGAGACAGATGGTAGCCTCCCGTCAAGGCCATCCAGCGTGTTCTTTAACGTGCACAGGGTATGGCTCTCCCGCACACGGGGCCACGGCTTAATGTCCCATCCGAAGGACGGCGGCCTTTTCAAGCCCATCGGTGTCCCCTACTGACCGTGGGCAAGGCGGGGAAATTTTGCTGTGATAAATCTCAACGCTGACCCAGCTGGGACTCGAACCTGGGAACTACAGATTACGAGCCTGGCGCGCTACCGACTGAGCCCCCCCCCCCCCCTCCCCAGTTACCAATGAACTTGGAAATGACGTCGTCTGTCGGATAAGACTTTAAGCCGCAGTTCCGTGGGCAGAAGAGTCATAACCGACTACCATTAAAGAATGTGCTGGATGGCTTTGACGACAGATTTCCATCTGTCTCCTAACAGCTGCTCAGTTGATCCCTTGGGAACCTTCTCACCTGACCGTTTTAAATCACTGAGTGCAAAAAAAGTGCCACTCAGACTCAAAATCCAACAGAGAATATATTAAAAATATTTCATTACTTTTACACTACTGTGTATACGTAACATAGATATATAAAAAACAGATCAGATTGCCTGTATTGTCCAAACGAAAATTTCGAGTATCAATTTAAATTCAGAACATACAATCCAGTAATTTTATCAGAACTAACAGCTATCATTTTAGCCATTAATTGGACTAGGAAATTTAAAAGTAACAAAATAGTTATATTTACAGATTCAAAATCATCCATTGACATTATATACCAGGATCCCACAAAAAATAATTTTAAAATTATAACTAATGATATTTTAATTTTAATTAAACAACATACGGACAATCAGAACATAATTTTTATTTAATGGGTTTCTGCCCATGTTTGATTAAAATTCAATGAAAAAGTGGATACATTAGCTAAATCTGCTATCAATTTAAATACGGTCATTGAATCATCTATATTATTAGCTCTACTGAAAAAACAAAATAAAATTAAAATTATCCATGAATTGCAGGAATGGTACAAAGAAAATGCTAAGAATACTCACAGATATATCATTTCAGATAAAATTAATTCATTTAATAATTTTGGCTTAATATAAAATATAAATTAATAGAATATTAAGAATTAAAGTAAATTTTGCAATGACTAAATCATTTTTATATAAATTAAGAAAAGTAGACCCACCGTTATGCTTAACATGCAATTTACCAGAAACAATTGAACATCTTATTTTCGTATGCAATAAATTTAATAATGAAAGAGAGAAATATTTTCAAAAACTCAGAAAACACAATGTTAACATATTTTCATTCAAAACTATTTTGGAACCAGATAATAAATACTTAAAAAGAAAACTGTATAAAATGTTAATTGACTATATCAAGGAAATACGCATTTATGATACGCTATTAAAAAAATAGAGATATGGAAAAAAATCTGATAAATATATGGTTTCTGAATGAGTCTGTGACCATCTGCAGGTCACAGGAATATTCAAGTTGTGGAGACTGACAATTGACAGATTGCCTATAGTTAAGAAACTCGTATCACTCTGTTTTTTTTTTAATTTTTTAGCTTACTAAATGATTTTTTTTTTAATCATAGATGTTAAAGAAAGAGTTTTCTTTTAGGAAAGTTCGACTAATATTAACTGATTCTTTTTTCCTAATCATCATTGTCCTGTATCTGTTGGTCCTATTCATTGCGAGTTTTAGCGGAGTTTGCTTAACATTCTGCTGGATTCATTTGCATTCATTTACAGTACGTGTCGTAAGTCTGGAAACGATACCAAAATTAACCAGATTGGATACAAACATATAATTTAATTTCCAGAATACACACGTCTATAGTTGATATGCAAAGCGCTGAAGTCCGGAAACGACGCAACTTTATTCAAAATCGCCGCCGTGTTTTCGTCACCACTAAGCCAACTCTCTAAGTTCAATTTAGAGCTTGCAATAGTTACTTTCACTTCGTTAATAGACCAGTGCCCTTGTTAGGCAAAATATATTTCTGTCCAGATAATTAATCTGTATGCTGCACATGATCGTAATCTTATCTCTACACGAAATGTGGCAAAAATTCGTTTTTAAGAGTGCAAAACAGAATACCACAACACAAGCGAAAATAACTGTAAACCCGTTTAAAGAGACAGGAAATGTAAATGATCGTCAACAAACTGGCCGTCCTATTACATCAATAGATCAGTCGACTAGCACGTCATGTCTTGCTGCCATAGCCATGAATTCCGAGAGTCAACACTAGAGTTGGTACAGGATGTCAAATCTGCCAGAAATCTGTGCATCGCATTCTGTACGTACACAAATTCCATCCTTACAAGATTCGCTTTGTGCAACAACTTCGCTTCGTCGATTATTACTTCAGGATGAACTTCTGTGAATGGCTGCTGCATGACAGAGACAACTTAGATGAAAGGATCATCTTCTCAGACGAGGAGATTTTCCATCCGTGTGGGCACTTCAGCCATCAAACCATTAGATACTGGTCTGATGCACATCTTCATTGGACACAGAAACAACTCTGTAAGCAAATGATGGTGTGGTATTCACAAGGATCAAATCATCAGACCCTATTTCTTTGAATAAAATGTGAATTCGCGGACCTACCTTAATGTTCTGGAAAATGACATTTCTCCTTATCTCGATGATTTGGCTTTGTGTGCTCTTTCTAGCAACACCTTGAATATTACGCCTATTAAGTTTTGAACAATACATTTGCCACCATAGTATGCTTGTCACATTATTTTGCACATTCTTCCCAAATTTTTAATGTGTTTGGAGTAAAATATCATCGCTGGCAGACTTTTAACACGTTCAGTATAACAAAGACATTAGCAAAAATTTACATATTTAGAAATATGTCTTACTTCGTGTTCCGGGTTCAGTTCTAGAGCTTTGTCAAAATACATCAGTGCTTGGTCTGTTTTCCGTTGCTCCAAGAATACCACACCTAGCTGTGAAGCAAATACATTCAATTATATAACATTGCTATCCAACTAATTAACCATTCAACCTGGTCCGATGTGCACACTACGTCATACAAAAGTCAACTTTTCACACGGTATTCGTTTTTCATAACTCTTCATTGTGATGCAGAGGAATTTTAAGCGTTCTGCTATTGAATGCCGAATTGCGATATTGATAACAGAAAAAAAGCATGCGTTACTAAAAAAGAAATGTTTTTATAACACTAGAGCTGTTACCTAACCAGGTTGAAAAGTTAAGAAATAGTAAAAGTTATAAAATTAATTTCTTAAAATCAGTATTTTTAAAACTCTTTCCAAAGATAATAATATTGCAAAAGGAGTAGTTTACTCATCTTGCCAAATATAACTGGAAGAGTAACACATCATCACCTCTGGCGAATATGAGATGCTCGTTTTCAAAGAAAATTAAGTTTTTCATTTTATATACAGATTTTCATACGAATTAAAAAGTGGGGACCTGGCACTACCAGGTCTCACTTTTAATCTGTATACCGTATATTTCCGCATATAAGACGACCTTCAGATAAGACGAGGTATAAATTTTCGCCAAAGATTTATAGTTTTAGCATATATCTGTCCTATAAGACGACCCCAAACTATCAACGGCCTATGAATTTAGTTTGGATCGGAGATCATCATCTGGATAATAATGCTGTATAGCGTATACGGAATTATGTCCTACTCGCAAACATTCACACTGATTCGGGCGTTCGGGTAATGACCTTGACTATTCACAAAAGCGTCGTATGGGCTATTCTATTTTGTGGACATACCCTACACTGTACTAGTAAATAATTACGGTTTGTCCGTTTTTTCCTCAGTAGCTCAATAAACATAACTTTTAATATTTATTTTGTTTTAGTATTGTTTTACTATTACAATGTAATGTATTATTTACTATTACAATGCAATGTATTATCATATAGCGTATTTAAATAATATGATAGATTTTTCGATAAGTTGTAGTAATTTTCAAGATCAGTCGCAGTCGGTGGTTGCACGTATAAAGAAAAAGCCTCCTTTAGCATTGTTACGTTTTTTTTTTTGTATCTGTCCTATAAGACGACCCGGATTTTGGGTCGTCTTATCTGCGGAAATATGCGGTATTTTGATTTCCACCACACTATAATCTAGTTTTATGAGTACTGTCCCTCCCCCCTCCCCTCCCCTCCCTCCCTCCCTCCCCTCCCTCCCCTTTCCCTTTAGCACAGATTCACACGAAGGATTTCCCGGCAATTATTCCCGGCATTGCCAATGTCATAGCACGCTCTCATAGCCCGTGACTTCGTTTCTATGCAAAATATCGAGATTTTATTTCCTTTTCGGCAGATTTTGTACCTTGTACCAAATAATTGTACCCCAAATTTCGTACATGGGTTCCTCCTATGTGCACCTGCGTTGGATAAAAACGGGTTCCTACCTGCAATGAGAAGGTATAATGATGCGTTTGCGTATGCTGGGGTCTGGCAACGGTAGCAGATTTAATATGGTCATTACTCTTATGCTCACAGTTTGAGGACGAATTGAGGTTCCAACTACAGCATGCCGATGGGAGGTTGTGTGTGTGAAATAGACCACACAAGGCCTGGACCTCAACTGTCAAGTGGTCGTGTTTCAGGCCGGTGGAGCAGTGTATTCTGGGTCTTTATATCTATTGGGACCACAATCACCGCATAAGGCTATGTTGACCTATTCGCCAACCACCTACACCCGTTCGGGCCGGGGGTGCTCAGTCGGTAGCGCGCCAAACTCGTAATCTGTAGTTCCCAGGTTCGAGTCCCAGCTGGGTCAGCGTTGAGATTTATCTCCGCAAATTTCCCCGCCCTGCCCACGGTCATTAGGGGACACCGCTGGGCTTGGAAAGACCGCCGTCCGTCGGATGGGACGTTAAGCCGTGACCCCGTGTGCGGGAGAGCCATACCCTGTGCACGTTAAAGAACACGCTGACGGAGCCGCGACGAACGTTAAAGAACCGCTAAAGAACACGCTGAACGAAAACGCCTTGACTTCCGTTAAAGAACACGCTGACGAACACGGCTTGACGGGAGGCTACCATCTGTCTCCCAACAGCAGTTCCAGTGGGTCCCCTCCCCCAACCTTCTCTGAGCCTTCGGGGTCCATGTGACCTGGCCATTTAGCCAATGGTGTGCAAAAAAAGTGCCGCTCAGAGGTAAAACAACCCAACCCAACCTACACCCATTCATGACTGCATTTCCCACAGCAAGATGCCTTCGTTTAACAAGACAACACCCCATCTCGTCGCTCCCGTTTTTCGAACGATTGTTTAGAGGAGCATTCCAGTGAGTACACAACCCTCGAATTGTCCTCTTACTCTCTGGATCTGGATGAGTATCTGAGACGAAGTGGAGTAATGCATTCGAAACCGAAACCTTTCATCGGCAACTCTCGGCGCTTTACGTACTGTTTTCCTAGTATCATCGTCCAAATACCACCAAACCCTTTCCAACCCCTGGTAGAATCCATGCCACCACATGTTGCTGCTGTTGTTAGGACGAAGGTGAAACCACACGTTATCAGGTGGGTGTGTATATAATACATTTTCCATTCAGTGTCTATTAAACAGGCGTAAAACATATTTTTTGAAGGACCACTGTGAAATAGGTAGGGCAAAAGTATCAGCAGTATTACTTAGGTGAGGGAGTGGGCACCAATTTTATAACTTTTTGATGGGGGGAGGGGGCAAATATATATGGTAATAGAATAAAAATGAAGATAGATAAGTTTCCATTTACTGCACTTTTCCAGAGAGGAGAATGCACCACTTCCTACCCCTCCACTCTGCCAGGTCCTAAATCTAGGGATGTCATGCCCAATGAATGAATGATCAAGTGGTTTTCCTCATCTTCTTATGCTCTTCTTTTCACATTGTACAGTAAATGCTGCCAATGATACAGTTTGACATATGATTACTAAAATCTTATTAGAAGAAGACCTGTAGCTTCTTGGATGGACTGAATACTAACGCAGCATGAGCTGACTTGTGCTTCTTCTACTACGTTGCAATTTTTATCTTACAATAAAAATGACTTATCAAGGGAACAATGTTGTACATTACTTGTGGAATGTTAACCATTGGTGAACTGCAAAAACGATAATCACAAATTCTAGTATTTAATTTTACGATTTTCACTGATGGCTAAATGAAATATTTTCATAATTGATAAAAAAATATATATAGAGACTCCCCCAACAGCATAAATACTTAATATAGAGCCAAGCAGTTTCTTTGCAGTGAAACAGTTTCCCAGATGATCCAATGGAATATAATAATAAATGAAAGAGAAATAATTTCGTTCTGCTCTAGGTATATCAGATACAAATCGAATATCTGAAAGCAATTTTGAAACGGGAAAAAATGTAGAAATTAGAAGAATATTCTCGAGTGTTTCTGTAGAAATGGATTAAGGAAAATAGCGAATAGTTGTTAGATACATAGATATGCGTGATCAGAAATTCAGCGATACAAAATTCTAATAAATTTTTATTCGCAGTAATTATTATTTCAAATAATCTATACAGGAAAAAAGAATTTGAATTCCATGAAGAAAAGCGCTACAAAGAGTAAAGGGAAAATTAGCTAGAGTAAAAAGGTCATTAGAAAGTGTAAAGGGGAGTTAGAGAGTGTAGAATGAGATAGAAAATGTAAAGTGAACGTTAGAAAATGTAAAGGGAGAGTTATAAAATATAAAGGGAGCGTTAGAAAGTGTAAAGAGAGCGTTAGAAAATGTAAAGCGGCGTCAGAAATGTAAAAGGAGTCATTATAAAGTTCAGAGAGAGCGTTAGAAAGTGTAAGGCGGCGTCAGAAATGTAAAAGAAGTCATTAGAAAGTTCAAAGAGAGCGTTGGAAAGTATAAAGGGAACATTAGAAAGACAAAGAGGGCGTTAGAAAGTGTAAAGAGGGCGTTAAAAATGCAACCAAGGCGTTAGAACGTGTAAAGGGGCGTTAGAAAGTGCAAAGATGCATTAGAAAGTGTAAAAGACGTTAGAAATCGGGAGGAAAAGGGGGAGACGTTAGAAAGTCTAAAGGGGGATCGTTAGAGAGTGTAAAGGGGCGTTAGAAGGTGTAAAGAGGGCTTAGCTAACGTAAAGGAAACATTAAAAAGTTCAAAGAGGGCGTAGAAAGTGTAAAGTGGCTTTAGAAAGCGTAAAGGGAGGGTTAGAAAGTATAAAGAGGACGTTAGAGAGTGTAAAGGGAGCGTTAGAAAGTATAAAGAGGACGTTAGAGAGTGTAAAGGGGGCGTTAGAAAGTGAAAAGGGGATGCTGTGCTGAAGAACGCTTGGTATCGCTGATTTAAATTATTAAAATTTTCGTTTTATTCTAAAATCATTTGAAGAAGTACTTTATGTATAAATGACAATAATACTTAAAACATTTAGAATATTTTCTTCTCTCTTTTCAACTTTTCTTAAACGCCTTATAAATGCGAAAGCAATATATATATAGTTAAATATAAATATTGAAATGAAATGAGTATGAAATCGTAAGTTGCTTAATATCAAATTCCATTTTTAATCTATTAATTCTTTAAGAAGTGAGAGGACGGCTAACGAAAATCAGCTTGTGCTGTCGTCGATAGCAGAATTAATCCTCGAATAATTCCTACTTCCGAAGCAGTTGATAAAACAATCAGCAGTAAGTTGCCTTCAAGGGAATCGCTGTTGGAAATCTTTTCGGGAATAACAATTTTAATCATATTAAATCGAACGTTTTGTGAATGGTAAATAGAAAGACGTTCTTGGCATGTTCTACTGGAGTCAGTTAGCTGGGAGTTGTACACAGATCTAATTAAATTGCTCCAGGAGTGTATTTTAAATTAAGTTATTGAGTGAATCTGATAGCATTTCTTTACTAAACTCCAAGGAACACTGCGTATATTTATGCCTATGTGAGCATGATCTTAAGCAGGAAAAAAACTGTAAATGTAATCTCGATCCCAACAAAAAACTCATTAATCAAATATATTCTGGATACATCTTTCGCATGGGGGAAAAAATATCTTAATTGCTTGAAACAAATCAAAAGTAACAAGCAAACTTGGCTTCCGATAAATAACGAGCTCGGAGCACTACAATATTCTAACTAATGAAAGAAGGAAAAAGCAGTAAGGTTAAAATGAGTTTTATTTCTGATCTATTGATCGCAAAATCCTTTCAAGAACTACTAATTCTCTAGAAGTATCACAAAAACTACTTGTATTTGGGATTCAAGAGAAGGGTCGGGGTGGCAACTAGTCAGAAAATCCTGCCTGCACACATTTTCCTCCTCAGTCTCACACAATGAATTAGAATTTAATATAATGAAGAAATTATTGTTTCAACTGAGTAGAAACAATTTTAAACACTTTGCCAAGAAATGTACGAAAATTCATCCGTGTAATTCCTAATCATTTAAAAATATACATGAAATAGTTATTTAACCCTCAAAGTGATAGGATTCCATCAGTGAAGTGAACCTGTGAGTATTACAATTTTTTTAATTTATTAATGAACACGGAATTGACCTTTAGATTATTTTTTCTGAATTGACTAACAAACAACTAAAGAAATTTTTATAGTATCAGGAAAAAAGTGTTCAATTTTTTAAAATAAAAAAATTGAAATGCAATCAGTTATATAATATAAAGTGTACGATATTGCACAACGACAAAGTAAGTGCATTTTTGACAAATTGTTAATAAATAAACAGAAGACATGTTAAAGAATAATTAGAAATCCTAAGAACTTACATTGTAATAAATATCTGGATTGCTGTTGTCAAACTGCAACGCTCTTTCGTACACAGCTTGAGCTTCCTGAGTCCTGCAAGAAAAAACTAATGTTTAAAGATTCCATTAAAACTCTCAGACCCGAATTTTTGTTTATAGGAAAAAAAAGTGCTTGCATTTAAATGTGCTTCATTTTTGACCAAAAGAACAGGAATATGCAAAAATAATTTTTGAACATTGTCAGGCTAGAGGCCTTTTTAGATTTTTTTTTTGTTCAGGCTGTGTATATTTATTTTGGATGTCGCCAAAATAGTCATATGCTACGGGGAGGCCCTCTGTCCCGACATCTGGAAAGTTAATTGCAGTAGCAGTGTACAGGGAACGGCTAGCGTCCGCTGGCAAGTGACCCGGGTCCCTGAGGGCTAACGGACGCCCAGATGGTGAGGCATAGAAAAGAAAGGAAGAAAGGGTTTGGCAACAATGAGGGGAGAGCCGGTCGAGTCTCTGAAGGAGACGGACGAGAATTGGTAAAGCGGGAAATGCCGACTGGTAATAGCGGCATTGGCTCTGTAAATACAGCTGAACAGGCATAGTAAGCTGGTGTTGTTGTAATCCATGTAATTGAGCATATGTCCTCGTCCAGCAAGTACGTTGGAAGGTTAAATAAATCTTTGTTATTTTTAAGTAAAGCCTGAAGTTGGACTAATTTATTGGGGAGGAGCCTCAGTATCGAGTCTCTGCAATTGTGAATAAACCGTTTGATTCTATCCGAAAGACTCTTTCACCCGTCGCGTATAGCGATCGAACCGAGGGACCGACAAACGAAGAGTTAACATCACAAACATCATTTCACTGAAATTCAGCATGTAATGTAGAAACCGACACCGAATTTGCAAAATTCTGAAATCTCAGAAAGCAGTAAAAATGAACATAAAATAAAAGAATTATAATTTATATGCATCTTGTCATGCTAAGCACATCAAATGAATGACCCCTGTTACGTGGAGCAAAAGAGTTCTTGTGGTTTTCTGTGAAATGTAACAAAAACTTTCCTGTTGAGTGTCAACAGTTGCCTTCAATGTTATTGTATGTAGTTTCTATTATTTCCATAGAGCGCATCAAATTCCATTCCTGTAGACTAAAGATTGTTCTCACTTTGCAGACATTGCAAGACCACACATACCTCTTCCTATGTTTAAAAATTTTCAGAAAGTAATGTACACAGAATCCGAAGGATATGTTAGGTTGTATTATCTCTGAGAGGAACTTTTTTTTGCACACAATATGCAAAATATCCAGGTCATAAAGATCCCGAGGTCTCAGAGGATATTGGAAGATGGGACCCACTGGACAGCTGTTAAGAGAGAGATGGTAGCCTCCTGTCAAGGCCATCCAGTGTGTTCTTTAATTTGCACAGAGTATAGCTCTCCCATAACGGGAGTCCGGACGTTTACGTCCCATTCGATGGATGGCGGCCTTTCCAAGCCCATCCGTATACCCTATTAACTGAGGGCAGGGAAGTTTGGGAATCGAACCTGGAAACTGCAGATAACGAGCCAAGTGCGCTACCTACTGAGCCACCCCTACCCCAACCCCAGCATCCCAAGGTAAAAGTTTCTATGTAGGTTGACATATAATATATATTGAAATGAATTGAAATTGATTTTCCTGACCGTTTGCGGGGCGGGGGTGGCTCAGTCGGTAGCGCGCCAGGCTCGTAATCTGTAGTTCCCAGGTTCGAGTCCCAGCTGGGTAAGCGTTGAGATTTATCTCCGCAAAATTTCCCCGCCCTGCCCACGGTCAGTAGGGGACACCGATGGGCTTGAAAAGGCCGCCGTCCGTCGGATGGGACGTTAAGCCGAGGCCCCGTGTGCGGGAGAGTCATACCCTGTGCACGTTAAAGAACACGCTGGATGGCCTTGACGGGAGGCTACCATCTGTCTCCCAACAGCTGTTCCAGTGGGTCCCCTCCCCCAACCTTCTCTGAGCCTTCGGGGTCCATGTGACCTGGCCATTTAGCCCATGGTGTGCAAAAAAAGTGCCGCTCAGAGGTAAAACAATCCAATCCAATCCTGACCGTTTGCAATCACATTTACATTTTTACTTAATTATTTAATGAAATATAACATTTTAAAACATATAGTCTTCTATAATGATTCTGCATTTTTATATGTTTGCCCCATTCTATTAAATAATTACGAATGTCATTTACTATTTCATATAAAACGAGTACTTTTTTCACTGATGTAATGATAATTCTTAAATTTTACTTACACTATGAAACGGTATGAAATACCCGATGGTAAAATTGCTCAGTGTAATTTCTCCCTTTACTTGAACAACTTATTATTTCACCGAATGTAACATTAGAGCAGGGTTTAGACCAATGTTTCTCCACCTTTTTTATAATCTATTCAATTAAAAAATTTTTTGAAATACTCAAGTACCTAAAATTTATGTACACAATTTTTTCTATCACTGCAACGAATTTTTTTTTTTTGAATAATTTAATCGTAACTAAACATTTTGATGCGAAATGTTAAAAAAATAAATAAAATAAAGTGCTGTAAAACTTAAACACTCATATATTTCAGTTTTGTTCATGTACTTCACATCTTGGACTTCTTTTTTTGGGAATACATTAGAAACGACGATTTTAATGTATCCTTTTTAATGCATTTCGATGTTAAAAAGTTCACAGACTTCTCTCGAATACCCCTTAAGAAACATTGATTTAGACCTTATGTACTCGATTTATTTTTCCGCTATTTACCATTTCAATGAATCACATAGATGATACATATGCATTAATTAACCATTACGTTTTATAAAGCAACTCAATAGTATACTGTGGAACAGGGTCAGATTTAGAGGTGGGGGAAAGGAGGCCATCCCCCCCCCCTTCGTTTCAGAATGTTAGTAAGACTGATAGAGGCAAAAATTATTATTTTTATTAATATTATTTCATGCATTTTTCAAGAAATGTTTAAAAAGCATATCTCTCCTGAGCTACATCTGGCCATTGCACATCATTTCTAACAAGCCTCTAAAGCGGAGGGGGAAATGTTATGTTGCAATGAAAATGCAGTCCCTTTTACATTTTTCCGGCTCGATTGAGTTTCTTGGGCCCACCCCTTCGAATTTGTTCTTGATCAGGGCGGTCTGTGGAATATACTGTGACCGTCGATGGCACTGAATGTTGCGATGATGTTATGTTATCGACTAGTTTTAGTCCCAGATCGCACTTACTGATATGCTGAATATAAAAATGGTTAGTAGCAAAAGCATCGTGAATAACGACAGCAGTGATCAGATACTAACAACTGCATGTTACTAAAACGTTTGATACACACTATATTAAACTATCCAAGAAATTATAGTCACTAAAAGAAGTAAAAGTAACTAACGATCAATACCTATTGAGTCTTATTAGAATATCTCCTCTATTGATATAAGCTTGAATGTAATCCGATCTCATACTGATGGCTTGCTTGTAGAGCTGAAAATATAAAGTGAAAAAAAATTATTCCAATTTACCTTCAATGATGATAATTATGAAGAAACTAATCTCATGAAATGGCACGGTAAGTTTTATTCAAACGACAGAAAATTCTAATCCTTCGGCCGAGTGGTTAGCACGCTTGGCTACTGATCTAAGGGACCTGGGTTCGAGCCCCGGGTAAGGCATGGATGTATGTGTCGTTTTTCTGCTGAGGTCCTGCCATCTTCTCAGACCTTCTACTATGGCATATAAACTGACAGGCTCCTGTCAGACCTCTGTGACAAGCAGCTTCTTGAGGGGGTATTTATTTTTTTATTTTTTATGGCAAAATATGGAAATTCAAATAAGTATTTGTAGGCTAACATTGAAAGTTCCAAAAGGGGACTGAGCGCTCAAGTAAAAGAAAAACATAATATCCTTTTTTACTGAAATATTCCTGGTTCAGCTCAAACACTCTTTTTTTATTTAGGTTTTCCTATTCGTTCTCTTTGGTTGAAGTCAACAGTCCGCGCTTCTTTTAAGTTCTGGTGTTATATAAGAGGGAAATGAAAAGATATTTAAATTACTCAATTTTTGACAAGTATTGAAAGAAATTTCGTTAATTTGTCTCATTCGCATCTGACATTTGGTTCGTGTGCTAGCCTCGAGCGTGTCAGCATTGAATTCTCAGCTCTCATCTTCTCCATTACTAATAAAGGGTGAAGAAACCGATGGATGTAATAAGGCCACTCGTCGGCTGTGATGTTATGCCATTCACTCTTGTGAGCAAATTTCTGTTTAAGACTATTCACTTTCATGCACATTATTGGTAGAAGATTTCTGTTTACCCTAATATTGACCAATGAGCTCGTGCTATTGATATTTGATGTTCTTAAAAAATTTCAGTTAAGGAATTACGATTCATTTCTGAATGACTGTAAGGTTCACTCTGCTTCCAATCTTTATCAAGACTCACTACATTCTTGGGGTCATTGTGACCTGTCAGTAAGTCATTTATTTAGGAAAATCATCGTGGGGCAGAAAACGTTCTGTTAAGAGAATTTAGCTAAAGGAAATGTCAAAACTCTTCAAGTGGCTACCAGGAAAAAAATGTGCTAAATGACACTATTTCACAGAATAAAGACGAAACAGAGAAAAAGCGGGGTATTTTATATTTAATGCGCCTCCGTTTCCTGTTAGACCTCTGTGGCAAGCAGCTGCTTGAGGGATGTGAGTAGTTTTAGTCTGGGACTAAATCTAGTCAACTAAATTGTTTAAGTTTTCTGCAATACAACTCGCATTCGCTTTTTTTTTTACCATAAAAGTTTTCTGGAACTTTTCGACAACTCAGATACATCTGAAAGACTCGAAGGTTGATCAGTTGTTTCTGGTGCAGAATTTGTGCTCTAAATCTCATTTTGGCGCGCATTTTCTATTCCTTGGAGTCTTCCTGTTTTCCGTTAACTTACGTAACAAGATGGAGAAACAGATAAAAGGAATCATCCCGAAATCTGGTTACAATATCAAGAAACACACATCGGGGCACAAACTGGCTCTCCTTCGCAATTTCAAGGTAGCAGAAGCGGAAATAACCCCTTTATATGCTTCTTTTTAGCTCTCCCTTGACGTGATAGATGCCGCATCAGGAGACGCCAAGATGCGAAGGCGACTTCCGGTCCGGATGTGATGCCAAATTTCGTTAGGGACATGGGAAACGTAGGATGCAGTCATCTCGTGCGGAGCTTGGATCGTCGCTGCTAACGTCAATGTGACTGATGCATCTAAGTGATACAGACACAGTTGTGGGCATGCCTCGCTGCTCCTCAGGGCATCGTCTTTCTTCATACTCTGTTGCTATGACAACAGAAAGACGGAAACACTTCCTAGTTGGTAACAATTTATTCTGAGTGACAGAATAATTAAAATATTTAATTTCGTTTATGGTTTAGCATATTGCGCGATGATTTTTCGCTATCATTTGAAATATTTGTAACTGACTAGTAAACATTACACGAATTACGACTTTGAAGCAGAATGATACATTTTCATTCAGCTGTGTTTTTTTTACATTTTTGGGTCCTTTTGTGGTCTAGAAGTAAAGGAAAAAGAAAACACCTTCCATTTTTATTTGTCATTTTATTTTTTTTTCCTATTTCATTTGCTTTTTTTTTTCTTATTTTTGGAAGATATTTCTTCTTAGTTTTGTTCTTGTATTTTCCCCGCAAGCCGAAATATATTTATTTTCCTGGTCTCTATACGAGTAGCGCCGTCCCATGGCCGAGTGGTCAGCGCGCTTGGCTAATTGTTAAATTAGCGCGCTAAAACTAATTGTTAAATTTAGTGAGACTAAAACACTACGTAGTTACTGCTCCAACTGTTCTCTTAGATTATTAGTTGATGCTCCTAACGATTTCCTGACTGACTGAATTCTACTGATTGATAGGCGATTGATAAATCGTTGACCTATTATCAAAGAGAACCACAGAAGCATCAAATGCGAAGTTTCATAGTCTAGCCTAGCGTAACTCATGCTACTCACACTAAACCACTGATATTTGGTATCTTTAAAATTTAGTGAAATATGATTCATTAATTAATAGCTGTAATGTTCACCTGTTTAGTCTTTAAGAAACATTCTTGGATAAATTTCTTCAGAGTAGGCCATACCTGGTCTACTCTGGTTAGTGTATCTGACTACTAAACCAACAGGCGTGTCCTTCTGTAGGTATGTTCTATACGAAACCAGGACAAGCACAATAGAAACTCTAGGACCTAGAGGCTCTAATGTGCGTGTCCTGGTTGTCCTAGTAGATGACCTAGAGTCTAGGTTATCTACGTCCTTTGTGTACAGGAGAACCTTCTTCCCCTTTTCACAAAATTAAAAAAAAAAATAAAACACATTCATCATCATCATCATTATCCTCAAGCAGACAAGGGCTGCGGAGGTTCAACCAGACCGTACAATTCAGTTCTCCAAGCTACATCTGGCCATTGCACATCATTTCTAACAAGGTCCTGTTTAACATTGTCTACCCACCGTAACCTTGGTCTCCCCCTCTTTCTGAGGCCTTTAGGCACACTGTTCATAACCATATTCGCTAATCTATAATTACCCATACGGGCAATGTGGGCAAACCAACGGAGTCTCTCTCTGCACAATATGCTGCTTAAAGGTGGTTGCCGACTCCTTTGCCTAACCTCAGCATTAGTTGCAAAGTTGAACCACCTAATGCCCAAGATACTGCGTAAGCATCTGGAATCAAAAGCATCTAGTTTCTTGTCATCTTGTTTACAAAGTGTCCAAGTTTCACTACCATAACTAAAACTAGAAAGAACCAAACTAATACACAGTCTAATATTAGTCTTTAGGTGTATACGCCTATTACTCCACACTCTCCATAGATTCTTAAAAGTCCCGGCAGCAATCCCTATTCGTCTGTTAATCTCATGCCGCACATCACCATTATCTGTTACATAGTTCCCAAGATTCATCAACATCATTTGCCAAAAGGGCTAAATCATCAGCATAATCTAAATCAGAAGTTTTGGCTTCTCCAGACCATTTAAGGCCAAAATCTTCCCCTTGAAATGAATTTCGCATAACATAGACAATAATTAAACTAAAAGAGAATAGGAGAAAAAATGCACCCTTGTCGAACACCAGAAGCAAAGCTAAACCACTCACACACGATTCAGTGTTATTACAGAGAACTTTCATTATATTAACTAGCTTGTTTGGTATGCCATACAACCTAACGATCAACCACAAATTATGCCGATTAACAGAGTCGAAAGCCTTTTAAAATCAACAAAGCTTGTAACTAAAGTTTCTGAAACTCTAAACATTTCTCAAGAATTTGCCTAAGTGAAAATATCTGACCCCTAAGTGAAAATGTCTGATCTACACATCCCCTACCACTTCTAAATCCACATTGCTCATCACGCAATTGCCTATCAACCAGATTCATAAATCTATTAAGCACAATCATGGAAAGAACTTTGCCTGGAAAATAAAGTAGGTTGATTCCTCTATAGTTATCACAAGAACTGCGATAACCTTTTTTTGAAAATAGGAATAATAATAGCTGTGATAAAATCCTCAGGAAACCTCGCCTTTATCATAAAAGATATTCAAAATCTTGGTAACCTAAACATTCTCATGGTAACCTAAAACATTCTCATCTCTAAGCATTTCCGTAGTAATTTCATCTTCCCCTGGGATTTATGTAGTTTAAGTTTAGAAACAGCCAAAATAACTTCAGACTGTGTTATAGAACCAACATTAAAACCAATAATGCATCTATCATCATTTCAAACAATGGGAGTAGAACTAATCACATTGTTTAGAATATCACTGAAATGCTCAGTCCACCTAGCCATGACAGAACCCTCACCTTCTATAACCTTACATTGTTTATTCTTCAATCCCTGTATACCTGTCCGTTTCCTACAACACAAAACATTAACTATCTGGTACAGCTCTCTGCTGTTGTGCTGTCTAACTGCTTCCTCGGATTTGTCAGCCAAACCATCAAGCCAAAGATTCTTATCAGCAGCTACTGATCCTTTACACGTTTATTAAGTTCCCTGTAATGCTTTCTATTAGGACTAGTAGGGTATTGATTAAGGATATTCCTATAGTTCCTTCTTTCTGCAATAAGCTCAAGTGCCATATTACTCAAATAATTCTGTCTCGTCTGCTTTAAAACGGTCCCATTCTTCCTCCACGTCAGTAGTAAGCAAACCATGACTGTTATAATGACTAAGTAACCTATCATGGTAAGCTTTAGCTATTACTGTGTCTTTCAGAGCTTCAGAATTAAAGGTAAAATTTTTAACCTTAGGACAACATTTCTTAAGTTTAAGTTGCAAGACACTTTTTACAAGGTAATGGTCAGTTCCAATTTCAGCTCCCCTATATGACCTGTATTACTAACAGAACTAACTCATTTGCAGTTAATTGATATATAATCTATCATATTCTTATGCAGCCCATCTGGTGGAACCCATGTGTATTTATAATGTCCCGGTGTTTGTAGATGTGTTAGTTTTTCCCAAATCGTTAAGTTTACTTATCTCTAGGAGATGTTGCCCAATGCAGCTACCAATACCAAAAGGGCTTATCACCCCTCCCCAATGGTCAAAGTCAGTACCAACTTTGGCATTGAAGTCACCTAGAACAAGGGTAATATCTCCTTTCTTGACAGATTTCAAAATATCCTGAAGTTGTCATATATTAGCCTAGTGGAAAGCATATCTTCAGATCTAAATCACATTCAACATGTACAAATGCCCTAGTGTAGGTATCTGTCGTCCACCACCCCTTAGAACCTTAAATGAGTTATGAAATATTCTCCTAAGTGAGTGGGCTAGAATACCCTCTAGTAACGTCTTGTTAAACCGTCATTTAGAGCACATTGTCAGTGTTGCGTGTCTGTTACTGCTGCTCATATTCCCTATTAATGCCCTAAATTTCCTCCGCTTGAATCTTTGTAAACGCCGGTGCTAATTTACATATTTTATGATGGATATGCGTATCCAGTATTTTCAAGCATTGTAGTGTTGCATTATATTCAAATATGCGTCCATACTGAAGTTAATCGTTTTCAACACTTTGTTTACATACTATTGCACTTCATAAGTATTTCGTTTGTTACCTTTTTTCAGTTAGTATAATGAGCACCATACTTGGCGTATATAGCCAAATATCTTGTCGAATATTTCGTCATCTGTTTATTGCTTTCAAATATATTATTTATATGATTCCTCCGCTATTCAGAAGAAAACTTCACGAGCTTGCAAAATGAGCTTTAACCACATTTTATTACCATTTGCTATAACTCTAACCAGCTTGAACAACATGACGAATACCAAAACCTTATTGCCAACTGTTTGATCACAAAATACCCTTTTCATCCTCTGTGGACATCGAAGAACACTTTGCCTTTTCTCCTCTTCGAAATGCTTCTTCATGACATCATGGTAATTCATGAATCGCAATTGACAATGTTTGTGCTACAAGGCCTCCAATCTTTTGCTGATCATAAGATTCATTTAAAATTCAAATTCTCTAGTTAGATACAAAAAAAATACGCAAAACGCATCACTTGCAAATGATTTATCATCATCATCATCCTCAAGCAGCCATGGTCTACGGAGGTTCAACCATATCGCGCAATTCATTTCTCCAAGCATATCTATCCTGAGCTGCAACTGCTGCTTCGGCCCACTGCACACCAATTCTAACAAGGTCCTGTTTGACATTGCCTGCCCACCGCATCCTAGGTCTCCCCCTCTTTCTGAGGCCTTTAGACACACTGTTCATAACCCTATTCGCTAATCTATAATTATCCATACGGACAACATGGCGAAACCAACGGAGTCTCTCTCTGCACAATATGCTGCTTATGCATATATGATGATAATGAATACATGCAAGTTAATTCTCAAATAGATTATTATCAACTTTTCGTTTTACGATTGACTTTCTGGGCACTGCTGCATTAAAAAGACTCGACGACTCGGAATAATGGTTCAAAAAATTTAAATCTTCCTTATTAAGTATTTACTAAGATGATTTCTTGTAGCAATTCGAAAAAACAAAATCTTCAGTTGTAATAATGTAACATACCAAATTCAAATAACATTTTTTTAGTTTTGTATAACATAATTTAGAATGAAACTAAATTTCTAAAGGACTGAGTTATCATATTTCGAGTCAAAATAATGGAAATAAAATCTTTTTACTACAATAAAATACTTTGTTGTTAAATTATTATAATTCATTACAAAATTTTCTGAAGAAGATATTTCGTAATTTATTTAAGTGTTCAAACAATGAACCCCGAAATCAAAATGAACATGCATAAGTTTTGCCAATGGAAAACTAAATTCCAAATTTTATTCTTTGATTGGTTAAATTCATAATTAGTCTATAATATTGTTGCGAATTTTAAAATGGATAGGCACTGAGCGTGAGTATTAATAACTATATTTTAAAACCAATTACAATACAATCCAAATTGTTACAAAAATATGGATGAAGTATTTTATAAACAAATTAACTGCTATTACATAAGTCATTAACCTTTTTGTACAGAGCATACAATATCAGCTCTGTCTGTTGTACTAAAATACTACCTCTTCACTTTGTTTACCATGTCACTTGAATACCGTCAGACGTAAACAAACTCTATTCCTGTGCTAGTTCACTAAACTTTTATTACTAACAACAGAAAACAAACACTCGCGCACACACTAATAAATATACTAATTATTTTCACTTAACGCACACTGACTCATACTATCTGAACGTCCTTTCAGATCTCACAACTTTAACACACTTCACTGCTATCTTTTTCATTCTTCCGAATCGTTTTAGATTCCAATTCGTTGGCTAAATTGAATCTCACGTAGAAGCAGTCACGTTAAATCATGAAGTCACTGTTGCTCGTTCATCTGTCGTAACAATATCTTATATCCCAGAAACAGATTTAGGAATCTAAACAAATTATATCTATTATCTGTCAATAACATTCGCTTTGTATTAAACTGGTTTTGAAATATGAATCGCTTACTAATCCTAAAGTGGAAAGTTATACAGAATATCTGTACTTAACGTAACTATACGTCAATCATCTGCTTTCTAAGATTTGCAAAACATTTTGGGGTGTATCGTGTTGTTTTACCTTTGAGCGGCGCTTTTTTTCTTTTGCACATAATAGGCTAAATGGGTAGTTCACAAGGACCCCAAGGGCTCAGAGAAAGTTAGAGGAAAGAGGAGCCACTGAACAGCTATTAGGAGACAAATGGTAATCTTCCGTCAAGACCATTCATGTTGATCTTCAACATGGATTGGGTTGTTTTACCTCTGAGCGGCACTTTTTTGCTCACAATGGGCTAAATGGCCAGTTCACAAGGGCCCCATGTTTTAGAGAAGGTTGGGTGAAAGAGACACACTAGACAGCTGTTAAGAGACAGATGGCAGCCTACCGTCAAGGCCATCCAGCGTGTTCTTTAAAATGCACAAGGCATAGCTCTCCCGCACGCGGACCCACGGTTTGACGTCCTATCCGACGGACGGTGGCTTTTAACAAGCCCATCGGTGTTCCCTTTCTCGCCGAGAGCAGGGTGAGGATTAGCGGAGAGGTTTTGAGGTGATTTTAATATTTTCTTTCTATTATTAGTTCGTAAAATTCCGAAGAAAACTCCTCGAATTGTAATCCAGCTGTTAAATAATCGATTTCTCGAAATCTTTATTAATTAGATAGTGGGAGAATTTGGAGGATGACAAGGTTTAGATGGATTCTCGATTTCGGATTCCCATCAGTCATAAACACAGAACTCGTTTCATTGTCAGACGACAGAATATAATGAAGCATATAACAGAGACGAACTTAAAAGGACCAATCTCTAAGTTTAATATTCGCTCTTTACAAGTTTCTGATTTCTAGAACGAAATGTATGCACTAGGTAAATGAGATCATTACGCGTTATACTCTGTTGTGCCTCATGTAAAGGAATTAAAAATCTCACTAACATGCGTCGATACAGACGAAGCACACTAGCGAAGTGTAAACAAAACAACAAATGTTGCACAGAAGGAGAGTTGTAGAAGTCGCAGAAACGAGAGGAGAGGTGATTAAATACCTCGCCTCCCCTGTAGTCGTTAACAGGACCCAAGAGAACGTTAAAGTAACTTGTCTAGTTAGTGGCCTTGAAGTAGCAATTATGCCATTCGATGAACGTCACGTTAGTTAACAGAGAATTCAGAATAGCCTGGGGGGAACCTCTTAATTGAAGAGAAGGAAGTCTCGAGGGAATAGTTGGACTTGCCCGTGTTATGAAGCATTAAAATTCTTTTCGCTTCTTGCTCGTTGAGCGTCGCTGTTTAATGTTTAAGGGGAGAAATGACGTTCTCGAATTTAAGCTGCTCAAACTGAAATGAGCGTCCATTTGGGAAGAAGAAGTTCGAGAGAAAAAGGTAACCTTTAAAAGCGTATGATGCAAAGAAAAAAATCATTTTAATAGGTTAAGAAGCTTCTTTGAATTGTAGAGGCAAAGATGCAATTTGGATTAAGCACGAACGAAAAGGGAAATGTTATCAGTATTTCGAGAATTATGTCAGGCACACGATGTTAGGGCATGGGAAAAAAATTAATGTAACGAATTAAACTTGCAAATATTAAAATTGCAGTTTGAGTAGTACGATTTTGTTTTTTTTTTAATCTTTTTCTCGCATTAGCAGGTGCCGATGGAATATTATTATTCTGTTTCTTATTTTTCCTTATTCTTCGACAGTGTCTGATGTGATGTTTTTGCTCTTCAGCTCCTAATTTTCTACGTAATATTCCTGCTCATTTTAAAAACTGAAAAAATATCTTTACATATTAATATTTTTTTCTTCTTTAATACTATTTCGCTATATTTGTTTCTTACTGACCTAAATCCTAAATAGTGTTCATCATTTAAGAAAAGAGTCATCCTCATTAGTTAATATAATATAGTGACCACTCCCCTTACTTACCGTGTCAGCTTCTTCTAATCGTGTCCCATTCCTCGATATCAAATTGGCGAGGTTGAGGAAAACATTCAGATGACTTGGCGCAATGCGGGCTTGGTACGGTTCTCCAGCTCTCGGCCGTGGCAACAAATCTTTCGCCTGAAATGGATGAAATATCAGTTCTAATTAAGAGCACAGAATATGATGTAAAAAATATTGATTAAATAATAATAAGGTAATTAATTGTAACAGGCCCGGATCTAGAAAAAATTTAAGAGGAGGGCCAAGTATGACATTTCTCCTTTTGTTTTAGAGAAAATTTGAAAAATGTACGAAAAATTCACAAGTTAAAAAGTTTTTGCTTCCACTTACTAGCATTCTCAAAAGGGCGGCCATAACTCTCTTGACGCCCGACCCTGAATTGTAACGAAATAATCGCGCTGAGGTAAACAAAAAACAACTCGAAATTAGCAATTGTTTCAGCAGCATATTGCACGCGCAAGCCTGGACAATTTGCGATCCTATTCAACCAATGAGAGTGCACTGGAACAATATTTCTAAAGGGACGGGGGTGGCTTAGCTCCAGGCTCGTAATCTGTAGTTACCAGGTTCGAATCCCGCCTGTGCCAGCGTTGAGATTTAGCTCCGCAAAACTGCCTGCGGTCACTAGGGGAATCGATGGGCTTGGAAAAAAAATTGTTGCCCGTTGGATGGAACGTTAAACCGTGGCAATAATCTTTTAGAATTCAGCGGAACATTTTAGTTTTTTGTTTAGACACAGCTTTAAGTTTAGGGGTCCTAAGAAGTTCTTTTTACATCTTATACACATTTTAGAATTCTGTAGAAATGAGGTTTTGGAGAGTGTTATCCATTAGTTTTTTATGTTGGCATTTTACGGCCTTATCATTCGCGACATTGATCGAAACATATTGGCAAACTTACACGTTACGTATGTTTACATAACGTTTTACTAGCAAAATTGATTTTTATTATATAAAAGGCTTGAAACTGTCATAAAATTTTAAATAAAATGATAATAAAAATCTCCTTAATTATTTGAAGCTAAAAAAGAATTTAGAAATAAAAATAAATCAACCATAATGGTATGAAATACTTCTGAACATTTCTCTAAGTGTATATGCAAACTCAAAAAAATTATGCAAAAAAAGTTTAAATTGCTGACAGCATAATCTAAATATTAAGCTGATTATCGGGAAGAAAATTTCTTTCAACTACATTTAAAAAATATAAAAGAAATTTAAAAACTACAAAAAGAACTTAGAATATTTAAAATTACTTCTCTGGGAAGTATTGCATAAGTGCGTATTCATTAAATGCGTGTTAAACTAAATGATATAAAATATCTGAAGTCAAACATGAATGCAATCTAATAGGGTTGTTCATATGGATACACTAATAACATTTTTCCCGATAAGATTTATTAAAGCGCGGCAAAAAAAAGTAGTTAATTAAAAGTTAATTGGCAAGAAACAAATATTTTATAACTTCTTTTGCGGGTCTGAAACGGGGAAATATCCTTGAACGATATAATGCCAAAGACCTTCAGTTTAACTAGCAATTGTATTAAGCTTAAATGCTTAATGTATAATCCGTCTGTTTCTACAATAATTAATGTTCTTAACCTATAAAGAAGATGCCCCATTAGTAACTCTGCACCGCTACGGATAAAATTTTATTAACTGGTAATAAAAACCCTAAAATAATATAGGCCATGAAAGGAACAACCGGATTTTGTAATTTGTTTTCCATGCATGTTTATCTTTATCAGAAGTCTTTATTAGCAAAAAAATAAATAAGAAGAAAATTACCCCTCAAGGCATCGGGTTGTAATAGAAGTCTGACAGGAACCTGTCAGTAAAAAAGTAGGAGATACCTCATCAGAAAGACAGCAAAATAAAGCAAACATATATGACTTATTCGGGACTCGAACCCGGGTACCATTGATGAGTAGCCAAACACGTTAAACACACAACCACCGCGAAAGAAATGGAAACTAATTCTAATACAGTTTGATTCACTCCGTCTTTTCTGTGTGGCTCTGACGTTAACGCACAATGCTCATAAACTGGAATTCCAGGTTCGAGTCCCATCTGTGTCATCGTTCAGATCTGTCATGGCTACCCCTCCACTGTCGTCAGTGAGAAAGGGGGCACTGTTGTGCTTGGAAAGGCCTCCCTCCCTCGCATAGTACGTTATCCTGTCGCCTGTGTGTAGGAGAGAAATATCTTGCACACGTTATAGAACACGCTAAACGGCCTGAACAAGAAGCTACCATCTGTTTCTTAATAATATCTGTACAGTGGATTCTTTTCCCCTACCCAACTCTGATCCCTTGCGGTCCTTGTGACCTGGCTGTTTAAACAATTATATGCAAAAAAGTGTTACCCAGGAAATAATCCAATTTAAATCTTGTTTTGCCACTTCTCAGTCGACATTTCTTTTTACGCCTTTAAAAATACCAATGTCTACTTATCACTTTGAAACTCTTTTCGTATACACTGCACGACATTGAAATTGTCCCACCCAGAAGGAGTGAGGGGATAGGGTGAAATGTAGCACACACATAGCAATACATATTGGCAAACCATGATTTAATTTGCAGCCACTTACCGCAGTTAGAAGATGAGATAATGCAGCACAATGTGACTGCCTCAGTAGATGGTTGCACCGCCGTGAACAGCAGTACAGGCAGCAATACGGCGTGGTATGCAGTCATACAGTCGACGTATATGGTCCTGAGTAATTGCACACCAAGCAGCGTTGACTGCTCCCATAAATTCATCGAGATTCCACACCGGCCGGTGAGAAAATTGCACACATCATCCAATGTGGTCCCACAGATTTTTTATTGGGGATAAATCTGCAGATTGTGCTGGCCATAGCACAACTTGAACATGTTGCAAATATTGTCTGGAGACTCTAGCAGTGTCTTCACAGGCGTTGTCATGCTGGAAAATGGGCTGCTGCATGCCTTTCAGGAACAGTAACAAAACGGGCTGCAGAACCGTGCTAATGTATTGTGCAGCTGTCAGTGTTCCCATAATGCAGACAAGAGGTCACCTGCTGTCATATCCAATAGCACCCCATACCCTTATGCCTGGCTGATGGGTAGTAGGCTGTTTGCGAATGAAAGCTGGATCCGTCCTCTTGCCAGGTTGTCGCCATACACAGACCCGTCGATCGTCAGCACCCAGACAGAAACGGGATTCATCACTAAACACAACAGTGTTCCAATCCTGACCCCAGTTCGCACGACTTCGGCACCAAGCCAGAGGAGCGCTGCAATGGTTTGCAGTCAATGGCAGTTAATGTAAAGGATGCCTAGAGTGCAGGTGTGCCTCATGCAACCTTTGGTTTACCGTTCGTGTCGTTATGGGGACGTCCATGGCTGCTGACACAGCCCATCGAATATCGCCTGCAATGTTCTGTGGTGACAATGAGCATGTCAGACAATGTGCCTATCAAGCCATGTTGACGTCTGTCGGATGACACCACTCCCTCTGCGATGCACGCTAGAATCTTCATTTCGCCTCTGTTGTCAACAGCATCCAACAGTTTGTTCAGTCAGCTTCACATAGGCCTATAATTTTTCCTCTATCAAAAGCATTCAAATGGCGATAAACCTGCCGACGGCGTGTACCAGACATTTTCAGCCTTTGCTGAAAAATTTGCAAGCGGAACTACCTAATCTCAACCTTTCGCACGACTTCCACCTGCATAAACACAATACCATCCCTGTTCCTTCTTGCACCTTTTATCTCTTGAGCCACACACGTCATTGGCTCCGGATTATCATTATTTACATATCTCAACTGCGCACACCCACCCTTCTATTTGCATGTTTGTACGACATGCCCTTCTGGGTGGGGCACTTTCAATGTCGAACAGTTTAGTACAGTATTAAGCACATAATTAAGGAAGATACCACTCCAATTTTAGAGGAAAATTTGATCGACGTTAAATTAAGAGTGGTATTTTCCTTAAATATAGGAATAAATACAAAAAAGAAAAAAACTCTTCAATCTAAATTAAGCAGATAATTTTATGTTTTGTGCATTATAAATTTAGTCACCAATAGTCAAACGGCTATTATTGAACAGTGTACATGCATTGCAGAAGTAGTGCACCTGACTGGTAGTTGAGTAGGATTGGTGATAAATAGAGAGAAAACTAAAGTGATAAAAATTGGTAAGGCAATTGTTTGGGTTGTGGTTCAGTAATTTTGAAGGTTTGTTCCCTTGAACAAGTATCTCAGTTAAATTATCTCGGGAGCTAATGACAGATATTGGTGATGTGCGTAATGAGATAAACAGAAGAATAGGGATTACTGTTGGGACTTTTAAAGAATCTATGGAGAGTGTGGAGAAACAGGTGTATATACCTAAAGACTAACATTGTGCTACACAGTAGTCTGATCCTTTCTAAAGTTCTGTTCTTTGTAAGCACCGATAACAGGAAACTTGATGCATTTGATTCTAGATGCTTATTCAGTAACTTGGTCATTAGGTGATTTGACTTTGATGAGATTAGAAGAATGAGTCAGCAACCTTTTGCAGCATATTGTGCAGAGAGAGACTGCATTATTTTGGACATGTTGCCCGTATGCATAACTGCATTTTGACGAATAGGGATATGAAGAGTTTGCCTAAAGATTTCAGGAAAAGAGGGAGAACTAGGATGCGGAGGCAGACATTGTTAAACAGAACCTTGCTAGAATTGGCATACAGTGGCTAAGTGCAGCAGCTGTAGCTCAGGATACACATATTTGGAGAACTAAATTGCACAATCTGTTTGGACCTCTGTACCTATGGCTGCTTGAGGATTTTGTATGCATGTTTGTGTACATTGCAACACTTTTCCAAAAAAATCTAAAAGACTTTAAAAGAGCACGGGGGAGGATGGTAGCTTGTTTAATTGTAATGTACTGACCTTTCTGAAAGCTTGTTCAGCGTCATGGTACATCCGTAGATTGTTGAAGGTCCTGCCGACATTAATGTGGGCTCCAATATCATCTGGTTGTACACTGCAGAAAAACAAAGGTTTTCTATACATCACTTCCTAATTTACAATTCTGACTCTAATTATACATCTTGCTATTTGTATTAGGAACATCAAAACAAGAGTCTATAAAAGATAGAGTAAAAAGGAAATTTAAATTGGCAGTACCTATGTTCTTTAGGAGACCAATCAGGTTTTTAGGAAATCATCAGATCTTTAAGAAACCAATCAAATTTCAGTGACATTCTGTGACTTCTCTTCAAACCTCATGGCTCAGTCAGTAGCACTCAAAGATCGAAATCTGCATTTGCCAGGTTAGAGTCTCAACTTCGACAACATTGATAATTTTCTCCGCTAACTCGAACACTGTCCTCAGTGAGAAAAGGGACACCGATTGGCTTAGAAAGAGTGCCCTCCTTCGGATGGCACGTTGCGCCGTGTGCAGAAGAACCATACTCTGTGCACGCTAAATAATTCGCTGTATGGTCTTGACATCAGGCTTCTTTCTGTCTCCTAATAGCTGTCTAGTGGGTCATATTTCCTCCATCATTCTTTAAGGTTCCAGGTCACAAGGACCTTTGAGGTCATTTAGCCTATTTTGTGCAAAAGGTGCCACTCATAGGTAAAACAACCCAACCTGATGGAACTCGCGTGGAGTCTCCATAGTTCACTCTAAATGTTAAACTGGAAGAAATTATTTAATTGCCGTAATATTTTCAGAATTGTCATTTTTGGTCAAAGCCACTTTATCGAGCATTTGGATAACCATTTGTTCAATATTAGTAACATCAACATTAGTAACAACTCCACCTGTCAGACAAATAACTAAAGAACGAATTCGCAATGGCAATATTATGATAACTCAGAGAAGTATTTAATACAAGTTTGGAAACAGAAATAAACAGTCCCTCCTGTAAGATGACAAGGAACTGATTTAATGCTTAATGGATGTGAGAAGTTGCTCACTAGAGATGACACGTATTTGTTTCCATAAGTAGAATTTAGTGAAATTGTACGGACTTGGACGATGGGATTGGTTGACGATTATCCATCCCGCTGCACACTTTAGTGACTGCAATAATTCATTTAATATCTGAGCAACCAATGTTAACTGTATTATCGTGAGAATAGTCAGACAGTACGAGTATATTGCTCACTACACATATTGTTATGGCGCTAATAAAACGTGAGGTTTTTATATGCAAATATCTTTTGGCATCCATTAGCCTCTAAGTCATACCGAATTAAGGAGAGTGGTTTTCAGAAGTCCAGTGTGACTTAGCTCTTGCTATATAACATTAGCAGGTAGATCACTACCAACGATACGAAATCAAACCATAGCATATAAGTGTCTTGACATTGTATATTGTGGTTTGGCAAAAAAACCTATGTTGTTGCCCCTTTAACAAAAAATTTATGTTATAATAAAATAAATCGACCATTAGTTCCGCAGAGATGTTTTATTTAAATCAGGGCGGTAAATATCAAATATTTTATATTTTAATTTATGCTTTTCTCTTTAAACTAAAAATCTGAAATTAATTACGTATATTCATGCGATTTTTTTAAGAAAAAATATACAATCTAAAAATTTTATAACACCCGGTTTTTGTATTTATAACAAACTATTGTATTAACAAATAATTGATAATCACTTGTTTTTAAAGCTCAGCTTAACTTTTCTGCAAGCAAAGTGAATGAAAATTGTTGTAAAATTGTTCTCGTTTTTCTTTTTCTTGTTGTAATTCTAAATCGAGTCGCGAATTAATTCAAAACACAATTTTGAACATTAATTGATCATTCAAATAAACATTATATACAGCATGTCGCAAGATAAATCTGAAATGACTGGTTGTGAATGGAAGGTGTGTATACCCAAATTTCAATCATAAGCAATCCATGGGCAACATTTGGAAATTGTACGCGGATTAAACCAGCTCTGCTTGAAAACAATTCATAAATAAACCACCAGTTACTTCCTTTTCAGTCTGCTTATATTTTTAATATCATTTCAGGGAAATAATAATCTTATGCGATTATCGCTGTAACAACATAAGTAACAGACGAATCAATTTCAAATAGAAATTAGGGTTTCATATAGATTCCTCAAAACGAAATTCTAAATGTGCACTATAATATCTCAGAACCTTTTCCAAAAATCATATTCAACTCTATTACATTAAATTCACTTTGAAACTGTGCGCAAATACTTCAAAGGTGGTTAGAGAAATGCAATTCTGACAAAAAGATTACGAATTGAGTGGTTAGCGCGCTTGGCTACTGAACTAAAGGACCTGGGTTCGAGCCCCGGGTAAGGCATGGATGTATGTGTCATTTTTATGCTGAGGTCCTGCCATCCTCACAGACCTTCAACTATGGCATATAAACTGACAGGCTCCTGTCAGACCTCTGTGGCAAGCAGCTGCTTGAGGGGATATTTATTTTTTTATAAGAGCAAATATCATTTTAATGAGTCTGCTTCTACTCTTGAGTAGGGTGACTAAGACATCCCTGGATTAAAATCCTTGTTCCCGACAAAATAATGTCCCCAGAAGTATCCCCGGAATTCGGTTTCATATGTTTTTCAAATAATAAATTAACTCTACAGCTTGAGAGGTTCTTTAATAATAGATTAGTGGTGGTAACACTGTTATAAAAATTTTTGTCACAATGCAGCTAACTGAAAATGTGAGACTGGAATCATCATCATAATGATAGTTGGTAATGATTATATACCTAATATATATATCATATATATAATGATATATATATATATATATAATGATAATATATATATCATATAATATAATGATAGATGGTAGATGCAAGTAGAAAATGCAGATTTTCTACTTGCATCTACCATCGCCTGTCTTATGATTGCCGATGGCTTTATTTCTATGCAAGTTGTTATGTTTTATCTCTGTTTTAGCAGATTTCGTCTCCCTGTAGTTCCCCAGATACTTGACCGAGAGGCCCTAAATTTCGAACACGGGTTCTCCTATGCAACCCTACTTTGGGTTAAAAATTGATGGGCCTCTAATGGGACGGGTTTAGAACCCAACCTCTAATGGGACGGGTTTAGAACTTCGAATGGTTTTGGGAATATGGAAATCTGGAAATGCCGCGACTTTTTCAACTTGTGAACGCAGAAATCAGCAAAAAGAAACTGCCCGAAGAGAATTTCCCTTTACATCCAATTGAAAGAATTAAAATATTATTTCAATTGGATAGAAAGGAAAAGAATTCTGATTCATGAATTTAATATGGATAGATGAGAAATCAAATACAGAAGTGGACACCGAGAAGGCTTTGCTCAAAGTGAAAACGAATTTTCGTGTCTCTTGTGAAATTTTTAGTGCAAAACTTGTCGAAAATAAAAATATTTTAAAGAAAGTCAATTTGTATAAAAAATACACGCAATAACAATGAAATTTGTTAATTAACCTACGTTTTTCAAGCTTTATTTTGTACTACAATATATATTAAGATTATTATTACCTGCAATAATATATGAAATATGTTCTAAATGAAGAAGATGGTGTTGCTTTTTAACGAAATAATTTCGTAAAAAGTCAATCTTTCAGACTGAAATTTTACAAGTTCCCAGATCTTTTTTCTTTAAATCGGGTCACCCTAATAAAAAGTCAATATTTCAGTAAATTTTCAAAAGTCCTGGGATCTTGTTCTTTAAATCTGATCACCCTACTCTTGAGTCCTCCTTTCCCACAGATAGCTTAAAATAGAACCTGCGTTTTCAGTTTTCCCATCCATCAGACCGGGATATTTATTGCCTTCAGAATCGCGTGCTTCACACGTGACACAGACCATCACTAATGCAGCAGCGGACTAGACAAACAAGAGCGCGATGTCGGTGTCTCACAATGTCAACGTAAGCACTAACACGTGGTGGCTACGACTTATCACGCAAGTCACAATTCACAGCATAATAACCGAGTTGACCACCTTCGAAAAAAATATTAAACCTAACGAAAGCAATAGACAAATGATGGATTTGAAATCGGTTCGTCTGCTTTTGACAGAGAAGCAAATATTTTAATGTAAACCTTTTCATTACTATTATTCAGTTCTTTTTGACTTCTATTTCGCAATCTGTTGTTTCTCTTTTATTTTTCTGAGAAATTGGTTTGTTCTAAGTTGAATAAATTACAGTATATATTTATTTCTAAAATCAGTGAAATAAACGAGATACTGTTTCTGCAAGAAATGCATGTTATTTTTTTCCAAGTTAAACTTGAAATACAATCACACTGTCTTTTACAATGGTGAACATGGAAAATCTTGAAACTATAGCTCTGGACGAATTCGAGTATCAATGTGCGATAAAATCCTAAGGAATCTATGCAGAACTGGTAAAATCAGTTTACAACTTTCGGGCATTTCATTCAGATGTAGTACAATAGTTTTAAAAGCAGAGGAAAGTGATAAGAATATTTTCTACGATGCCTATTTTATTTGATATATAAGGAAAGCGATAGCGGTTTCTCACTTTAGAAATTCTACGAGCTCTGATTGGCTTTCTGTATACTTCGAAATTCAAAAAGACTCGGGTCTAAATTAAAGGAAAATTTTGCAAAAAAATTGGAATTTTTGTTTTAACTATATTTTATCATATAATTAAATATTTTTTCAACAATATTTCCAAGTCCTCCATTCAACATTTTTGTATAATAGCACGTGAAATAAATTTAAATAATTCCTAAATATTAGTAATCGATTACGGTTAACCTTTGGTCCTTTAAGGAAGTTATCGCGTAAATTTTCTGACTCAACTTAGGGCAATGCAAATTTTTCAAACGTATACAGAAGAAAAAGACTTTTATCCCACAGCAGGATTAAAAAGATTATCCAACTGAAATTCTGTGCACTCTTAAAAGTGAAAGATTCACTTATTCTTTATATTTATTATTATCAGTTAATCTTCAAGCATATATGCATTATGAGCATCATTCCTGGGAATATTGAACTCATATATGAACTTGTTTCATAAGCACATCACCTACAAGATAAGCTTTGAGTTGGGTTGGGTTGTTTTACCTCTGAGCGGCACTTTTTTGCACACCATGGGCTAAATGGCCAGGCACACATGGACCCCGAAGGCTCAGAGAAGGTTGGGGGAGGGGACCCACTGGAACAGCTGTTGGGAGACAGATGGTAGCCTCCCGTCAAGGCCATCCAGCGTGTTCTTTAACGTGCACAGGGTATGGCTCTCCCGTACACGGGCCACGGCTTAACGTCCCATCCGACGGACGGCGGCCTTTCAAAGCCCATCGATGTCCCCTACTGACCGTGGGTAGGGCGGGGAATTTTGCGGAGATAAATCTCAACGCTGACCCAGCTGAGACTCGAACCTGGGAACTGCAGATTACTAGCCTGGCGCGCTACCGACTGAGCCACCCCCGCCCCCAATAAGCTTTGAGAAATAATGTTTAATTAATATACTTATGACGAAAGCAGTGCTATCCGAAGATTTTTGTGTTTCGATGTTATTGCACATAACATTCTGTTTGAATAAATATCCTGTTTCAGCAAGCATTAAGGAAATATCATTTGATAACCCATCGTCCCAGTGGTTATCGTGTTTGGCTTGTGTAACAACGAGAACTGGTTTCGAATCCCATAGAGGGCATCTATATTTTCTTCCTGACTTATGTAGTCATTCTGCTGAGGTCTCATTTTCCTAACAGATCTTCATGGCTTACTATACTAAAATTTTCTTATCAGACCTCCACGGCAAGTAGAATTTCCGAGAAGAATTTTTTTATTATTTATTTGATATTTGATTAATGTGCTGTAAGTTTTTTCAATCCTAATCTCAACATTACCTATACTGCCTCCAGCCATTAAATATTGGAGGATAAAACTTTTAGAAAAAACGTGTGGTTAATATACAAGTGAATACTTTATTTTTGTTTTTCAGATTTATAACCAACTATTGTTCATGGTTATGAAAATGAAGCTCATCGAAATGTAAAATTTTATCGACTTCTGGTTTTCGAAAATCTTCTTTGGTTAGCATTACTCTTTTAAAAGGAGCGAGGGGGGGGGGGTGTCGGTAGCGCGCCAGTCTCGCAATCTGCAGTTCACAGGTTCGAGTCCCAGCTAGGCCAGGAACAGAGATTTATCTCAACAAAATTCCCTGCCCTCTATCAGTAGGGGACACCGATGGGATTCGAAAGGCCGCCGTCAGTCGGATGAGACGTAAAGATATGACCCCGTGTATGGAAGAGCCATACCCAGTGCACGTTAAAGAACGTCCTCCCTTTAAGGCCATCCAGCGCGCTTCAAGAACGCGCTGGATAGCCTTGACGGGAGGCTGTCATCTGTCTCCTAACAGTAGGTCGCCTCCCTAAAAGCTTCTCTGAGCCCTAGAGGTCCTTATGGCCTGGCCATTTAGACCATTATGTGCAAAAAAGTGCAACTCAGAGGCAAAATGGCTCAGCCTCTTTATAAAAATAGCGTTTGCTGCACAATGGGCTTGACGATCCATCCGAAAGAAGACATATCAAGAAGGCAAGCATTCTTCAATCTCTTCACTGCCTTGAAGGAATGGCGGGAAATATAGTGTTATCTCTGTAATAAAACGGTAACTACTAAACGCAGATCTAACTAACTGAATCTTGGTCTGAAAGAAGTATAATATCGCAGAGCTGAAACCAGTCTATTTTTAGATTATATTTTATTTCCTTCCCTAGTTATACTCTTAGAAATAGATACCGTTTTGGACACCATTATCATTAATTCAACTTGCATTTTGTGGATTGTGACTAATTTGAAACGATAATTCTCAGTCTTTTCGATTTAAATCAGAAATTTAAAATAAAGTTAATTTAATCTATATTTTATAAATTCAAATCAGATATCAAAAGTTTTATCGACATGAATAGTTCCTCATTACTCACGTGACTGCCTGAAGGAAATACTCCAAAGCCTCTTGATGTTTCCCTTGGCTCTCTAGAGCATGGCCCACGTTGTTATAAAGTTTGGCGTTCCTCTGATTCACCCTCAGTCCAGCCATGAATATCGAATATTCATTTTTCCTGCAAGAAATAGTTTAATTTTTTTCAATATAAAAAAATTGCATTCATTGAAATGTGATTACTTTTAGAATTCAGTAATATGAAACTTAACGCAAAAATTGCAATATATCATCGGTGTTCTCGCAAAAGTAAAAAGTCCTTTCAAGTTTGATTAATCGACTACTTCATTAAATGGTTTTAACATTTAATGGTTTCATTATCTTGAATTAATGTTTTTAACATTAACAGGTTTCATTATCTTGAAATGAAAAAAATATTCTAACAGTTAAGATAGACACACATAAAAGTGATTACATGAAATACTGGAGTTTTTCATTGTTTCATACTTTAGAAAAACTGTAATTCAATAATATATTTTTTTTAATTTGTGTTTTTAAACAGAAACCGACGTTGTGTAATGAGTAAAACTGTAAAAGAGAACTTCAAGAGAAAACATATCACTTTGCATTTTCCTTCTCTTCACCGAGAGCATTATTTCTGGAATTGAAGTGATAAAAACCTGCATCTGTAAAGAACAGACTACCATGAAATATTTTCACAATCTACAAATCGACGATACACAAGCAACATATATCGTTTCGCAATAATCCTTTTTTTTTCACAGTCTGATATTTTCAATCTATTTTTTTCCAATTACCTGCAAAATTCTGAAATTGAGTAAACATTGTTGCCATAGTAGCGGACTGCCGTGACAAATTACCGACTCGAACAAAATTCCAACCAATTCGTTTTATACTCTTTGAAGTTCTATTTATAACCTTATCAGATTCAACTAATAGGACTGCATCATGCGAACTATACCCTAAGAAGTATTTTTTGTTCATGAAAAGCATTAGTATTGCGTTCGCTTTGGGTATAATAAGAGCACAGCCCATTTTAGAAATGAATATAATATCAAATGGTAACCGAACTATTTTTGTGCTTGTCATAGCCACACTTGAGCCGCATCAGACTATCATCCACCGTCCAGGCAGTTTGAATCAAAGGTAAAAACTCTCCATGAAGTAATAGATGTATGTACAGTATTCATTTCCCCTTAAATTGCAATGCAGATGCGAAATATATTTATATTAGATAGTTTGATAAAGTTATAAAAATGTATTTTTTATTAAAATTAATGTTTTATAGATGAACACAGCTTTGTAAGAAATATCTTTTGACAGAATTTCTGAAAAATAGTGGGAAGCAATATAAATAGTATCATAATGCTAAATACGTTAAAATATAATTTCCAGATAATTTGGCTCATTACAAAGAATAATGTTGCATTCACACAAAGTAACTGACACACGTGACTTTGGTTAGAATTAAGCTCACGCCTACATTAGACTGAGTTTGGGATCATCTATGAATTAAGAAAAGCTATTTTAAGGGAATTTCACCCGCTCCTTTCCCTCTATATAACATCATGTAACTCATGAGCTGGAATCCATCCCCTTACATGCCTTTTTTTTCTTTGTGTGCAATCAACCTAACAAGCACGTTTTGCAGCGCTAGTAGTTAATATAAGTGATCATTATGCAAATAATAAATCATTCCGACATCCATTGTACTCTTTCCGTAACAATGCATGCAACTTGGTATTTTTCCAACGAGTCACGAGTACCCGCTTGATTTGCAGATTAATTCTTTTTAAACAGATTTGGGTCCACTTCCCATAACTTCCCAAATATTTGTCTGTCCAGTCTCACGTTTGAGAGACTGGGTTTCCCTCGTACCATCCTGTCTGCGTTAAAAAGTGAGTCAGTTATCTCAGTTATCTCTGACAGAACTCCAATTCAGGCCTTTGTTTTTAAGGAAGAAGGTCTTTAGGTTGCAAAGGTTTTAAGTTGCAAAGGACGGAGATAGAAGCTCTCTTATCCTTGTCCTGGTTTATCATACAAACATACAAACACATACACAATGACATGCCCACAAGTTAGAGTGTTATCACTTTTAAATTCCTGCTGCAGGGATCGGTTGAATTTCGACGGAAAATTTGTTAATTATTGAGATTTTTGTCATGAAGAAACAAGATAAAATACTCTTTGCAAAAGTAAGTATAATGCTTTAGTGTTACATGATGCTGCCTCCTACCCAGGAGGTCCCCCCTAAAATCAGGCCGTCTTTTGCGAAATATAAAGCTTGTCTACCTGTTTTGAAATACAAAACAGTTATATTTGAATAATTTTATTTTAACCCAATAGTATATGTTCGACACTTAAAACAGATTTGGAAAACAACTATAAAATTTTATTCCCTATAGAATATCATTTTAACCTTTCCTGTCCGATGGAATATTTTATTAATTGGGAAACATTAATCAAGTCTTATTCTCAGACCCCACTACCACCATCCCCACTCCGAAACTAAATCCTGGGTATGTATCTGCTCCTACCAACTCCCTCTTTTCCATGTAACGAATGGAACAAAATCGCTAACCCCGTTTACCCTTAAGGTGTTATTATACAGTATAATTTCTGCACGATTCCTACAATAAGACAGACTTTGAAAATTATCACGATTATTTTCTGCTTCGTATTTTGGCTGTCACAAACAGCACGGGTAAGTGATCTTGCACCTGAGTTTAGTGTGCTTAATGTCAAGTATCTGCTCAGTCAGGTAAAACTTTAATGTACTCTTGTGATACCCAGGTTACAAAAGCAGCAAAAGTTCATCAAACACTTTTACCACAGGTGAAATAGGATACGTATACATTTATATATACCAGTCAAAAGTCCTATATTCCAATATTTGATTATTGACTCATGGAAATGTGTTTACATTAAAATTCAGTAATATGAAATTTAACTCAAAAATCGAAATATATCATCGGTGTTCTCGCAAAAGTAAAAAATCCTTTCAAGTTTAATTAATCGACTAGTTAATTAAACGTTTTAGCATTTAGGCTATGACAGGTTTCATTATCTTGAAATAAAAAAATTTCATAGCATCCCTATCGGTTAAATAGCTACCACGTTCCACAGAGGAGTTAAAACTCATTTGATATACCACTGACCAAGTTACTTTTTTTGTGCACCGTCCTTTGACAAGCAATATATCTTTACCACGTTCTTCCCCCAGTGGCGTGTACACCAGACAGCATTCTTCTTCTCTTTGAATAAAACATTTTCATGAGAGCTTTGGAGAACGTGGGAAAGATTTCGATGCTAAGCAGATATGCGAAAGGAAAACGGATACAATTAAGGCAAAATGAACGAAAGAAAAATGCATACCTATTCAGAATAGGATTATCTTTTGGTTATTACGATATCAACGTTAATGTTGGCAAGGATATGTTTATGACTTCATAAAGGATTAATGCTGAGATATATTTCTCAGAATATGATTTTAACTCATAAAAGCGAGGTCACAAGGAACCCAAAGGTTCAGAGTTGGGTAGGGGTAGATGACACACGGGTCAGCTGTTACGAGACGTATGAAAGCCTCCCATCAAGGCCAACCAATGTGTTCTTTAATTTGCTTAGGGAATGGCTCTCCTGCAAATGGAGCCACGGCTTTAGTCCCCACCTGAAAGACGATGGTCATTCCATGCCCATCTGTTCCCCTTTTCTGACCAAGGTAGGGTGGGGATTCAATGGATATAAGGCATAGCTGGTAATCGAACCTGGAAATTGACGGTTACGAGCCTGGGACGCTATCGACTGAGCCAATCACCACACTCCAAAGTGCAAGACTAAATGTGACTGATATATAATTGGTACCTGCCAATAGGAGTGTATTTTATATGTTTTTTCATGTATCTGTGTGAAACATATATTTTACTGCATTTTGCATTAAATTTAGCTTTTATTTTCTCACATATGGTAGTTGTTTTTCCACGTAAATATTCCTCTTGCCTTCCTTTTTGCAAATAGCGATGTCTTAAACACATTAAAAAAAAGAAACTGTCACAGATGAACACTTTATTTTCAATATCATAATCTGTAAAGAATTCCTCTAATCGGCTATTTTGCAAACTGGCATTACTGACGAATCTGCCTTTGGCAAATATGCAATATACCTTACAGTGTATTCAATACTGTATTGTAAATAAGTATTCATACACACTTTTATGTAGCATACACACTTTTATGTTGCATGTTAACAGATATAGTTTGCGTTTGAACGGAACTTTTAAGCTTTCTATTATAAGGGAATAATTATGTTCAAAGTTTAATGTTAAAGTTTTACGAGCACTTCATTATCGATAAGAATTATTATTTCATTAGAACATTGATCAAATGTATTCATTTTATGTAAAATTTAAATCATATTCGTTGGTTATAAACTATCACCTCTATTAACCTGCACCTGTCAAGTTTTATGAAAGTCGTATCATGGGAATTTTGCAGATATAATAAAACTAAACTTCTGCGATTTATTATTGTCGTTGGTACAACCAAATATCTAGTTTGGATCTATAGAAAAATGCAGACAATCCAGGCATGGTAGAGAAAGTGTGTATGGAACAATAAAGCGAACATAAATTTACCCTTACTTTAGAAGTTGTTGTTGGGTTGTTTTACCTCTGAGCGGCACTTTTTTGCACACCATGGGCTAAATGTCCAGGTCACATGGACCCCGAAAGCTCAGAGAAGGTTGGGGGAGGGGACCCACTGGAACAGCTGTTGGGAGACAGATGGTAGTCTCCCGTCGAGGCCATCCAGCGTATTCTTTAACGTGCGCAGGGTATGGCTCTCCCGCACACGGGGCCCCGGCTTAACGTCCCATCCGACGGACGGCGGCCTTTCCAAGCCCATCGGTGTCCCCTACTGACCGTGGGCAGGGCGGGGATTTTTGCGGAGATAAATCTCAACGCTGACCCAGCTGGGACTCGAACCTGGGAACTACAGATTACGAGCCTGGCGCGCTACCGACTGAGCCACCCCCGCCCCTACTTTAGAAGTATATCGCATATCATAATACGATAAAACTGAGTATCAGGTATATCCAATCCTTAAACTCATCCATCTTACTTCACTCCTTAATGGGACTTGAAATTTTTTGTTGTTATGAATGATAGACAACTGTCTAAACCACATTTATGTGGGCCGAAAGACTCGACTTTAGGAGTAGAACTTGTCAGAAACTTTTTTTTATTTACTACAATATCGAATCTAGTTTCTTAAATTTACTTTCACTAAATGAAATTATTCTAACGAATTAAAGGTGGAAATTTAGGCTGGGTTTATAAAAATAATAGAAAAACTAGGTAGTAGATAAATTGAGTATTTTTTCTTTAGAAGCAGTTTTTCTTCGTTGTAATTATTTGCTTACCAGTCGGAATTCCGATGAACTGTTTTGATTGCGTGCACGCAGACGAGATATATCACAGCACTCCAAAGAATAGACTTGCATTTTCTGAAAGAAATAAAAAAATTGTTGAATCAAAAAGTATTTAATGCATTATTCATTAAACTCTCGGGAAATTAACAATATCATTTTAGCCAAATACAAAACCTGTTTTACATGTATTCATAAAAATGTAATTGCATGAAAAAATTGTAAATAATTTTTGAAACCAAAACAAGTTATGTAATTTAATTTTTATTTCTTATTATATATTAATATATCTTCTTCTTTGTGCATAAATGTTTTAAAATTTATTAAATCTTAATATTTTTCATAATTGGAAACGTCTACATGAGCATTTTGCAATTTTCCACTTCGATTAGCGAGTAAAGCAAAAATGTAAAAACTATAAATCATCCTAATCCGTACTTCTCGCGAATTTTAAATTTTTGATCGTATTAGTCGTGTCTTAGGAAAACAAACTATGTGAAGCTTGAAGCATATGGTTGTGCTAGCTCTTAGGATAAGTGAAGGACCTTGTTAAGAGTAATAGGAGATTATGGAATTTTATTTCAAGCCCACTCTGGAAGATTTTTGATAATACATTGTGTGATTACGAGTCAATGTTACTTTCAAATAGTCAAATAAGATACAGATAGACTGGAGTTAATAATCACTATTTAAATTGTGAACTAACGGCATTCGTAGGGGTGAGATTACAGTTGACAAAAAAAGCTGTTGAAATTCATTGGGACTTGCTAGGCGTTGGTGCTGCTTTTAAAAAAGACAAATTAATGCTTGGTTTTTCAAAAGAAAGAAAAACTGCACATAAAGAGAGAAAACTGCACATTTTTATTTTCACTGATTCGCTTCATGTTCAGAAAAGAGAAAAATTCCTAATTTGTTGTAAAACTATTTAGTTGTCTTTACTGTTTTAATATACAGTCAGTTCTGCTATAACGCGTGTTTTTGTAACACCATTTAGATAGAACGCCGACGAGAAATTAGGGAACGTATTTTTCATAACGCTGTCGCGAGACTGCTAGTATGTTGCCGGGTAAGGGGCGCCGTACTTTCGGTGCAAACATCGCTCAACGCTGGATGTTGCTAGACGCTTCTACTGTACTCTGTTTCCCATAAAGAACGGGACGATAAGTCCCACTCAAAGAATTTCTTGTTCAATTGTTGCATATTACTCTAATCACGAAAGCACTATTAACAATTCGCAATTCATTATGGAGGATCTTCGTCTCGGCTCGCCTTTTACAATACGAATGTACCGGTGCAAAAACTTAATGCTTTATCGTGCACGTTACAATATTCTGAAATTAAACACAAGTCTAGAAACCTGCAAATTGAAATATGCGTAACACACCTTCCGTACACAGCAATTTGTTTACGGCGTAGATAGTATTTCAAGAAATGCCTGTCAAAAGAGATGAATTTGTTTGTGTACTTAACGTTTTTACCTTTTGAAATGCTGGTAAAGAAGCATTTGGTGAAAAGAGCCCTCACGACAAACCTGCAGAAGTAATATTCAAGAAAGACAAAATGTCGCACTGCCACCTTTCACAAATCGCAAAATAATATGCTTTTTTAAATATTATTAAGTGAGTGTTAAAAATCATTTTCTACATTTATTTTTAATTCAAAAAATATTTATGGTTAAAAAAAGATTTGATTAAAACCATTTCACTATTAGCCTGTAAATGGTAGCTAGGCATAAACTGGAAGGAGAGTTGTGTACCAATCCCTGTGATGATGCACAGAACCGGCCAGGTCTAGCACCTAATGTCCGACCCCGCCTTCTCGTAGTGCAGGCCGTTAGTACCTTTCAAAAGAGATATTCTCTTTTGGAAGGGAACGGAAGGGGAGGGCTGCCAGTTCAGTATGGCCTACTGATCTGGTCATCTATAGCCACTTTTTTCTTTTTTTTCGACCCTGCTGAGGAGTGGTTAACTTCAGAGGGTCCTGGTTCTGATTATTTATACCTACTAGACTGGACTTGTTTATGGATTTGAGCTTGATTATTGATCCTGGACTTGCTGCACTGGTGGGCTTCTGTTGGGGGAGAATCTCCCGCTGTGTTTTCTGTTTGCTTCTGGGTTGCCAGCCCTAAGTGAACAGAGGCATGGGATACCTTATATCAGCTGGTGGATAATCCTAATCAGAGGCCATCGCGGGTACCTTACTTAGTTAGCTAGTTGGGCATCGTCAAGCCTAAACTGGAGTAATGTGTCTCAGGCAGGCCATTATGGCTCTTGAAAACGTCCACTTGAAAAGGTGGTGCCTGAAGTTCCTACCAGCATCGGTAACTTCAGCCTTTAGCGGAGGAGGAACAGATCTTTGCCCCATGCCTGCGATCAGGGGGCTGTTTGACATTGTTGGCCCTACCAATCTCAATAACCCTAATTTCTTTAAAAATCCTACTAATCATTTTCTCTCTATAGGAACGTGGAATGTGAGGACATTACATAGAGATTGTTCTCTTGATGTCCTCACGCAGGAATTCCAGTGCTATAACCTAGATATTATAGGCTTGCAAGAGACCATATGGACAGGTAGAAGTGAGATACTTAAAAATAACTTTAAATTTCTCTTTACAGGGAGGGAGGAGGGAAAGCATCACCAAGGCGTGGGTCTGCTGCTCAGCAGACATGCTAGTGATGCTCTTCTAGGATATGAGTGCATTAATGAAAGGTTTCTTACAGCAAAATTTCAGACAAGCATTAAAGACTTGAATGTTATCTGCTGTTATGCCCCCACTGAGGATTCTGATGAGGATGAGAAGGATAGGTTTTACAGACAACTTCAGGATATTTTGAATTCTGTCAAGAAAGGAGATATTACCCTTGTTCTTGGTGACTTCAATGCCAAAGTTGGTACCGACTCTGACCTTTGGGGAGGAGTAATAGGCCCTTTTGGTATTGGTAGCTGCAATGGCAATGGGCAATGTCTCCTACAGGTAAGTAAACTAATTGGTTTCAGAATAACTAACACATATTACAAACACCGCGACATACATAAATACACATGGGTTTCACCTGATGGGCTGCATAAGAATATGGTTGATTATATATTAATTAACAGCAAATGGGCTAGTTCGGTTTAGGAATACCAGGGCATATAGGGGAGCTGAAATTGGATCTGACCATTACCTTGTTAAAAGTGTCTTGCAACTTTAACTTGGAAAGTGTTGTGCTAAAGTTAAAACATTTACCTTTAATACTGAAGCTCTGAAAGACCTTGTTATAGCTGAAGCTTACCATGATAGGTTACTTAGTCATTATGACAGTCATGGTGTGCTTACTACTGATGTTGAGGAAGAATGGGACCATTTTAAACAGGCTTTTTTGGAAACTAACAGTTACTCTTTAGAAAAAAAGGTGCAGAGGAGACAGAATTATTTACGTGATAAGGCACTTGAGCTTATTTCAGAAAGAAGGAACTGCAGGAATGTCCTTAATCAGTATCCTACTAGTCCTAATAGAAAGGATTACAGAGAGCTTAATAAACGTGTAAAGGATCAGTTAGCTGCTGATAAGAATCTTTGGATTGATGGCTTGGCTGACAAAGCCCAGGAAGCAGTTAGACAGCAGAACAGCAGAGAGCTGTACCAGATAGCTAATGATTTGTGTGGTAGAAAACGGACAGGTATAGAGGGATTGAAGGATAAACAAAGTAAGGTTATAGAAGGTGAGGATTCTGTCATGGCTAGGTGGGCTGAGCATTTCAGTGATGTTCTAAACAATGTGGTTAGTTCTACTCCCATTGTTTGTAATGATGATAGATGCATTGGCAGCTTTAATGTTGGCCCTATAACACAATCTGAAGTTATTTTGGCTATTTCTAAACTAAAACTTCATAAATCCCCAGGGGTAGATAAAATTGCTACGAAAATGCTTAGAGCTGGGAATGTTTCGGTTACCACTTGGATGACTGAAATTTTGAATATCTTTTATGATAAAGGCATGGTTCCTAAGGATTTTACCAGAGCTATTATTATCCCTATTTTCAAAAAAGGTGATTGCAGTTCTTGTGATAACTATAGGGGTATCAGCCTACTCTCTGTTCCAAGTAATGTTCTTTCCATGATTGTGCTTAATAGAATTAAGAATCTGGTTGACAGTCAATTGCGTGATGAGCAATGTGGATTCAGAAATGGTAGGGGATGTGTGGATAAGGTATTTTCACTTAGGCAGATTCTTGAGAAATGTTAAGAGTTGCAGATACCTTTGGTTTCTAGCTTTGTTGATTTCAAAAATGCTTTCGACTCTGTTGATCGTCATAATTTGTGGTTGATTGTGAGATCATATGTTATACCAGACTAGTTAACATAATGAAAGCTCTCTGTAATAACACTGAGTCATATGTGAGAGCTGGTAAGGCTTGTAGCAATTGGTTTAGCATTACTTCTGGTGTTCGACAAGGGTGCATTTTGTCTCCTTTTCTCTTTAGCTTGGTTATTGATTATGTTATGCGAAATTCACTTCAAGGGAAAGATTTTGGCCTTAAATGGGCTGGAGATACGAAAAGCTCTGATTTAGATTATGCTGATGATTTAGCCCTTTTGGCAAATGATGCTGACGAGATGAACTCTTTCATTCGAGCTGTTGATGAAACTGGCAGTAGAGTAGGTTTGGTTATAAACAGAGAGAAAACTAAAGTGATGAAAATTAGTCAGGCAGGTTGTGATTCAGTTCATCTGAATGGTTGCAGTCTTGAGCAGGTGTCACAGTTTAATTACCTTGGGAGCTATGTAACAGATACTGGTGATGTGCGGCATGAGATTAACAGACGAATAGAGATTGCTGCCGGGACTTTTAAGAATCTGTGGAGATTGTGGGGAAATAGGCGTATACACCTAAAAACTAAAATTAGACTGTTTAATCGTTTTGTTCTTTCTAGGGCTAATTATGGTAGTGAAACTTGGACGCTGTGTAAACAAGATAATAGGAAACTAGATGATTTTGATTCTAGATGCTTATGTAGTATCTTGGGTATTAGGTGGTTTAACTTTGTAACTAATGATGAGGTTAGGCAAAGGAGTCTGCAACCTCCTTTAAGCAGCATATTGTGCAGAGACTCCGCTGATTTGGCCATGTTGCCCGTATGGATAATTATAGATTGGCGAATAGGGTTATGAACAGTGTGCCTAAAGTCCTCAGAAAGAGGGGGAGACCTAGGAGGCGGTGGGCAGACAATGTCAAACAGGACTTTGTTAGAATTGGTATGCAGTGGCCAAATGCAATAGATGTAGCTCAGGATAGACTTGCTAATAGAATTAAACTGCACATTCTGGTTGGACCTCCGTAGCCCATGCTGCTTGATGATGATGATGATGATGATGATGATGATGATGATGATGATGATGATGATGATGATGATGATTTCACTATTAAAACATTCCAAATCATTAACCCTTCATCTTTACACTGCTACAGTTTCTATCGGTAGTCATCTTTTTTACTATTTTATCATTTTCATTTCAACTTCTCAGAATATTTAAATATGTAAAATTCTTCTCAGAATATCTGACTATGATGCAAAAAAACTAATATAATAAAAGCTATAATAATATAGCACAAAAGCAACTGTAATATAGCGCAATATCAAGCAAAAATATATTTCCGTTTATTTCCATTAAATGTTTATCTACTCCTCTTATAACATGGTGCGGGGGATCAGCAGGCGCTATATCTGAAAGCCTCGATACCTGAAGTTTTCAGTTCCATCTATGCCAACATTCAGATTTATCTCCGCTAAACCCCACCCTCGGTGAGAAAGTGGACACTGACGGACTTAGAAAGGTCGCCGATCGTCGAATGGACGTTACATCGTGTCCCGTGTGCAGGAAAGCCATGCACAGCGGAGACTATGCACGTTAATTAAACATGCTGGAGAACGTGGACCCGGAGCTGCCATCTCTCCTAACAGTTGGCCTGTGGGTCCCCTTCCACCAAACTTCTTTGAGGCCATGGAGTTCTTGTGCCTTGGCCTTTTAGACATTGTGTGTAAAAATCGTTCCGCTCAGAGGTAAAACAGACTACCCCCTAACCTATTTTTCCCCATTGAATGAATGTTACTTTACAACGCGATTTTTCAATAATACGGTGTTCTTCAGAAAGGCAACTATCGCCTTATAGCAGAACCGATTGTATTTTTGAGATTCTGTGTCATAATAAAGTGGAAACGAAAGTTTTAGATTGATATTTTCGATTTCCTTTACAGTAACCATTTCCTTTACAGTAACCATAAGTCAAAACAACACAGTAACAAATGGTTACTGTGTTGTTTTGACTTACTCTGTGATGGCTTTTCTAAGACAAAAACAATGCAGCGAAACGATAATTTTGGGTACAGAAAAATACGTGGTGTTTGCATCAGTATTTAAATCCAAATCCTTGTTAACATCAAGAAATATATTAAAACTGTCTCTTACATTTTCTCGTACATAAGACTCCATCCATATCCTACAAAGAGACAGAAACCCATGCTGGGAGTGTAGAGGACTCTCTCGGCCACAACAAATCCAACGGGAAAAAAGAGATTGGAAGCTGGAAGAAACGGGAACACAAGTAGGGACGTAGACTGGAAAGGAAAAAAAGAAAAACACACAAGTTAATATTTGAATACGAAGAAATATTCAAATATCACAAAGCAAGAAAACGATTATTTTCATAATGAGTTATCACTTAGTTCGAGTCGGTGGGTATCTGCTTCGTGGAGTAATCTTCAATTTTACTATTCCAATATATGCGATAAATTGATATAAATGCGATAATTGAAATTGAATAGTTTACTGCGCACAATCTCTTCCAGACACAGAGAAAAATGAGTTTTGCTCACTAAAACGAAAAGCACCAGACATCTTTCCTTAAGCTAAAGAAATCTGCTGATTCTCTATAGTTATATATGATTCCATCCTTGGGAGGAATCGAATACTAATTCTGAACAAATATAAAATGTTCTTCTTCTTTCTCCTCTTGATATGACGGAGAAAGAAAAATTCCTCATGTTTGAAGATAGCACAAGAAATGATCCCAGAATTATTTATTACGCCTGTATTAGATAAATGTTTTTGCTAAAAGGTGATATTGTTATTATTTTTATTATTCACTTTTACTTCTTATTCTCTTAATTTCCATTGCAAATTAAAAGTATATTTTTCATTATTTAATCTGTTTATTCATCATATATGTAACGGGGAAGAAAATATGTTTTATGAAAAACCGTAATGTTATTAGGCCATCAGAAATAAAGCCACAATATCCTTTTGGCACATGGGTATTACTAACTGATGTTGGATGTTCAGCCAGCCCTCAGACGTTTCATCACATTGAACTGTATATGGTTCATTCCCGTGATGTTAAATCCTGTAAAGCCATTTCTTTGCAATATTAGTGCAATATAAAGAAGCCAACTATGCAGTAATGTTCCTGTGAAATACATCAGCACAAATACTATTCTGTCAAGATCGCATTGATAACTGATTTTTATATGGTTAAGACCTTTGAAAAAACTCGCTGTGTAGAGTAATAAAAAAGTTTCTGAATACTGAGATAGATCACTATTTGTTTATCTATCGTGCGACATCACCTACAAAATATATTCAGAAACTTTGCTGACACGATTATTTCTCGTTGAAAATTTTCTTCTTCTGCATCTTGTTTGACACGTCTTCTTACCTAACTGACATTAATCTCTGTATTGTCTTAGTTAACTACTGTTGAGTCTATCTTTTGTTATTTCAAAAATCAAAAAACGTCTACACATAGAGTATGTTATTTATCATTAGCAGAATTATGACTTTTTGAAGTATCAACAATGCCATCTTGGTTTCATGAAAGAATAAATGCACAGATTATTATCTACACAGACACAGACATTAGATATTTGATAATAATTTGTGCATTTTTTGTGCTAATTCACAGACTGTGATACGCAATTCGCATATGTAAAAGAAGAATAACTGACAACCTATTTACAGAGGTATGCCTATAAAATTCATTCAGAGAGAGAATAGCTCTTGGCATAACCGGATTTCAACTCTAACTCCTTTGATCCGAAGCGAAACACATTAACTGCTCTCCCATTTCCATTTATTTCAGATCGTCGTTTGATATTGGTCCATTTGGAAAATTTAAACTGGCGCAATGAAAGTGTCAGTCAAACTAAATTGCTTTTTAATATTAAATCATGTTCAAAATTTCCCTTCAGATTAGCGATTGATGATTATGGTTTCATTAAGATAGCCAATTTCATAAATAATAATGTGTCAGACAACGTTTCATAAGGATAACTTGTCGATGTCTCTGGCATATTGCACAGTGCCAAACAATATACTCTTAGAATATTGCCAAACAGAAAGCGATTTCAGCTATTGAGCATTATCATCGTTTCTAAATCTTCTGGCATTTTAAACTATTACTAGCAACAGAAAGTTTAGAAACGTCACTAACTCTAAGCTGCACAAACCTCTTTCCTGGTAGACCTATCCTTAGTGTTACATCTCACTCATTCAACAATAAGATTTAGGGCATGTTCTTTAAAGTCAGATAGACAGTATCTGTTGACCAGAAGTTGCTCGCTCCTGGTATGGGCATAAATGTACACTAGTTTGATAAAACAAAACCACTTTCACACGAAATAAAATATAGTCGTCTTCAAAATCAGATTGTCACTATTAAGAGCTGGAAGCACCACTTGTGGTACACTTGCACGAGATTTCTATCATAACTCCAAGAGGTACTTCGATGTTTATGTCTTTTTCTCTAAGAACGCTCCACCACATTGAAATTGTAAATTCTGTGCTTTCATTCAGAGGTTATCGTTATGTTCTTGCTGAAAACATTTATCGTAAATATCTTTCACGTCGTGGACGATTCAAGATAAAGCACTCAAAATACCGAGTGTCGAACGAAATCTCATACATCTGACTTCAGATTTCCTGTTTATGATCGGTGGTGAGCATATCCGACAGGGAATTTGATGTTGCTCACATTACTCGGTTGCCAATAGGGGTGATCAATGGGCACAGGCATATAACGCAGGCTATAAGAAATGTGGTCCGAAATAAGATGTTTATTGCAACCCATGAGAAACGCTATAAAGGATAATGACAACCGTTTTTTCGAATCTCAGTTACCATATGAATCGGTAAAGTATCTATGTAGGAGAGTACCATAAAATTTTACTTTCATTCGTGAGCTATCACATTTGCCTAGGAGAAAGTTAAACTTTGATTAACTTTAACTACAGGTTATTTTAACTCAACGTAATTCATGAGATCTCAAAGTCCGATTTCTTCTTAATCCTCTAGAGTAGGAATGAGTAAGTTTGTCGTCCTGTAGAGGAAATGTAAATGAATATTAAAACACTGGTTTCCATAAATTAAGGAAAATCCCTATGTTAAGGCAATGGGGAGCTAACGTCAAAGCTCTCTAATTTCTAAAATAAGTTTCTTTTTGTTTTGAAAAATGGATTGCATATAAAGATCTCAATCAAATATATCAATACATCATTTTTCAACAATATTCATTCAGTATTTAATGAGTTATGGAAGTTTGAATATTTAACAATAACAATGCCAGTCACAAAAAGTGACATCAGAAATTAATTAAAACTTAGTAACAAGGTATTGTTTCAAAGTGCTTAACAAAATGTGCATTTTAGAAGTTTATGTAAAGAATTTTTTTACTATTATCAGTTTTGTGTAAGAGTCTTGACTGATATTATTAAATATTCAAACTTCCATTCATTAAATATTGAACTTAAACTCATTAAATATTGAATCAATATTGGTGAAAATAGAGATATTTGATTGAGATATGTATGTGCAATAACATTTTTCGAAACGAAAAAAAAACCTTATTTCAAAAGTTATAAAGCTTCGACTTTAGCTAACCATTGACATAACATACGGTTGTTCCTTAATTTCTATAAACCAGTGTACTTTAGCATGTTGGGAATTGACCATTCAATTTAAAGCAGTTTAAATTAAAAGTTTTAAAGAGTCCATTATTAAAAATTAGTTACCAGTGTAAAAGGGTTGAACGCTCCATATTTACAGTTATCAAAGCACAAGACTTCATTCCTGAATGATTTGTTCCTTGGATTATTAATATTAACACTATCGTTTAGAACTCTAAATCCTCATAAAATTTTGAGAAATTTCCCTGAGTATAAAATTCTTTGAAACAAGAATGGGAAACTGTGGCTTCATAGCAACTCCGTGGGTTCTCAATGATGACTTCTTATGTAGCAGTGACACAAAATTTCTCAGTGGTTATTGGTGACAGGCTCCTGATCTAAGATTCATTAATTCGATTCCCAACTGAGTCAGCATTGAAATTTTCCTTTTCAGCGTCTGTCACTCGACAGGATTCATCCGCCAAATGAATTTTAAGCCAAGAATCAGTGTGCATGAGAACATCATCATCATCATCCTCAAGCAGCCATGGGCTACGGAGGTCCAACCAGACCGTGCAATTTAGTTCTCCAAGCAAGTCTATCCTTAACTGTAGCATAGAAAACGGATCATTTTTGCGGGAATTACATCTGCGTTTAACAACTCATTACGATTCCTTCCTTTTTATCTTCTTATGTGTTTCGTGATCGGTTTTGTTTAATCCATTTAGCGTATTTTTAACGAAAGCGTTTTACTTAGAGTTAAACCAAGTATCTTTTTAAGTAGTATTGTAAATTTGCATCAGATATGTATTATATCATTAGATACGTATTAAATAAGATATCACTGTGGATACAAGTATGTATTGTTCTGTATTCCAAACATTTTGAAGAATAACGATAGAAAATCGCCCAAGCAATAATAAGTAACGATGACTTATAAAATGTTTTCCAAATATAATTTTCTTTTAGATTCCTAAGCAATCAAATTTCACCTTAATCGTTCGGAACAGACCTGCAGTCTAAGACTCACTAAACACATTTGTCAGCCAACAAAGTTATTATTAATGGATTAATATTTTAATATTATTTTAAAAAGTGTTCTTTAAAATAAAATATTAATTAAAATAAGCGTGAAACAGAGATTGATTGATTAAATATTAATTTAAATAAATGTGTCTACAGAGATTGATTAACTTTTAATATTCTCTGTTTTAAAAAACTATATTTTTTCTTACAGTGAAGAAACAATATCACACGAAATTAGGTTGGGTTGTTTTACCTCTGAGCGGCACTTTTTTGCACACCATGGGCTAAATGGCCAGGTCACATGGACCACGAAGGCTCAGAGAAGGTTGGGGGAGGAGACTCACTGGAACAGCTGTTGGGAGACAGATGGTAGCCTCCCGTCAAGGCCATCCAGCGTGTTCTTTAACGTGCACAGGGTATGGCTCTTCCGCACACGGGGCCACGGTTTAACGTTCCATCCGACGGACGGCGGCCTTTCCAAGCCCATCGGTGTCCCCTACTGACCGTGGGCAGGGCGGGGAATTTTGCGGAGATAAATCTCAACGCTGACCAAGCTGGACTTGACCCTGGGAACTGCAGATTACGAGCCTGGCGCGCTACCGACTGAGCCGCCCCCGCCTCGTGTTTAGCAGGAAAAGAGCTGGAAAAGAATCTTTGTTCAAAGAGATAAATTAAGGGTTTTTTAACATTCTTCTTAAAAAGTAAGTTTGTTTTTGATTAAAACATTTATTTTTTTATTGCTATACGATTTGAAAACTTTCAACAATTACAAACAGTGAGACTCTCTAAATATAAAATCGCATTCACGTACAGAAAATTCGGGTTAAAAGAAAATTAACCACTGTCATAAAAGGAGTTAGTTCCTTACCATAATTAACACCTTGGAGTGAGAATCGTCGTACCAGACACTGCTCCAAAGAACGGATCCTAAGACGAGGTAAAATGATACAGTTGCGAAGTTACGAGGATCGAGAAAGGTCTCCACCATTGGAATGGTGCCCATCGTCCAATCACAACATAAATCCGATGGGAAAAGCAGCAGCCAAATATTGACCGGGAAGAGATAGTTGTAAGTCAGCTGTCTCGATGGAGTATCAGCCGCCGCAGCAGGATTGTCGAATCTAGAAAGATAAAGGATTTTGTGTTAAATGAAATATGTACTAGTTTGATTTACACCTTCCTATAATGCAACTATTGGACGGATTCTTGATCGCAAATCTGTACCTTACTCGGTACTTGAACATGTGTCGAATTTAGTATTTTTCTGAATTTCGGATAATAAAATACTGGGCCTATATAAAGTTGAACAAAAGATGTACATACAGGGTGGTAATAAAATCCCAATCTATTTGGTTGAAAAACTTAGACTCTTTCAAAATTACACGTGTAAATAATATAATGTATATCAGTGTAGCTCGAAATGATGACTGTTCAGCATATAATTGAAGTGGCCTTCAAGGAAAATCTTACAGCGAAATCCATAAAACGTTCGCACATATCCATCCATCTGCTCCCGAATAAATTGAAAAGAACAGGGAATGTTTCGGATGAAGAGAGATCCGGATGTACATCTATTCCTGATGATACAATTGAAACTGATGGAGAAACTACAGGAAGAAGCCTTTCAGTTTCAACGAAAATACTATTACGGGAATTTCAAGCATCCATAATAATCTCAAATTTTACTCTTATTATGGATTATTCCACCGTTAGTGGGATTTTTGTAAAAAAAAAAAAAGATTTGATAGAATAGAATGATTAGAAAAGGAGAAGGGATTAGATAGAGAAGGTGAGATAAAAGATTAGAAGCTCTCGCCTGCTGTTATCCTATATCTATTGTTGAAAGTCCCCTTTCGACTGTTAATTAACAATATTCTGTTTCGTCATGAAGCAACATTTCATGTTTAAGAAATTGATTATCATCACAACTAAGCAACTGAGCAGAAGAACAACCGAATGAAATGTGGAATGTACAAAAGATGCACCAAAATTAAAGGTTTCGTTGAAGCCAATGAAAAATAAAATGCATGTCCGTTTGTATTTGCTGAGAAGACAGTGATGGGATTAATCTATGTCACTGGAGCAATATCATGAACGTCAGTTCAGGGACGACGATTTACTGGAGACCATATTTTTTTTAAGACGTACCACTTTTCCATTTTGCAAACATCGGGCAAACTGATCTTAACATGACATTTCCCGACCACTGGAAAGATCGGAGACCAACAGACTCAAGATCTACAGATTTAACTCCCTTAGCCATTTTTGCATGGTATTATACGAGCTTAAGTGAAAAATGTTCACAACATTACAAATCTGAAAGATCGTATCTTTGACGTTGTTAACGAAATAAATTCAGATAACCTGCATAAATATTTTCAGGAAGAAAACACGTCGATAGCAATCGCGTACGAAATAAGCCATATTGGACTACTTATAATCTAGTGGAACTTTATGGGAAATAATTTATTGAAAACAAACAAACGGAGCAAAAACCTGTTTAGAAAAACTTGAACATGTGAAATGTTTTTTATATTTTTGGGTATAGAGAAGACATTGTCTTATAGCAAAGTAGGATGCAAACCCACGATCACTTGATAACATATTTGGTTTGTCAAGTTCGTAAGTTCGTATCCTACGCGGCTGATGATAGTGGTTCCTTTATACTCGAAATTGTTCATAGACTGCACCTGTGATTAATGAACATTATATTTTTGTGTTCAAATAAAACCGTTTTAGCAGAAATGGATTGTAACTTTATGACCACATTCTATAACTAAAAGAACCTGTGTCGCCTCTGGCGAATATGGAAATCTCGTTTTCAAAGAGAATGAAGTTTTCCGTATACCTAATTTTGCGCTGTTTTAAAGTTGTAATTCGAAATAGTATTTGTCTTTTATTCCTTAAATTTAAAAAGTTGCTTTTGTCACACCTCTCTGAGAAAAGGGGGCAGATTGTCAAAAACATCTGAAACAAATTATCGCTGACGCTGCGGGAAACGAAACCGCAACTCTCCAGATACATGCCAGAGCGCTCTAACCATTAAACCACACATCAGACGCTAAAACCTTCCAGAATAAGACCTATAAATCTTTCACTGAGATGTGGCGGACCTTGCACCATCTATACTTCAGGAGAGACAACTTTTCCAATTCTTGCTAATGATTTAGATGTTAATGAGGAAGTCAATCACGCTCAAGCGTTTATTGTTAAAAATCCATCCGTAGTAAATTCACAGATTACCTGCAGAAATAGGCTTCAACAATAGTTAAAACATCTTCCTGCCGCATCAGCGATAATTTTTTTCAGGTGTTTCAACTATTGTTGAAGTCTATTTCTACAGGTATTCTGTGAATTTACTATGGGAGCAGATTGTTTCTGTCAGTGGATTATCTCTTGACACTCCAGCGACGAAATTCCAATTTTCTACCATAAATAAATCACAATACCGTTAAACGTTTCTCCTTTTCCATATTTAGCGTCGTCTAGCGATAAAAATTAAAACCACTTAAGTATTTGAAATATACAAATTATATTTCATTAGTACCACTCAAACAAAAAGGAATGTTTTTAAATATCTGTTAAAGCAAAAGAGTCGTCTCCCCTTCGGTTGTAAGGGAACAACTTATCGTTATCAGTGCAAACTTCATGACCTTCACATTCGACTATCAAAAGTTCAGATCGAATAAATTTAAATAAAAACATAAATACATCGTTACCATATTCGTTAAAAATTTTCAATTTTAAGCATTTTCCACCGTTAGTGGGATTTTGGTAAAAAAAAAAAAGATTTGATAGAATAGAATGGTTAGAAAAGGAGAAGAGATTAGACAGAGTAGGCGAGATAAAAGATTAGAAGCTCTCGCCTGCTATTATCCTATATCTCTTGTGCAAAGTCCCCTTTTTCGACTGTTACCCTTTTCCATATTTCACGACAATCCAAACATTAGTCGATTAAGTTTTTGAGAAAGAAATAAGAGGACTATTCAAGTTTGTTTTCTTAGTCCTTTTTCAAAAGAAACCAGAATATTTAAACTGCAGAATCTTTTTATTCAGATCTATGATAACATTCAACTACTAATGAATGAGATCCGCAGCAGCCTAAAACACGATACAGGGGAAATTCTTGTTTAAATATGAGTATTTACATTAGACTGACGACAAGTTAAATATGACGTGTTGTTGCCTTTATTATATTTCTGCAATGTGTAAGAAGATGCGAAAATATTTTTGCATTGCTATAAAATCTATTCAGCTTTTCTAACAAACTGAATATTACGGTTCTGAAAGGAAGAAGCAAGGAAAAGCAACATGCTCTACAGTTTTACTGTTAACTTGACCAATTTTAAAAATCTCTTTCCATTTTAGCTTTTATCAGCATTAGAATTTGTACTGGCAAACATTTCAAAGAAACTGTAAACATCCTTTGGTTTTGTTTAATGCAACTCATAAGCAGCTCATCGACACACAACGACACTGAATCGTGAGAAATCGACGTGGATATTTACAGAGAAAAGTTTGGAAACGAAATCTCTTTCATCCATTTTTACATGTCTCAGCATATAAAACCAGCAAAAAAAGACTCGGTTCTATTCACTGCACATTTTCTTGTTGATGTTTCGTAATGAAATTTCACAGGAAAAAATAAGCTTTCAAAAACTTTCTTGTGTTTTGCAGAAGCGAGTTGAAGAAAATATCGCGGATGCTTACTTTGACTGAGGTCTTTACATTTACTTCCTCACTATTCAGCAGATATCTATTTATGAGACAAAGAAGTGGCGTCTTCGTTTCTCGCTGCATGGCAACTGACTTGGAGAGGTTCCATGCGTTTCACAATTTCTGCACTAATACAAAATCGAGACACCGAATACTGTTAACTTTAGTTTCCATCAATGACTTCTGGGATGTGGAAAACATTTTTCCCTATCGAATTGAGAAAATAAAATCTTCACTAACTCTCAAATGCCAAGGAAAAATCCGCAAAAATTCCCCTCCCTGCCCACAGTCAGTAGGGGACACCGATGGGCTTTGAAAGGCCGCCGTCCGTCGAATGGGACGTTAAGCCGTGGCCCCGTGTGCGGGAGAGCCATAACCTGTGCACATTAAAGAACACGCTGGATGGCCTTGACGGGAGGCTACCATCTGTCTCCCAACAGCTGTTCCAGTGGGTCCCCTCCCTCAACCTTCTCTGAGCCTTCGGGGTCCATGTGACCTGGCCATTTAGCCCATGGTGTGCAAAAAAGTGCCGCTCAGAGGTAAAACAACCCAACTCAACCCAAGGAAAAATAAGAAATCACTAGTAAAAATGTGTGCCGTGATAGCTCATTGGTATGAACCCAGTTTGATTCGACACTGAAGTAGTCGGTATCAGGTTTCATATTCCATGTGATGAAAAGTATGATTTTGCAATATATTTCATAAGATAAATGTAGAACTTGTAGCTTATACGGTTTTTATCTGTCTTTAACGTAAGCATCAAAGAAGAAAAGATAGAACTTCTTGATACTGAAGTAATATTGTATATTCTTAAACTTTCCTTATCCACATTTATATATGTACAGGTAACAGCCTAAATTGTTTCGAATTACAAAAATCAGCATTAAAAGAATATTTTCCATTTATTTATATATCGATGACATTGTCTGAATTGATTCTAGCCGCCTTGGTGGCTCAGTGGTATCGCGTTGACTCTCGATGACACTGAGACTGCTGGGGTCCTGGTTTGAGTCCTGGTCATGGTCGTTTGTTTTGTCACATACGTTGTGATTGTCTCTCAGTAAAAATAACAATTGTTCACTTATCCACATGTCAAAAATACTTTGTTCGCACATTCGGACATAATGACTAATTGACTATAAGTCATAGCACCCAATATTTAAAAAAAATTGATTCTAACAATTGGGCATTTGTTGTAACTCTTATACAATATATTTCTTTTATAATTCCGTTTCGAAATAGAATGTCGACGCCTTAAAAACTTTCATTTGTTTATTTGACATAATATTTCTATATTAACGCTGCGCTTTTCTTTACATGTAGTATTATCAAAGTAACCTGCTGTTTTCGGTAACATCAGCTTTGATGGCTAGGAGTACTTTTTTTTATGGTAATAGAACTAAAATATAGTCATCTACACTCTACGTATTAACGGCATTTCAAAAAGAAAATAATTAAAACGTTTAACTTAGTTTCAAAATTTACTAAATACATTCAGTGGCATTACACTAGTCAGAGGGGCGGGGGTGGCTCAGTCGGTAGCCAGGCTCGTAATCTGTAGTTCCCAGGTTCGAGTCCCAGCTGGGTCAGCGTTGAGATTTATCTCCCCAAAATTCCCCGCCCTGCTCACGGTCAGTAGGGGACACCGATGGGCTTGGAAAGGCCGCCGTCCGTCGGATGGGACGTTAAGCCGTGGCCCCGTGTGCGGGAGAGAGCCATACCCTGTGCACGTTAAAGAACACGCTGGATGGCCTTGACGGGAGACTACCATCTGTCTCCCAACAGCTGTTCCACTGGGTCCCCTCCCCCAATCTTCTCTGAGCCTTCGGGGTCCATGTGACCTGGCCATTTAGCCCATGATGTGCAAAAAAGTGCCGCTCAGAGGTAAAACAACCCAACACTAGTCAGCCCCAGTTACGTCACATATAGCAATAGAAGAACGTTTACGAAGTGTATCTGATTTTAGAAAATCAATTTCACTAATTCTTTCAATAAATTTACCCTTTGGTTTTTTTTTTTTTGCTTTCTTGTAAAAAGTATGGAGATAGTATTTTTTTTATCATATCCCTACTTTTTACGACACACAGACATCAAGCTCAAGATTTTCTCTTAGGAAAACATTTCAAGGATCACTGAACTGGAAAGGAAAACGCTTTTAAAATGCATCCTCTCTATTGATGTGCACGAGGACATCTAGCGCCTGACAGGATTAAGCTATCGACTTGAAATTTTATTTCGACGTATTTCGTTCCTTACTGGTTGAAATCGTTTTGAATATGAACCTTGTGATGGAATAACTTAGGGCGTTTTCCCTAAATCGAATAACCAAAATGAAAATTTCACTAAAATGAATCCAATATACTGCTCACAAAAATTAGGGGATATTTTTATCGCTTCATATTCATTTTAAAATATTCCCTAATTTTTGTGAGCAGTATAGTTTTTCATCACATTTTGCCTGTTTATAAGGGGTACGATCCGAAACCTTACTGTACATGCCTAGAATTTCAAAAAATATATAGTAATGATTATATAAGTTCCCCGAAATAAAGTTTATAGTTTGCTGTCTAGATCAGAGGTCACCAATCTGTGGTCCGCGGGGAAATTTGGACACCGACACAGGATCGCTGACAATTTTCGTCTAGGGGCATTTGCAACAACATATTTGTGTGAAAAGACATTCTCATCTGTTACGGCAATTAAAAACAAGTACCGCTGTCGGCTTAAATAGAAACAGCTCTCCGTGTTGCAGTGACGTCATTGGAGCCAAGAATCCATAAACTTATTTGAAACAAGCAGCAACATATATGACACTAATAATTTTGTCATAATTAAACAAGTGCATTTCATATTAATAAAATGCAACTTTAATTATCATTATTTTATACATGTTTGTACCTTTTAAAAAAATTCATGTTAGTGGTCCGCGGGATTCAAAATTATAAGTTTGGTGGTCCTAAGGTCTAAAAGATTGGCGAATACTGGTCTAGATAAACATTCAGCTTAGATAGCACTTGACGGCGCCTGTCCTAGTTTAGTGGTTATAACACTCTGGTATGAATCTGAAGAGATGTGGATTCGAGTCCCGTGGATCGGCAAAACTCATTTTTCCACAAAACCATTTAATGATTTACTGATTTCTGTGTCAATAGGTAACTCTATGTATTTATTATTGATAGATTAGTACATTAATTTTAGTCATTACAGATTCTCTGGTCTGTAGTCTTAGTAAAAACGAAAGAATTACGATCGAATATATATATATATATATATACAGGGTGTCCCTGAATTCATGGCCCAAACGTGATGGAATGGTAATACACACCGAACCCACCAATTTTCGTCATAGAATATGCTGCCGCAAACGTAGTGAGGAATCGGAAATGAAAGACAGACACAGAGGTTTCCAGAGTGACATTTATTGGAGATCATTACAACAAATGCTCAAACGTCCGCTCACCAACGTTGATACAGGCGGCACAACGGTAGAGTAGTGATCGGCGTACCTGCTCGTAAACACCGGGCTTGTCGATGCTGAGAATGCTGGGGTTTGGCCGATCCAGCGCTTTTAAGCCATGCCGCCTCGTCTGCGCCCCCTACCGGCACCGGGCTGCGTTTGCGGCCGCATATTCTATGACGAATATTGGTGGGTTCGGTGTGTACTACCATCACTTCACGTTTGGGCCATGAATTCAGGGACACCCTGTATATCCCATCCGACGACGTTTTCCTTTCCAAGCCCACCGCAGTCCATTTTCTAATGCGGAGATAAATCTCAATTCTGGCACAGATGTACATCGAGCTTTGTACTGTTTGTAGGGAAATGGCCTAAGAAAATATTACTAGTTTAGTACCAAATACGTACTATGCTGTTAGTGCAGCAGAAGAAAGTTTGTATTATTATCGTACCCACAAGCATTAGTAACGGATGCACAGGCGAGCACGTTTAACTCCAGAGTGGTTCTCGCGGGCACGAGTTGTATTAATGTCTAATATATGTCATGACTATTCAGATCTTTTTCTCAACCCTGCTCTTTCGTCTTGCAAGGCATTAATTAGAGAATTTTGATTGCGAAGAGCCACTCCTATTCAAACTCGTCACTATTTAAACATTAACTAGGCAAACGAATATCGTTTTCAAGTAATGAACTAAAAACCTTGAAATAAACACAGAGAGGTAGTTCCCAGTGATATAAATCAACAGAAATCAGCATAGTAAACAACGTTAATTTATTACATGTTTAAAACTAACTGATATTCGTCATTGATGTGCCACGGTCTAAGGTAAGTCTATTTTTCTTTCTGAGGAGTGGCAGAACTCAATAATACGAACAACATAAGCTTTATTAATTACTATACTGAAAGCTTATTTGCATAAATCATATTATGCCTATATTTCCAATAATGGCTTCAATTCCAGCTTTTTTTTTCTTCTGCACAAATCTATTATCTGACATCGGTAATTTCAATTAGTTGATTGAATTAGGGAAAAAACAACTTAATTCCATTTCAGGATCTCCAGTTACGAATCTTGCGTGGATAATACAATAAAAATACAATCAACTAACTTCGCTTTTTTCCCGAATGCTTAAGCATCATAAAAACAGAAGCAATCAAAATTAGTCTGAGGAATTCGTCTTTAAGCTGCAGCTACTGTTTTTTAGGCAAAAGAAATACCGTTGGTTTGGAAAACCTTCTCCTATTCAAACTAATATCCTCAAACTAATATCCTCCTATTAACATGATCATTTCACCGGTTGTATAGGATGAGTTGGGTTTTTTAACCTCTGAGCGGCATTTTTTGCACACAGTGGGTTAAATGACAAGGTCCCACTTGCCATTGATCTCTAAGGGTTCAGAGAAGATTGGGGGGAGACCCACTGGACAGATGTTAGAAAACATGAATGAAAATCTCCCGTCATGGCCATCCATCGTGCTCTTTAACGTGCACAGGAGATGGCTCTCGCACACACCGGACCATCGCTTTACGTCCGATTCAACGGACGGCGACCTTCTAAAGCATATCGGTGTCCCCTACTGACCAGTGCATGAAGAAGTGCGGCTAAAGAGTAAATAACACAATGTGATCGAAGTGTAGAACAGGTGCTTACTGTGTTTTTTTATTAAGCTTATCATCCCTACCAGATAAAGGTGATTGGCTAAAAAGAAATACCATGTCAGATATGACTGGTCTAATGTTCTCCGTTGTCAAGTCTTCAATTTTAGGCAAAAAAAAACTTTTAATGACTGACCCCATGGTACAAAGTTTAAAGCCATCAACAGATGAGATATTTTTGGTGGTAGGTAGCTGAACTGTCAGAGCACTTAACATGTCATAAAGGAGATCGTGGATTCGTATCCCACCCGGCTCAAGACAATTTTTCCGCTCAAAGAAGTGTGGAAAGTTTAGTTCTCCGTTAAAATTTAAATCTGAAATTATTTCTTTTTTTATACCCAGGAAAGTTTTTGATATAGTTTCTTATTCACTTTCACTTAAATGTATAAAAAAAAGTTACGTACGAAAAAAAATATTAATTCTGCTTTTTATGAAAATATTAAAATGCAAAAGAAATAAAGGAAAGTTTCTTTTTACTTCGTAAGAAATTTTAGTATTTTGAATTGAATCACGGAAGCGTGAAAAACTGGAATAAAACCAGTTGCATAGAAATGTGAAATTTCGCATGACAGCTTTCAATACATATAATCTATGTATCTTGTTTATGAATAGATTATAGGATAAAAAATATCTGAATTCTATCACTCTGAATTTTCTTTCGTGTAGAACTTTCAAAACCTTGAAATGATAAAAAAAATCAACCATTAAACTCTTCGTGTTCAGTTGCTGTATGAATCCTATAGCGAAATATGAGTTAAACATTCTTCAAAGCACCGTCCAATCAATCACTGCAAGCGAATAAAAAGACCAGCAGTAGGAATTTTTGAATGACACATTGCATTTCAGTAGGATCACGGTTTCTGCTGGTGAGGCCGAGGGGGTTCGACAGTGATTGATCCAATTCTGGACGACGTAAAAAAATAATAACATTGTTAGAAGAAAGAGCGAGAAGAAGAGATTGTGGCAGTTTCTAAAGGTTCAAAACAGCGCTGCGCTGATTTGCATATATTCAAATTCTGAGCATGCCGTTTCGCCTGTCGCTTCTGTGAGCATTGATTTATTGAGCAATGGCTCGTAAGGCGTAAAAAAAGAGTTCGTGTTTTGCAAATGTAGGAGAACCATTCCTGAGAGGGGACGATCTCCCTGAAGAAGTAAAAATGACTAGAAAAGAAAGAGAAAAGTTAAAATTTGATAAATTTTAATCAAGTTTGACCAAAGCGAATGCCGAAGTAAAAGAAAGCAAAAAAAGTGTCTCTGTAATTTTATTTTCATCCCAGAATTGTTTTTACTTTGGAAGTAAATACTTTTACGATATTTTTACTTTGAACTTTAAACTTTTGCAAAATCCGATGTTGTGGTGTGAAGCATTTTTAGTTAAGCTCTTTGTTCAAAGGAAAAAAAAAAAGATATGAATTGCGAAGCCAAATAAACTGGTAACTGTGTCTAATTTTAAATATCATCATTGATTTCATTCTAGAGAATGCATGGAATTTAAAAATGCGCGCTTTCACTGCTAATGATGAAAAAGCTGAGTACACACAACTGAGTCGCAGATTCATGTTAAGGGTTCGGTTCTGCAAAACCTTACTTAAGACGAATTTTACGCTTGTCGGAAATTACCTTAAGTATGTATAATTTTTGTATTATATACTTTGATTGTCTTATATAGGTAGCAAGATAATTTATCATGCACCTGACATACCTTAATTCTTCTTGTAGGTTGTTACAACAAAAATTTGTGCAAAAATAATTTTATTTAAAGCATCATGTAATAAACTGTTAAAAACATTTCAAGATCAACATGAATCTAATACACCCTTAACCTAATTCGCAGCGATAACTTGTTAAAAATAGGAGGTAGGGATTAACTCAGTCGATAGCATGCCAAGCTCGTAATCTGTAGTTCCCTGATTCGAGTTTAGATTTATCTCTTCAAAACCCTCATCCAGCCCTCGATAAAAGGGGACACCGATGGGCTTTGGAAGGCCGCCGTCCATGTGATGGGACGTTAAACCATGGGCACGTGTGCAGAAGAGCCATACCTTATGTACGTTGAAGAACAGGCTGGATGACATTGACGGGGGAGGGACTTCCATCTGTCTGCTGACAGCCTGTCCAGTGGGTTCCCTTCACCCAACTTTCTATGAGCCCTTGGGGTTTTTGTTACCTGGCCATTTAGCCTATTTTATGCAAAAAGGCTGCTTAGAGATAAAACAGCCCAACCCATTAGCAACTATGTTATAAGAACTCTTGCCTTAATTGCATTATTTCATTCTCGTTTTTCACATTTTGTACAATGGATCAGATTTGACCAAAACCTCAAGGCTCAAGAAAGGAATACTGCAAAGAGATCTAAAAGACAAGTGTGGATTCTCCTGTGAATATTTTGTTGTATACTCTTACAGCTGATTCACATGCAAACTGCAGCATGATGATGAATGCCAGTCTTAAGAAACTTATACAAAAGTGGTGAATAGTGAAAGAAATCTTTACACAAACTTCTAAAATACACACATTTTTATTAAACACTTTTTTAAATAATAATAATAGTTTTATTTTTGCTACAGTATGTTATATACATAAAATTCCACGCTAAGCCTTATGGCATGTCAGCAGGATTACTTTCAAGCACATGATAGGTTAATTAAAGAAGACACGTATAATGGAAAATAAATACGTAATTAAAAACAGAAAACAACAACAACAAAAAGAAAAAACATGACATTTGAATGAAAAAAAAAACACAACGAAAAATTACACACTTTTATAAAAAAAAAATAAACCTATCGCTAATATTATCTACTCGATTATAAGCACTAGGTTGCAAGCTTTGTTATTAACAAAATTATCACGTATTGTACAAGTCGTCATTTCACACTAATATTGCAGTTGCTTAAAACAATACCTAATGCAGGATATGACTCTTTAAAAATTTTAATTTCTTTTCAAATATTTACATCTAATAGCCATTCCAAGCACTTTGATACGATACTTAGTACTAAGTTTTAATTAATTTCCGAAATCAATTTTTGTGACTTTTTGCTAAATATTCAAAAATTTTATAACTCATTAAACTTTTAAAACTCATAATAACTCATTAAACTTAATAAAACGAATATTGTTGAAAATCGCGATATTGATATATTTGATTGAGATATTTATTTGCTGTAACATTTTTCAAATAAACATTTATTTTAGAAGTTGTAGATAACGTAATATTTCGATCAATTTATGCAAATTTCTCATGAGTGGCCCTAAGTCACATCGGCGCAGTACACTGAGAATAGCCCGTCAGGGTAAAGGTTAAGCTCTCTTTCACACCAAAGATAAGAAAAGAGAGAATAGTCTTATTGCTGATATTTAGAAAACGAACTTGAAATTATTTGAAACCCATATTCCTATTAGTATTAAATGTTTATTTCAAGCTGCATTTAAAGCAACTTCTGCTATAAAAATACGAAACATTTAAGGAAATTTTTTGGAGTTAACCTCAATTTGTTTTATTGTTTAATAAGGTTCAACAAATATCTTTACTAAGTGTATATATATATATATTTATTTTCGCAATAAGTCCGTTAAATATTTTTCTAAAAGGCTGAGCATTACTTACTTGGTGAACACTGGCAGTTGCGCACCCATAATCCTGAGTCTTGCCACGAGGAGACAGATAGATCCACACACTAAGACGACCAACCTGAGCAGCATGTCCCTCAGCCAGAGAGGAGGAGGGCTCTTTGACGCCATCAGCGAGTGAAAGATATGCAGCAGCTCTGGTAACCGCAACTGAAAATATTGTAGAAAAATGATCATGAAATATCCAGTGAATTCAATTTCATTTGAAATCTGTGATGCACGGGATTCAAGTAAAGATTGGAATAGTTTGCCCAATGCTGTAGGGTCGAGTCCAACTTTGGTCACAAAGTCCAATGATAATTTGATTAATTACGTTGGTTCTAGTCATAATTTTACTAATGCTTTCCTTTCGAGTGGTTTCACTAATCCTATCGAATCATGTTATGCTTAGATTGGGTTGCTTTACCTCTCAGCAACACTTTTTGGCACACAATGGGTTAAATGGGCAGGTCAAAAGGACCCTAAAAGCTCAGAGAAAGATGGAGAAGAATACCCACTGGACAGCTGTTAGGAGATAAATGGTAGCCTCCCCGTCAATGCCATTCATTGTGTTCTTTAACGTGCACAAGGTGCTCCTTTGCACACTGCACCACAGCTTAACGTCCTATCCGATGGACTGTGGCCTTTCCAAGCCCATTGATGTTCCCTTTTTGACTAATAACAGGGAGAAGATTAGCGGAGATAAAATCTCTATGCTTGAACAGGTGGGACTCACCTTGAGACTGCAGATTATGAGACTGGTGCTCTGCCGATTAGATGGTGGCACCTCTGTGGAGATTTGCATTGTCATGTTGAAACATGTCTTGGACAATGGATGCATGAGATGAATAGCTGCTGGATGACGCTATCCACATACTGTTGGAGAGTCAAAATACCATCAAGAATACTAGAAATGTCTAATTATGACAGCTGACACACACCATACCAGAGCACCACCTATTGATGCACTATGGTGTTTCCGGTTACATGATGGAATACCTTTTGACAACTGACATCATGACGGACAACCATCCATCGCTAATACTCATCACTAAAGACTAGAAGATGCCATTCACAATAGCAGTCTACCTCCTGTTGGTACCACAGCAAACGCTGTGACGATGGGTATCTGTGAGTGTCAAATGATACAGTGGAAGTTGTTCAGATGGAACAATTTTACGCAATCATCGGTTGATGGAGATTGTTGATGATGGTCGTGATACCGTTTATGCCACCACATCCTGGATTTGTTGCACAGCATTGATTCGTCCCTTTTGGCCAATTAACAGATTAGTCGATCTATCCATTTTCACCTTTGATGGCTCTTCCAAGCACAACAAAGATCCTGGTACAATGAATAGCAAGCAGCAAGACCTTTGTAGATAGTATAGGAGAGGGAGGAGGCGATGTAAAAGGGACATTGACCAGGGTCTATATAAATGATGTAGCATAATATGAGTAACGAAAAATATAATAATAAGCAATGAAACTTATTATTTATCTATTCATCAATTTCAAATTTACAGGCACAAAATTCTATAAGCTTTGAAGATCCATGTGACATTTCAGAGAACAAGTTGTTTAGGGACCCATTTTTTTCGTTCCATTAAAAGACAAGATTTTTTTCTGCGACTCTTAGTAATCCTGAATCCACTATTGCCTACATGTCATGTAGGCAACAGTACTGTAACCAACGATTTAAGCATCGTAGCCAACGTGGGCCGCTATTTGGCAAAATACCCAACCACCCTCGAAGAAACCCGCAATCCGATTCATTAGGTCTGCAACCGTTAAATTGATGAGATAACCTAAAGAGTAATGTTTAAATGTGACCTATGTCGTTTTGGACGAAACGTCGAAACCAGGGTGGAATTCAAAATTCAAAAATATTTTGCAATATCGGCAATTCTTGCAAGTGAACCGAACAGTATTTTGAAAATAATGTAATTGATGGACACAATATTTTTTTTTTCAAAAATATAAACTCAGTTTCTTAAAAATGATATATGAATAATATCAAAGGGTTAAATTTGAAGGATATTCAACTGTTTTATCGTCTTTACTGACCGCGGTTCCAACGGACTGAAATTATACTTTTGAAAAAACCTCGTCTTAAATACAGATGAAGATTTCCTTCCGTGATAATAAGTTTCAAAGGAGAAATTCTAATTTAATCTTTACAGTCTTCAAACAATTGAAACAGTTGGTATTACTACCTCTTTTGGAGTTACTAGTCTTTCCAAGCACGGTAATATGTAAAAGACATTTTGTGCCACTCAACTTTTGAAAAAATAAGCATAATAAGAAACTGAAGAAAAAAATCTTGAAGCTTTTCTGAGTCTACCTGTGAAGGAATAGCGCACAAACCAATTTCCTTTCAATAACCTTTAATATTGAAACACAAGTAATATTCCACGTTGTTTATGGTTAAAAATGATGTGCATTTACGTAAAGTTGGGTTGTTTGGGTTGTTTTACCTCTGAGCGGCCCTTTTTTGCACACCATGGGCTAAATGGCCAGGTCACATGGACCCCGAAGGCTCAGAGAAGGTTGGGGGAGGGTACCCACTGGAACAGCTGTTGGGAGACAGATGGTAGCCTCCCGTCAAGGCCATCCAGCGTGTTCTTTAACGTGCACAGGGTATGGCCGTCCTCCACACGGGGCCACGGCATAACGTCCCATCCGCCGGACGGCGGCCTTTCCAAGCCCATCGGTGTCCCCTACTGACCGTGGGCAGGGCGGGGAATTTTTGCGGAGATAAATCTCAACGCTGACCCAGCTGGGATTCGAACCTGGGAAGTACAAATTACGAGTCTGGCGCGCTACCGACTGAGCCACCCCCGCCCCGGCATTTACGTAAAGACTTTATTTTTATGCAATCAGGTAATATATATATAAGTAATATATAAAGAACAAAATTGGTGATCTTAAATATTTTATGCGAAAAAATGGCCAAATTTATATTACCAAATTTATAAATGCAGACATCCAAGAATTAAAAGTGCACTTGCACTGACGCCAATTTATTTTCTTTATATAAAAGTTCTGATCTATACTGTTTCAAACCAAAAAAATGAGTCACCTTGAGAAAGCAGAAGATGAAAAGAACTACAAAGAACATTTCATTACGATTAAGAAGATAATCCGTTTCAGAAAGAGAAATCTTAAATAGAAGCCTCATTACTGAACGGAAGAAGAAAAATGTGGAAAGTAACCTTGGAAGGCATTTAAGCTTATCAAACTGAACGTAAAAGCGAATATTCCTTTTGAGATAAAATTTCCCGTATCCCTTAAGGGTGCAAGCATTATTTTAAGAGATGGCGCCATCAAACCAAATCTTTTACTCGCAGTAAAGTTTCAAAATTTGCTTTAGGCTCATCTTTATTTTGATGAGAAGAGATTAAATTTGGCACGACGATAGTGATATGCCAAAGAATTTCGTCTGCATCTGACTGCTTCAGGTGAATAGATTCAATCTATAGTGCTTTTCTGCATCCCGAAATACCCAGCTACTCTTTTTTGTTTAGAAATTGAATCTCAGTTTTACACTCAAAGTATGATACAGTGGATGATCGACACTCCTCTGAAAGAAGTTATTTGACTTTCTTATGAAAATTAAACTGCTACAGAAATATGTGTTACATATGGCCTTATTAATATAGCAAATCTGAATGCCTAATTAGTAGAGGAAGTCTGATTTGGACTGTACAAGTTATCTTCCTATCCAGATTTAAATCTAATTTCTCTGTTTTTGGCTTCATGTATTAAAATATTAAAAGGAAGATTATGATCGGCTTTGAAATGTAATTTTTTTTTCTTTATAGATTAAGGAAATCATATATTAATTCCTTGATATTATTGTAATTCTAATGCTAATATTTTTCAATAAGAATACTTTTTTAAATGTTCCTAAGCTTTTAATAAATTTTCGAAATGCCTCTAATTCATTCTTAAATCATTTCTCTTTTTGTTTAATCTTCATAATTCCCTCAGTTTCTATCTCTAGACCGAAATATCCAAGTTACAATTACCTGACAATTTCATGTTGTTGCGTTCTATCTTTTGTGCCTTTTGCTTTCCATTTTAATGTCATCAATGGAAAAAGACAAAAAGTAAAATGCAAATAATGCAAGGAAACCAGAAGCTCTCATAGAAGAGATGAAAAGTTAGTCTTATCGGAACGCTTTTCATTTGATTGCATGAATTTACGATATCAGAAAATTAGTCTAAACTGAATTTCAGGTTAATATTTTAAAAGTAGAAAGTATTCTCTGGACTTTCTACTTTTAAACACCCTTGGTGAATATAAAATGCTCGTTTTCATAGAGAAAATATTTTGTGAGTTTCCAATTCGAGCCTTTCCTAACTTAAGAAACTCAAAGTCATGAAAGGTTGAAAAATGCAAATAACAATATTTTATTAGTATCTATTGAATCCAGAAAGAATTATCCATTTATCTCTCAAATTAAAAACGTTGCGTCCCCCTATCATAGAGTAAGGGGAGCAGTTCATTCTGTCATTACAAACTCTTTCAATTCTACAATCTAGTATGTAAATTTCAGATTTCTAGCTTAAATATACTTTTTTTCAATATTCGTTTATATTTTTGTTTTTCTGCTTTAACGACTTCTAATGATGGAAATTCAAACTACTTGGGAATTCTGAAAATACGAATTGTAGCGTCTTATTAATACCAGTCTAACATTAAAGAAATTTTCCATTTATATCTTAAAACAAGAAGTTGAATATCTACAGATAGACAAACAGATGATAAAGTGAAAACAGTAGCTCGTTGTTTAAACGAGTTAAAAACTTGAACAGAAAAAAAGTAGCTAATTATTATGCAATAAAAAAAGTTTTGCTTCAGCATTGATCGCCAGTTTCCTAATTATTTTCAATGATTACAGGTTACCTCCAACTTCTTTTATTATTCTATTGAAGAGGATAAATACAGATTTCATCTAGACAACTTTTGCATTCAGCCACTAATATTAATGCTGAATTAAAAATCGAAACAGTTGATCTGGTAGCAATATCCGACAGGTCATTTCCGCAACATGTCCTAATCAATGTAAGTGCAAATCAGTCGTAAAACTCAACATCAAGTTCTTCCTTATAGATAGAATCAAATGGATAGCATCCAGCAATTCGAAGATGGAACTTATTTGCTATTGTGGTATCTGGATAAACAATGACTTCCAAGAAGTCCACAGAGTTCAAGCTTAATTTGAAAATTAGAAGCAAGTCCAGAACTCTTGTAGTAAAAAATTTCTGAATAACTAAATCAGATTTAAAGACTTCATGTAATATACTAAACTGGAAGCTGCAAATAAAAAATGGACTTAACGTAATAAATTAGAAATGCCATAGTGTTAATAGGATAATACTCTTGGAAAAGATGCTAGAATACCAGACAACGAGCAACTTGCAAACAAGGTTTTGTCCACATTTAAGTCACCTCTGTAGTACAACTTTTGTTTTTTTTTAATCTGTTCGAAATAGGTTAAACCAAGTATTTACTGAATATAACCTTTCACAACTCTTCATAAAAGCTGAGCTCATACTATGAGAAAAAAAGATCATTTATTCATAAATGAGAAGCCGTTTATTGATTATGTCAGGTGAATTACGCGTTGCTATAGGAAACAGCAGTTGTCAGGAGATGTTATTACTTCCCTTTCAAGTGACTTGATTTTTATTGGTTTGGTTATAATAATAAGGTGGCAGTTTTTTCCATTATTGCGTAGTAAACATAATAAATAATTGAGTCGGTATTTATTTTTCTGCCAACTAGAGGAAACCGCACCGCCAAATTTAGTTACTTTCATTCTTGTTCGCCGTTCATTTGTTTATTTATCTGCTTGTCCAGCACCTTGTTCTCGTTTAGAAAAGGAAAACCGATGGGCTGGAAAATGTGGCCATTCGTTCAATGGAACACTAAGCCGTGATCTCCAAAAGCAGGTTGGGTTGTTTTACTTCTGTGCAGCATTGTTTTGCACACAATGGGCTAAATGTCCAAGTCACAAGGACCCCGAAGGTTCAGAGAAGGTTGGGGGAAGGGACCCACTGGACAGCTGTTGTGAGACAGATGGCAACCTCCTGTCAAGGCCATCCAGCGTATTCTTTAATGTGCACAGAGTATGACTCTCCCGCACACGGGCCACGGCTTAACGTCCCATCCGACGAACGGCTGCCTTTCCAAGCTCATCGGTGTCCCCTACTGACGTGGGCAGGGCGAAGGATTTAGCGCAGATAAATCTCAACGCTGACACAGCTGGGACTCGAAACTGCCGATTACGAGCCTGGCGCGCTACGGACTAAGCCACCCCCCGCCCCAAAAGCAGGTGAACTCCACGTTTGCACCTTAAGAAATACATTAAACATCCTTTATGGTAAATTACCAGTTTCTGATGAGTCTTCAAAGGAATCCTGATCTGAGTCTCTGTTTTTGGCAGTCAGAACTAAATGGGAAATCTCGGATAAGTAAGAATAAACGATATTTCACTCTGCACATTTACAATATCTTAGCCGCTAAGAATTATATGTACTAGATTGGTATCTAACACGAAATATGAATTAGTTTCAAAAGTATATTTTACTTTTATTAAAATAAAGAAATAGTATTTGACAAGTTTTTGAACACTCTTATGCCGTAGGTCAACTTGAGCATTGAGAAAAATTGTTTTGAGCAGAGTAGGATATCAACCCACGATCTCCTGATGACATGTCAGGTGCTCTTACCGCTGAGCTACCTGCTTCCGATCGATTTTAATCTATTCTGGATGTTAAATCCCTTCATTGTTGAATCAGCAGCTGGTTTCGACAATAGAGGATAACTGATTGGTAGCCGGTAGCTCAACGGTAAAAACACCCGTCATGTCATCAGTAGGTCATGGGTTCAGATCCCCCAGGCTCAAGACAAATGGCCACGCTGGCATACAGCATAATAGTGTTCAAAAGTTGTTACTGTGAAGTGCTGTATTTAAAATGTTACTAATCTAACATATAATGTATACTCAAGTATTATTCATATGAATAGTATTTGAATTTGAGCGGAAAAAGTGTAGAGAAGAAAAATGGTGAAGGAAATATATAAATGTTCTTCACGAAAAGGACGTCGAAAACCCTTCGACAGATAAGCCATACCGAAAATGTTATTTAGCCATCAAAATCATACTTAAAAAGATAGAATAAATTCTGAAAAATAATTAAGATTTCAGTAAAATAAGAATAAACAAAACTGCCATTTGAGATATGAAACATTCCAGAATAATTTACAGAAGCTTTAATCACGACACATCTTGGTGGTTTGGTCGTAAAGAAGGAAGTGATATAAATGTTCAACAGCTAAAAGTTTGAATGCTAGCGAAACAAACAAGTTTAATGGCTTAAGAAAACTACCTGGTGAGCGATAAATACGTATTTTCCACACTGGGTATGTACTAGAATTAAGCTAATAGAGAGTAGAACCCGTCTGAGTTTCAAGATTAATATTTCATATATGGCAGAAAAACATCGACGCTTTTGGATTCCGAAGCTTTTAGTCATTTGCAATCACCGGAAAGAAATCAGCGATGCGTTAAAGAGATCATCAATCAGCACTCTCGAGCCAAAAGCAATTGAAAGCATTAGAAATAAATCTACTCTCCATGTTGCGTGCAAGAGTCATCTCTACCCACTTTATGTCGCCATCAGATGTGATCAAGGAAACGAAACCACTCAAGGCTCGTTAATAATAAACGTTGAAGTTATTTCTAGGAAAGAATGCAATAAGCAACGAGTCCTTCCTTTCATGAGTTTGTGCTATTTTAACTCAAATCAATTGGGAAATATTTCACATGTGTCTTAAGTAAGAGAAAAATGAGATCAGAGAATCATCATGTTTTCTAAATAAGTATCTACTTTGTTAGCGAATATTTTAAATCAAAGGCGTCTTAAATCAAATTACTTATAGCAAACGAAAAGTTGCCGATCAATGCGGTAGATTTATCGCTTAAGTTAACTAGTTCACAAATTGTTAAAAGTAAGAAACTCCTTAATATGACTTCTGGTTATCTTAAAGGTGCGGAAATCAACACTCCGAGGCATTAATAATATAAATATACTTCAGCAGTTCATTTGATACGAATTACCTCAGTAACACGACAGGGGCAGTTTATTTTAAAGCACTTATAGAAGTGAACGAAAAAAAAAATAAAAATCCATTTAAAGTAAGATAAAACGAGATATCTATATAAAACCGAACGACCGATTTTCAATTTTTTCTTCGTACAGTTTTGTTTTCTAATTTTATTAGAAGAGAAATAGAAATAAAACAGAATTTAAAACAAGAAATCTCAAAAGTTTTCGCATACAATTCCTTGTCCATTTCGTTGTTGCCTTCACGAAACTGCAGTACAAGACGCTAGTCAGTAAACTCCTAACACCGATAAATGCAGTTCGTTAATAAGACGATTGTGCAAAGATGTTACTCACCCTCTGAACGATGAACACTTCGTAAACACAGCACACGCCGACAACTGTTATGCCTTGCTCCTTCGAAAGCGTTGCCATGGCGACGAGAACAACGCAGCACAGCATTTGAACCCAGTCTGAGGAAAAAAATTAAACGTTTTTCATTCTACAGGAGTTTAAAAGTTTCGGAACTCAATCAACTTAAATTCAAGGTACTCAATAAACTGATTGAAGAAGAAGGAAGGCGGGAAGTGCTGCCCTTCACAAAGGAAAAAAATAGCCTAGAAGTTCTATTGAGCTTGTCCTGGTTTTTCATACAACATATAGGCGTACATATAGAGATTTTTATCTTTGATTTTTTTTCTTCTTCAAATTTTTGATTCGTAGATTTTTCTTCTCGGCTCAATTATTTTGAAATTTTGCTTTTTAGTGATCATTTCGTATACAAATACTGGGCAGAAAAATTAAAACACCGGGGCATGTGCATGCTACATACATATGTACACTATGTAGCTAGAGATGCAAATGATTAGTGAGATAACTATGCAAACCTCTTCCCTTCGGTTCTCTGGAAGTGATGGTATAAGAGGGCTTTGGGTTGGGTTGTTTTACCTCTGAGCGGCATTGTTTTGCACACCATGGGCTAAATGGCCAGGTCACATGGACCCCCGAAGGCTCAGAGAAGGTTGGGGGAGGGGACCCACTGGAACAGCTGTTGGGAGACAGATGGTAGCCTCCCGTCAAGGCCATCCAGCGTGTTCTTTAACGTGCACAGGGTATGGCTCTCCCGCACACGGGGCCACGGCTTAACGTCCCATCCGACGGACGGCGGCCTTTCCAAGCCCATCGGTGTCCCCTACTGACCGTGGGCAGGGCGGGGAATTTTGCGGAGATAAATCTCAACGCTGACCCAGCTGGGACTCGAACCTGGGAACTACAGATTACGAGCCTGACGCGCTACCGACTGAGCGACCCCCGCCCCGTATAAGAGGGCCTTGCCACGAGTGAGTGCCACTGATGCTTCAGTAACAGAGGTCGCGGAGATTGCTGGCAGGTCAAGAGGAATTATTTCGAAGGTTATTTCAACCTAGGTAAAAAAAATGAATCCTCATCGAATAGTAACATCTAGAGGAGGTGTAATTGGGCGAGCATTAGTTCATATAGCAAAGAGCAATCGTGAATGAACCTCGTGCAAAGTGCAGTGCTGGTCGTTAAAGCCCAATATGTTCGAAAACGTCAACAGAGATCTTCACAGGGTGAGAGATCATGGTAGAGTAAATCTGAATAGTGAGCTCATTAATTAATGCTTAATTTATTCAATGCCAGGTTGCGGGTCCATTGATGTTATGACCATAGCATTAAGACAGTCACTCAATGCCAGGTTGCGGGTCCATTGATGTTATGACCATAGCATTAAGACAGTTAATGCCAGGTTGCGGGTCCATTGATGTTATGACCAAATTGATGAAAAAGATGATTACTGATCAAAAGTGAAACGTCATATGCTCTGACGTATCATCACATGCTGATTTGGAATGAATGATTGCATTTAAATGAGATATGACTAACAGGAGATAAGTTAATATATTACAGAAGGCTGAAATTGCTATTTTTCTGTTTATATATTTATATATTAATGTACTGAGGACTGCAGGATATATATATATGTTTTGTAAATATTCACTTGCGAGTTACTCTTGTGGAACTTGACTATTATTAGCTATGTATTTAAATATTTTATAATTAAAATAAAAATGTTAAATAAAATGCATAAATTGAAAAACAAACAGACCAGTGGCGTCTGCTGAATGAAATCTATAACACCGATTTCATGTTTCCGACAATTAAATGTTCTGCGGATACCATAACAGTATTGGGAAATATTTTTTGACATTCACGCCACTAGAAGGCGAGACAGTACATTATTTTAAATGTTGCTTTGAACGAGCATCTACAGCTCATGATTTAGTGTTCCTTTCTTTCGTAGAGGGTTATCTACCAAGATGACAATGCTCCCAGTACACAAGGTCCATATGGTAGCATAATGATTTCAGGAGCACGAAGACGAGGCTACGTCAATGCTCCCCTCCCATTCATCAGATATAATCGAATTCAGTATTTGTGGAATATTCTGGAGATGCGTCTGCGACAACAGTATTCTGCAGAAGGAGTGGCAGTTTCTGACTTTCGAATAGGGGAAGGATGCAGTTTCTGACTTTCGAATAGGGGAAGGATGCAGTTTCTGACTTTCGAATAGGGGAAGGATGCAGTTTCTGACTTTCGAATAGGGGAAGGATGCAGTTTCTGACTTTCGAATAGGGGAAGGATGCAGTTTCTGACTTTCGAATAGGGGAAGGATGCAGTTTCTGACTTTCGAATAGGGGAAGGGTGCAGTTTCTGACTTTCGAATAGGGGAAGGGTGCAGTTTCTGACTTTCGAATAGGGGAAGGATGCAGTTTCTGACTTTCGAATAGGGGAAGGATGCAGTTTCTGACTTTCGAATAGGGGAAGGATGCAGTTTCTGACTTTCGAATAGGGGAAGGATGCAGTTTCTGACTTTCGAATAGGGGAAGGATGCAGTTTCTGACTTTCGAATAGGGGAAGGATGCAGTTTCTGACTTTCGAATAGGGGAAGGATGCAGTTTCTGACTTTCGAATAGGGGAAGGATGCAGTTTCTGACTTTCGAATAGGGGAAGGATGCAGTTTCTGACTTTCGAATAGGGGAAGGATGCAGTTTCTGACTTTCGAATAGGGGAAGGATGCAGTTTCTGACTTTCGAATAGGGGAAGGATGCAGTTTCTGACTTTCGAATAGGGGAAGGATGCAGTACTCCCAGGAAATAGTTCCAGATCCTTGTTGACTCAATGAAATGGTCTTAAATGCATTTTAAGTGATGCTTGCATGGGAGTTTCCTTTTACTGTCCGGTATCTGTATGTATGCAGAGGTAGGATCTCATCTGACCCTGGATTAGAAACAGTGAAATGGATGCACATATTTTGTGATTGTGCTTAAGCCTAAGCCTATCGAAACGGAAGGTTGTGGCTGTAGGGTCAACATACAATTATTTCCTTAATGCTTATTTAGTTTTCAAAATTTTGTATTTTGAGCAGCAAAAATATCGTAACAGTACCAAGGCAACTAAGCAAGTCATTTGTTTTGCATGGCAACAACACCAAACAACATCCTGATATGAATTTTGCGTCAGCGCACTGTGGCCTTGTCCATTAATCACTGTCTGCCTGATGCTCATAGCTCGTTTGTTTGCAGGAATATTTCTTTTTTCCATCAGATTTAAATAAACTTAGAATGCGTCATTAAATGCATCTTTGAACCAAAATCTAATGATTATGCATAAGAATATTCCAAATTGCAACGGATTTTAATTTTGTAAGAATATTGATCATCAAAGAATAGCTGAAATTTTTAGTTTGTTTTCTGGTAGTGAAACAGAGCAGGATTTCCCAAAACGTGTTCTGCAAAACTCTGTATCTCCTTAAAAGATGGGGCATAGGGTGCCAAAGTCGATAATATCCCAGGCTCATAATCTGCGGTTCCTAGGTTCGACACTGAACTGTGCCAGTGTTGAGATTTATCTCCGCTAACACCTTCACTGCCGCTTGTAAGAAAGGGAGACACGATGGACTTGGAAAAACCGACGTCCGTCGGATGAGAGGTTAAGTCGAGGCTCAACGTTCAGGAAAGCCATACCCTGTGCACGTTGGATGGCCTTGACGAGAGACTACCATATGTCTCCTAATAGTTTTTCCAGTGAGTCTCTTCCCCCAACCTTTTATTAGCCCTTGGGGTTCTTGTGACCTGGCCATTTAGCTCATTGTATGCAGTAAAGCGCCCTCAGGGGTAAAACAATTTAATCCCACTCTCGAAGGGTCGTTATATATTTAGGTTGCTTTACCTAAGGGTGGCACTTTTTTGCACACAGTAGGTTAAATGGTCAGTTCACAAGGACCCCAAATACTCAGAGATAGCGAAAGGGGATCCGCTGGAATGCTATTAAGAAACAGATGGAAACCTCTTTGTCAGGGTCATCCCGTGCGTTCTGTAACGTGCACAGTGTAATGCACTCTTGTCACGGGCCCAAGTCTTAAGGAGAGCGCACACCGCAGCAATGCGACGACGATCCTCCTTTAAGGTGCATTTTATGAATGCACCTTAAGGTGCATTTTATGAATGCACCTTTAAGGAGATACAGAGCATTTTATGAATGCACCTAAAGGTTCTTAGAATTCTAAAGGTTTATGGATGTACCAAAGTGCTTAGAATATTCTATAATTGTTCTTAGAATGCATTTTGAAGAAGCAATGATAATCGTCGTCGCATTGCTGTTGCAAATTGTCGCAGTGTGCGCCGTGCTTTAAAGCCCACGTTAATGCCGGCCCGCATTTTCAAATCTATCAAATCTTTGCCATCGAAGGCAGGAAACGGGTTAGCAGAAAATTGTTTAGAGCAAACACGGTGGGATTCGAACGTGGAAACTATCAGATTACGAATCTGGTGTGCTACTCTCTGAGCAGGCCCACAATCCTTGGTCTTTAAGGCGTTAAAAATGAAATCTCACCGATGTCGTACTTTTTTAATGTACTTTTAGTAATTGTTTTCAAAATTTTTCCATGTTTTCGTTTCATTTGCAATGAAGTCATATTTTACGTTAATGAGAGAATAGTGTAGTTAATTATTTTTCCTTTTAACATTTTTAGTAATATGTTGTTCAAATTTCCCTTTTTTCGTCAGTAAAAAAAATAATTATTTCACCTGTTGCTCGCCATCTGCTTGTTGATCCAGCGTATGTAATGAAAGCCAAAAGAAAGAAAAAAGAAGACAAAGTCTCAGCTCGACCCACAACTCCAGTCACCTGAAAGAGAGGAACACGAAGATGAATTGATATCACTGAAGGAGAATCACAAAGAGGAAGACCATCAAAAAATATAAACAGTTAATAGTAGGTAATTTTAAAAATATACACAGTACTTTTCAACTGTAAAAGTAGTCCTTAATTACTAAAACTTGTCCAGTGAAATCCTTAGTGTTGTAACTATTGAAGCTCACATAATGCGTTACAAGCGTACCATCAATTCCAATCCGGAAATCTAAAACTGTACAGAATTATTGACTATAATCATAATAACAGGAAAGTAAAAGGACCCTGTTTTAATTTTTACGTGACTGCAGAATGTGAAACGTCAAAATTTCTATAAATGTCCATTCTTTTTATTTACTGCAATATGTTTAATGGCCAGGTCAAAGAAATCCCAGATTGGGAAGTGCTACGAGCAGACGAGAGATTCCCAGCATCACCCAATGTATAATAAAGCATGAAATGTTTAGATGAGGCTCTGCTATTCCTGGCACACATTTTGACGAAATTAATATGCAATGTATAAAATGGCTAGTTCATACGAAACACCACGTTTCATAGCAATTTGGAGAAGAAACCTCATTAAACTTTTGTCACAGCTGGATGGGAGCCTTCGTCAAAGCCGTCGAGAATATTCGTGTAGTGCTCTCACGAATATCTCGTGAGAGCACTACTCGAGCACCTGAGTGCAGACGATTCTTTCTATAGCGTTCAAAGATCAATTGCTTAACTTCCGTTCCGTCCAACACGGACAGCATTTCCGAGTCCATTGATTTCAAACCTAAAGCAACAAGAGAAGTCAAAGCCTGAATCATTAAGACAAATGAAGACTGTGTCAGACAGGGACAAAAACTGAGGTAGTCCAACAGGGTAATCTAAGTATAAGCGTCAGAGATTAAATCTAAGTCAACAAGGTCATTGGGGCGGGGGTGGCTCAGTCGGTAGCGCGCCAGGCTCGTAATCTGTAGTTCCCAGGTTCGAGTCCCAGCTGGGTCAGCGTTGAGATTTATCTCCGCAAAATTCCCCGCCCTGCCCACGGTCAGTAGGGGACACCGATGGGCTTGGAAAGGCCGCCGTCCGTCGGATGGGACGTTAAGCCGTGGCCCCGTGTGCGGGAGAGCCATACCCTGTGCACGTTAAAGAACACGCTGGATGGCCTTGACGGGAGGCTACCATCTGTCTCCCAATAGCTGTTCCAGTGGGTCCCTTCCCCCAACCTTCTCTGAGCCTTCGGGGTCCATGTGACCTGGCCATTTAGCCTCATGGTGTTCAAAAAAGTGCCGCTCAGAGGTAAAAACAACCCAACCCAACAAGGTCATTGAAGCTTAAGTTCAGAGAGAAACTGAAATCTAAATCCTCACGCCAAATGTGTAAATCATACCGAAAGATAGACTCAAAATAATAGGAATGATATCAGTGGACCTAGGAGGCATATTTTGAGAAATACATTGAACTGATAATTGAAAAGTGATATTCTTTTAAGTAGTTTTTTTTGCATACAATTAATGTCAATAGGGACAGATATCTAAATCCATCTTTTATTGCAACATTGGCATAAAAAAGATGTATGCGAAAATAAGTTTAAAACGAACCTTGACAAAATAATAACTTAAGAACTCAGTTCCACTTGTCGAAAAATTAAGAGGAACGGTGTTCCCTTTCATTCTCATATACATTAAGCTCTAGGCTGAAACTATATTTCTTCAAATTAAAAAAAATCAATTCGTTTAGCCTTTCGCAGTATCTTGGGCATTAGGTGGTTTAACTTTGTAACTAATAATGAGGTTAGGCAAAGAAGTCTGCAACCTCCTTTAAGCAGCATATTGTGCAGAGACTCCGCTGGTTTGGCCATGTTGCCCGTATGGATAATTATAAATTGGCGAATAGGGTTATGAACAGTGTGCCTAAACGCCTCAGAAAGAAGGGGAGACCTAGGATGTGGTGGGCAGACAATGTCAAACAGGACCTTGTTAGAATTGGTGTGCAGTGGCCAGATGCAGCTCAGGATAGACTTGCTTGGAGAACTAAATTGCACGGTCTGGTTGGACCTCCGTAGCCCATGGCTGCTTGAGGATCTGATGATGATTATGATATAAACGTTTCTCAAGCTGGTGATAAATCAGTGACTGACCGTCCGGCATTTCGACCTCCCTCAGGGGGTTATTTTAATTTTGAGCCTAAATTTACAGGGCATTTGAAACTTAGGCTAATTGAGAAGTTGAAATGTGAGAAGTAAGAAACAGATGGAAACCTCTTTGTCAGGGTCATCCCGTGCGTTCTGTAACGTGCACAGTGTAATGCACTTTTGTCACGGGCCATCATTACAGCGTTGGTTCACAGGGATGTTAAAACCTGAGCCGACAGGAGTGATAAATAATGCCTTTTGTGAGATAAAAAGTGCTGTCTGTGAGTAGCGTATAAATAAAATGTAAAATAACTGCAATAGATAACACCAAAGAAAATACTACAGAACAAATAAATTTATAAGAAAAGGTTAAAATGCTTTACTAAATATTTATCACAACATACTTAGTAGATTGCAAAAAACAGTTCGATCATTGTTGCTAATGGCATTCATTGAGCAAACTTGAAAAAGCACTGAAGGTAGAATTAAAAACAGTAAAAATAGTTTAGAAATTCCGTTCTTTCATGAATTCTAAAACGGATTTCTTAAACTGGCTTGTTGCAGTTTTTTGCTGCTGCTAGAATCTGATTTAGAATTAAAAACTCTTTTGCAGTTGAATTTCGTACGAGAAAATTACTAACAACTGTTCTTAGTCAAGCCGTAGTTAAAACTGCAGCTGCGAAAAAGAGTAAATCTCTCTAAAAACACACATTTTCTTAGAAAAGTGTTGTCTTTTTAAATCTATTTCAATAATTGATGATTTCATTTCTCAGTATTTGTTACTTTGAAGAGCGTTGCATAATACTGAGTACCTGGATCTTAAAAATTAGTGCTTGATTATTCTTCTTTTTTTCAGTTTACAGCTTTGAAATATTAGTCTTTTGAAAGTAATAACTGCGCTTATAATCTTACTAAACATAGTTTTAGTATAAAGGAAACAGCCTCGTTTCAATGATTTAGTCGCATGTTTACAAGTTTTTTTTTTACAACTGAGTATTTTGTCTTTGGTAATTCTTTCAAACTGATCAAATGCCACATTGCATTAAATTTTGCTGAAGTAGTCACAGTTACTTTGACGTAATTATATTTCGTATTTAATTTCGAGATCGTAGAAATTTTGTTAAATGACTAAAAAAACACGGAGATCAACTTATCGAAACATTACTAATATTGACTACTAGTAATTTAGATTAATCTAATAGCGTTATATCAGTCTGCTAATAAAAATTACAATCTTACTATAATAAAAAACGATAAATTAAAAAAATGCACATAATTTAACTTTCCCATATTTTAGATTTCCCGGAGTTTTGTTTCTTTTGCGTTAAGTTATTATTATTACTGACTTCAGAATTTTCTTTCATTTAATAATAACTAATGTAGAGGACTACGGATTTGTCCGCTACATGAATTCCATTCTTCGATTTCGTATTAAAAGGCAATTTTCCTTTCCAGCAATATTCCGTAAGTCTGTGTTATTGTGGAGATTGCAGGTTAGTGTTCAGCAGAAAACGAAGTTAAGATTTCGTTAAATCTTCGTAGAAGGAGAATTTCGGTATGTAAAAGTCACATGTATTGCGTCAATTCTACATTGGAGAAAGTCTCCAGCGTAGATGGCTTCAGCCTTTAGTGGTGGGGGAACGGGGTTTTACCCCATGCCTGCGATTAGGAGGCTGTTTGATACTGTTGGCATTCCCTCTCTCAATAAGCATAGTTTCTTTAAACATCCCACTAACTATTTTCTCTCCATAGGTAGTTGGAATGTGAGGACTCTGCACAGAGTTTATTGTCTTGATGTCCTCACACAAGAATTCCACCATTAATATTTAGATATTCTCAGCTTGCAAGAGACCAGATGAACTGATAAAGGTCAGATTCTTAAAAATAATCTTAAATTTCTCTTTTCAGGGAGGGAAGATAATAAGCATCACCAAGGCGTGGGTCTGCTTCTCAGCAGACACACTAATGATGTTCTTCTAAGATATGAGTGCATTAATGAAAGATTTCTTACAGCAAAGTTTCAGACAAGCGTTAAAGACTTGAATGTTATCTGCTGTTATGCCCCCACTGAGGATGCCGATGAGGATGAGAAGGATAGGTATTACAGACAACTTTAAGATATTTTGAATTCTGTCAAGAAAGGAGATATTACCCTTTTTCCATGTGACTTCAATGCCAAGTTGGTACTGGAGGGAGGTAAGTTGGGAGGAGTGATAGGCCCTTTTGGTATTGGTAGTTGCAATGGCAATGGGCAACGTCTCCTACAAGTAAGTAAACTCTATGGTTTCAGAATAACTAACACGTATTACAAACACCGCGACATACATAAATATACATGGGTTTCACTTGATGGGCTGCATAGGAATATGATTGATAATATATTAATTAACAGCAAATGGGCAAATTCTGTTAGGAATACCAGGGCATATAGGGGAGCTGAAATTGGATCTGACCATTACCTTGTTAAAAGTGTCTTACAACTTAAACTTAAAAAGTGTTGTGTAGGATTAAAAAAATTACCTTTAATATTGAAGCTCTGAAAGACCCAGTTATAGCTAAAGCTTACCATGATAGGTTACTTAGTCATTATGACAGTCATGGTTTGCTTACTACTGAAGTTGAGGAAGAATGGGTCCATTTTAAACAGGCTTTTTCGGAAACTAACAATACTCTTTTAGGAAAATGGAGCAGAGTAGACAGAATTATTTGAGTGATAAGGCTCTTTGTAAACAAGATAACAGGAAACTAGATGCTTTTGACTCTAGAGGCTTACGCAGTATCTTGGGCATTAGGTGGTTCAACTTTGTAAGTAATGATGAAGTTAGACAAAGTAGTCGGCAACCTAATTTAAGCAGCATATTGTGCAGAGAGAGAGTCCATTGGTTTGGCCATGTTACCGTATGGATAATTATAGATTGGCCAATAAGGTCATGAACAAAACCTTAAAGCCTCAGAAAGCGGAGGTGACCTAGGATGCGGTCAGCAGACAATGTCAAACAGGACCTTGTTAGAATTGGTGTGCAGTGGTCAAATGCAGCAGATGTAGCTCATGACAGATACGCTTGGAGATTCGCGTGGAGATCACAGTCTGGATTGAACCTCCACAGCTCATGGCTGCTTGATGATGATGATAAGGTATTTCAAAACTCTCTATACAAATTTCAATGGGAGATAGGGAACACCAAGACAAACCTTTTTTATCTATGAATGTCCGCTAACGTAATACTTCGGCGCTAGAGGGCACTGAGAGAAATATCGGTGGAGCTGGTACATAAATGAATGGAAACAAGTGTGAACAATACGTTTATTTAGAAAAGGTGCTGAAAGTTGCGACCGGCAACAGCATTGTATGCATGACAGCGTCGAAGCATCGATTGACGTACATGTTGAAAGATTCCCGGAATTTCGCGAACAGTTGCAGTGATTACAGCGATTCTTGCGACGAGGTCTTCATATGAGTCAAGGGAGTCTCGTATACGAGGTTCTTCGTGTGTCCCAAGAGGAAGAAATCGATACATGTTAAATCGGGCGATCTTGGTGGTCATGCAACGGGTTCACCCCGGCCTATCCATCAGCCCCGAAAAGTGGCGTTCAGATAACCCCGCACATCATTGCTGAAGTGTGCTCTCGCCCGTCGTGATGAAACCACATTCGTCTGCGAATAGCCACGGGAACATCTTTCAGCAGTCCCGACAATGTTTCTTCAAGAAATACTCGATAAATCTGCCCGTTTAGTCAGGGAGGCAGCAGATATGGCCCAATCAAAATGCCACGGATGATACCCGCCCAAACATTGACGGCGAACCGTTGTTGAATACCATGCGCCATTGTGGCATGTGGATTTACGTCTCTAGTCTTCAACGAAACATGAGGATTGTGCACATTAAACACCTCACGTATAAAAGAGGCCTCATCTGAGAAGAGCACATAAGCCGGAACGTCAGCTGCACAAATCTGCTGCAGAAATCAGCGCACGAATTCCACATGAAGAGGGTAATCCTGAGGTTGCAATGTCTGGACTCTCTGACGATGAAACGGTTGTAACTGCTGCTTGTGAAACACTCTCCACACGGGGTCGTGGTTCACACCTAGGTTACGTCCAACAGCTCGCGTGTTTGTGCCTAGATTGTCTTCACTCTACCGTAGGATCTCTTCTTCGATGTCAGGAGTGCACATGGTTCTCTCCCGACCAGTGTCATGCATGCTTGCATGGAATGTTCCAGTTTCTCGCAGTTGCTGGGGCAAACGCGCAAATGTTTGGTGGTTTGGCACACGTCTGTTTGGGAAGCGCTGTCGGTACAACCTCACAGCAGCTCTTCCATTTACATTGGCAGCCCCATACACCAGATGCATGTCAGCCATCCCAGCAGTCAGGAAACACTCCATGTTACAGGTAATGTGTCTGATTTACGAATGCCGACGGTAAACACAAATTCGTTCTCCGTTCCCACTTCGCCCCTCTAGTCAAACAGCACCATCTAGCATCGAAGGGTTACGTCAGTGGATATACATTAATAGACGAAAAGGTTTCCCTTGGTGTTCCCTATCTCCCATTGAAATTTGTAAAGAGAGTTTTGAAACACCTAGTATACATTTTTTGTTGCATTGTGAACCTTCGTCTTCATTTCGTTGCCACTTTCTCGTCCTATGCAAAGACAAAAAGTGAGCAAGAGAGAGTAAATGAAAACCCTCCAGGGTTCCGAATTTTAGTGATCAACACGAAAATGTAATAAAATCTTTAGGTCTATAACTTATTTAGCAAATAATAACCATACGTAAACAAGCGTTAAAGTGTTTTTTGTTAATTTTAATGCTTAACATATTATTCTTATATATAAATTAAATATAGGAAAATGTTAACTTACGCTACTTCATTACTTTTTCTTATGATTGTAAATATAGTTCGTATTCCTTTGTTTTTTCAGTCTTAATTTTAAATAACCAGCATTTACCTAAGACCTTTACAGCTCAAATGCTCAGTTATAGCGAATTCCGTACATTTGGAAAACGGAAAATCATTTATATTAGTGATTAACATAGCTATCTGAATTGTACCATGAATTAATATTTAAGGGTTGACTTACTGTACATGTATTTTGATATAATTGTTTTCCAGGGAATTATCGGATAGACTTTTATATAGTTGTCCAGAGTACTCCGATCTGGTTTTCTTTTTAAGGCAAAGAATTTGCCTTTGGAATTTTTACTTTTGCGAAAGTTAGAGTTTCTTTACAATTTACCGTATTTTAACGTGTATAAGGAACCCCCTGATTTTTCATCAAATATATTTTTATTTTAAGATAGATTTTATGTAAGAATACTATCCATGTATAAGAAACTCCCCTATTTTTGGGACCCAGTTTTTGGCAAAAAGGGGTTCCTTATACACGTTAAAATACGGTAATTAGATTTTCTTCAGGAAAATGTTTTCAGAATTTTACTTTACCTATAAAAAAATTACCTTGCACCTGGATAATAAATTTATTATCCTGGTGCAAGGTAATTTTCTGCTGTCAGATATATTTCTTATGAAGCATTTTTTATTCAGTTCCCCATAGATTCTATCACAGTGAATAAAAAGCAACCAGTAAAAAGATTTTCACTAAAATAAAAGTTCCAATTATAAAATACTATGTAAAAACCAAAAATTGTAAAGCGATTTAGCAAGTAAGATACAAATTGACTTGGGCTCTTTCCAATTCAAAAAAGAAATTGCACTTATCTTTGTATTATCGCTTCAATTTAGTAAACATGTAGTTTAAGAACCACCTGGGAAATGTCTGAAAAGTTTTTTATTTCAGCACAAAAAAAACTGGCTGAAAAACAGGACATGTACTTTAATGCGTGCAGTCTTCATCGAACGTATTTTTCTAGTCTTCATCGTTTCGTCTCTGCTTCTCTAATATCGCTGTTCAAGTAAAACACAGGAGATTCTATGGATTGAAATGGTTTTACAATCCAAGTCACAGACGAAGTACATCTTTAAGCACGACCTTCGTGGCTAAGGCTCTCTTTTCCCATCGGGTTTCAATGAGGCTCTTGCTACTTTGCGACGCTCCGAGTATTGATAAAAAGATAGCGAGATCTTCCACAATAGGCGCAGACACAATCGGCAGAGATCTTTCCCAACAAAGAAACTTCTTTGATTATAGCTAAACGATTCCTTTCCACCATTAGAAGCTTTTCCAGCAGATGTTTTCATCTGCTTTTCTCCAACAGCCTAAGCAGCAGCTTGGAAACCTTTCACTTTTTAAACACTACATTTAACCGTCACCAGATACCGGGAAATAAGACGGCGACTATCTTCGGCAACGATCTTTTCCAATATTTTTTGAAATGGGTATGTATTTCATGGGCATCTTTTTCCACCTCCCGGAAGCAGGAAAGAAGAACGAGAACCGAAACGAAAACCGATAAAATTTTCTTGCCATGGAGTTTCGGGTAGGTAAGGGGATGCTAAAAGATCAATAGGATGAGGGAGAGAAGGGAGGAGGAGATGGGGCCTCTTTATACAGTAAGTAATGAGGAGGAAAAGAACGATTAAAGGATTGATCTACCTACTGCCTCAGCATGAACTGGATGAACTGCAAAGAGTAGTGCTGCCACGACTGCGGTGGTTACTGGAACCAGCATCACACAAACCCTAAGGAATAAAACAAATATTGCATATTAAAAGAAAATTAAGTGCAAAAAAGTGGATTTTGTTTCAAATCTGTAGTATATTTCTATATTTCGGATTTATGGACCTTATGGCTGTACAGGACAGCCTCAAGATGTCCATCGTTTCCCTCACCAGTATCTTTGGAGGACCTTGAATCCTGCTGTTTCAATCACTCTCATTTCTGTTGCTTATATTATCTGTGAACTCGAACCAATCCTGAACTTATGTTGTTTTAAGGTAAATTTAACGCAAAGGAACACCAATGATATTATAGTGGTTATAGCAGGCAAGATATATGAATCACCTCCCTTCCTACATTGGAGATAGAAATTTCCTCCAATGAAAAGCCTCAGATCCGTAGAAATTAAAAAAACTTTTCTAATAGCCAAATTTACTTTATAAGTAGTAGTAACATTTATTTCCACTCATAATCAACATATATATATATACAAGGGCGGATTAAGAGCAAAATACGGCCCGGGAAAATATAAATTACCCCATACGGCCAAGATCGATCCTAAAACAAATTTTGCCCCGAAGAAGAACACTGGGATTGCCTGTGTTCTTCTTCGAGAAGTACACTGGGATTGCCCTGAGACCCCCCCCCCACGTCCTCCAGGAGTATTCTGCCATTCATTTTAACCTCGTTTACCAAAAGAAAAAGCGACAATAAAAGAGCGCTAATATTTTCATTTTCTCCTCTGTTTGTCTGTCCATGTGTAGAAATTCAATATTTTGGTTTTTATAAATATATTGAAAATTTCTTTAAATAGAATAGGCAGGGGTGGCTCTGCTGCACGTCCAACTGCCCCCGGCGAAATTCATCAATACTAATTACTAAAAACAATGTTAATTTAAATTTCGAACATTCAATTCATGTGTTTGCTAGTCGAAAATTGAGAAAAAGACTGCTTGAATTTTGTGTGTGTTTTGCATATTGTTGCAATTTTACGCAAATGTTTTACATTTCATGATCATTTATGTAAAATTTATAATAAAAGTGAAGAATACATAGTAGAAACATATTGTCTCATTCCATTTTCTTCATATACGGAAATATATACTTATGTATTTTCTCTATATTCGACATGTGTCCCATGGCCGAGTGGTGAGCGCGCTTGGCTAATTGATCTAAGGGACAGGGGTTCGAATCCCGGGTAAGACATGGACGTTTGTGTTGTTTTCCTGCGGAGTTCCTCACAGACCTTCTACTGTGGCTACTGACCGGCTCTTGTTAGACCTCTGTGGCAAGCAGCTGTATTCGGCATACCATTTACATAAAACACAATATTTGAATTAAGAAATTTCACCATGAAACGTTGGCATTTTTAACAAACCAGTCTCCCCTTTGGGGTATCTTGAAATATTTCCCTGCCTGGGGTGCCTAAATATTGAATCCATCACTGCCTTCAACCTATAATCAACAAGCATCATAACACCGCGTTATGTTAGAGATGACACTACTACTATGTAGAGTTGTTCAGCTCTTATAAAAAAAAGATGTTTTCCAACAATCTGAAGACGTACTTGCATAAAATACAATCAGATTTTTCTGTAGCACTATTTGCATATATGCATATATTTTCTTTATATTTTTCTCTTACTGGAAGAAAATAATCAGCAAAATATGCAACGCTGTTTTACCGGAATTTTAAAGGCCTACTCTCTCCTAGATCACACCACATTAGGTTTGGTCGAACACTTTACCCCGATTCCATGTTATATAACACTTTCCTTTTTGTAAGTCTTCATTTTTGGTTCGTTAATAAGCATAGCAAGTGAGTATTAGCTACATTAGCTAATGTTTTTCATCGCAACATGTGAAGTAAATTAAACTGCATGAAAAAATTGTTAGCATTACATGATACCACTTTGACACTATTCTTCCTCGTGTACATGATGTAATACAATCGCTAACCTTCTCTTTTCGATGTGTTTCGTAACGTATGGGCAATCATAGAGCCCAGAACTGGGCTAACTGTGGCTCGCCTCCTCGTTTTGTGCGATCCGTGAGCTACTGATGACAAATTGAATTTTTGAAAGAGAAAAATAGCATATAGAGAACAAGAAATCCAATTCGGGGAAGGGAATTTTCATTAAAATAATTAATACATTTATATTGTTTATGTCTTTTTGTGCGTTGACTACACATTATTGACTATATATTTTATGGAGCCGCAATTCTATTTCAATTTTCTATGCAGCCATTTAGCTAAAACGTTTTCCAGGACTACTCTTGTCTTGCCGACTCCAGTTCCCAGGTTCGAGTCCCAATTGGCCAACGTTGAGGTTTTTCCCCGCCCTGCCCTCGTAGTAGTAGTTACTCGTCCAGTAGGAAACACTAATGGGCTCGGAGAGGCCACAGTCCATAGGACAGTACGTTAAGACGTGGTTTCGTGTATGAGAGAAAGCCATACTCTGTGCATGTTAAAGTTCATCTGTCTTCTAACAGCTGTCTAGTGGGTCCCTTTCCCACCATTCTCCTCTCCCAGGATCCTTAGTCATTTAGCTCATTGACTTGACCATTTAGCCCATTGTTTGCAAAAAAAGTGCAGCTCAGAGGTTAAACAATCCAGGCCTAATCTCACTGAAATAAAAAAGTATTTTATTTTTGCGACAAACCTTTTCACCAATATCCTTAACTTTTTAAATATGGGTACATTTAATAATGAGCCATTCAAAAAACATTACGTAGCTCAAATTATTCTCTATCATTTGTGATGAGGCACATCATTTGAAGAAAATATTTTCGAAATATTTGAAGTCAAGTTTATATCGACCAATACATTACTTTTATTTTTCCCCTTTTGTTTAAAAATTCCATGGGAATGAAATAAATCCAAAGCTATATTTTTTTTTCGAAAACTTTGGTATTAATAAGTTTTATCATCATTAGGTGGTTTAATTTCTCCTAGAAGAAAAACTCATGGAGAACTTGGGAAAAATATTTTAAACCTTATTTTCAGTAAAATAGTTAAATTTTAAAATACGGAAACTTATTTACTCAACTTTCCTTCGCTCTACTTTAAGTATCATTTAGATCATCTAATCTAAGCTAAATGAATAGCTACTAATAATGGCGTACAGGAAAATCTCAGGACCTCCCCACAAGATATAGCTTCAAGGGAGGGGGGGGGGGTTACAATTTTCTATCAATTATCGAAATTTTGGAAGGATATCATATTACAATCTTTGTTTTAATATTTTCAGTAATTTTTAACAATTAAAATTTTTAGAACTTACAGATATTTTACGTAAAAACCAAAATTTCTACACTTTACTGTATAAAATACAAAGGCTTTTATTTTAATTCAAATATTTTTAATTTTATAAATAAATAACCTCTCCAGCAGCTGCTGCCACAGAGATCTAACAGGAACCTGTCAGTTTATACGCCATAGTAGATCTATGAGGAAGGCGAGACCTCAGCAGAAAGACAACACAAACATTCCTGCCTCACCCGGGGCGCGAACCTATATCCCTTTGATCAGTATACCTTACTAAAATGCTTCTAAAACAAATTTCCGAAAGCTAATCATATGGTGTAAAATTTAAATTTTTTTGGAGAGCACTCCAGATGGAAATTAAGGGGCATATCGATTAAAAAAAAAAAAAAGGGGCGGGGGTGGCTCAGTCGGTAGCGCGCCAGGCTCGTAATCTGTAGTTCCCAGGTTCGAGTCCCAGCTGGGTCAGCGTTGAGATTTATCTCCGCAAAAAATTCCCCGCCCTGCCCACGGTCAGTAGGGGACACCGATGGGCTTGGAAAGGCCGCCGTCCGTCGGATGGGACGTTAAGCCGTGGTCCCGTGTGCGGGAGAGTCATACCCTGTGCACGCTAAAGAACACGCTGGATGGCCTTGACGGGAGGCTACCATCTGTCTCTCAACAGCTGTTCCAGTGGGTCCCCTCCCCCAACCTTCTCTGAGCCTTCGGGGTCCATGCGACCTGGCCATTTAGCCCGTGGTGTGCAAAAAAGTGCCGCTCAGAGGTAAAACAACCCAACCCAACTCGATTAAAAACCCAAACTATAAATATTTAATGAGTACTGTGAATTGGCAAAGAGTTTAGTTATGCACCTAAGAATGTTTGCCAAAAATGAGCCAGATTCAGTATATTGATTATTTGTTTCATGAGCTGCAGATGGACAGACTTGATTTAGATGTGTTTCCCCCTTTTACGAAAACTATTACTTTTGCAAAGTTTAAAGTAGAAAGTAGTCGCTTCTAGCAAATATAGCATGAGCGAGTATTAATTACTAAGAGGTTTCTTCTGAATGCTTCTTGAAAGGAAACTCCGGGCTGCATTGTTTGCTGTTGAAAGAAAACTTAAAATATGCATAGGTATCATGGAGACGAAAATAAAAAAAAGTGTATTTTTAATAAGCAAAAAACTTACGAAAAGTCTTTAGAAGACGGAAATTATGTTACTTGAAGCGGCCAAAATTTGATCGGCTCACCGGGATATTGCCCTGTGTCCCGACGGCCCAATCCGCCCCTATATATATATATATTTAATCAATATATATATATTATATATATAGCTGTCCCGTGACCGAGTGATTAGCGCGCTTGGCTACTGATCTGAGGGATCTGGGTTCGAGTCCCGGGTAAGGCATTGGATGTATGCGTCGTTTTTCTGCTGAGGTCCTGCCATCCTCTCAGATCTACTTTGACATATAAACTGACAGGCTCCTGTCAGACCACTGTGGCAAGCAGCTGCTTGAGAGGGTATTTATTTATATACATCATAAATATTCATAATGTAAAAATGCAAATGGTGGAAGCACAAATAGAAAAAATCAACAAAATAGAGCAAGAAAAACAAAATCCACACACATAATTTTAGATATTACATGTCAGGAGATTAGTTGTTAACTAATTAGTTTATTGAATAAACTAATGGGACTTTTTAAATAACTACGTTTTATTTTTTGCCAGCCGGCAACAGAAGAACACGCAAACAGGCCAGAAATTCATTTGCAGATATCTATCATTGCGATCACAGTATCCTCATTTTAATCAATTAGATTAAAACTGGAAATTCTGTTTTTGAGTTATCACTACCAAACCAAATTAGAATTGAATATTTCTTTAGAGTTCGGTAGTGTTAGAAATCAAGTGTCATATGTTTGGTGTTACGACCAAAATAAATATCTCGGGTTCTAACGGTACTGAACTAGAGCAGGCCTGTCCTATCCGAAGCTCATTACAGAAGATCTTACATTTCATAAGACAAAATGCTCAATATACTGAACTAGCTCATTTCTTCCAATTTTTGACTAAATATTTTTAGACAAATAACTAAACAATTTTGCCGATTCACAGTGCTTATTAAAAATGTACATTTCTGATTTTTTATCAAGATATTTTCTTGATCTATTAAAAATACACTTTTTTCTTCAATTCATTACTCATTAGAAATGCATGTTTTCGTTTTTAAATAAAATATTTTTCCTGCGGTTCCCTAAGAATATAGTTTTTTTCCCTAATGGCTATTAATTAAGTTTACGTAGGACGGGCCTGAAGTAAAGGAATGATATTCCTTTTTTTTTAATTCCTTTCAATAAACAAATATTAAAAATATTTGATTTAATACTGAAGGAAATAAGATACTTAAATATTTTACCAGAACCGCCGAAGCCTAACCAAACACTTGGTAAAAATACATTAAATTTGTATGAAATACAGGATCATTCGCAGGTTTTTAGTATTATTTTTAATTGATTGGTGCATCTTTGTGATTAATTTGTCAGTACTTTTGACATCCCGTAAGGAAGACTTTATTATTCAGTTTCAATCATAAGCTAATAAACAATTATTTAAATGAGTATAGATAAGAAATTATGGAAAGGAATATATCATTTCAGTGAAAAATATTTTTTATAATCATATCCAGAGTTGGATCAGGTAGATCAAAGGGGAGAGGAGGGGGAGTGTCATGGCTTTCGTTGAGAATTTTAACAACTGAAAGAGACGCAAAAAATAATAAAAAACACATATATTACACATGTTTAAATAATTTTTTAGAAGACACTAAAGCCGGAAGGAATATACAGTATATATATATTTAGGGAAACAGTATTCTGGTCCATTCCGGTTCAGTTCAGTCATTCCACCCTACACTCTCTTCCTTAAATTTACCAGAATTGCTACTGATCAAATAAGATTGATCAGTAGCAAGTTTAGACCACAAATAGTTTTACATATGACCGTTCTTTTTACCAATCTCTTCCACTCCATTTACACACTTACTGGCCTATCCATTTATTCTGTTAATGCGAAGTTCCTTTTTACTCGTAATACGGGTAATTTTCGGTATTACAATCTTTGGTGCTTAAAGTTCCAAAATAAATTTGATACTCTACAATATTTTACAGAAGAAGAAGAAATATTATTTCACAGTTATCATATATACAAAACTAAGTTCAACTTTCTCTTTTCAGTTGTGTGTGGAAGTCTCCTGCTAATTTACCAGAATTACTAAGAAAAGTTTTAAAGAAATGAGGAAATATTTTTGCTAGCTAGAATGCAAAAAACATTTAATGGTGATTTTAATCTAAAAAAATGTTTACCGCTTAAGCAGCTACTTTCCGCATAGAGATTGGTAGGAAACTCTCAGTTACCATTCGCCAATAGAGAAAACCCCCGAGTATTGGGTTGGATTATTTTACCTCTTGGCGGCACTTTTTTCGCACAAAATGGGCTAAATGGCCAGGTCACGAGGATCCTAAACGCTCTGAAATAGGTAGGGGAAGAGGACCCACTGGGAAGCTGTTAGGAGACAGATAGAAGCAGCCCGTCAAGCTACCCAGCGTGTTTTTAATGTGTACAGGGTATGGGTCGCCTGCATACGGGACCACTGATTTGTGTCCCATCCGAAGGACGGTGAGTTTCCAAGCCTATCGGTGTTCCCTTTCTGACTGGGAACAGAGTGGTGATTTAATGTAGATAAATCTCAACGCTGGCAGAGTTCGAACTGCGGATTACGATCCTGGCGCTACCGACTGAGCCGACCCGTGGGGAATGTGACACCTTAGCCGAAAACAATACACACTAGAAAAAGGCATTCCTGTCTTCTCCAGGACTTAAACCCACGTTACCCCCATAATCAAGCACGCTGAGCACAGCGCGCTTGATTATCTCGGACACTAAATTTTCGTTATTGGGCACAGGTTTTAAAAAAAGGAAAATAAATTATTTGAAACGTAAAGAGAATTCTTATATCTTTTAAAAAACAAGATCACTGAAATTAATAACATATTTTGATGTGGTTAACGAGTTTGGATACTGATCTAAGGGACCTGGGTTCGAGCCCCGTGTAAGGCATGGACGTTTGTGTTGTTTTTCTGCTGAGGTCCTGCCATCCTCACAGACCTTGTACTATGGCATATAAACTGACAGGCTCATGTCAGACCTCTGTGGCAAGCAGCTGCTTGAGGGGTATTTATTTATTTATATATATATATATGATGGTTGGGTTGTTTTACCTCTGAGCGACACTTTTTTGCACACCATGGGCTAAATGGCCATGTCACATGGACCCCAAAGGCTCAGAGAAGGTTGGGGGAGGGGACCCACTGGAATAGCTGTTGGGAGACAAACAGGTCCCCCGTCAAGGCCATCCAGCGTGTTCTTTAACGTGCACAGGGTATGGCTCTCCCATACACAGGGCCACGGCTTAACGTCCCATCCAACGGACGGCGGCCTTTCCAAGCCCATCGGTGTCCCCTACTGACCGTGGGCAGGGCGGGAATTTTGCGGAGATAAATCTCAACGCTGACCCAGCTGGGACTCGAACCTGGGAACTACAGATTTCGAGCCTGGCGCGCTACCGACTGAGCCACTCCCGCCCCTATATATATATGATGAACTTCACTATAATTATCGTTATTTGGTTCTAAAAGTAAATTCCTCTCTACATGTACTATTGCCCACACATAATGAAAAAAAAAATAAACGTTAAAGTAAAGCACCTCCTTTATTGCATGCAGGAGAAATTACGTTAAGTATCCCTTGCTGCCAAAAACGTTTGACTGCTACTCTTGGAGAACATTATTCATTCATGATGTTGCATAAAAGCGCTGATAAAGAATTCGGCTCAAGGAAGAAATTCCTCGCAAGAAGAGAATTAGAAAGCACCTACCTGAGATAGAGGACGCAGACGAAGACGTGGAGCATGACGTTGGTCAGGTGGTAGCCAAGGGGCTGCAGCTCGTGCACTAGGTAGTTAATTCGGTATGTCAGAACACACAGGGGGCGGTAAGATTTATGGCTGTGCTCCTAGGGAGAAAGAGACAATAGCAGAGTTGTCAGGAGACTTGTCTTGGACACTTTCACTCACGTGCACCACGCACATTCACGAGCCCCGTGAAGGCGCTGCACTGCTCAGCGCCGCTACTCTAATGTGCTAAGAAAGAGGATGACATGTAGTTTCCTCGTCAAGGATTCTGGGCCTCTTTAAAATGTTTGTTAAGTTTAGAAACTTTGAATCCGCTATAAATATTCATTTCTAGCTGGCGTCTATATTATGGGTCAGCAGATGTAGGACGGTTGAAATTGAAGACAGTGTTGAATCACCAGCATTATGGAAGAGGATGGAAATTTAACGGGTCTGTGATATCTTTCAACGAAATTACGTCCTTGTATTCCTTTTACAGTAGCGCAACTCATAAGGCTGAAATTGTTTTAAGAGTAGGTTTTAATTAATGTTTAATGCAGACAAATTAAGCATGCTCATGATGTAACTGCGGAAATGCTATTAACACAAACATTTAGTTTATAAATGATTCTATTTCACATTTTGATACATTAATGCAGTGGTTTTTAAACTGTGAGCCTGATCCCATGGGTTGCTAATCCTTTCTCTTGGAGAAACAAAAACTCATTCTGCAAAACATTTGTCTTGTAAAAGTGAGTCTGATATTAGATACCAAATATGTACGTTATTCTCTCAAATATATACTCAAAAAATATTTTATCGAGTAATGAATCTTTTTCACAAGACATCTGTCTCCTTTTTGCAAGAGGGCATGTGAAATTTGCGAAGGGTTTTGAGGCGTAATAAAATGCTCTTGAACAAGGGGCAACATGACTTAAAAATTTGTAAGCCATTGAGTTAATGCATTTCAAATGGATATAATTAAGGTTCTACACCGTATTAAAATCTGAATATGCTGTAAATAGCTTATAAAATGGTTATAAAGCACATTCTAAATATAAGCAAAGAAGGAAATAAATCTTTAAATACAGTTTTGATTAGTTTTTAATTAAATTATGCATTTATTTATGAATATAATTAAGAGATATTTATTTCGAATTTCTGAAGCGATGGGGAATGTAAAATCCTTTTTACTCCACACTTAGGTCGAGGAAAATAAATATGAAAGCTACTTTACGGGAGCTTTGCATTGATATCAAATTAATGCATATACCGACGCAGTGGGTGCGTAAATTAATTTCCCTTAAGAGCATATGTTTAGCTGAAAATATTTGCACAGAATTTAAGTAATCGCTCTAGTGTGACGCAAAGATTACAGACGTGTGTCTAATTTGAATGTCTGGAATCGGCTCGATATTTGCACTGTCTGATACATTGCGTGTTGTTATTTGTTGGAGTTTGGTATACAGAGCAAAAGAAATCGTTTTAAAATACGTTAGAAAGATTGGTGGAAGCTAACGGAAGTTTGTTTTTGTTTTCCAATATTATGGCAATCTGTTAGGCTTCTGATTCTACAGTCAATGAGTCAAAGTAAGAATTTTGTTGCAATATTTGTTAATCCTTCCGTTTTGTGAATAAATGGAGTAAAAAACAAAACTGTTTCATTTTTAGCTTACTAGCGTCGAAGAATTTTTGATTTTCCTTCTGGCAGCACTTACTACTTTGCTTTTAACTTTTTATCTCAGGATTCAAAGAATCTTTCTGCGTGCAGAGTATCAACATAATCCGGGGTTAATGAACTGCTGCAAACGTCATCTGTCGGTAGTGTTTTGTGAAAGGAGGTGGATATGCGAACTACCCAAATGGTCCTTGTTTTTTCGTTTGTTTAGCAAAGTCAAATATTTGTTTAACTTTGTGTATGCACTCATACCTTTGGTGCCCAGACTCCGAGTGCGTGAGAATCGGAAAACATTTCACGGAAAGCTAACTCTTGATACTTTGCGTTTGTCGCAAACACGGAGGGAAAAAATAAATCTGTTAGGAATACTGGGTCATATAGGATACTGAATCTGACCATTACCTTGTTAAAATTGTCTTGCAACTTAAACTTAAGAAGTATTGTGCTAAGGTAAAAAAAATTACATTTAATTCTGAAGCTCTGAAAGACCCAGTTGTAGCTAAAAAGCATCATTATGACAGTCATGGTTTGCTTACTACTGAAGTTGAGGAAGAATGGGATCATTTTAAACAGGCTTTTTTGGAAACTAACAGTACTTTTTTACGAAAAAAGGAGCAGAGGAGACAGAATTATTTGAGTGATAAGGCACTTGAGCTTATTTCAGAAAGAAAAAACTGCAGGAATGTTCTTAATCAATACCCTACCAGTCCTAACAGAAAGCATTTCAGAGTGCTTAATAAACGTGTAAAGGATCAGTTAGCTGCTGACAAGAATCTTTGGCTTGATGGCCTGGCTGACAAAGCCGAGGAAGCAGTTAGACAGCACAACAGCAGAGAGCTGTACCAGATAGTTAATGTTTTATGTGGTAGAAAACGGACAGGTATACAGTGATTGAAGGATAAACAAGGTAAGGTTATAGAAGGTGAAGATTCTGTCATGGCTAGGTGGGCTGAGCATTTCTTGATGTTCTAAACAATGTGGTTACTTCTACCCCCATTGTTTGTAAGGATGATAGGTGCATTGGTGGCTTTAATGTTTGCCCTATATCACAGTCTGAAATTAGTTTGGCTGTATTGAAACTTAAACTACATAAATCCCCAGGGGTAGATGAAATCACTACTGAAATACTTAGACCTAAGAATTTTTGGTTACCACATGAATGACTGAAATTTTGAATATCTTTTATAATAAAGGCATGGTTCCCAAAGATTTTACCAGAGTTATTATTATCCCTATTTTTAAAAAAGGTGATCGCAGTTCTTGTGATAATTATAGAGGTATCAGCCTACTATCTGTTCAAGGTAAAGTTCTTTGTATGATTGTGCTTAATAGAATTAAGAATCTGGTTGACAGTCAATTGCGTGATGAGCAGTGTGGATTCAGAAGTGGTAGGGGATGTGTGGATCAGATATTTTCACTTAGGCAGATTCTTGAGAAATGTTTAGAGTTTCAAAAACTAGTTTTAGCTACTAGCTTTGTTGATTTCAAAAAGGCTTTTGATTCTGTGGATCGGCAAAATTTTATTGGTTAATTGTGAGATCGTGTGGCATACCAGACAAGTTAGTTATCATTATTTTTCTGAGTCGTGTGCGAGAGGTTGGTAAGGCTTGAAGCAATTGGCTTACCATTGGTTTTGGTGTTCGACAAGGGTGCATTTTGTCTCCTTTTCTCTTTAGTTTGGTTACTGATTACGTTATGCGAAATTCATTGCAAGGGAAAGATTTTGACCTTAAATGGACTGGAGATACGAAAATTTCTGATTTAGATTATGCTGATGATTTAGCGCTTTTAGCAAATTATGTTGATGAGATGAACTCTTTCATTCGAGCTGTTGATGAAACTGATAGTAGAGTAGGTTTGGTTATAAACAGGGAGAAAACTAAAGTGATGAAAATTGGTCAGGCAAGCTGTGATTCAGTTAATCTGAATGGTTGCAGTCTTGAGTAGGTATCACAGTTTAATTATCTTGGGAGCTATATAACAGATACTGTGATGTGGGCATAAGATTAACAGACGAATAAGGATTGCTGCTGGGAATTACGAATCTGTGGAGAGTGTGGAGATATAGACGTATATACCTAAAGACTAAAATTAGACTTGTAATAGTTTTGTTCCTTCCAGGGTTAGTTATGGTTGTGAAACTTGGTCGCTTTGTAAACAAGATTACAGGAAATTATATGCTTTTGATTCTAAACGCTTACGCAGTATCTTGGGCATTATGTGGTTCAACTTTGTACGTAATGATGAGGTTAGGCAAAGGAGTCGGCAACCTCCTTTAAGCAGCATATTGTGCAGAGAGCGATTCCGTTGGTTTGGCCATGTTTCCTGTATAGATGAATATTAGATTACCGAATAGGGTTATGAGCAGTGTGCCTAAAGGATGAGAAAGAGGGGGAGAGTTTGGATGCGGTGTGCAGACAATGTCAAACAGGATCTTGTTAGAATTGATTTACAGTGGCCAGATGCATCAGATGTAGCTCAGGAGAGATATGCTTGGAAAACTAAATTGCATGGTCTGGTTGGACCAGCGTAGACTATGGCTGCTTGATGATGATGATGAAAACGGAATTTCGCAAAGCTTTATGTTAAAACGAATAGGAATTTAAAATGTAATAGAATTTTTTCATTCTGTAACAAATTGTAAATAATTGGAAGGAAGAGTACATATTTTTTTCACGAAACACCTACATACAAAGTAATTAAAAGTGTATAAGCTGTAATTGAAAACATCATATACATTAAATATCCCGTCTATGAATAATAATAATATATTGTTGTTTAATGGAGAAAAAAATTACGTATATTGCTGCAATTGGTATATTATTGGCAGAATTAACATTTCCAGCGTTGAACTTTATATAGAGCGAGCTTTGTTATTGGAATTAATAGAACTGAAGAAACTTCGAAAATTTGTGATTAACAAGGAGATACAAAGAATATCTGCTATAATAGTGAACAGAAACCTGGTAAGCTTGGACTTATTGTTTTGCGGAGTGTTTGACTTCATGTTCTGAATCAAGCAAATGAGTTGTGAAGCAAATATTAGCTTAGTTGAGTATTTTTAAGTCTGCCAGTAAGACAGAGTCATAATTTAATCTGTTATGTTGAAAGTCAGGTGTTCCTTATAATGCAGCATCGATTTTTTGTGAATGCATAAATTTCTAAACTAACTTCAATTTTTTAAACAGTTGTACAGATGAATTTCTGTTATAGCTTATGAGAATAGTATTAGTCATGGTTAAGTGTTTATTTTAAAACTGTATACCTTGTTTATTGACATTGTACAGTTGTAAATAAACTTTTTAATCCATTCACTCAGGCTTCCTACATTGAAGTTTAACAAAAATAAATTGCTGTCAGAAGTGGGATTTTAGGAGAGTAATATGTATACGATTTTTGAAGAAATGTTACACGAAAAAAACCACTTAACTATTACAAATAGTGTAAGGACTTGGTCTTTTAGGGAGTAAGGGAGTAAGGGAAAGAGCCAAGACACCATTTTGGCAGTAGTACATTTTTTTGCCCAGTGCCCTAACACTAGCAAATTCGTTTTTTTTTTTTTTTTTTTTTTTTTTTGGGGGGGGGGGGTTAGGGGAAGAAAACCAACATATAATTTTAGTTAAAGTCCCAGTGCCTAAGAACCAGGAATAAGAAAGTTGACCTGGCACAGGTAATTTGTCCACATCCCACATTGAGGAACTCTAACACCTCCGAAAAAAGCATCACATGATCACATCCTTCGGTTCTTTCAAACTATAGCAGGTTGAACTGAAAATCAGTCGTGTGCCAGCAATTAGACATTCTGCATATCAGGAGGATTCCCTGAGGCTTTGTTTTATTAATTTTCTTCTGCATAGCGGTGAGACCACTGAGGCTTGATACAGCCTGTTTGTTAATGGCATTGCTGACTATCCCGGGTGCAAAGCCACTGTTTAATGTGGATCTACACATATACAGAAATCAATCGGATTTGAAAATCCCTCTCATTTCTGAGTTCTACTACCGAAAATAGTCCTATTCATCACTTTTTTAGCTTTGGCCTCGAAGGACCCATTGTATCCAACATTTGATATAATTTCTGAGATCTTCGATTCAAAACAGCCTTAGGCACCAATTTCTAGTCCTCTACCACTAGATCTATGTTTGACCTTTAACCCTAAAGGACTCATCAGGAGGAAGAATGGTGGGAGCTAAATTCGAAATAGTCTACAACAGTCCTCACATGAGCTTTTATTTGACACCAAACTCGTAATTGTAGGCCCTCGCGTTCGGAAGATATAAAGGAACAATCGTTTTCATATTTCCCTTTTTTTAGGGAGTGCGAAGAAATAAGAGGGTGGATTTTTTTAAAACTGTAACATCCTCCATGTCAGAAGCTTTCATTTGATGCATAGGTTGTTGCATTCGTCTCTCGCGTTCCGAAGGTATAACTGAACAATCATTTTAATATACATTCCGGTACTTTTAGAAAGGGAAGAAAAAGATAGTGTAAAAGTTTTAACCTGTAACATTCCCCAGGTCATAAACTTTCATTTGATGTATGGTTTGTTACTTTCGGCCCTGGCGTTCCGAAGGTATATCATAACAATTGTTCTCATATTTCCCCTTTCTTTAGGGGGGAAGAAATCACGGGATTCAATTTTGCATAGTCTCTGACACACCCCGCGTCACAAGCTTTCATTTGACGCATAGCTTGTTACTTTCGCCACTCGCGTTCTGGAGAGGTAGAGGAACAAACGTTTTCATATTTCCCCGATTTTAAGGGGGAGGAAATCATAGAGAGTCTTTTTCTTTTTGCCTATGACACTTTCCGCGTCATAAGTTTTCATTTGACACCAATCATTAAGTTTGTATGTCACGTTCGAAAGTTATGGTGGAACAACTTGTTTCGACAAATCCACAAACTGTCAAATAGACAAATGACGAGTGAAAAGCAAGAGGAAGATAGGAAATAAAAAGAAATGTTTCGAAACGAAAATGCGTTGCATCGAATTAAATCATTATTAATCTATGTAGTGAAAAAGGTAGAAATCAGTTTGCTAGTATCCTGATTATACAGTTTGAAAACTGCAACGTACTGAGCGTTGAACGTAAAGTTCAAAAAAGATAATAGATATTTTAAAAAAATTAAAAGATAATGTATTTGATAACAAATAACAGGCCTCAAAAAGCTCCTTCGGTTGTAGATGGGTAAGATTGATAATTTTTAATTATTTTTTTCATAATTCTTCTATATTTATTCAAGTGATAATATATTTAATAAATCTAAATGTTGATCACTGTTTCAAGAAAAAAATGTCTTATTTAATAAATATTTTTGTTAAATTTAAAACTTACCTCGTAACCAATATTCATATATTTGATTAGCACAGCTAAAAGCTGTCATTCAATCAAGAAATGTGGCAATATATAAAGTCTGTTTATGAATTTCTATCAAGGTATATTGAAAGGAAAAAGCTGAACGAAAACCACACCAGTCGTAAGTCAGTGTATTAAAATCTCTGTAGATCTAGCCAACACTTTCCGATATGCCAGGAATTTCTGATGACCCACTTTACTCAGTTCTCTGAACTTTCTCCTGACTAGGCCACTGGCAAAACATTAAAAGGTTCACGACATTTTGACTTTCGCTCCTATCACGTAGGAAGCAATAGCGTAAATCACTTATACCTGAAATGGTTGATAGTTTATACGAAACTTGCTGTACGAGATCTCATCGAAAGCATCTTTGCTTTTTCTTCGCTATTTTGTTATTTAACAGCTGTCATAAGAAATGTTTGCAAAAAGCAAGCACGCATTCCCCAACATTTACGCGACAAATTCGTGACTCTGTGCAGTCCTTTCTTCAAAACCTGGCAGTTGGGAGTCCATACATCAAGATCTGTCTTATTTGTCATGAAGTGGGAAAGGGAAACTTCTGCTCAGAAGAAATCGTTTAGTCGAGGGTGAAAGAAAAATGGATTTCGCTTTTCTCTCGATATCGCCGCATCTGAGAAAACCTCATTTACAAGGCCGAACACGGAATCCGGCAATATTTCATTTTTGAATGGGAACCTATCATAAATAACCGAAACGACAGAAGCAATCACAAGTGGGAATTGCTGAGATTTATTTACAAAGACAGCCAATAAATTTAAATCATATCAACGATCTCCAAGTGCAAAAGATACAGGTGTATGTGGAAGGGAAAGTATTTAAAGCTATGCAAATGAACTCGGTCACTGTTTTGAAGGATGATATAATACCATGTTTGATTTGACTTCATGAAAAAAATGATACTATTGAATTGATTTTCACGACAGGTCGTAACGTTTTTAACTCAAATTTCTGGGAGAGGACCTTCCGTTATTTTATTTCTTAGAAAGAGGGTCATCTGTAGTAATGGAGTTATTTTTTAACTAGGTTTGGAAACTTTCAGGAAACTGAAGGATCTATATTATGTTGCAAAATCACCTCCAGAGTTTTCTATAAGTCCAAATCAGGAACTGAAGTTTCAAACTTCCTTGATCTTTGATGCCACTGAACTTTAGAAGCAAAGTGTGTCAGTTCACGCAGAAAGAACCAACACGATCGATAATTCATTAAAAGCAGCTGCCATTTAAAGCCGAAAACGGTTTCATATCAAGTATAAAGCTGGTTTGAAAATCTTTTGCCTACTTACAGTTTCAATATCTTTGTAAATGTCATTTATAAATCTCTCTGGAACCTAGTATAGTTTATAAAAAATATGAAAACGTACATTTAGATACTAATTGTTTCAAACGTTCTAAACAAGTACCTCTCTTATTTACACTGTTTTCGTTCTTTTTGTGCAGAACCACCATATGACATTGAGTCGCATGTATTAGTCTAATTGTTAATCATTGTAATATTATCTTTCATCTTGAGAAAAGTGGTAATTTTGCGAGATTGACCTACATGTCAAAACATCTGGAGTTATCCATTCGCCATTCTTAATAAACACAGACAGAACATCACTTCTACTATTATTTTATGAAATAACCTTTCCACCTCTCATTTCAACATTTCAGAAACTGCAATTTGCACTCAATTGTAAGACTCAATAACAATAAAAAGAGATCAAGGCTCGTTTTTCAAATAATTTTTTTCGAAAATCAAAACATTTAAAATATCGTATTATCAGGTCTAGTTCCAAATATTTCAGGGTTCAGTATTTTGTCTTCGCCATGATCTCAGCGAGAAGACATCGAGGAACTTGAAATTGGATGACATCTTCTGAATACGACGTTAAACAGAGTTCCGTCTGCATAAAAGTCAAACTCGCATCCTATTAAGAAAAGATCTCGATGTCTTGAAGGAAGGCTCTCATCTATTTCTGATAGCTGTTGAGTTGGTCTTCTCTTACAATCCTGAAAATCTTAACTTTATTTGCGACCTGATCATACAGCACGCAGTACAGACAAAACTGCTGTTTAAAGATTAGCAGGAAAACCTACTGCCATCAAACTAAGAATTTGCTTCTACTCTTGACACAAAAAGGAATGGAAATACTTCTGCTGCATAAACCAATAATGATCTCAAAGGGTGAACCACGAGATTCGCCAGGCGTGCCACGAAATTTCGGATGATATATTGCAGATAAAAGGAAATTTATAAAACATTCCGTTGCTATTTTCTGCATCTGCTTCTTCATTTCACTTTTTCCATTTAATCAAAAACGTATCCATATTAAATCTTAACGTAAAAACCAAAATTAAAACAAAACAGTTCCATAACTCTTACGGCGTACGCACCAACTTCAATACTAGTCAGAATTTGAACAGAACAGCTCCGAGTTTACAAAGACTACACAGAATTGGCTCTTAGGGAAGGCAAACTGCGCATGCACGAGTCTCCCGTAGTGTTTCCAACTTAAATTTTTAGTGTGACGTGAGCAAAAAAAGTTTGAGCATCACTACTCTAGACTAGGGGTTCTCAACGTGGGGTAAGCAGTAAAATTTTTGGGGCTACGCCAAAAGTCGCTAGCGCTCAAAAGTCGCTAGATCTAGTAACAAAGTATATACTATAGTTATAGTTATGCTACAATTATAGTTTTTCTATCTATACAAGAGGTACGCCAGTTACATACACATTTCCAGGGGGTACGTGGAGCATAAAAGGTTGAGAACCACTGATCTAGACTAACATAAAGAGTAAAATAAAATATAAGTATTATGGCGCTTCAAACATACGATAGATATTTAAATTATAGATAAATTCTTCTAAAACACATTTTTAAGTGAAAAAACTAAGTTTAATCTTTTTACCTTCTAAGTTAACAATTTTTTTTTTGTAAAGGGAAAAATAAATATTTCGCGTTCATTCTTCTCTCTGTAAAGTCATACATCAAGAGTAATATTTTACCTTATGTATTGGTGTACCCCAAAAATCATTCCAGAAGAGGTTGTAAAGAGGAGTAGAGGGCCGGAGGTCTTTATTGTCTCGGACTGCGGACATATCGTCGAAGACAAATCCACACTCCAGGGCATTGTGATAGCAGATGCAGGCGGCCGCTACGACTAGGACGTAGTGCACGGGGCGAACTTTCTCTTCCATTGCTAGCTGAAGAGAAAGAGAGGAAAAAAAAGTTGACATTAAAAAACTATTGCAAGTAAAATATGCAGCAGAGAAGATCGAGGAAAAAGACAAAGGAAAAAACTTTCTAAACCCTTTTTCTATATGAATAAATACATGTATAACTGAGTGAAAACTCTCTTTCGAAATTCTTTCTTGAAGCTTTTTTTCAAAATTCGAAAGCGTTTCTGTGAGGAAAAGAAATGCAATAAGATAGAAACGAAACTGAAAAGGGGGATAAAGCTTTTTGAAAGAGTAAGAACGAATCTTCATCAGATGCAAACTTTTGTTTTCAGGAAAGGTAATTGTATTTTATTGTTATTTCAACTGAATTTGCGATATCATAAGTGTGAAAACTGGGGACACAGTTCAAGTGAGGATTGGGTTATTTCTCTTAAAAGATACTATTTTTTTAATTGCTGCACACTAAATTAATCGACAGGTTGCAAGAACTCCCAAAGTTCAGGGCAAGATAGAAAAAGTACACTTACTGGACGACAGTTGTCATTGGATGAAAAGAGCATCAATCAAAGTAATCGAATGAATTAATTTTTCTTCTTGGGGATATTATGACTCTTCTGCACACGGATCAACAGCTTAACGATCCATCCGACGAATGGTGCCGTTCACAACCTTAACAATGTCTACGATCCAGTGTCCTCTTTTCCTTATCGGGAGTAGGACATCGGGGAGAGGAACAAATTTTAAATCCGTCAGTTTTTGCGATTCGAACTTGAGAACCTAAAATTTGAGGCCTGATACGCTACCGACTGCATCAGGTCTCAAAAAGTCGTAGGAGTAGAGACTGCATAAATTTACTCCTACAGCTCAGAGATTGTCAGTTAAAGTAGGAATAGAAAACTAATAGCATCTTTATTTGCTGTTATCCGTATAAATGGCATTTAAAACAAACGGAAGAGAAGATTTACAGCATTCTTGAAAAGAAATAAGATCTACCTAACACATAAGGCAATATCTGTCAACTTTTCTTTTCAGTACAAATATCAGAATTATTTTAGTTTGTTTGTTTTTTATTTCTTTCAACAGACCTGGATGGCGACAAATTATAATCGTTAACTTTTCACTATATTTTGATTATATTCATTTGAAGAAATTAACTGTGTAATTGTGTCTGCGTGCTACCCTTACATACAACACAGTTTAATTTTATGAATGGAAGGGCAATTTTTTATCTCGAGTCGAAACTTCATATCAAAAATTTGAGATATTCAGTGGTTTTTCAACCTAAGGCCAAGATCAACTGAATGTTATTGGTGAGGTGGGAATTAGCTCAGTCGGCAGCGCGCCATCTTGTACACTGCAGTTCCCAGGCTCGAGTCCCAAGGTGCGTGCATTGAGAAAATTTTCTCTGCTAACTCCAGTTCTATCTTCGATGAGAAAAGCGATACCGATGGATTTGGAATGACCATCGTCTTTCGGATCGGAGCCTATGCCGTGGGGCAGTGTGCAAGAGAGTGATATCATATGCTCGTTAAAGAACACGCTGGATGGATTTAACAGGAGGCTTCCATATGTCTCCTAACTGCTCTTCAATGGATTAATAACAGCCCCTCCCCAACATTCTCTAAGCCTTTGAGGTCTTTGTCACATGGCTATTTAGCTCATCGTGTTCAAATGTTCCCCTCAGAGGCAACACAACAACAAGCTCTTTTAGCAGATTATTTGCAATTAATTGGAATTTTACAGAACAACACAAGCTCAAATACCTCATTGCTTAAATCGAGTTCACTTTTCATTGCATGTTTACGGATAACTAAAATATATATTCAGTAGTAAAGAATCACAGGATAAGTCCTGTAGACATGGAACTCATGAAATAATGAGCTGAAAAAAATTCGATTTTGCCATGAGTGGGATTCGAACCTACGTCTCCAGGAAGCATGCCTGTTATGCTAACCACTACACCATCAATGGCTAACCTTTTCTCAGCTTAGTGATCTTATAAGCTTTTTGGATTTTATTTATTTGATTCGCACTAGTGACGTCATTTATCCAGGAAGTGGACAACTCTGTTGCCTCTTTAGAGATGGAATTAATATTTGTCACTCACGCTCAGAGCGTTAAATCAATAATTCAGTAGTAAAGAGTCACAGGATATGTCTTGTAGACATGGAACTCATTAAATGATGAGCTGAAAAAATTTTGGTTTTGCCATGAGTGGGATTTGATTCAAAAGGTTAGCCATTGATGGTGTAGTGGTCTAGCATAACAGGCATGTTTAATGCAGACGAGGGTTCGAATCCCACTCATGACAAAACCAAATTTTTTTCAGCTCATGATAAAGTATATATATTCTTATTTGAGATCATTAAATCACAAAAAAGACTATATGTGGCAAAAATGAGTTACAGAAGTGTTTTATTATAGCAAGCATTTATGAATCATATCGAAACAATACACGAAATAAAAAGAAATTTACACTGAGAGAAAAAATAAAACACAAATCGAAACACAATGAGTCGAATATTCTTTGCATTTCTTAGATATTACTGAAAAAAATTTCAAACTTGAAAGGATGAATCAAATGGTAATATAAATAATAAAGAGACTTAAAAACATCGTTGCAAATTTTTAGCTACCTTTGTTTGACCACACCGTGGGCGAATTTAAAATAACCAAATAGATAATGAATAAACTTTTTTAATTAATAATGCAATTAATATACAATAAACAAGTAAAACCTGAATTATTCTTCATTTTATGTACAATTGGACTAACTAAACTAATGGCTAATTGCTATTGTACATCTTTAAATAACAAATCATCATCATCATCATCATCAAGAAGCCATGAGCTACGGAGGTCCAACCAGACCATGCAATTTAGTTTTCCAAGCAAGTCTGTCCTGAGCTATATCTACTGCATCTGGCCACTGCACACCAATTCTAACAAGGTCCAGTTTGACATTGTCTGCCCACCGCATCCTAAGTCTACCCCTCCTTCTGAGGCCTTTAGGCACACTGTTCATAACCTTATTCGCCAATCTATAATTATCCATACGGGCAACATGGCCAAACCAGCGGAGTCTCTCTCTGCACAATATGCTGCTTAAAGGAGGTTGCAGACTCCTTTGCCTAACCTCATCATTACTTATAAAGTTAAACCACCTAATACCCAAGATACTGAGTAAGCATCTAGAATCAAAAGCATCTAGTTTCCTGTTATCTTGTTTACAAAGTGTCCAAGTTTCACTACCATAACTAACCCTAGAAAGAACCAAACTATTATACAGTCTAATTTTAGTCTTTACGTGTATATGCCTATTTCTCCACAATCTCCATAGATTCTTAAAAGTCCCTGCAACAATCCCTATTCGTCTGTTAATCTCATGCCGCACATCACCATTATCTGTTACATAGCTCCCAAGATAATTAAACTGTGACACCTGCTCAAGATTGCAACCATTTAGATTAACTGAATCACAACCTGCCTGACCAATTTTCATCACTTTAGTTTTCTCTCTGTTTATAACCAAACCTACTCTACTACCAGTTTCACCAACACCTCGAAAGAAAGAGTTCATCTCATCAACATCATTTGCCAAAATGGCTAAATCATCAGCATAATCTAAATCAGACATTTTCGTATCTCCAGTCCATTTAAGGCCAAATTCTTTCCCTTGAAATGAATTTCGCATAACATAATCAATAACCAAGCTAAAGAGAAAAGGAGACAAAATGCACCTTTGTCGAACACTAGAAGTAATGTTAAACCAATTGCTACAAGACTTACCAACTCTCACACACGACTCAGTGTTATTATAGAGAGCTTTCATTATGTTAACTAACTTGTCTGGTATACCATATGATCTCACAATCAACCACAAATTATGACGATCAACAGAGTCGAAAGCCTTTTTGAAATCAACAAAGCTAGCAACCAAATGTTTCTGAAACTCTAAACATTTCTCAAGAATCTGCCTAAGTGAAAATATCTGATCCACACATCCCCTACCACTTCTGAATCCACATTGCTCATCACGCAATTGATTGTCAATCAGATTCTTAATTCTATTAAACACAATCATGGAAAGAACTTTGCCTTGAACAGAAAGTAGGCTGATACCTCTATAGTTATCACAAGAACTGCGATCACCATTTTTAAAAATAGGGATAATAATCGCTCTGATAAAATCTTTAGGAACCATGCCTTTATCATAAAAGATATTCAGAATTTCAGTCATCCAAGTGGTAACCGAAAAATTCCCAGCTCTAAGCATTTCCGTAGTAATTTCATCTACCCCTGGGGATTTATTTAGTTTAAGTTTAGAAACAGCCAAACTAATTTCAGACTGTGATATAGGGCAAACATTAAAGCCACCAATGCATCTGTCATCATTACAAACAATGGGAGTAGAACTAACCACATTGTTTAGAACATCACTGAAATGCTCAGCCCACCTAGCGATGGCAGAATCCTCACCTTCTATAACCTTACCTTGTTTATCCTCCAATCCCTGTATACCTGTCCGTTTTCTACCACACAAAACATTACCTCTCTGGTACAGCTCTCTGCTGTTGTGCTGTCTACCTGCTTCCTCGGATGTGTCAGCCAGGCCATCAAGCCAAAGATTCTTTTCAGCAGCTAACTGATCCTTTACACATTTATTAAGCTCTCTGTAATGCTTTCTATTAGGACTATTAGGGTATTGATTAAAGACATTGCTGCAGTTCTTTCTTTCTGAAATAAGCTCAAGTGCCTTATCACTCAAATAATTCTGTCTCCTCTGCTCCTTTTTTCCTAAAAGAGTACTGCTAGTTTCCAAAAAAGCCTGTTTAAAATGGCCCCATTCTTCCTCAACTTCAGTAGTAAGCAAACCATGACTGTTATAAAGACTAAGTAACCTATCATGGTAAGCTTTAGCTATAACAGGGTCTTTCAGAGCTTCAGTATTAAAGGTAAAATTTTTAACCCTAGCAAAACACTTTTTAAATTTAAGTTGCAAGACACTTTTAACAAGATAATGGTCAGATCCAATTTCAGCTCCCCTATATGACCTTGTATTCCTAACAGAACTAACCCATTTGCTGTTAATTAATATATAATCAATCATATTCTTTTGCAGCCCATCAGGTGAAACCCATGTGTATTTACGTATGTCGCGTTGTTTGTAATACGTGTTAGTTATTCTCAAACCATCGAGTTTACTTCCATGTAGGAGACGTTGCCCATTGACATTGCAGCAACCAATACCAAAAGGGCCTATCAGTCCTCCCAACTTACCTTCCTCCAATATCAACTTTGGCATTGAAGTCACCTGGAACAAGGGTAATATCTCCTTTCTTGACAGAATTCAAAATATCCTAAAGTTGTCTGTAAAACCTATCTTTCTCATCCTCAGTGGGGGCATAACAGCGGATAACATTCAAGTCTTTAACGCTTGTCTGAAGTTTTGCTGTAAGAAACCTTTCATTAATGCACTCATATCCCAGAAGAGCATCACTAGCGTGTCTGCTAAGAAGCAGACCCACGCCTTGGTGATGCTTATTGTAGTCCCTCCCTGGAAAGAGAAATTTAAGATTATTTTTAAGATTCTGACCTTTATCTGTCCATCTGGTCTCTTGCAAGCCGAGAATATCTAAATTATAATGGTGGAATTCTTGTGTGAGGACATCAAGAGAAAAAACTCTGTGCAGAGTCCTCACATTCCAACCACCTATGGAGAGAAAATGGTTAGTGGGATGTTTAAAGAAACTATCTTTATTGAGAGAGGAAATGGGGGACAATCGCAGACATGGGGCAAAGACCCGTTCCACCACTACTAAAGGCTGAAGCCATCTACACTGGAAGACTTCTTCCAATGTAGAATTTGACGATGCCAATAGAAGCAAAGAGTTCAGGTGCCTGCGATGACCTCTGCTCAGGATTATCCACCAACTGATAAACATATCCTGCGAATCTATTCACTTGGGGCTGTCAACCCACAAACAAACAGAAAACACAGCGGAAGATTTTCCCTCCACAGAAGCCCACCAGTGCAGCAAATTCAGGATCCATAATCAAGCTCAGAGCCATAATTCTGTTCAGGTTGGTATATATGGTCAGCACTAGACCCTGTGTGGTTGACCACTCCTCAGCAGGGTAGAAAAAAAAAATAAAAGTAGCCATAGTTGTCCAGATCAGTAGGCCACACTAATCTGGCAGCCCACCGCTTCCGTTCACTTCCACAAGAGAGTATCTCTTTTGAAAGGTACTAGCGGTCTGCACCACGAGAAGGCTGTGTCGGACATTAGGTGCTAGGTCAGGCCGGTTCTATGCATCATCGCAGGGGATTGGTGCATAGCTCTCCTTCCAGTGACTACCTATCTACCATTTATAGACCAAAAAAAAATATAAAATACCAAAATAAAATATGAATATCAAATACCAAAAGAATATAACATTCGAAAGTTGAAATGCAAAGTTTTCTAAATAACAAATCATAGATTCAACTCTTACAAAAAAAAAATCAACGTCACTTATTACGCGAAATATTAAATAGGGACAACATTCCTTTAAGCAACAAAATTAACTCTGATGCTTCGCACAAACAAACTATTAAACTTAATACAACAGTCAAAGCCAACACACAAGTCACTCAAGCAACTTCTCTATTTCTCTAAAACTCTTTTCAAACTAATAAAATCTGTTCCATTCCAAGCACGACGTTTTTCCAAGGTATGTGTCATATCTCGTGATACAATAATCACGTTTTCAATTGTTACACGTGACCAAACTGTTTCAATATTTAACATCCTTTGCGGTAAAAAGATGTTGCAGCATTTTCTCATGCAACTTGATTAGCGCACTTGGCTTGTGATTAAAGGGATCTGGATTCAAAGACCCCGTGAAAGGTATGAATATTTCTTTTCTGTATCGTTTTTTTTCTTCTTCTGATGATGATGATCCAAATCTCCAAATTGAATATTCTTATGTTCTGGAAAACTCCCGAACACAAACTCCTTCAGTGAAACTTTCTGTGACCATATTTAATTATATCTTTATATTTTATTTTTTTTATTTTTTTTCATTTTTGTTTCATTCATTTTTTTATTATTATCTTTTTTCCATTTTTTTCATATCATTTTTATATATTAATATTTTTTTCTTATGAGAATTTTTTTTTATAATGAGTCAAACAACCAACAGATCTTAAAAAGGCCAACAGATAATTGTAACAAATTATTTTGTTTGCATTTTTGATTGGTTCAAGAATGTTTTTAAAGTCAAAAGTTGTAATATTTAATTGATTTAATTTTGTAAAGTATATATTCCGTTCTAATGTATATTTGTTACAATGAAATAAAATGTGTTCTAAATTTTCATATATTGAGCATCTATCACAAACAGGATTATCAGATTTTTTCATCCTATAAAGCAGTGATTTCCATCCCTTGGCCGAGTGGTTAGCGCGCTTGGCTACTGAACTAAGGGACCTGGGTTCGAGCCCCGGGTAAGGCACGCTGTGTGTGTCGTTTTTCTGCTGAGGTCCTGCCATCCTCTCAGACCTTCTACTATGGCATATAAACTGACAGGCTCCTGTCAGACCTCTGTGGCAAGCAGCTGCTTGAGGAGGTATTTATTTATTTTATTTTTTTTTATTTAAAGCAGTGATTTAGTTACAGCAGAGTTGTTTTTTATTTTTAGAAATAGGTTTATTTCTCTTTTTTTTAAGCCATATTCATTAAACTTATTAATTTTATTACATATTTTGTATCTGTGTGTATTGCTTGCATTAGAATAATACCAATTTTGAATATCATTTATTAACTGTTTTTTGCTTTGCTTTTTGTGAATGAATATGAGAAAGGGGGTTTCTAATTTGGGTTGATATTGTTTTCTTTTTTGGCTAATTTATCTACAATTTCATTGTGTTTGATTCCAGAGTGTGATGGTAACCATTGTATATGTATAATATTTTGTTGTGCAATGTCTTGTTTTATTAATATTAAAATGTCATTAATAAAGATTTTAAAATTGCTTTTAAGAGGATTGTTATATAGAGCTTCTATTGATGCTTTGCTGTCAGTAAAAATAACTATATTTTTATTCTCAAATTTAAAGGCCCAATTGATTACCAAATTTATAGCTGATAGTTTTGCAATAATAATTGGATAAAGAGTAGTAAATTTAAAAAAGTGTTCATAATTTTCAACAGGGCACCAAAAGGTATTCCCTTCCTCACAGGTCTCTATGGTGTAGTAAACTGCTAGGCTCCTGTCAGACATCTTAAAGGGTAATTTATTTATTTTGGAATGTGAAAAAGAATTTAGATTTCATGTTCAGCAAGAGGTTTCTTAGAAAAAATTTCATATGGTGTGTAGATTATTTAAAATCTATTTCCAATGTCAGTATCATGATTTCTATTGAAAAATGAGAGTGTGATCATCTATGTAAATATTTATATATATTTCGTAGTTATAATCTAAAATATAACAGTATTTATGAAACCACACTTTACATCATTATCTCTATCTATTTACAATTCATATTTTTTTAATAAAATGGCAAATAGTTTATGTAGCCAAGCCAATATGTGTTTAAAAAACGATCGTAAATGAGCTTTCTTAAAAAACGTGTACTGAACCAAAGATCTGTTTTCCCCATTAGGCTACATTTGTTACTTGAAACTCACTCGCGAAGTCTCCTTCATTAAAACGACACCCTTCTTGTATGCTGAATACCCTCGTAAACCATCACATTCTCAGGTGTTTCCATTCTATGCAATACAAAGGCTTCCTGTTCCTCCTGTAATTTGAATATGAGCGAATAATGTGGAGACTACTTCCCGCCATGAGAGGCGTGAGACATGTATCAGGTGACACCATGCTGGATGGTGAGTTATTAGTCGATTACGAAGCATCATTGTCTCGGCTTTTGACGATGCGATTAGCCTCATGATTTTAAATATGTCAAAACACTATTACGTGCGCAAAAGAGTGCGTCTTATCCGCCTCTTCATCTCGCAGTGATGACCACTAACACTCAGGCAATTAAAGAGAACGAAAGGAGAAAGTGGTCATCACTGTGAGATGAAAAGAACCGAAGAAGAACACTCACGTGATTTAGGAGAACAAGTTGCACCCGAAGTCGAAATGCTTCGGATTACATTTCAGAATTCCAGAATATTCTCCCTAAGCAAAATTATTTAATTTTTGAATAAATGAGTAACCTCCGATATTTATACTGTCCTACCTATTCCTTTCATAATCTTCGTATATACACAGATAGATTAATAGCCTCATAAACACTAGAGAAAGGCCTCTTATATACAGAGAAACTAATGGATAGCCTCTTATAAGCTTAAAGAATGGAATGGATAGCCTCTTATATGCATAGAGAAAGGAATGGATAGCCTCTTATTTGCATACAGAAAGGAATGGATAACCTCTTATATACATAGAGAAAGGAATGAATAGACTCTCACATAAAAAAAAGAATGAATAGCCTGATATATTCATACAATAAAGAATGAGTAGTCTCGTGGAGCAAAAAAGTAGTAAACTCATATATGCATAGAGAAAGAGTTCACGGAACTGAAGTTCTGAGAATAGGATGGAAATCCTTCTATACGGGAAGGTGTGCAGTATTACTGTTGTGAATTTTCTAGCCTCCATAACTCTTTAAATGCTTAAGGAATATTATTTAAAACCGAGATTTACATATATATGATTATGATCTTTTATTTATCTTCAGTGACATTTTCCCATTAAATGATAATTTTATAAGTGATACAGTTTCGAAGTTAGATTTCCTTTCACATAACACTGAAATTATCTAATATTTTGATAGGACAGTATATGCACAAAGAAATGAATATTCAAGGTGACATATGCACTAACAAAGTAATGTGTAAACTCAGGGCCGAATCTATGCGGGTCAAAGGGAGCCATGCCTTGCCCCTTTGAGAATGCCAGTAACGGTAATGGAGGCTAAAAGTTCAGAATGTGATGCATATTTCAAGCAGTTTTCAAGATATTGTTTTTTTTTTAAGTACATCTAAACTGGAGAGGAAAATGTTATAAGGCAATGGAAATCCAGTCTCTTATGTGCAATTGATCTCTTTTGTTGCGATCTTATGCAACCACGACACTACCTGGTTAACGAAAAGCCGTGCTTATCTAGAGCCGGGGGCAAGGAATACGCCCTATAGGCGCACCTCAACCCCAGTCTCACATGGCAGCAGTCCTATAGAAGGAAAGCTGACCACCGGAGAAAACCTAACTTTAATCTGTTCCCCGGTTAGCCATGAACAAGGATATATAGATCCAAGTTCGCTCGGCGTCCGGGGTGGACCTCTCTTATGTGCAATGGAAATCCAATCTACACCGAAGAGCCAAAACATTACGATCAGCGCGTCATTTTGCAAATCGAAACAACTGCAAGTAACCGACGGCGCTTGTGAAGTCATGAAACGGTATAAATAACCCCTGAGTATGTTTAGGGGGCACACGCACTTAGGCCGTGATTCGTTTACATTTGTCAAATCCAAGGCAAATTCCCGGACCCACATCCAAATTAACAGACATTTGCAATATCGAAAACTGAGATAATTTTACAGTTAACAAAAACACAACATTTATTAACAAATTAATGTTCAGATATTTTACACACAACTAGTTTCCACTTTTGGGACAATTTCAACAAGCACCTCTGGCGCGGCCCTTTCCAAGGGTTGGGTTGTTTTACCTCTGAGCGGTACTTTTTTTGCACACAATGGGCTAAATGGCCAGGTCACATGGACCCCGAAGGCTCAGAGAAGGTTGTGGGAGGGGACCCACTGGAACAGCTGTTGGGAGACAGATGGTAGCCTCTCGTCAAGGCCATCCAGCGTGTTCTTTAACGTGCACAGGGTATGGCTCTCCCGCACATTCTTATTCCCGTAGGTGGGTAGGAAGGGGCCCCAGTGCATTGCTTTGCCCAGGGGCCTACAATACTGTTAAGACGGCACTGCCATTTAGTCCACTGGGTACAAGAAAAGTGCCAATAGAAATAAAACATCCGAAACCTCAAGTCCTTAGTACCAAACTTCAATTTGAAATGGCGGGGGTGGCTCGGTCGGTAGCGCGCCAGGCTCATAATCTGTAGTTCCCAGGTTCGAGTCCCAGCTGGGGCAGCGTTGAGATTTATCTCCGCAAAATTCCCCGCCCTGCCCACGATCAGTAGGGGACACCGGTGGGCTTGGAAAAGCCGCCGTCCGTCTGATGGGATGTTAAGCCGTGGCTCCGTGTACGGGAGAGCCATACTCTGTACACGTTAAAGAACACTCTGGATGGCTTGACGGGAGGCTACCATCTGTCTCCCAACAGCTGTTCCAGTGGGTTCCCTCCCACAACTTTCTCTGAGCCTTTGGGGTCCATGTGACCTGGCCATTTAGCCCATGGTGTGGGAAAAAAGTGTCGCTCAGAGGTAAAACAACCCAACTCAATTTGAAATACCCAATGTTCTTTCGATCAAAGATTTTCATCTGATCCTAAATGGAATAAATCATCCTCTTCTTCTCTTTTGAGCTTCCGGGTTTTTTGTATCTTGACCAATTAGATCATTAAGTAACAAAATGAAATCTGTCTCAGAGATGAAATTACATAGTCCAGTCGTTTACGCATGATAAGAGATTTTTTTTCTTGATTCCTGTTACGCGTAAGATTCAGATGGAACGTTGTATGAAGATCAAATTTTGCTTTCGTGACGTAAAATGTTGAAAGACAACGGATTCACAAAATCCGAAAATTTATGTTTTATAATGCGATTAAGAAGTAGCTTGAAGTGTTAATAAAAATAATGAAATCAATACCAAAGACCGGCGTGAACATTGTGGCCTGATCAGAAATATCGAAACTAACAGTTTTAGAGAAGTAGGACTGTAACTTTTTACATTTTTTTTATTAAATTACTAACGTCTCATACTGAAATTTATTTGCAAAGAGGTATTTAACGATTATATTTTTTCATTAGATAGATTCGTTTTTGACGATCTGTCCGCCTCAAAACAGGCCAGCAAATTACTCATATTGATGTGAAAGAAAAGTAGTGCTAAGAATCACATAGCTGAGCCATTAAATTCGTCAGCTGAGAGGTGTAATGTTGTATGCAAGAGACCTTTATACAACTCGGAGCGAGTGCCTTTTGTAAGCGAACGTGGCATGAGCGGAAATGTAAACAAGCGCAGTGACCAAATGAACAAAGCTGCCAACAACTCATAACAAAGTGGCAGTGAACGAAACGCCTTCGAGCAGTTCTTTGTTGCGTTGCATAGGCTTTGTGAAGCAATAATGCAAGCTGACAGTAACTCATTCACCTGACACAGACAGAATGGGAGACCGATGCTAATTTAGAAACGAAAGCGGGATAACTCGGACAATATTGAATTCCAGTATTCCAAGCAAGCAAATCGTGGAATGCGTGCTGAGTCTGATTGTCAATAGCTCTGTTGGTTGGGCGGCTGATTTTCTATTTACAATTGTATGTTAAGTTTCTTTCAGTAAATTGAAACAACCACCATATTAAAAGAGAACAATGTCATTTTTTATAGCTAAACTAACGCATTTGGTATTTTCCGAAAGTAATTTAATTGGATATCTGCATTAGAACACAAAGTCAATTAATAGAAAATTTGCCATTGCTTATTTTCTTTTTGAAAAAATTATGAGAAAGAGTTGCATTTAATTAAGTTATATTATCAAGTGAGTTATTAAATGCATCTTCTCAATTTATTTGTCACCATTTTATTGGATTATATAAGCAACTATGTTGTTTTCTTATTTATAAATTTAGTGGCGTACCCAGAAATTTCAAATAGGGAGGTTGACATCTATGTGTTCTGATATTGGGAGCTTCTGGCATGCTTCATTATCTGGATTTAGGGATTTCCTTAAAAATGTATGTTATTAGGCCTTCAAGGGGATTATAGCCCCCTTGAATTATAGTCCCCCACCCTGCCGTATAAATTTGCTACTGCAAAAAGCCTGACGTTCACGAGGCTGATGTACTCGAGATGGAAAGGGAGGAGGAATTGCTGAAAACATTTTCTCCCTAGTTACAACTTCAAATAAAGAAATGAACCTTAAAATATGTCCATATATGTGAGTTTTCGTTTCAGTTCCCGCTTCTGCCTAGATATCATGCATGTGTTACGTAAAACTGTCTTAGCTGAATCTTATCTCCAAGGCAATTACGTACAACGTGTTTTGCATGGGCAATTACGTACAACGTGTTTTGCATGGGCAATTACGTACAACGTGTTTTGCATGGGCAATTACGTACAACGTGTTTTGCATGGGCAATTACGTACAACGTGTTCTTCATAGGCAATTACGTACAACGTGTTCTTCATAGGCAATTACGTACAACGTGTTCTGCGTTGCAATTACGTACAACGTAGGCAATTACATAGACAATTACGTACAACGTGTTCTGCGTAGGCAATTACGTACAACGTGTTCTGCGTAGGCAATTACGTACAACGTGTTCTGCGTAGGCAATTACGTACAACGTGTTCTGCGTAGGCAATTACGTACAACGTGTTCTGCACAGGCAATTACGTACAACGTGTTCTGCGTAGGCAATTACGTACAACGTGTTCTGCGTAGGCAATTACGTACAACGTGTTCTGCACAGGGAATTACGTACAACGTGTTCTGCGTAGGCAATTACGTACAACATGTTCTACACAGGCAATTACATACAACATGTTCTGCATACGATATTAGGTACAACATGTTCTGCATTGGAAATTACATACATCATGCTCTTCCTAGGAAATTACGTACATCATGCTCTACATAGGCAATTACGCACATCATGCTCTGCAAAGGCAATTACGCACATCGTGCTCTGCATACGCAATTACGCACATCGTGCTCTGCATACGCAATTACGCAATCGTGTTCTGCATAAGTGTACGTCATGGGAAATTACGTAGGCAATTACGTACGTCAGGCTTCGCATAGACAATTACCTATATCAGGCTGTGCCTAGACAATTACCTACATCATGCTGTGCATAGGCAATTATATACATGAGGCGCTGCACTATGCAGTCAATTATACAGTCATCGCTATACTCTGTAGGCAATTAAATGCATTATTTTTATGCCACGTAAGCAGTTACAAATATCATTATTCACCATAAAGTCAATAAGAGTGTCACCCGTGCAGTGTATTGCAGTTGAATACATTATTAATTTATTAAGTATGCAGTTACGTAAACCATCTCTACACTTTGTAGGAAGATACACTCACTATGCGCACACTGTGTAAGCAATTGCTTTCAAGATCTGTGCATAGCATAGGCAGCCGTGTACGCCATCTGCGTACTGAGTATTCATTTACCTAATCCTTTCTCTCCTGCGTGGATCTCTTATGCGTGGGTAATTATGTTCACTCTCCATCACGAAGGGAATTATTTGGCATATTTACACCTCATAGTCAGTTACATACTTCATACTTACACAACAAAATCTCAACTCTACGCAGTGTAGGCAGTTTTATGAGATTTATGCATCACTTAGGCAATTACGTAAAATGTCATCTCTACACTATAGACAATTGTGTATAACATTTCGTTACGTATGAAGTTACTTACATCATTTCTACACTTCGCAAGCAATTACGTACGTCACTCTACATAGAATGAGAGGTTGCTTATGTCTTATGTCTTCTACTGTATACACCACATAAGTAATACATACAACATATATACGCCACATAAGAAGTTATGTACATTACTATGCACCAAATATACAGTTACATTCGACGATAAAAATTAAACCTTCAAACCCATTAGGAAAGTGGTTTCAAATAAGAGGCCCGCGAAGTCCATTTGTGCGATCCATAAACAATACGTTCTATCATATTCATGGAGAATACAAATGAAATTTAGGTTTATAATTTGGTATTCAAATAATGTAACACTTCATTAACAAAACGGAAATATAAGTAATTATGCTTTGCTTATTATTGCTTAAAGCACAATACACCCTGATATTGATTGAGAATTCATTGATTTGGCTCCTACACGATTTAGTTTGAAACTCTTGTACTAGGCTATCCGAAAGATTTAAATAACCAACACCAAGACCAAGTCAAGTCAGCACTAGAGACTACGAAGTTAATTACTCCTTGGAGAGTGGGGGGGGATAAAAATTGGCCATAGATGACCAAATCCAAATATTAAACTGACCTGGCACCCCCCTGTCTTCGATTTCCCTCCAAAAGAGAAAATATATCCTTTGAATGACACGGTAAGGTGGAGTCGGATTTCCTGTGCTACTTCTATCCAGGTTTGTGCATCGTCACAGGGTATTGGTACACAATTCTGCGTCCAGTGTATGGTTAATTGCTATTTATACTCAGATCATAATTATGTCGATCATCTACATGCTGTTCAGGAATATGCTTCCTACAATGCTGAGAAGACGAAGATTTAGCTTGGTACAATTAAGCGAAAAGGCTGAGGGAGAAAAAGTCCGTTCGTCCTCCTTTACCGAGTTATGATGGATTGCGGAAATTTATGTCATAATACAACCATCGAGAGAACGAGATCAGATCGGGAGGGTGATAACTTCTTCATCAGAATCGTCGGAGCCAGGTTTTCTATTAATTATATGGAATGGAATAATGCATGTTAGTTGTGATAACACTTCAATGAAATAAACAAATTGCATTTGTTGTTGTGTAATAAATATTTGATGGCTGGTAAAAATAAATGAGCCGTCCCGTGGCCGAGTGGTTAGAACGCTTGGCTACTGCTCTAAGGGACCTGGGTTCGAGCCCCGGGTAAGGCATGGATGAATGTGTCGTTTTTCTGCTGAGGTCCTGCCATCCTCTCAGATCTCCTACTATGGCATATAAACTGTCAGACCTCTGTGGCAAGCAACTGCTTGAGGGGGTATTTTTTTTATTTTTTAAAAATAAATGAAAAAAAAACTGTTTAAAGTAACAAAATAAGATTTTTAAGATGACAATTAGAGATTCTTAAAAGAACTAAACCTCTTTTATTCGGAATTACGAAACTAACGGGAAGGTTCTTTACAAAAAATGGGGAATCCAATTCTACTTTGCAAAATAAAGTTTTCAATCCAAATAGTAGAAGACGGCATTCCATTGTCTTCCTTTATTTCTCCTCACCTGAACTAGCTGAATTTAGACAAGTGTGGCACCACTGTTTCAGAGGGGAAGCAGTTGACTCAGCAGATATTGCGTCAGGCTCGTAATCTATAGTTCCCATGTTCGAGTCCCAACTGTACAAGCATTGATATTTATTTCGGCTAACTCCAACCTGCCCTCGATGAGAAAAGTGACACCAGATGGCATTAGAAAATTAGTGGTCCGCTGAATGAAACATTAGGAAGTGGCCAGTGTGCAGTAGAGTCATATCCTTTCCACATTAAAGAAAACCCTGGATGGATTTGACGGAAGGCTAACAATTTGTCTCCTAAAAGTTATTTAGTGAATTTCCTTCCCCCTAGGGGCGGGGAAGTCCCAGTTAGTAGCGCGCCGGGCTCGTAATATTTAACTCCCAGGACAGGAATTTATCCCCGCAAAACTCCTCGTCCTACCATCGGTCAGCAGGGGACGCTGATGGGCTTATGAAGGCCGCCGTCCATCGGTGGGTCGTTAAGCCGTGGTCTCGTGTGCGGGAGAGCCATACTCTGTGCACGTTAAAGAACACGCTGGATGTCTTTGACGGGAGGCTATCACCTGTCTCCCAACAGCTGTTCCAGTGGGTCCTCTCCCCCCCCCCAACCTTCTCTGAGCCCTCAGAATCCTTATAACCAGGTCATTTAGCCCATTATGTGAAAAAAAACTGTACCTCAGAGCTAAAACAACCGAATAGTTTCAAACCTAGAGATAACTAATATAGGAAAACAACACAGTAGTGAACATCCATTTTGTGAATAACATGTGAGCGTGATAAGCTGTTGGGAGTTGGACTTCTTTGCTTAAGCGGATGCTGTCCTCAAATAAATGAAGTAAATGCCATTCGTAAACATGGCAGTAAACTTCCGTTTGTTGTAAGGAATCTTCACGTTGAGTTGAGTTCTTTTTAAAATTCTCCGATTGGAGTTGTAAAATTCTTACTGCTTTGTGGTATTATTCTTCTTTTGTGGAAAGGATATTTCGTTGATTTTAGATTTCGATTCGATATTTCATCTCGTTAGTAAGATTGCGGTTGCACTTTGGATTTTCTAAAAAAATCGTTAATAGTTTCAGTTTACTTTCGTAAGACATACGTCTTACCACTGTATCAGAATAACATTAGTTTTGAATATCAAAATAACTATCAGGATTCCTAGCACAATGAATTCATTCCAAGAACTTCAACGAAGACACCAATACATTCACAATTTTGTTCACTTTGGTGAAATTATGAGTGTGATTAATTTCAGTTTAACAACCTATATGGAATGTAAAGAGACATCTATTAAATTAAAAAAAAGCCTAATATCATCTCAGGCATTTAAATGGGAGCCTAACTCGCCAAATCGGAAGACTAGTAATGCAAAGATCATCTCAAGCTACTGCTTATCAATAATGATCTCGCAGAAGTCAGCTTGAATCCCCAGAGAAGAAGTGCGATTTGGGAGATACCTCACCAGAGCTCACTAGAGAGACAACAGAAAGTACCAATAGCAACTGGAGAGTATGAGACCGTGCAGTTGGTTCAATGGTTCTCAGATATCGTAGATCAATGACTCATCAGTAAATAACCTGTTAACCTATGAACTATCGAAGCATAAACTGCGCATCTCGTAGTCTTCCCGTAATCTCTTCAGTTGCCCTTATGCTAGGACACTGGAACGTTATGTCTTAACACGGAATATATACTAAATCGTGTTCTTTTCTGCAGAGAATGTATTTATAGTCAGTGCATATTCATATTGAAACTACTATAATAATAAAGGGTCAGCCAACACATAATTATTTATAGTAGAGCAGTGCCTCAAATAGTTGTTTTTTGTTCGAAAGATTTGGACAATCGAGTAGTTGCGCTATTACCGTTATTAGGCAGAGGCCTGCCGAGTGAATTTAGCCGGCAGTGTGCATTTCCTGATAAGCAAGTGGCGGAAACAGGTCGTAAAACAGCACTAAACAATTGCAGAGCTTGCGTTTTGCTTCGCCACCTTCCGTCCCATAACCCTTTCTTCGACTCTCCTCCGTCAGCTATCCCGGGTCATTCTACATCTGCTGATCCATTGTGTTCGTCTCCGATGCCTCGTGCTCCTCCGCACCTAGTCAAAAGGCCGGAAATGAAAACTTTAACGTTGCCAACTTATCGCAATCGCCATCAGAACCAGCATCCATCGCCCTTGCTGCTGCTGCTAACTGATGAATGAGAGCTGTTCCTTCTCCTTCCTTCTTCAAGTGAACGCTTCACGACTCAACCGTCTATTCAGCAGAGGCGGGAGGCTGGAGACACCACTAAAGCGAGAGACCTTCCTTTGCCCTTTGCCACTTCACCTGCTTCGTTGTTATTTACTTGCTTAACCTTTTCCACGCCGTCGTCACTTAATTCAAGGCGGCTGCAGCAGCTCAGCGAATCTTCTGCGTTGTTGTTGTTTAAGGCGAAAGCAAGACGTACTTCGCTTGATGGCGGGATGAGGTCAATCTCGTGGAAACTGATTTAATTAAGTCGGAGCTGAACTCTGCAGCCTGAAACATTTCAGAAAAACTTAAAGGCATCTGAAATTGCAAAAGTGTTTTGCTACTTCAGAGCGGAAATCATTACCACATAGTCCTTTCTTTCTAGATATGCAAAAACTTTCGTTTCGCCTTAATTCTTTCAATCACCTTGGTCAGGTTTGAATATGACAGACAACCTTTAATCTGCATATTTAAAATTATATAATACTGATACGTAAAATCCTTGGATGCGGAATACGTTGCTACACTGTGTTTATCGCCTATAAATTAATATTGCCTCTAATAGAGAAAAATATTGTATCAAAGGGTGAAGGGAGAGAATAATCGAATTAGTTTTAAAACTAATTCGGCTCTTATTAATATTTCATCACTCAATAAAACATTAAGATTCGATTAAAACACAAATTTCGCATATGACGTAAAACGGAAAAAGGAACACAAAAACTTAATATATTATTTTGACAAGAATGTTTAAATACCCATAAACTGCGCATCTCTTAGTCTCCTCAGTTACCCTTATGTTAGGACACTGGAATGTACAGTCGCTCAAAAAATATCCGAACACTATGGTTAATTACAGAATTCAGAAAAAATATCTGGCAACGATTTTTTTTAGAAGTTAGTGATCTGGCAACCTTCGTGTCACGTGACACGAAGGTTGCCAGATCACTAACTTCTAAAAAAAATCGTTGCCAGATATTTTTTCTGAATTCTGTAATCAACCATAGTGTTCGGATACTTTTTTGAACGACTGTACGTATACGAAGGTTGCCAGATCACTAATTTCTATAAAAATCGTTGCCAGATATTTTTTCTGAATTCTGTAATCAACCATAGTGTTCGGATATTTTTTGAGCGACTGTACATGTCTTAACACGGAATATATACTAAATCTTGTTCTCTTCAGAAAAATTTCTTTCGCATTCTCTGCTGCATACAAAATGCTTAAATACCCATCTAAATCATAAGCATGTAGAAAATATTTAACTTAGGTCAGTTCATACCAAATCAGCATTGCTCTGGACCTCGATCTGTCCAATTGCAATGACGTTTTTCTGTATACTTGCAGTAACCATACGTAAATGGAATAGCTGATTTTTTTCACTTTTCTATCTACTAGTTTTCAAGTTAAAACCGTTCAACATTTATTACACCTAACTACTTACTTTATTAACTACTGAGTTTTCTTTAAAGTCTTATAACTTTCATTCTATTCATGCGAAAGTAATGAAAATGGTCTCTTTAAAAATTCTTGAAATATTGTTTAAAATAAATATTACATGTACAGTCCCGGATCTATAAAAAGTAAAGGGAGGGGGGAGAGCAAACGTCGCAATCGAAATGAATATGTCGAAGTTTAATCATTTTTTCGTCTATTACCCTTAATAACATTCTCAAAGGAGGGAAATGGAGTTAAGCTGTGGCCTAAATCACGGTGCCCCCCCCCCCCCCATATGCGGCCATGTACATATATATTTAGAGTAAATTCTATTTCCAACGTCATTTTCCGAAACGTTTGACATTTAATATATGAAAAAATGCCCCCTTAATATTTTTTTAACAAATTGTGCTAAAACATATATTAATCAACAGCATCTCAGGAAATTTTTATGTTGAACCACCGTGGGTCCCAGAGTTATAAATTTTTGAATTAAGAAGTTTGTGCAAAGCCATGGATATCTGTACAATAGTAGATCAATAGATTACGAGCGATTAATAACTTATTGAGATAATGTAAAAGTAAGTTTGGCACAAAATGTTTAAATACCCATTCATTTTTCCTCACTTACTAAAATGTATCTGTAAACTATCCAGAATATCATTTTGAATGAGATATTTTATTGATCAGTGGTAAAGTACACTAATCATTCGGCCACGGGACGGTTATGAAAATCAAATACTTGTTAAATACAATTTTTAATAATTTGACACTTAATTCATTTACCCCATTTAAATTAACGAAAAGCCTATAGCAATATAGCCTGAATATAAAATATCAAGTCATAATACTTAGGCTTATACCAAGAATTTATTCAAATGCACTTCAGATATCTAACATGAAAAAATCCACACACGATATATAAAACAATACTTACAATCCTAAGACAGGATCTCAGGAAAAATAATTTTCAAACCAGAATTCTAACCATTTTTTCAAAAACAATGCTCATTATATAACTGCACAATATAAGGATTAATTTTCAGATCAGAAAAAGTAATATCAAGATAAGTAACAATATTTACTAAACTTAGAAAGCAAATTTTTCGCCAAAGTTAAAAAAATAAATAAATACCCTCGCCCTCTAGTAACTGCTTGCCACAGAGATCTGACAAGAGCCTCTAAGTTTAATATACTATAGAGAAAGTCTATGAGGAAGGCGAGACCTCAGCAGAAAGACACCACAAACATGCATACCCTACCGGCACTCCAGTTCTACGTCCCTTTCATTAAATAATCAATGGCGCAAACTTCTCGGAGGACTGCTTCATCAAATATGCTCTTGCATTATTTCAATAAGTTACCATGTGTTCATACTCCATAAGGCTGTTTCCATGGTTTTGCACAAACTTGTCTGATTCCAAAAAATAATAACTCAGGAATCCAAGATGGTCCCAAGATAAACAATTTCTAAGATTTTCTTGGTTAATGTATGTTTCAGCATTATTCTTTTGCAAAAAAATGTAAGATGCTATGTTTTTGAGATATTCAAGGCCAAACGTTTTGGACAATAGCGTTGAAACTGTTTGTTCAACAAACTTTCATTCAAATGTATAATTTTAAAGTAACAAAGGAGGTTCCAAGTAACCTATATATTAGTTGTCGAAGTGGAAAGAACAGAAACCTATTTTCGAGAACATCATATTCAATGATCATATTCAATATCCAAGGAGGTTCAAATGAAACCAATTTCATCAACCTAACATCATTTCATCTAGAGATCTTCATTTTAAAATAACAGTTAGTTTAAAGAAGTTTGATAATTTTTTTCGTTTTTTTGAATTGGTATTTCTGAAATTTCATTTATCGTAATAATCTCAAATTTCCTGCGTAAGAGTTTTTTGAAAGTAGAACAAACATAACAAATTTCATCGAAAACAAAAACGGTGGCTCCAAAATCTTCATTTTTTTGTGTTGATTGACATGGAATCATCACTTAAGAATACAGCAAAGTTTTGAATTCTTGGTTCTTCTAAAATTATTTTCTGTTTGGTTGAAATAAGCATATGTTATGTGTACAATATCCAGTTTAGAGCTAAATCCAGCACTTAGCAGAAACGGGTCAGGTTTTTCAGTGGTTCCCATTTCAGTTGTTTAACTATTCCACAAGGGTCTAAAATCTTGAAAAATCCACTCTGTTTGATTGATTGGTGATTGGTGACTTATTCACCAATGAGCTATGGGAACCACCGCATCGTCAACTGCGCAATCGCATAGTCTCCTCCAGTTGCCACTCGCACTTTCCTATTGCTAATCTCTGTTTCTTAATGAATCAATGACTACGTTTTTCGTGAATTTTTTTCGAAAATTAATCCGATTCCAATTTGTTCCACTCTTGTATTAGCGAAAAATTGCAGAAACAAAAATGCAAATGAGCTTCTTTCGATACGCCGGACACTTTTTCTTACTCTTTAACAAACTAGTTGAAGAATTTCGGAAACTCTTATAACAATAAGACGTAATGTATAGAAACTACCACTGCAACAAGACCAGAATCATAATAAAGAATGCAATACTACAATAAAAAATTGCCACACTATAAATCACGTGAATAAATATGTGGAAGCTCAAGAGCTCCCAAAAGAATTTCCTGTTATTTACAATGCCGCTACTGATGCTTTTCTCAGAGCTACTAAATCCTGACTACCGACGTAGAAACCCATTGCTTTCCGAAATTTACGCGCACACAGATTTGAAAAGAAGAAAAGAAACTATTTGGGTGTGAGCCAGTGACGGGATTGTACGCCCGGTACTTCTTAGCGGAAGGGCAAATGTGGAACAATGGTTTGCCGGTAATGCATGACGGGAAACAATGTGCAGGGAGTATCGGTCACGTGCAAAGAGAAGTTAGTCAGGTGAGGGAGGAGGGGGGGGTTGACTTTTCCTTTGAGTGAGCGTCGTTCAAAATACAGCGCAACTGGCCGTTATTATCGAAACGTGAGTTCATTAGATCTGACAGCGCGGAACAATCTCAACTGCAACCGGATTTACAAAGTAGAAAATAATCCGATCATAAATCATTATTTCTCTGCGACAATTTTTCGCGCAGATTTACGAAACGAAGTTATCTGTTTACAAATGTCAAATTGGATGTTGTTTTTCTTCGTATACTTGGATTTTTGTTCTTGTTTTAAAATCGTGTTCTAATTTCATTTTTTTTGTTGTTGTTGTTGTTGGTGGTGATTAAGTTTGAGAGCTAAATGCGAAATGATTAAAAATAAAATTCTGATAATTCGAATCCGCTATTGCGAAAGAGGATACGATCGTCTTAAATGGAAGCCGAATTACACAAGAAAGAATGCAAAATGAGTAGACTCTAAATGAATCTATTTGAAATCACGTAAACGGGAAAACAAAAAATACATCGCTTATAAAATTAAAATACCTATGGTAAAATTAGTGCTTTAGCAACTGAAAAACTATAAAACAAAACCTCTATAACTTGATAATAGGGATTTCCTTTAAAACTATCTCCTTTTTTATTAATGTGGCAGACATCTGTAACTCGCGACTGAGCTTAACTCTAGCAAATTTTCTTCCCTCTAATGATGAGGTTAGGCAAATGAGTCGGCAACCTCCTTTGAGCAGCATATTGTATCGAGAGAGACTCCGCTGGTTTGGCCATGTTGCCCGTATGGATAATTATAGATTGATGAATAGGGTTATGAAGAGTGTGCCTAAGGGCCTCATAAAAAAGGGGAGACCTAGGATGCGGTGGGCAGACAATGCCAAACAGGTGACTACCTAATTACCATTTAGAATTGGTGTACAGTGGCCAGATGCAGCAGATGTAGCTCAAGACAGATATGCTTGGAGAACTAAACTGCATGGTCTGGTTGAACCTCCGTAGCCCATGGTAGCTTGAGGATGATGATGATGATTCGACTGTGGAGAGATTAGGCTTCACTAAATTCGGATAAATTTAATATCAAAGGAAACATGCGAAGAATTTTTCTCAGCTTATTGACAGTATGAGGCTATTTCCGATACGAAAGTGTTAGGATATTTATTGAAACTCAGATTTTATGAAACTCAGCAGCAGTTTTTAAGTGTGCATTGAAATTCAGCACACTTAAAAACTAGAATATTAGTATTATGTTTCTGTTTCGTTTTTCCATTTTGAATGCGAAAAAATAGAGAGATATGCAGTGTTATTATTGCGTGCTGTGAAAACGTAAACAGTGTGATTATTTTAGTATGTGTACTATGTAGATATCGTCTGTTCCTACGAAGTCAGGTTTTGGTGAGTCTTTTTTAATATGTGTATGTATATATTAGCCTCTAAATGGTAGTTAGGTAGTCACTGGAAGGTGAGCTATGCACCAATCCCCTGTGATGATGCATAGAACCGACCAGGCCTAGCACCTAATGTCCGACCCCGCCTTCTCGTGGTACAGACCGTTAGTACCTTTCAAAAGAGATACTCTCTTGTGGAAGTGAACGGAAGGGGAGGGCTGCCAGATTAGTGTGGCCTACTGATCTGGACAACTATAGCTACTTTTCTTTTATTTTTCTACCCTGTTGAGGAGTGGTCAACCACACAGGGTCTAGTGCTGACCATATATACCAACATGAACAGAATTATGGCTCTGAGCTTGATTATGGATCCTGAATTTGCTGCACTGGTGGGCTTCTGTGGAGGGAAAATCTTCCGCTGTGTTTTCTGTTTGTTTGTAGGTTGACAGCCCCAAGTGAATAGATTCACAGGATATGTTTATCAGCTGGTGGATAATCCTGAGCAGAGGTCATCGCAGGCACCTGAACTCTTTGCTTCTATTGGCATCGTCAAATTCTACATTGGAGGAAGTCTTCCAGTGTAGATGTCTTCAGCCTTTAGTGGTGGGGGAACGGGTCTTTGCCCCATGTCTGCGATTAGGGGGCTGTTTGATATTGTCGGTATTCCCTCTCTCAATAAACATAGTTTCTTTAAACATCCCACTAACCATTTTCTCTCCATAGGTAGTTGGAATGTGACGACTCTGCACAGAGCTTTTTCTCTTGATGTCCTCACACAAGAATTCCACCATTATAATTTAGACATTTTCGGCTTGCAAGAGACCAGATGGACAGATAAAGGTCAGATTCTTAAAAATAATCTTAAATTTCTCTTTCCAGGGAGGGACGACAATAAGCATCACCAAGGCGTGGGTCTGCTTCTCAGCAGACACGCTAGTGATGCTCTTCTGGGATATGAGTGCATTAATGAAAGGTTTCTTACAGCAAAATTTCAGACAAGCATTAAAGACTTGAATGTTATCCGCTGTTATGCCCCCACTGAGGATGAGAAAGATAAGCTTTACAGACAACTTTAGGATATTTTGAATTCTGTCAAGAAAGGAGATATTACCCTTGTTCCAGGTGACTTCAATGCCAAAGTTGATACTGGAGGAAGGTAAGTTGGGAGGAGTGATAGGCCCTTTTGGTATTGGTAGCTGCAATGTCAATGGGCAACGTCTCCTACAGGGAAGTAAACTCGATGGTTTGAGAATAACTAACACGTATTACAAACAACGCGACATACGTAAATACACATGGGTTTCACCTGATGGGCTGCAAAAGAATATGATTGATTATATATTAATTAACAGCAAATGGGCTAGTTCTGTTAGGAATACAAGGTCAAATAGGGGAGCTGAAATTGGATCTGACCATTATCTTGTTAAAAGTGTCTTGCAACTTAAATTTAAAAAGTGTTTTGCTGGGGTTAAAAATTTTACCTTTAATACTGAAGCTCTGAAAAACCCTGTTATAGCTAAAGCTTACCATGATAGGTTACTTAGTCTTTATAACAGTCATGGTTTGCTTACTACTAAAGTTGAGGAAGAATGGGGCCATTTTAAATAGGCTTTTTTGGAAACTAGCAGTACTCTTTTAGGAAAAAAGGAGCAGAGGAGATTGGGTTGGGTTGGGTTGTTTTACCTCTGAGCGGCACTTTTTTGCACACCATGGGCTAAATGGCCAGGCCACATGGACCCCGAAGGCTCAGAGAAGGTTGGGGGAGGGGACCCACTGGAACAGCTGTTGGGAGACAGATGGTAGCCTCCCGTCAAGGCCATCCAGCGTGTTCTTTAACGTGCACAGGGTATGACTCTCCCACACACGGGGCCACGGCTTAACGTCCCATCCGACGGACGGCGGCCTTTCCAAGCCCATCGGTGTCCCCTACTGACCGTGGGCAGGGCGGGGGAATTTTGCGGAGATAAATCTCAACGCTGACCCAGCTGGGACTCGAACCTGGGAACTACAGATTACGAGCCTGGCGCGCTACCGACTGAGCCACCCCCGCCCCGAGCAGAGGAGACAGAATTATTTGAGTGATAAGGCATTTGAGCTTATTTCAGACAGAAAGAACTGCAGCAATGTCCTTAATCAATACCCTAATAGTCCTAATAGAAAGCATTACAGAGAGCTTAATAAACGTGTAAAGGATCAGTTAGCTGCTGAAAAGAATCTTTGGCTTGATGGCCTGGCTGACACATCCGAGGAAGCAGGTAGACAGCACAACAGCAGAGAGCTGTACCAGATAGTTAATGTTTTGTGTGGTAGAAAACGGACAGGTATACAGGGATTGGAGGATAAACAAGGTAAGGTTATAGAAGGTGAGGATTCTGTCATCGCTAGGTGGGCTGAGCATTTCAGTGATGTTCTAAACAATGTGGTTACTTCTACTCCCATTGTTTGTAATGATGACAGATGCATTGGTGGCTTTAATGTTTGCCTTATATCACAGTCTGAAATTAGTTTGGCTGTTTCTAAACTTAAACTAAATAAATTCTCAGGGGTAGATGAAATTACTACTGAAATGCTTAGAGCTGGGAATTTTTCGGTTACCACTTGGATGACTGAAATTCTGAATATCTTTTATGATAAAGGCATGGTTCCTAAAGATTTTATCAGAGCGATTATTATCCCTATTTTTAAAAATGGTGATCGCAGTTCTTGTGATAACTATAGAGGTATCAGCCTACTTTCTGTTCAAGGCAAAGTTCTTTCCATGATTGTGTTTAATAGAATTAAGAATCTGATTGACAATCAATTGCGTGATGAGCAATGTGGATTCAGAAGTGGTAGGGGATGTGTGGATCAGATATTTTCACTTAGGCAGATTCTTGAGAAATGTTTAGAGTTTCAGAAACCTTTGGTTGCTAGCTTTGTTGATTTCAAAAAGGCTTTCGACTCTGTTGATCGTCATAATTTGTGGTTGATTGTGAAATCATATGGAATACCAGACAAGTTAGTTAACATAATGAAAGCTCTCTATAATAACACTGAATCATGTGTGAGAGTTGGTAAGTCTTGTAGCAAGTGGTTTAGCATTACTTCTGGTGTTCGACAAGGGTGCATTTTGTCTCCTTTTCTCTTTAGCTTGGTTATTGATTATGTTATGCGAAATTCACTTCAAGGGAAAGATTTTGGCCTTAAATGGGCTGGAGATATGAAAATGTCTGATTTAGATTATGCTGATGATTTAGCCCTTTTGGCAAATGATGTTGATGAGATGAACTCTTTCATTCGAGCTGTTGATGAGACTGGTAGTAGAGTAGGTTTGGTTATAAACAGAGAGAAAACTAAAGTGATGAAAATTGGTCAAGCAGGCTGTGATTCAGTTAATCTGAATGGTTGCAGTCTTGAGCAGGTGTCACAATTTAATTAGCTTGGGAGCTATGTAACAGATAATGGTGATGTGCGATATGAGATTAACAGACGAATAGGGATTGCTGCCGGGACTATTAAGAATCTATGGAGAGTGTGGAGAAATAGACGTATACACCTAAAGACTAAAATTAGACTGTATAATAGTTTGGTTCTTTCTAGGGTTAGTTATGGTAGTGAAACTTGGACACTTTGTAAACAAGATAATAGGAAATTAGATGCTTTTGATTCCAGATGCTTACGCAGTATCTTGGGCATTAGGTGGTTTAACTTTGTAAGTAATGATGAGGTTAGGCAAAGGAGTTTGCAACCTCCTTTAAGCAGTATATTGTGCAGAGAGGGACTCCGTTGGTTTGGCCATGTTGCCCGTATGGATAATTATAGATTGGTGAATAGGGTTATGAAGAGTGTGCATAAGAGCCTTAGAAAGAAGGGGAGACCTAGGATACGGTGGGCAGACAATGTCAAACAGGACCTTGTCAGAATTGTTGTGCAGTGGCCAGATGCAGCAGATGTAGCTCAAGACAGATATGCTTGGAGAACTAAATTGCACTGTCTGGTTGGACCTCCGTAGCCCATGGCTGCTTGATGATGATGATGATGTATATATTGAAGTTAAAATGCAGAAAGTTAAAAGAAACCTGAACGATGGCAAGTTGCTACTGAAACCCTCCCCCCTCAAAAAAATGTATATATATATTTACGAACTCTTTCATTTAAATTTAAACTCTGTTGACCGTCATAATTTGTGGTTGATTGTGAGATCATATGATATACCTGACAAGTTAGTTAACATAATGAAAGCTCTCTATAATAACACTGAGTCGTGTGTGAGAGTTGGTAAGGCTTGTAGCAATTAAAAAAGATCTTGTTTCGCTATGAACCGAAACTATTATAACTTTGGTTATACTCATAATAGCAACATTTTCTCTGAAAAAGGTAGTCTTTGCACGCTCTCATTGTTCGCCTCCAATCGCAATATCCTTTTCAAATTCTGAGACAGGTAACTCGTTTTTAAAACTTTTTTATATGTCATCCACATCAGACTCTTAATAAACTGGCTGCATTGTATGATTTCTGCAGTATTCAATTCCAGCTATTCAGGTGAGTATTTGTATTTACTCTCATTCATTATTAACTTGTAAAAACAAATATTTCTCTCCGACTTTTGTCCGTTTATTTAGTTTATTGTTCGGTGCTCAGTGAAAGGATAAACAAAGTGCTTAAAAGCTAAAAAGAAATATTTCCAGTTCGTGTTGCTGAACATTGTGCATTGTGGTTTAACCACGGATGAAACGCAGCGAACAAAAGACAAACATTTTTAGTGTTGTTAAACAGCTCATATCTTACTCACACAAAAATCACCTTGGCTTTCTAAGGAATTATGTTTCAAAGATAATAATGACTAACCTAGAACAATGCTGGAAATTCGATGTAACACAGCACTCTATCTTTAATGCAAGAACTTCTCACCACACATACTAAGGATCTTTGGCGAGTTGGTTTTACAAAAACAGTTTCTCTTAAGAAAAAAGCATTTTGTTGAAAAGATAAAACAATTTACGAATTCTCACTCTGCGATGGGGTAGTAAGACGTGATATTAATTATGGATTATGTGCAACCACAAAGACAGAGAGAGAAAAAAACAAAGAGAGAGGAACCTCGCTCGAGCAGAACCCCGTGGAATGAATTTCCGGATGAGCCGGAAGGATTTCGTTACGATAATAAGATTTGCTGGAAAGGAATATTTCCTGTAGAATGGCGCACGTGTTCATTGACCGGAACGCATTGAATTAGGTGGGGCATATTCCAAATGATCCTATTTTTAGAGAAATATCGCTGCAATCATTGAGATCGACTCAACATCTCTATAAGAGAGAGAAGTATCTTCTGTGCCAAAAGGATTTTGGTCTTTTTATTTTTTTTTAAGATATCTGCTCTAATTTCAAGGTTGGGTTGGGTTGTTTTACCTCTGAGCGGCACTTTTTTTGCACACCATGGGCTAAATGGCCAGGTCACATGGACCCCGAAGGCTCAGAGAAGGTTGGGGGAGGGGACCCACTGGAACAGCTGTTGGGAGACAGATGGTAGCCTCCCGTCAAGGCCATCCAGCGTGTTCTTTAACGTGCACAGGGTATGGCTCTCCTGCACACGGGGCCACGGCTTAACGTCCCATCCGACGGACGGCGGCCTTTCCAAGCCCATCGGTGTCCCCTACTGACCGTGGGCAGGGCGGGGAATTTTGCGGAGATAAATCTCAACGCTGACCCAGCTGGGACTCGAACCTGGGAACTGCAGATTACGAGCCTGGCGCGCTACCGACTGAGCCACACCCGCCCCCTAATTTCAAGTCGAATAAAAAAAAGTCTAGTGTTAGTAATAGTCAATCTGAAGGAGGTAGCGAAAAATGAAAATGTCTCTCCATTGCAGAATAGAGAGACGTAATCGAGAAGAGTGAGCTTGGATACAATGTTATTCAGTTAACACACGAATTTGACGTTGACACCAGTACTGTCTCGGACATTAGAAAGCAGAGGGAAAAGATTCTTCAGTATGTTGCTAAAAGACAGATTGTTGGTGCAAGAACGGATGATAGAAAAATACTCAAGACTGTCAAATATGAGGATGAGGATGTGGATGCTGCTGTATATGAGTGGCTTACACAGTACCTTTCGTTAGATTTTGATGTTGGCGGGGGGAATTAAAGCTGCAGTAGATAAGCTTGCTCGCAATTATAGGCATTTCCGACTTCAAGGCCAGCAATGGCTGGGTTTCAAGGTTTTAGAAAAGACATGTCATTATCTATAAGAAGATCCGTGGTGAAGTCGTAAGCAATAATATCGAGAGCGCAATAACATTTAAGCACAGACTGAACGAGTTTATTAATGCTAATAGGTTAAATATCTTCACAGATATGTGTAATGCTGCGGAGAATGGATTGAACTGGAAATGTGTGCCATCAAATACTTTGATTGGTAGACTAGATAAATCTGTGGTATGCCGTGAAATATCTCAGGGAAGAATTTCAGTTGTGATTTGTGCTGACGCAGATGGTAGCCACAGAACTAAGACTGTTATTGCAACCAAAGGCGCCAACCACCCAGAATTTACCAGAAACGGCTCGCAAGTCTGAGGACTGCCAGACAAAGAGCAATGAAGAATTTTTGATGTCGTTCTGTGTAGATAGAAAAATCTACTTTGAATATTGAACTCAATGACATTTTCTAGAAGAAATAAAAGACATCTGCAGTTTTGGGAATGTGGAAGATTAGCTCAATCGATATCACGCCAGATTCGTAATCTGATGTTCTCGGTTCGAGTCCGAACTGTTAGCGTTCAAATTTATCCTCGCTACCCCTATCATGACCTCTGTGAGAAAGGGAGTACCGATGGAGTTTGGAAAGGTCACCACCCGTCGGATGGGACGTTAGATGGCTGTCCGTGTGTAGGAGAGCCATACTCTGTGCATGTTAAAGAACATGCTGGATGGATTTGGCGAGTGGCTTCCAACTTTCTCTTAACAGCTATCCAGTGAATTCTCTTTCCCAATCTTATCTTAGGGTTCCCCCCCCCCACAAAAGCCGAATCTGAGCCTTTAGGGTGCTTGTGACCTGATCATTGAGCTCGTTGCATGCATCAAAATCCAACCCAAAACGATTCTCTTATGGAGTCAATAACTTTCTGCATTTTAACTTCAATATATACATACACATATTAAAAAAGACTCACCGAACCCGACTTCGTAAGAACAGACGATATATAGATAGTACACATACTAAAATAATCACACTATTTACGCTTTCACAGCACGCAATAATAACGCTGCATATCTCTCTATTTCTCGCATTCAAAATGGAAAAACGAAACAGAAACATAATACTAGTATTCTAGTTTTTAAGTGTGGATTCAATATTGCTGAGTTTCAATAAATATAAATATCCTAACACTTTCGTATCGGAAATAGCCTCGTAGTGTCAATAAGTTGAGAAACATTCTTCGTATCTTTTCATTTTTCATTTTTCCTCTGCACTTATCTAATATATATATATCACTTACAGGGTACCTATCTGTGATTGTCTATTATTCGTGTTGGCTTAAAAAAATGTCATTCTCTCTTTATAAAGCTGGTCGTGTGCATTAATCTAGAAAGTGCCTTCTAGACCTGAGTCTTCAATTTAAAATATATATATATATTCAAATGACCTATTCTGTGGTGTAATGCTTGAAGATACCAATAGGGGGAATCTTGATCAGCATCCGGTAACTCAGCGGTAAGAGCACCTGACATGTTATCAGGAGGTCGAGGGTTAGGATCCCACCGGGCTAACGACAATTTTTCCTCTGTACGTATCTGACCTCTAACGTTTGGAAAACTTTACAAACAGATGATAGCTTCAGTCCTCACATCTTTAATGAGCAAAACGTTTCGAAAAATGAGAATGAACCTCATGACTAGATCAACATTAAGTCTCATTAGAGGTTACACGTCTCGGTTTCAAAATTTAAGGGATGGTTTTCTTAATTAATCCATTTTTGAACAATTTCAGAGGCAGAAGAATTTGGAAAAAAGAACACATTTCACATTTTCACAGTTTCAAACAACAATTTCACAGTTTCTTTTTTTTTGTTTATTGTTATAGTTAGTGTTCTTGAAAAAGCGTATTAATTCAAATGAAGCAAAAATGCAGGAAAATTTTCTGACTGTTTCAGCAGTAATACTGAACAATAAAATTTACCTTATTAAAGATATGCTATTTATAGGCGAAGATTACTTATAAGAAACTGCTGTAAATAAACAGTTTCATAATCATTATTATTAACAGAACTATCTCGGTTCATCTTTCAAAGTTTTCATTCTTGATTTTTTGAACTATCTAAAACTCTTGTTATTCGATTCATATATATATACGGAGCATAGCATTTCCTCCCCTCCCCCTCGAGAAGTAGGTCGATATAGCAATACGAAAGATTTGCAAATGAGAGTAATAACAAAAATATATAAGAATACAAAAGACAGAAAAAAAAATCTTCAAATCTTTCTTCTCTTGTTACAAGTAAGTTTTTCATTTCTATGAACGATCTTCAGCTTTTCCCTTTTAATCTAGGCTTAAATAAGTGACGAATAACAAGATGAAGGAAGATTATCGATTTATCCGCAGATATCATTTCTTCGTCGTCAAAATAATATCAATACCAACTACATCCCTTCAAAGATTCCTTCTTCATTCCATCCTTTCTTTTCATAAACAAGGAGTAAATAGCAATCAATCAATGCCTTTTCCCCTGTATACTAGATGGCCGACATATCATGTACAGCGTAAGAACCAGATAACTTGATTACTCTCCCAATCCAAGAATTCTAATGTTTGCCAGTAGAAGAAGCACTTCCTCCTGATTCCCGTGTTGTTTCCTTATTTTGCGTCACTGATGTACCCATCCAGACATCCTGCCAGTCTTAACGCTCGACTGCAGCGCCGCACGAAGATAACGCGCCCGTCATTATTTCTGTCTCCGTCCAGCGTTTGCCGGCCACTTAGCGCCGCAGCGGACGCGAGAGCTGATTTGTATGGTCTGTCGGTGGAGCGCGTCACAATACCACGACAACGCTCGTCGATATCGAAACGCGCTCGCGGGACGAGGAAGGAGCGGATCCGCTTTTCCCATGTAGGATGCGGCCATCAAAACTGTTCCGAATAATAATCCTGTGGCGGAGTTTTGAAAATGCGCGCTCCATGTTCATTCGGTCGTGAAACACAACGCGGCCCGAAGAAGAAACTTCAATTTTCTCGACGTATTATTGCGGTTTTATGGGACTTTTCGGAAAGTTCGGTGTGCTGTGGCTACTCTGCCCGCAAGGGAACTTCTCTGCACGATCGCTCTATTCCCTGGGGAAAAAGAAAGTCAGTGTCTCACGTGCGATGGGAACATTTTCTCTTTGGAAACAACTTCGGTAGGAGTCTTTAAATGGCTGAACAGATCGGTTAAAAAATTATCTATCTGGCAGCTTATTACGAAACGTTTTGGCCAAAAATATAACTTAAATTTTTAGAAGAGTTACGTTAAAGGAAAGATATATTCTAACGTTGATCGTATCCGAGGAATATGAGCAAAAAAATATTTCATTGTCTGTGAAGACCCATCAAATCTTGTAGCAAAATTTGGAATCCAAATCTTCACAATGTAGGTACAAGAGGCCACCAGCTAGAATAACTGAACGTTCTGACATATCCACTAACCTTGATTCTTGTACCTGTGAAATTCGACTAAAGCTTGAAGCTTCCCTTTCCTATCAAATCCCCAATACTTAAAGAAAAAAAAAATCACGAGACTGGAGTGTTGCCAACTTCCGTACTCTAGAGCTGAACTTTGATTTGTTGCCGTGTAACAGAACAGGAGAATCGGCTCGTGAAGGAAAGGTGTATCATTGGCGAGCGCACTTCCAGTTCTTAACTCTTGCTTTTGCGTTTTCACTTTTACTTGAACAGGAATTTTTCAAAAGAGATGTGTATTATGTAACGTTAATTCAACACGCTTATTTCGCATTCTTCCTATACGATTAAAAAAATAGAAATCGTGGAACTCCTGGTAGGGCTCGAGGAACACCTTTTGAAAAACAATGGGTTCGAGAAATAAGAAGATATCGTGACCATATGAAATAAAATGGGTTATTCCACTTCACCAAGGACGGATTTTAATTATCATTTGTGATGTTCAATATTCATTTTCATCATTTTACATTTGTTAAATTCTAAAAGTGTTTTTCGCTATTTTTGTTATAAAAAATGAATACCAATAATCTCATTGATAGAACAATAATTTTCGTCATAGTTATTTTCATTACCTATTAACAAATGAACTAAAATACTATTACAAAATTTCTCAACCAAGAATCTCCAAATCTCCACATGGGAAAGCCAGACTGATAAAAAATTAATAACATTTGAGATATTTTCTCGATATTTGAGGCCCCGATATATCACTACTATTCCTAGACCCTTAAATTCCACTATCGCAAAAGATTTTCATTTAGTTTCGTAACTATGTTTCCACTCGTACAGTGGCAATTACACTAGTAAATAAGTTTACTAGTACGACTACGTAATAAGTTTACTAGTTTACTAGTACAGTAGTAATAGTTTAAGTGCTTTTTCGTGTGCTTCGTATGCAGCTAATCTTAGAATAGACAGTAGTTAAGCCAACAATTATTTCAAATTATATTTTATCCTAAAGCCCCATAATTTCATTGATATCCACGATGTTGTTAACGTGGCCCTGAGATTCACCCTAAGTAGTACGTCCTATTTTCACCAACATAAGCCGTGTGCAGTCGAATCGCCGCCTTACAAAATAAATTGGATGACTTTGATTGACAGTAGTATGCTTCTATCTGACTCTCTCAGCTATTCAACTAAACTTTCTTCCCTTCACTTGGGAGTCTGTGATCTGGCTATTTAGATTCTCAGGGATGAAGCAATCCATTCAACTAATCCTTAATTTCTCGAAAAGATTCTGAATCGTTTCAAAAAAAAAAATTGAATGGTTTTTATTTCCGCTCTAATTTTCAAAAATTTGTTATTGATTTGTTTCGAATTAATTTCTGGAGTTGAAACTTGGATAACAGAACGAATGTTATCTAATTCTAGAAAAATGAAGCCCATTCCCACGTATTGTCAGATCTGATGCTGCCGAGGTGTTAATTGAACTTCCACTTCAACATCATAACCTATTACTAACTTGATGAACTAATATTTTCTATCATTTTCTTTAATTCAATAGGAACTGACGTGCTTTGCTTAACGTTGACGAAATTCTTTTAAGACCTTTTGCGGTCTTATTGTTTCGTGTCACATAGTTCATCTCACTACAGGATCAAGCGATGCAGTGAAGCTATGATGACCAAGAAAGAGCAGTGAAAAATATGGAATTTATTGCACTGCGATACTGTCGTGTTTTGGGGGAAGGGAGCATAAACGAATCCACCCTTGGTAAAGGAGATCGATTAGTCCCTTAATTTCATTCATTCACCATTACCTAGGTGAAATCACAGGTTCGCGGTTGTTACCCCAGTACTGACATATGCCTCAGACTTGCTGCACTAAGTGATGTGTAGAAAGACGACCAACAATTCAAGCGCGATATTAGTGGATGGACGACAGTGTTTGTTTACATTCACGTTTAAATTACGTGCTGGGATGCGCTCGATTCCATGGGCATTTGCTGCGCGTGAAGATCCTAATGATTAGACTCCCTAGATGTTCTTTGAACTTCCTCCAATCTGTCCAAATTTATTCTGAACTCTGTTTTTTTATTGCTGCAAGCATTCATAAGTTTGAGGTGGAAATCTGCGCTTTCCAAAAATCTCTTTACCGACCTCAAAACTCGGCGAGAGGATATTTAATCCTAGCCAGTTACCTTACTTACAACCCGCGAACCTCTGCAGACCATACCTCGGTTCACACAGAACCGTACTTTGGTTCACACAGAACCGAACCCTCTCCTTAACGGTTTTGTGTTTGAGAAAGAGCCTCGTCACTTTACACGCTTGACAAACGTCCTTCCTGTTTGTCAACGGTGCTCAGTCTGCTCTTCATTGTTTTTGCGCTTCACTCCCTTTCTCAGCTGTGAGCATCTGCAGCCAGCCAGCTCAGACCCGAAAAACAACTCATGAGTCCCATCTCAGCACCTCCAAAATCACACTTAATACAGATATATATTTACAACAACAACAACAAAAATACACTAATAAATAAATTAGAGAGATATGATAGATACCAAGTGCAATGTACCTCAAAAGTTTAAGACACAAATGATAGCAGTGGTTCTCAACGTGTAGTACGTGGTAAAAAATTTCTTGGGTACGCCATGAGAGCTCAAAGGTCGCTAGATCTAGTAACAAAGTCGCTAAGTTGGCATTGTTTAACCATAACTATAGTTTTATCTATCTATATAAGGGTACGCCAGTTAAATACACATTTCCAGGGGTACGTGAAGCATTAAAGGTTGAGAACCACTGCAGTAGAGTATCGGGGGTTGGATTGGTTTGCCCTTGAAGACTAAAATAAGGTATATTTTCTAACTTGAGCACGTCATCCCCCACTCCCTTACATCAGAGGTTTCTGGGTACGCACTGTTCTCAGGTACTCTTTCAAAGCAGCAACCTAACCAAAGTTTTCGATAAAAACTTATTATATTTTTAAACTAGAAAAGCGCATATCAAAATCTCGTTTTCAAAGAGAAAGAAGTTTTTCCTTTAACTACTGTTTCGTTCCTTAAAAGTTTCTATTTAAGCTAGCAGATGATAGGAAAAAAATGCAAATAGCATTTCGTTGGTAATTATACAACATAAAAGTATTCGCCTTTAATTCTTAAATCTAAAAAGTTGCACTTCCCACACCTCTCTCAGAAAAATGAGTACATTATTGCTGTCAGTGGAATGTTTCTTAAAAAACTACTAATTCTAATTTTTAAATTTTTTTTCTATACACATTATTGGTAAAACTCGATAACAGCTCTACCGTTTCAACATTTTAATGATCTGTAGAGATATATATAGGGTATTTCAAAACTCTCTGTACAAATTTCAATGGGATAGAGGGGGCACCAAAACAAACCTTTTTTTGTCTATGAAAGGATATTCGTTGACGTAACCCTTCGGTGCCAGAGGGCGCTGTTTGGCGGCACTGCAATTGGCTAGAGGGCGAAGTGGGAACGGAGAACGGACTTGTGTTTGCCGTCGCCATTCGTAAATCAGACACATTACGTGTAACATGGAGTGTTTCACGACTACTGATAAGGCTGACATGCATCTGGTGTAGGCTGCCAATGGAAACCAACGAGCAGTTGTGTACCTTCCCAAACAGACATGTGCTAAACCACCAAACATTTGCGCGTTTGCAAAGGCAACTGCTAGAAACTGGAACATTCCATGCAAACATGAATGACACTGGTCGGCAAAGAACCATGCGCACTCCTGACATGGAAGAAGAGATTCTATGGTGGATTGAGGACAATCCAGGCACAAGTGGTGTGAACCACGTGCCTGGATTGTCCGTCGGAGAGTCCAGACACTGTAACCTCAGGATTACCCTCTTCGTGTGGAATTCGTGTGCTGGTTTCGGCAGCAGACCGTAGTTCAGCCTGATTTTCCAGCTCATGTGCTCTTCTCAGATGAGGCCTCTTTCAAACGTGAGGGTGTGTTTAATGTGCACAATTCTCACGTTTGGGAGCACGAAAATCCACATGCCACAACGGCGCATGGTCATCATCAATGGTTCGCCGTCAAAGTTTGGGCGAGTATCGTCTATGACATTTTGATTAAGCCATACCTGCTGCCACCCCAACTCAACGAGCAGATTTATCGGATACTTCTTGAAGAAAAGTTGACGGGATTGCTGGAAGATGTTCCCGTGGTAATTCGCAGACGAATTTGGTTACATTCGCCAGCACATTTCAGCAATGATATGCAGGATTATCTAAACACCACTTTTGGGGGCCGATGGATAGGTCAGGGTGGATCCATCACCTGGCCACCAAGATCGGTCGATTTAGCATGCATCGATATCTTCCTCTGGGGACACTTGAAGAACCTCGCGTACCTCCCATTGACTCAGATGAAGATCTCGTCGCAAAGAATTGCTATCGCCGCTGCAACTGTTCGCGAAATTCCTGGAATCTTTCAACATGTACGGCAATCAATGCTTCGACGCTCTCATGCATGCAATGCTGTTGCCAGTCGCAACTTTGAACACATTCTTTAAATAAACATGTTGTCCACACTTCTTTCCATTCATTTATGTAACAGCTCCACCGATATTTTTGTCAGCGCCCTCTAGCACCAAAGGGTTACGTCAGCGGACATACATTCATAGACGAAAAAGGTTTGTCTTGGTGTTCCCTTCTCTCATTGAAATTTATACAGAGAATTTTCAAAACTACTGGTAGTGCTTCAGGTGGAACTAGTGGGTCTTGTCTCATATATATATTTACCTGTATATTAAAACTACTAAGTATTTTAAGAATGCATATTATATTCATTAGTACCAACCAAATTAAAAAATAGTTTTCTAATTATCATTTTCATTGTTTCCAGTGGAAACTTCATGACGTTCACATTGCATTACCAAAATTTTATATTTCTATCATTAATGCATCGTTGCAATATTCGTTTGAAATTTTGGAATTTTCAGACTTTTTCACGGTTAGAGGGCGCAAATAGAATGTTCTAAACATTCCGAAAGTGCGAATCATAATATTTTATTAATTCCTATCTAACCCTAAATATATCTTTTTTTCATTTACCTCTAAATACAAACGATTATCTGTTAAAAAAAAATTGCCTTTTCCCACCCCCTGGGTCTAAGAAGTTAATTCATTGTTGCCAATGAAAATGGCAACAATTAGATGGCATTCTAATTCCATCACCAAAATTTGAAATTTCTACTGAAATACGTCGTTTGCAATATTTGTTTGAAATTTGAATTTGCAAATTTTTCCACCGTTAGAGAATGCAATTATAGTTTTCGGAAGATTTAAAAAGTGTGAATCATAATTCACTGTTGGCTATTAAAAGTGCACCACCAGGAAGAACTCATCAGATTGTCCTGAAATATGCAGATGGGTAGCCCATGGGGGAATATGTAAATGATTCAAAGCGCAGCACACACGCACATCATGTGTGACAGTAACGCCCCCTGGAAGTGGTATGAGAGGAGATTACAAGGAGCCGGTGTAAAGCACTGGAATTGTGTTTGCTCGCAGTTCTTGCTCCCTAAAGGATCAAGTATGCCCCGTCGAAGAACATGGCATCCATACGACCAGGTTTCCGACTTTGATCGAGGAAGAATTGTGGGATTGCGGGAAGGCGGATTATCGTAACAAGACATCAGTGCTTGTGTTGGACGGAATGATGCCACAGTGATGAGAATATGGCATTAGTGTGTAGAGGAGGGATGAACTCACTGACGCGAGGAATCTCAATGCCCCTATCACACAAACGAACAAGAGAACAGATATCTCGTGCGCATGGCTTTGAATGATCATACAGCCACATCAAACACTTTTGCTCAACAGTTAGGGAGTGTTGCACATCAACCAATGTCTGCACGTACGGTTCGGCATCGTCTGCATCATCAGGGCATCTTTGCTAGGTGGTCATTACTTCGGCTACCATTGACTCTACAACACAGTTGTATGCGACTGCAATGGTGCCAAGAACGTTGCGCATGGATGTGCGAATGGCATCGTCTTTCCAGACGAATCTTGCTTCAGTATGCAGCACCATGATGGACGAATCCGTATCTGGCGGTACCGCGGCGATAGGATCAGTGAGACATGCATGATGCAGCACCATACTGGTATTATGGTATGGAGTGCCATTGGACTCCACTTATGCACGCGCCTTGTACTCATTACTGGTACTTTGAACAACCAGCGTTACATCACTAAGGTGTTGGAGCCTGAGGTTGTACCTTATCTTCAGGGCTCTCTGGTGCAATTTATCAACAGGACAATGCCCGACCACGTGGCATACATAGTTCAACAATTCCTGGCTAGCCACAATGTAATACTTCTGCCTTGGCCTGCACGTTCACCGGATCTGTCCCCAGTTGAACATGTCTGGTCCAAGATCTCACGACGACTAGCACACTAGACACCAGCAGCTGCTACAACAGATGAACTTTGGCTACGTATCGAAACTGCATGGGCTGACATTTCCCAAATACACATCCGACGTCTCATCCTCTCAATGCCGGACCGTGTAGCAGCGGTTATTGCCGCTCATGGGGGCTACACAAAATACTGATTTCTTTGTATTCCACAAGTCTAACCGAGTTGTATTTGTAATCATTTGATCCTTGTAGCATAAGCTATGTATTCGCTAAATATGGCATTGATATATCTTGTTCTCCCTGGTGTTGCATTTTTAATAGAGAGCAGTGTGTTTTATCAATTCCTATCTAACCCAAAAAGGATTTTTCATTTTTCTCTAAAAACAAATAATCATCTGCTAAAACTGAAAAGGTGTTTTTTCCCACCCTCTCTGAGTCTAGGAAGTCAATTCATTGTTGGCAAAGGAAACTTCTTAACCTTCATATTCCACCACCAAAATTTCAAATTTCTAGCATAAATATATCGTTTGCAATATTTGTTTCAATTTTGGAATTTTCAAAATTTTCCACCACTAGATGGCATAATTATGGCTTCAGAGAGATTCTGAAAGCGCATATTGTAATATTTCATCAATACCTATCCAACGCAAAAAGAAATTTTAATTTATCTATGTAAACAAAAAAGTTCAATGGCTACAGATGGACGGACAGAGAGACAGACGGACGGACAGAGAGACAGATGGACAGACGACAAAGCGAAACTATCTTGCACGAAAAACGCCACCTTTTTTTTTAAGGAAACTAGTTTTTCTTGACAAATTGAAAGACGATATTTTATTTTACATGCTACTAGATTACAGATTTATCCTTAAACTTATGTACATGAATCAATAGTTTAACTCTATGCTCTTGATCAGTTAGAATAACTGCTCCAAATTTACTCCACATTATTCAATCCGTTGAAGTAGTTTTACTTTGTTGAAGACATTTCCTTACTAACTTCAACAAGTGCATTCACCCGAGTCTGATTTTGCTGTTTAAAACAATAATGTTTTAAAGAGCAAAGTAGCAACAATATTGTCTGGCTTTACTAAATAGATTCATATCTGCGAAGGATTTGAGCAATCCTTTAACAACACTAAAAACACTCGAGTGATGCAACAATTTACTCCGACTTGCCTTCTTCCGATTCACGCGACAGCGAGACATTCGAATCAAAACCTCTTCTCATTGGATGGATTTGAAATAAGAACGCAATCGAGACACAGATGATGCAGAATGTAACAGAGTCGATGGCTGAGAAAGGCCTCAAGTGGCGTGGAGAGAAACAGATGCCTGAAGGAGAGCGATGTCGGGTTGCACTTCGTTTGAGAGCAAGATCAATTCCTGCACTTCAGCCCAACGACAGCTGCTCAGAACAAGAGTTTCTCACCGAAAGGATTTTTCCTTTATTAAAAGGGACTCTTGGCTTTATTGATATGTATCTGAAAGGCTGACCTATCTCTGATATAAGCAGTGAATTAAGAATGATTGAATGGGGCCAAATGAGCACTTTAGGTGGGCATAAATATTCCCGTATCCTACAGATAAGATATAAAACAAGATTTTATTATGCCATATAAAACGGTTTCGAGAAAGTGCTCATACTCGTAAGGGTTGGGTTGGGTTGTTGGGTTGTTTTACCTCTGAGCGGCACTTTTTTGCACACCATGGTCTAAATGGCCAGGTCACAGGGACCCCGAAGGCTCAGAGAAGGTTGGGGGAGGGGACCCACTGGAACAGCTGTTGGGAGACAGATGATAGCCTCCCGTCAAGGCCATCTAGCGTGTTCTTTAACGTGCACAGGGTATGGCTCTCCCACACACGGGGCCACGGCTTAACGTCCCATCCGACGGACGGCGGTATTTTATTGAGGGGGTATTGAGGGGGTATTGAGGGGGTATTTTATTTTATGGTTGATTACAGAATTCAGAAAAAATATCATCGTGTACTGTACATGAAGGTTGCCAGATATTTTTTCTGAATTCTGTAATCAACCATAGTGTTCGGATACTTTTTTGAGCGACTGTACTATGCTATCATCTCAGAGACTCAATGACTCCTGGTGACAATGACCTGTTGGTACCGATTAGAATCTCGTGTTAAAGTCATTGTGATGTGTATTTGTTGGAGCAAAGCTGCATACGCCATAAGGAGCATCTGGGTTTCGAATAGGGTTGATTTTCAAAAAAAAAATAGTAAATTGCGGAATTCATAATACTAATGTTGTTTATATTTATACCTTTAATTAATAAAAAAATTTCGGCAATATTTTGTTTTCAAAATTAAAATGATCTAATAACTTTGCAAACAGTATTGAAATTAAGTGGCCATTTGTCCAATTATTAAGAGAACAAATTAATGGTCAGTTATCGTGTATTAATGGTGAGTATCGTTTGTTTAAGAAGGTCGCGACTGAATATGGTGTACAGCAGTGGTTCTCAACCTTTTATGCTTCACGCACCCCCTGGAAATGTGTATATAACTGGCCTACCCCTTGTATAGATAGATAACACTATAGTTATAGTATAGCAATGGGAATAAAATAAAACATATACGTATATATATACAGGGTGTCTCTGAATTCTTGGCCCAAACGTGAGGGGATGATAGTACACACCTAACTCACCAATATTCGTCATAAAATATGCGGCCGCAATTCCGCATATTTTATGACGCTGCGCCCCCTACCGGCAGCCCGGTGCCGGTAGGGGGCGCAGACGAGGCGGCATGGCTTAAAAGCGCTGGATCGGCCAAACCCCAGCATTCTCAGCCGCCGATGTGCGCGACAAGCTCGGTGTTTACGAGCAGGTACGCCGATCACTACTCTACCGTTGTGCCGCCTGTATCAACGTTGGTGGGCTGACGTTTGAGCATTTGTTGTAATGATCTCCAATAAATGTCACTCTGGAAACCTCTGTGTCTGTCCTTCATTTCCGACTCCTCACTACGTTTGCGGCAGCATATTCTATGACGAATACTGGTGGGTTCGGTGTGTACTACCATCCCCTCACGTTTGGACCATGAATTCAGGGACATACTGTATATAACATATATCTAGCGACTTTTGAGCTCTCGCAGCGTACCCCAAAAAATTTTATCGCCTACTTAACGTTGAAGAACCCCTAGTCTAAAGGATGGAACTCTTTAATTACTAAATAAATCTTTCGATTTTCTTCAGTTTAAAGGTTATAAAGTCCCTCTTAACATTGATTTTGGAATTTATATCAGAAGGTCATGGCTACCTATCCCACAGGCTCAAGGCAATTTTTCCTCTAAATTTAATAACGATATTAAGAGTGACTTCATACTTTTAAGTGAAGAAATATACTCTCAACTGAATTAATTAAGTATACCCGTGACATCCCGTGGCCGAGTGGTTAGCACGCTTGGCTATTGGTCGAAGGGACCTGGATTCAAACCCCGGGTAAGGCATGGATGTATGTGATGTTTTTCTGCTGAAGTCCTGCCATCCTCTCAGACCTTCTACTATGGCATATAAACTGACAGGTTCCTCTCAGACCTCTGTGGCAAGCAGCTGCTTGAGGTGGGTATTTAATTTTTTATTATTTTTTTTACCCGTGACATGCATTGTCATTATCTTTAGGATGCTGTTTGTAAGTGGAGAAACATGCTTTCAAGTGACAATAGATGGTTGAGTGTGTACTTCAGGTAAGTAGTTCATATCATCAAATAGAGGAGATCTTGATCGGTCGCCCGTTGCTCAGTGATCAGAGTAGTTGACATATCATCAGGAGGTCCTGATTTCGGATTCCACCCTGCTCAAGATAGTTTTTCTTCAAATAATGACATCAAAATTAAGATTGCGTTCACGACCTTCGGGACAGAACTGGATGCAAATAGGATGCAGTGGAATATAGAAAGGAGAGAAATCAATATTATGCAATTAATTGCTACAAATATTACTTTGAATATTAAGCTTTCCGTCCTCAAATTCAAACGGCATATTGAATATCAAGCTTTGCGTCATTGCATCAACGGAGGATATTATCAGGATCCGTGTAATCCCATCCGGGAGGAATTCATCGGATGCCAGGTTATGCGTCATCTCATTACAAAGACATAATCAAGCATAATCATCGCCTCATCCCATTACGAAGGACGGCACTAAACATCAAGATGAGCGTCATCCCGTAATCTGTTCATCAGCACAGCTGATGATTTCAGACTGGTTGCGTTTAAATTGTGCCACATTGTATAATTTGAGCACGGAACTTGGCTATTACTCAAAGCGATAAAACACGTGCTTGTCTCGCTTCGCTGAAGGTAAGAAGTCCGCAACCAATTAAATAACAGACCTTGCATAAACAGAGAAAAACAAAGAGCAAAAGTTTCTGCATTTCTCCACCCTATGCCATTGCACTCCTTCCTTCCGACTCCTGTGTACTAGAGAATAAAAATACGGCTCCCATTTCTATGCTCCCTTCTTATTTTTAAGTTACCCTTACAGCGGAAATGCATTAAAAGGGATTGGCAAGGTACTCGCTGCCCAGTGACAGCGGCGAGCGACATTGGCCAGATGTGGAATGCAGCCAATCCAGGTCACGTACACGAAAACTGATTGGCCGTTCTCTCGTAATGACAGCAGGGATCGCTTCGCCTGTTTTCGTTAATGTAATTACAGTGACAGAGCACAATATGGAGCCAAAGTTATCTCTCCACCGAGCTCGCTAAATCACAGATATTAACGGCGAGCCGAGGTAAAAATAGAGGTGTGCTATTGGACTCGGTAATGACATTGGGCTTTTTAATGTAATGAAAAGGACAGATTAAAATTGAAATATAATATAGATTTGATTCTAAATATAGCCTCGACTTACTTGACATTTGGAAAGCAGTTTAACCTCCCAGAATGGTGCCAAAGGGACGAGAAGGAGTTTGCCGTGTTGGGTTTAATGCTTACGCACCCGCTTTCCTATTCGTTTGAGTGTTTGCTAAAAGCCTCTCAAATGAGACGGCCTCTTTAATTTTTCAGTTGTAAAGTTCCGCTGGTTTGCGCTTCAAATGCGATGATAATAGAGATGACTTCTCTGGAAATGGAACTGTAGCAGAGTTCCTGAACATTAATTACTCGTGAAAACGCATCTGTCCAAAGCCACATGCATTATTAATTTCGAAATTAATAATTTGCGAACACTTCTGTTAAAACAGGTGTTAAGAAGAAGAGATTAACGAGTAATCTTAAATTAACGCATGTAATTCCAGGCCTCAATCTCTAAAATTCATTGTGAAAAAATACTTTTCTGTTTAGTCATCGTATCAGAAGTCATATCATTACTGTTTATAGTAATATATGCATACATTGCACATAAGGACAAAAACAGATGTACAACATAATGATGAGAAAGAATTTCGAAGTCCATTTCAGAAAAGCGCACACGAAAGAAAGGTTAGTTTCTACTTTTGGTATTAAATAAAATAAATAAATACTCCCTCAAGCAGCTGCTTGCCACAGAGGTCTGACAGGAGCCTGTTAGTTTATATGCCAGAGTAGAAGGTCTGAGAGGATGGCAGGACCTCAGCAGGAAAACGATACATACATCCATGCCTTACCCGGGGCTCGAACCCAGGTCCCTTAGATCAGTTGCCAAGCGCGCTAACTACTCGGCCATGGGACGGCTTTTGGTATTAATAAAGTTATTTTGAATTATCTCCTTCCATCACAGCATTCAACCCAACCTGCATTTCCTCCGTGAAACGAAGAAGGGACTAGTTCAGCTGGTAGTGCATCAGGCCGGTGATCTGGATTTGGGTTGGGTTGTTTTACCTCTGAGCGGCACTTTTTTGCACACCATGGGCTAAATGGCCAGGTCACATGGACCCCGAAGGCTCAGAGAAAGTTGGGGGAGGGGACCCACTGAAACAGCTGTTGGGAGACAGATGGTAGCCTCCCGTCAAGGCCATCCAGCGTGTTCTTTAACGTGCACAGGGTATGGCTCTCCCGCACACGGGGCCACGGCTTAACGTCCCATCCGACGGACGGCGGCCTTTCCAATCCCATCGGTGTCCCCTACTGACCGTGGGCAAGGCGGGGAATTTTGCGGAGATAAATCTCAACGCTGACCCAGCTGGGACTTGAACCTGGGAACTACAGATTACGAGCCTGGCGCGCTACCGACTGAGCCACCCCCGCCCCTAGGCCGGTAATCTGGAAGGCTGGGGTTCCGAGATTCGTGTCCCAACCATGCCAGCCTTCAGATTTATCTCCACCAACCCCCAACCTGCCATTGATGAAAAAGGGAATATCGATGGTATTGTAAAGGCCGTCGTCCGTCGTTCGGAAATAAAACCATGGACCGTGTTCAGGAGAGCCATAATCTGTGCACGTTAATGAACACTCTGGATAGCCTTGACGGGAGGCTTCGATCTGTTTGTTAACATCTATTCAGTGGATCCCTTTGCCCAACTTTCTATGAGTTATTGAGGTCCTTGTGACTTGGGGGCGGCTCAGTCGGTAGCGCGTCAGGCTCGTAATCTGTAGTTCCCAGGTTCGAGTCCCAGCTGGGTCAGCATTGAGATTTATCTCCGCAAAATTATCCGCCTTGCCCACGGTCAGTAGGAGACACCGATGGGCTTGGAAAGGCCGCTGTCCGTTGGATGGGACGTTAAGCCGTGGCCCTGTGTGCGGGAGAGCCATACCCTATGCACGTTAAAGAACACGCTGGATGGCCTTATCGGGAGATTACCATCTATCTCCCAACAGCTGTTCCAGTGGGTCCCTTCCCCCAATCTTCTCTGAGCCTTCGGGGTCCATGTGACCTGGACATTTATCCCATGGTGTGCAAAAAAGTGCTGCTCAGAGGTAAAACAACCCAACCCAACCTTGTGACTTGGGCATTTATCCCACTGTGGGCAAAAAACTACCACTGATAAAAAACTAAAACTTGATAACTGCTTTGCCGTTTAATTATTTCAGTGACCTTTAAAGATGTATGTATACACTCGAGTCTCTTTTTATGTGTACTTTTTTAATGCGGTTTTGGAGTTATGCGGTGCGCATATTTCATGCAAATTCGGGTGTTCCCCGTTGTGACTTTCACATTTACATACAAGTAGTGTACGTGTAAGCAGTGAGTGTCCGTGAAGCTAAATTTTGCATGCAAGTAGGTGTTTGTCTTTTCATTATCGTAAGTCTATATGTTGCTAAATTTTATTTCACAGATTTAGTTTGGCTCAATGAAGAAAAAAAGCACCAAAGAAAAGCAATTTCTTTGGAAATGAAAATTACAATTTTAGGTCGCTTAGCAAAAGGAGAAGGTCTACATCGACTGGTAAACATTTTAGTTTAGGCGTATCTACTATCAGAGCCATTAAAAAGAATGAAGTCGCAATAAGAGAATCGGCCATTTCTGGCACAAAACTAAGTGTCAAATTCTCATCGTACTCAAGAAATACTTTATTAGAAAAAAGCGCTCGTAATTTGAATTGAAGATTTAACTCAAAGAAGAATTCCTATTAGCGGTTATTTAATTAAACAAAAAGCTCTTCGGTTTTACTAACAGATGAAGCAATCGGAGCCATCTACTTCCGCTTCCCAAGCTGATAAAGAATTTTCAGGATGGCTGACCAGTTTTTTAAAAAGGAATGCATTTCATAACGTGAAGATTACAGGCGAGATTGCATCAGCAGATGAAGAAGCAGCCAAAACTTCCCAGAAAGGCTAGGGTTGGGTTGTTTTACCTCTGAGCGGCACTTTTTTTGCTCACCATGGGCTAAATGGCCAGGCCACATGGACCCCGAAAGCTCGCAGAAGATTTGGGGAGGGGACCCACTGGGACATCTGTTGGGAGACAGATGGTAGCCTCCCGTCAAGGCCATCCAGCGCGTTCTTTAACGTGCACAGGGTATGGCTCTCCCGCACACGGGGCCACGGCTTAACGTCCCATCCGACGGACGGCGGCCTTTTCAATCCCATCGGTGTCCCCTACTGACCGTGGGCAGGGCGGGGAATTTTTGCGGAGATAAATCTCAACGCTGACCCAGCTGGAACTCGAACCTGGGAACTACAGATTACGAGCCAGGCGCGCTACCGACTGAGCCACCCCGCCCCCCACTATGGTTGATTACAGAATTCAGAAAAAATATCTGGCAACGATTTTTATAGAAATTAGTGATCTGGCAACCTTCGTATACGTACATGAAGGTTGCCAGATCACTGATTTCTAAAAAAAATCGTTGCCAGATATTTTTTCTAAATTCTGTAATCAACCATAGTGTTCGGATATTTTTTTGAGCGACTGTACATTCCATTGTCCTAACATAAGGGTAACTGAGGAGACTAAGAGATGCGCAGTTTATGGGTATATAAACATTCTTGTCAAAATAATATATTAAGTTTTTGTGTTCCTTTTTCCGTTTTACGGAAATTAGAAAAATTAGAGGCAATATTAATTTATAGGCGATAAACACAGTGTAACAACGTATTGCGCATCCAAGGATTCTACGTATCAGTATTACATAATTTTAAATATGCAGATTAAAAGTTGTCATATGCAAATCTGACCAAGGTGATTGAAAGAATTAAGGCGAAACGAAAGTTTTTGCATATCTAGAAAGAAAGGAATATGTGGTAATGATTTTCGCTCTGAAGTAGCAAAACACTTTTGCAATTTCAGATGCAGAGAAGAATGGGGGAGGGGACCCACTGGAACAGCTGTTGAGAAACAGATGGTAGCCTCCCGTCAAGGCCATCCAGCGTGTTCTTTAACGTGCACAGGGTATGGCTCTCCCGCACACGGGGCCACGGCTTAACGTCCCTTCCGACGGACGGCGGCCTTTCCAATCCCATCGGTGTCCCCTACTGACCGTGGGCAGGGCGGGGAATTTTGCGGAGATAAATCTCAACGCTGACCCAGCTGGGATTCGAACCTGGGAACTACAGATTACGAGCCTGGCGCGCTACCGACTGAGCCACCCCCGCCCCTAGGCCGGTAATCTGGAAGGCTGGGGTTCCGAGATTCGTGTCCCAACCATGCCAGCCTTCAGATTTATCTCCAACAACCCCCAACCTGCCATTGATGAAAAAGGGAATATCGATGGAATAGCGTCGACTCACGTGAGGGTTGGATTGTTTTACCTCTGAGAGGCACTTTTTTTGCACACCGTGGGCTTAATGGCCAGGTCACATGGACCCCGAAGGCTCAGAGAAGGTTGGGGGAGGGGACCCACTGGAACAGCTGTTGGGAGACAGATGGTAGCCTCCCGTCAAGGCCATCCAGCGTTTTCTTTAACGTGCACAGGGTAGGTCTCTCTCCCGCATACGGGGTTACGGCTTAACGTCCCATCCGACGGACGGCGGCCTTTTCAAGCTCATCGGTGTCCCCTACTGACCGTGGGCAGGGCGTGGAATTTTGCAGAGATAAATCTCAACGTTGACCCAGTTGGGACTCGAACCTGGGAACTGCAGATTACGAAACTGGCGCGATACCGACTGAGCCACCCCCGCCCCTCCAGAAAGGTGAGCCAAAATTATTGAAAATGGTGGGTATTGGACCGATCAAGTGTTTAACGCTGACGAAACAGGATTGTTTTGGAAGAAAATGCCTAGTCGAACTTACATCGCAAAGTCTGAGAAAAAAGCAAATGGGTTTAAAGCAAAGTTCGGGTAACATTGTTACTTTTTAGGAATGTTACTCGATAATAACGCCATTGTCTTTACCATGCAGATCTGATGCGCTGACTATCTCTTCTAGTGATGAAAGTGATTTCGCAACAGTTCAAAAATGCTGCCGAATATTGTCAGATAGCGACGATAATTCTGATAAAAAATGTAAAGAGAATTATTACTTTTCAATTAAATGATACGATTTTAAAACAAACCTATTTTAAGTTTTATATCAATTTCTTTCAGATTTTCGTAAAAATTTCCCTCCCTTTTTAAGGCATTCTTATTTTCCTGAATTTTCATAAACTTTTTTTATGCGATTTTCGGATTATTTTAACTCATTGCTTTGGTTTTATGCGGTTTTAGAAAATTATGGAACATATCCCTAATTTAGTCGTCCCATGGCCGAGTGGTTAGCACGCTTGACTACTGATCTAAGGGACCTGGGTTCGAGCCCCGGGTAAGGCATGATATGTGTGTTGTTTTTCTGCTGAGGTCCTGCCATTCTCTCAGACCTTCTACTATGGCATATAAACTGACAGGCTCCTGTCAGACCTCTGTGGCAAGCAGCTGCTTGAGGGGGGTATTTATTTATTATTTATTTTATCCCTAATTTTGCAAAGTAAGCTATGTCTTTTTTTGTGCGTCTTTTTTATATGCGGTTTTCTGTGGAACGTATCTACCGCATAAAAAGAGACTCGAGTGTATATTAAAACTACTTTGTACTTGAAAAATTCGAATTATAATATTTTATTTGTACCAATCAAATTCAAAGAGTTTTCTAATTATCGTTTTCATTTTTACCAATGGAAACTTCATGACGTTCACATTCCACTGCCAAAATTTCATATTTCTATCATTAATGCATCGTTGCAATATTCGTTTGAAATTTTGGAATTTTCAAACTTTTTCACCGTTAGAGGGCGTAATTATAGTATTCGAAAAATTCCGAAAGTGCGAATCATAATAGTTTATCAATTCCGATCTAACCCTAAAAAGTTTTTTAATCTATCTCTAAATACAAACAATTATCTGTTAAAAATAAAAACTGTCTTTCCCACCACCCCTGGGTCTAAGAGATCAATTCATTGTTGCCAATGGAAACATCATGACGTTCACATTTCACCACCAAAAATTTAAAATTTCTAGCTGAAATACATCGTTTGCAATATTTGGTTGAAATTTTAGAAGATTGTCCCGAAATATGCGGGGCGGGGGTGGCTCAGTCGGTAGCGCGCCAGACTGTAGTTCCCAGGTTCGAGTCCCAGCTGGGTCAGCGTTGAGATTTATCTCCGCAAAATTCCCCGCCCTGCCCACGGTCAGTAGGGGACACCGATGGGCTTGGAAAGGCCGCTGTCCGTCGGATGGGACGTTAAGCCGTGGCCCCGTGTGCGGGAGAGACATACCCTGTGCACGTTAAAGAACACTCTGGATGGCCTTGACGGGAGACTACCATCTGTCCCCAACAGCTGTTCCAGTGGCCCACCCTTCTCTGAGCCTCCCCCACCCTTCTCCCACCCTTCTCTGAGCCTTCGGGGTCCATGTGACCTGGCCATTTAGTCCATGGTGTGCAAAAAAGTGCCGCTCAGAGGTAAAACAACCCAACCCGAAATATGCAAGATGGGTAGCCCTTGGGAGAACATGTAAATGATTCAAAGCTCAGCAGATACGCACATCATGTGTGATAATAACACTACCAAAAAATGGTAAAAGAGGAGATTACAAAATGCCGGTGTAAAGCACTGGAATTGTGCTTGCTCGCAGTTTATGCGCACTTATGGAACAAGTATGCTTCGTCTAAGAACACTGCATCCATAGGACCAAGTTTCCGACTTTGATCGAGGGAGAATTGTAGGAAAGGAAAGGAAGGAATTACAGGAAGGCAGCTTATCGTGCCGAGACATCGGTGCTCATGTTGGACGGAGTGCTACCACAGTGATGAGAATATGGCGTCAGTGGTAGAGGAGGAACGAACTCACCGATGTGAGGGATCTCAACGGCCTTGTCACACAAACGAACGAGAGGACAGACATCTCATGCGCATGGTTATGAATGATCGTACAGCTACATCAAACACCTTAGCTCAACAGTTAGGGTGTGCTGCACATCAACCAGTGTCCACACATATGGTTCGACGTCATCTGCAGCATCGGAGCATCTTTGCTAGGCTGCCATTGCTTCGGCTACCATTGACTCTACAACACAGTTGTATGCGACTGCAATGGTGCCAAGAACGTTGCGCATGTGATAATGACACCGCATCGTCTTTTCAGACGAATTCCGCTTCAGTATGCAGCACCATGATGAGCGAATCTGTATATGGCGGTACCGTGGCGACAGGATCAGTGAGACATGCATGATGCAACGCCATACTGCTCGGGCCCTTGATGTTGTGGTATGCGGTGCCATTGGACTCCACTCACGCATGCGCCTCATACACATTACCAGTACTTTGAACAGCCAGCGTTACATCACTGAGGTGTTGGAGCCTGTGGTCGTACCTTATCTTCAAGGGCAATTTATCAACAGGACAATGAGCGACCACATGTGGCCATGAATCGTCCAACAATTCCTGGATAGCCACCATGTGACACTTCTGCATTGGCCTGCACGTTCACCGGATCTATCCCCAGTTGAACATGTCTGGTCCAAGATCTCACGACGACTAGCACACTAGACACCAGCAGCTGCTACAACAGATGAACTTTGGCTACGTATCGAAACTGCATGGGCTGACATTTCCCAAATACACATCCGACGTCTCATCCTCTCAATGCCGGACCGTGTAGCAGCGGTTATTACCGCTCATGGTGGCTACACAAGATACTGATTTCTTTGTATTCCACAAGTCTAACCGAGTTGTATTTGTAATCATTTGATCCTTGTAGCATAAGCTATGTATTCACTAAATGTGGCTTTGATATCTCTTGTCTTTCCTGGTATTGCACTTTTAATGGCCAGCAGTGTAATTTCGAAGCTCTATAACTAAAATTAGCATTTAATATCAAAAATGTGACGGAAGGTAAAGATCCAATTTAAATCTATCTAGATCTCTATTTTCAACAATATTTATTCACTGTTTAAAAAATTATGGAAGCTAGAATATTTATGAAAAAATTATCTTGTTTTATAAAAAATCCTTCATAACTGTCTAAAGTTGAAATAATCATTAAGCAAACTTCGAAAAGATATGTTTATTTCATTAAATGATTTGAAACAATACATGTTATTTAAGTTTTAAATTTAAGTTTTCTGAAGCAAGTTCTTACGAGACATTATTATTGTGAAATATTCCAGAAGAAAATCTATTTTCAATAGATTTGATTATGATCTTTAAATTTTATCTGCGATGAATTTTTCCATTAAATGCATATTTTAAAAGATATAGATCTTCAAAGTTACAATTACTATTACTTTAACATGAAAATTAAGAGAATTTCCAGCCCATACGTCTTTTAATTTTTCTACTAAAATGTTAATAGTAGAAAAATTAAAAGAGGCACTGGCAGACCAGCTCTTCTTTACAGCAGGGTTTTTCAAATTATGAGCAAAGATGTTTTTGAAAAGGACCGCAGAACTTTAAATTTTAACTTTTAATTTTCTCACTGTAGGTAAAAGAAGTAAAGCAAAGTTTTGAAACGCACTCATGTAAGAAGAATATATAAATAATTTTAAAAATTCGATTTCATGAAAACTGAAAGCAATCAAACTTTTTTTTCCGATATCGAAATCCATCTTATTTGAATTTCATAGGGCTATTCACTCACCATTGTGAAGTTGTATTATATTAAGAAACAAATTTTTTTGATTAAATAAAATGCATGAATATTAAAATTTTGTTTCCTATTAAGGGTTTCTCCGTTGCCATTCTGGAATTTTCAAGCTTTAAGGGTTGGGTTACCTCTGAGCGGCACTTTTTTGCACACCATGGGCTAAATGGCCAGGTCACATGGACCCCGAAGGATCAGAGAAGGTTGGGGGAGGGGACCCACTGGAACAGCTGGTGGGAGACAGATGGTAGCCTCCCGTCAAGGCCATCCAGCGTGTTCTTTAACGTGCACAGGGTATGGCTCTCCCGCACACGGGGCCACGGCTTAACGTCCCATCCGACGGACGGCGGCCTTTCCAAGCCCATCGGTGTCCCCTACTGACCGTGGGCAGGGCGGGGAATTTTGCGGAGATAAATCTTAACGCTGACCCAACTTGGACTCGAACCTGGGAACTACAGATTACGAGCCTGACCGATTGAGCCACCCCCGCCCCAGCTTTAAGGGTCTCGGCAAATTGTATTCTTTCTTGGGTACTAAGAAAAAGGTTAGAAAAACCTTGTTTCTTATCCTTCTGATGATGAAGAGTTATTCTACCTCTAAGCAGTACTTTTTAGTACACAATGGGCTAAATGACCAGGTCACAAGAACCCCGAGGGCTCAGTGAAATTTGAGGGAGGGGACCTATTGGAGAGTCCCCTCCCTCAAATTCCCTCAAAACAGCTGTTAGGAGACAGATGGAAACCTCCCGTCAAGGCCATCCATCGTGTTCTTTAATGTGAACAGGGTATGGCTCTCCCGCACACGGGGCCACGGCTTAATGTCCCATCGAACAGACGACGGCTTTCCAAGCACATCGGTGTCTCCTTCCGACGACGGAACTGAACATATATCAATACTGTTCTCTACTGATCGAGAGCAGGAAATTTTGCGGAGGTAAATCTCAACGCTGGTCCAGTTGCAACTCGAACCTGGGTTCTGCAGATTACGAGCCAGGCGCGCTACTGATTGAGCCAACCTCGCCTCCCTGAAAGGACAAAACATTAGAAATTTCGATCCCTACCTGGTGTAGTGGTTAGCGTAGTGACTACTAAGACCAGAGGGCATGTCCTTGTGTAAGTGTTTGAATGTTGTATGAGAAACCAGGACAAGTCTAATATAGCTTCTAGGTTGTTTCTGTCTTTTGTGTAGGGAAGTACCTTCTTCCTTTTAAAAGAAAAAAAGTTCTTTATAAACAAAATGACGTTGCATGTTATATCATTAATGACTATGATTTCTTTAATAGATATTTTATAAGTAGTAACCGTGGCTGAGTGGTTAGCACGCTTGGCTACTGATCTACGGGACCTAGGTTCGAGCCCTGGGTAAGGCATTGATGTGTGTGCTGTTTTTCTGCTGAGGTCCTGCCATCCTCAAAGACCTTCTACTATGGCATATAAACTGACAGGCTCCTGTCAGATCTCTGTGGCAAGCAGCTGCTTGAGGGGGTATTTATTTTATTTATTTATAAATTACAAAATAAGAGAAAAGTAATATTTTCTTCTGAAAATCACTATTTTCATGTATCTTCAGAAATATATCTTAAAGATCTTCACGAACCCAATAACAAAGTTTTGTGTTTGTGTAGTAGAAGCTATTGGACAGCTACGAGAGCATCTACCAGCCTCAGTTTCGAACAACCCCATTAAAAACAAAGGCAGAAGCAACGTTACCTTAAGGTCTGCGAACTTAATGCGAGACATTCTTCTTCTTCTGCTTCTTGTTATTCGTTCGTCCAATCGATATTCATATCCGGAAATAACGCTGCAGAGCGTCTCGTCCATCGATTTCCGCTACTAGGTAACTGCTAAATGAAATATTTCGAAAATTATCCTCCGAAACGAAATCAGTCGACGGTTCGCATTCGTTCGAAATTTTGTTATTTTTCTGTCTCAGAGCGAAATGTCTTTGTTCGCTCTTCCGACGACAGAGCTGAAAATATCCTCTTTCTTTTATTTATTGCTTCCCATTAATAAGCAGGAACGAAGGAAAAATTCTTTGCATGCAAAATAGGAGAAGTTATTCAAAAGATGTAAACCACGTTAAAAGGGGACGACCCTTCCGCGATTTTTTTTTATATTCTAAATTTATCTGGTATATTTATATTCTGAAAGGACTAGAGCATACAGGAAATTATACAACCACTCTAAAATTACTCATGCATTTACATAAAAATTCATCACTTTATTATTGTATTTTTTTTACCTGAACTATAAGATATACTGCATTCTATCTCAGCCAGAAAAAGAGCAGGTGAAATTTTATAAAATTAATTTTTCTTTTTCAATAAGAGAAAATATCATTATTTCTTACCTCAAAGGCAGTTTACCTCAAATAATAGGTTTTAGAAATAAACGCTTGAATGATAAAATTTTACCTCAATGAAATAAATTATTAATTATAAATACTCAATTCTCACATTATTATAGCATCTAATGACATTAATTGATATATCTATGTCTTTCCTTTGGTGCATTAAGATGGGTTGTTTTACTGTGAAGGAACTTTTCTAGTAATGGATTAAATGGCCAGGGTCGCAAGGATCAATGGTCATGGCTTCCACTGGTCATTCCACCCACTGGACAGCTGTTAGGAGAAAGATGGAATCCTCTCTTCACGGCCACACAGCGTGTTCTTTACATTGCACAGGAAGAATGTGAATCTCCTGCAGGAACCACGAATAAATGTCCCATTCAACGGACGGCGGTCTTTCCAAGTCCATCGGTGTTCCATTCTGATAGAGGGCAGGCTGCGAGTTATCGGAGATAAATCCCAACGCAGGCACAATTGGGACTCGAACACGGGAACTCGAGATTACGAGCCTGGACAGACAGTTCTACCCCAGTGATCTGTGCGAGCAGTTTATGAGATAATGAGAATGCACAGTTGATGAGTCAGCTGCACATTCTCATAATCTAAATTGCTTTCATTCGCGCTTCATATTAGTGGTGGAGGAGGGGCTATTTTATTTCCTGGACAGAATAAAAAGAAACAGTCTCTATTATATGATACGACTTGTTTAGAACATTTTTAATATGAAAATTCCGGATGAAACTCTTATGATTATTACACCTAGATATTTAGCTAATTCTTTCCATACAATGTACATGTCGAATATAATCCAAGTTTGAGACCTGATGAAGCCTTTTTTGAGTGCAGAGGACAGTTATCTTATCGCCCAAAGAAAGCAAGCGGAGAAATTTCCCTTCCAAAAAAAAAAAGCGGTATCAGGCTACCGGAGAAAATCTCAATTGCAGTAAATTGAAACCCGCGAATGAGTTGTGAATCAGGCATGCAGAAATTGACCCATCCAGCCGCCAATGCGATTCAAATGAAATAACTGATATTCTACTTTAAATAAGGAAGATACAAGGATATCTCTATATACACTCTATAATTCACTCATAATTTCGTATTAACTCATCAAACGTCTTTGTGAACCAAAGAATCGCATAAAAGGATTCCAATCCTTTTATTGAGCCAATAAAGTTGACTTGCTCAGATTTTGCTTGTGTGAACTCTCCTAGAAAAAGAGGCTATAAGCCTTGTCATCGAGTTAACTCAATTTATCATTCTCCAATCAGTTCTGCTCCAATTAATTTGTCACTAGCATCCGAAGAAGGAACACGATCGCTGCCAGACCGCACGTGATGCTCTGCCACATGTTATTGGCAGGTTTGAAGAGGGTGTTCGAGGGGGTTTTTTTTGTCTCGTTGCGGTGTTTGGTCGCTTCGTCAAGGAGCACCGCAAAACGTATTCAGGCCATATGGCTGACGGAGGAAGATGAGGCGGGAGCATTTTTAGCGAATAATTCATCCGCTTATGATTAGTCAAAGGGGCAATCTTGGAGCGCTCTTTTTCGTCTGTTTTCCAACTCGGCGGAGTTTAATGCAGCGCTGCAAAAACGATGAGGAGAGGCGCGTGCTGCCGGAGGCGGATTCTTATAACAGCGGCATCAAGTGGGTGAAGCAGAGGAGGTCTCTGAACAAATTTTTCTCCTGTTGGTGCTAGGGGCGATGTTAATGTAAATCTTTGGTTGAAATCTGCACACACAAATAAGTTATTGTAAAGATCAAATTCGAAATAATTAGATTTAAATGAACCTCACACAATGAACTTTCAATCTTACAAAATATAGATTAATCTCCATTCTTTTATGCATTGTGAATAGTTCGTCCCTCCCCTCACATTATTTCCTTCCTCCCTTATGAAAACATTACAACCCCAATGGCTTTTAATTTTCCCAAGGGTTGCAAAACAATGCTTACTCTTTTAGAACGGGAAAAATATTTCTACTGCCTCTTGTAAATAAGTGTTACTTTATTATTTAGTTCCTAAAACTTTTAATTCCCTACCAGCCATTATTTAGGAATGAAAATAACATTTTCAAAATTAAAACATCCATTGCTTATTTTCAATAATACTGATAACTAGTTGTTATTGAAAAACGGGTAATTATGTTATTAAAATAACAAAAATGTTTCTTTACTTTTATTTTACAGTAATAAAAATAAAATAAATAAATACTCCCTCAAACAGCTGTTTGCTACAGGGGTCAGACAGGAGCCTGCCTAAGAGCGGACCTCAGCAGAAACACAACACAAACATCCATGCTTTACCCGAAGCACGAGCCCGGGTTCCTTTGATCAACAGCCAAGCGCGCTACCAGTGGCGAAACCAGATTTTCGTGAGCCGAGAGCAAACATTTTCCAAAAATTACAGAGCAAAAACTTTCATATAATATAAAATGTCTGTGGCCCAGTTCTAGCACTGGATTGGGCTCCAGCCTTACGAGGCCCCGGTGTTATTTAACCGGGCATATAAAAATTTATTAAAAATAATTATTTTAAAAATATTAAATTATTTTTAATATTTTTAAAAATTTAACTCCTGAATAACTCATTTGTTGTTCTTCGAGTTGAATTGTTTTAATTATTTTGAAAGTAACGCAAAGAAAAAAAGTCAATTTAAAGCCAAATTTATAATGTGTTTTCTGGCTACTGATGACGTGGATGAATTGTTAACCTCCCCAGTGTAAAGAGTTTCTTTTATCATCCAAAAGCATCTATTCATTCTTAGCTATCCTCGCAGAAAAACGCTTTTTTTTTGTATCGCTATCAAACCTCAAGCATCGGACTACATACATACATTGTTTCATAGACATCATTGTTGCAATTACACTAATGGCATCGAGGGAATTTTCTTTCCTTTCAAGTATATAAAGAATGACACGAAAACTATCGAAATTCAGTCGGCTCTCCTTTAAAACGAATTTACTCCTTTTTGACGTTCATAGAAATCGATCACAACAAACACTGAAACAGAACGTCATCGTCTGCCTCGATCCCATTTCTCTCTCTCAGTTTTCAGCGAAATCTGCTGAAGGGTTTTGCTGAATTGTAGCCATTTCGAGGGGAGCTCAACGATTCCAGACCCCGTTAGAGATTAATAGTGTCATTCAACTGAATTGGCCGAACCAACAAACCATACATATTGCAGCAGCAGCTGTGATGACTAACAGTTTGTTGCGATAGCACGCAAATAGGTATTAGATTATATGCAGAGAGTGGTGTGTGGTTAGAAGAAAAAATATTTCGCAAACTCGAAAATCAATGAAAGAAAAAAGAGGAACTGGTAAGAATGAAAGATATTTTCTAAGTCTAAAAAAAATGTTCAGTTCCTTTTGTAGGAAGCTTTATTGAAGTTTTTTCTTAAAGGGCAGAAGTACTTCCCTTCACAATGGATGGAGACAACCTAGAAGCTCTATTAGACTTGTTCTGGTTTCTCATACAGCATACACCCATTGTTGTTTTATCTCTGCGCTGCACTTGTTTTTAACACAATGGGCTACATAGTCAGGTCACAAGGACCCCAAGAAGGTTGGGGGAGGGAACCCACTGGAATAGTTGTTAGGAGACAGATCGTAGTCTCCCGTCAAGACCATACAACGTGTTCTTTAACGTGCACAGGGTATTGTTTTCCCGCACGGCTTAACATCCCATCCGATGGACGGCAGTCTTTCCAAGCCCATTGGTATTCCCTACTGATGAGGGTACGCGATGAGTAGACTGAGGTTAGGGCGGTGAGTTTTGCAGAGATAAATCTCAACGTTGGCCCAGCTGACACTCGAACCTTGGAATTGCAGATTACGAGCCTGGCGTGCTATAATGAGCCACCCCTGCCCCTGGCCTAGAAAGCCGGTATGCTAACCTCTGGGCCAAGTAGGGCTAACCATTTGAGGAATGTTTTGTCATTTGAAGTTCTGAGAATCGAATTTCGACCTTCCGAGCAGTGAGATTTTCTCTGCTTTTCTGCCCTGGTGAGATTAAGGAAAGGGATTTCAAAGTGCAACCCACAACGATGACAAGTTTCGGCTATGTTGCGGTATAGGTTGAATTGTACAGGTTGAATTGTTTTGCTCTTGAGTCACGGTTTTGCAACACAGAGAGGAAAAGGTTACAAAGACCCCAAGATACAAGACAACTAATGAGCAGGACAGCCTCACTTATCATCATCATCATTATCCCCAAGCAGCCATGGGCTGCGGAGGTCCAACCAGACCGCGCAGTTTAATTCTCCAAGCATATCTGTCCTGAGCTACATCTGCTGCATCCGGCCACTGCACACCAATTCTAACAAGGTCCTGTTTGACATTGTCTGCCCACCGCATCCTAGGTCTCCCCCTCCTTCTGAGACCTCTAGGCACACTGTTCATCACCCTATTCGCCAATCTATAATTATCCATACGGGCAACATGGCCAAACCAGCGGAGTCTCTCTCTGCACAATATGCTGCTTAAAGGAGGTTGCAGACTCCTTTGCCTAACCTCATCATTAGTTACAAAGTTAAACCACCTAATACCCAAGATACTACGTAAGCATCTAGAATCAAAAGCATCTAGTTTCCTGTTATCTTGTTTACACACCGTCCAAGTTTCACTACCATAACTAACCTTAGAAAGAACCAAACAATTATACAGTTAATTTTAGTCTTTAGGTGTATACGCCTATTTCTCCACAATCTCCATAGATTCTTAAAAGTCCTGGCAGCAATCCCTATTCGTCCGTTAATCTCATGCCACACATCACCAGTATCTGTTACATAGCTCCCAAGGTAATTAAACTGTGACACCTGCTCAAGACTGCAACCATTCAGATGAACTGAATCACACCTGCCTGACCAATTTTCATCACTTTAGTTTTCTCTCTGTTTATAACCAAACCTACTCTACTACCAGTCTCATCAACAGTTCGAATGAAAGAGTTCATCTCATCAACATCATTTGCCAAAAGGGCTAAATCATCAGCATAATCTAAATCAGAAAGTTTCGTATCTCCAGTCCATTTAAGGCCAAAATCTTTCCCTTGAAGTGAATTTCGCATAACATAATCAATAACCAAACTAAAGAGAAAAGGAGACAAAATGCACCCTTGTCGAACACCAGAAGTAATACTAATGATAATAAGGAATTAATTGAAATAATGCATATTGATGATATATATATATACATATGACGATTATCTGTGCCATAGCTACGAAACCTATCTGAACTTTCAACATCAGTGTAAAGATAAAGATTTGGCGATTAGTGTAGAAGTTTGAAATGCCCTTCACCTTCCCACTTGCTCAGTCGACAATGCACAAGAGATGGCAATAGGATACATTTTCTGTGCCGAAGCAATGGGTAATCATTTCAAAGAGCGCTCTTGCATTTCACTCAGAAGCCCTCGCAATACCGAGAATATGGATAACGGATCTATTATCCTTCATCGGTAGTTATGAATATTCATCGCATTAGCATTGTCCTTCATCGCCAGCCTCATAAGCCAAAGCATTTCAATGGGGAAGAGCCATCACTGTTAAACATCTCACTAAGCGAAAGCGGTCAAGCAGGTTCAAGTGTCGTAGCCCAATGCATTCAACGTAAACTAATGGCAAACTCTGTAGTTCGAAGTCTGTTTACTAATCGTCTCTACCTTCTTGATGGAGATGGGACTCTTAAGCTGAGGATTAGAAGTAAAGGAATGGCATTAAGCGCCTGCAATTCCGAACAGAAATGGCAAACTGCTGATTTCTCAATTCGAAAACCATCACAGCAGCAAAGTTCGGAGTAGCTTTTCTTTATTTTAAACAAGTTTTTCGAAGTTTCAATGTGATGGATTTTTAGTTCGTTTTACAAAGCGCGCTATTTTTTTCTCCTGCCGTCCGTCTGCAGACATTCAGTTTCTTTTGGTTTCATAGGTAAAGGAAAAATGATTTTTAGGTTCAATAGGTACTAATAAAATATTAGAAATCTCTTTTATAACTTTCCTTTACTTGAAATCTTTACCATTAAAAGTCTATAAATTCAAAATGGCAAAACGTTTTTTAACGACTGTTGTAAATGATCTACTCACGCAAGAAATTTGAAATTTTGGTGGTAGCCTATGATGGTCATGGGGTTTGTATTGATATCAGCGTTTTGTCCCTTTAACCTCAAGGACGTGGGAAAAGGCAACTTTTTTCATTTTGAGATATAAATAAAAACTTCTCTTTGGATTGGTTTTTAACGAAATATTATAACATTCTCTTTGAAAGCGAATATTCTACATATATTCGCAAGAGCGCAATATGTTATTCTCCTGGTTTAATTTTCCTTAACAACGGTAACCAATCTGATAACCTAACTCGATGTCAGCATGAAAAAGGAACACTTCTATAATTTTATCCCGTTTCACTTCTCCGTCAGTAATATATTTGTTGAAACGATTTAAATTCTACTGTGGAAGTGAAATAATATAAACTTTTCATTACTGGAATTAGAAGGATGCAATTTAAAGCGATGATCATAAAACGATTGAGGAAAAAAGTTCAGTACTGATGATAACTAATAACAGAATATCAATAGAGTATTACGAAAAACATTAAATTGCAGATGGTAAATCAAATATGATTCAATATAGCACATATTCTAGTGAGTTTTAAATCAGGGTTTTTATCATTCGAGTCAACATGCAGAAAAAGAACACATGGTAATTTTATCGGTGAATAGCACCATGGGTTAATCACCAGGTTCAAGGTGCCCAAGCCTCAAAATAAAATTAGAGGGCATGGAATTCAACGGATAGTTCCTATGGCGGTATTTGAACTTACAATGTCCTCATGCAGTTGACATTGGGTTGATTTTCCTCTGAAAGGCATTTTTTTTGCACATAATATTGTTACGATAGATGAACGAGCAACAGTGACTTCATGACTTAACGTGACTTGAACACTCGTGTGTGCTTCTAAGTGAGATTCAATTTAGCCAACGAATTGGAACTTAAAACGATTCGGAAGAATGAAAAAGATAGCAGTGCAATGTGTTAAAGTTGTGAGATCTGAAAGGACGTTCAGATAGTATGAGTTAGTGCGCGTTAAGTGAAAATAATTAGTATATTTATTAGTGTGTGCGCGGGTGTTTGTTTTCTGTTGTTAGTAATAAAAGTTTAGTGAACTAGCACAGGACGAGAGTTTGTTTACATCTGAAGGTATTCAAGTGACATGGTAAACAAAGTTAATTATTGTATTAAACACTTTTTATTGATAATTTTTGATAGGATCATTGTGCCTTTATTGCGTAGAAAATTGTAATTAAATGTGTAAAAATTTCAATCATGGAGATCACAAAGTTTAAAGAGTGAAATGTAAAGGTGAGCGTTACTGGTTAATGAAAAGGCCTGTCTTCCCATAATTGCGGATAACTGCATTTAAAAGAGAAAATTTTATTCAGAATAATTCACAAAATTATAATCTGGCAAACTTTTATGCACTATTTTGCACGACATATTTTTCTGAATATCACAGTATATATTTAGTTAATTATTAGTCATTAACAAATTATTAGATTGATTAGACGGTTATTAAGAAGCTGTATACGATTATCGCTGATAAAATTTCGCGAGTGAAGTTACGGATAAGACCTTGCGGTTGATGATATGACCTTGCAGATGCTTAAAGACCTAGCTGATGCGGAAAGAACTTTTGCTATGTGTGCAGAGCTCTTGTCATAGCTGTACTTGTTTACAATTTGCTGAAAATGTTTATTTTTTCAAGTGGCGTAGCAACCTAACAATTTGTTATTAAATATCTTCATTACGAAGCAAACGCGATGGGAAGGATAAAATGATAGGATCATTGTGATTGGATCTTTTGCTCCATCCTTGCTCATCTTAACAAGAACCTGAGAGTATAACAAAGAGTCTCACTAAGATAGTTGAAAATGAACCATTAACTAAAAATAAACCAACAAATTACTCTAAAAAATTTTCGAGCTGTTTAGCATCGTTGTAGTAATTCAAAATAACATTTTGGATCAGTGAATACAAGAATGTAGAGATGTGAAAGGGTAGTATTTTAGTAGAACAGACAGAGCTGCTATTGTATACTCTGTACAAAAAGATTAATGACTTATGTATGATAGTGGTTAATTTGTTTATAAAATACTTCATCCATATTTTTGTAACAATTTGTATTGCATTGTAATTGGTTTTAAAATATAGTTATTAATACTCACGTTCAATGCCTATCTATTTTAAAATTCTCAACAATATACTAAATTTCAAAGTCACAAAGACCCCAAGGACTCAGAAATGGTTGGGGAGAGGGGACCTATTGGACAGATGTTAGGAAACAGATGGTAGTCTCACGTCAAGGCTATTCAGCGTGTTCTTTAAGATGCACAAGGTACGATTCTCCTGCACATGGAGCCACGGCTTAACATTCTATCCGATGAACGATGACCTTTTCAAGCCCACCAGTGTTGTTGTGGACGATGTCCTATATAAATTATTTGGTATCACACACGAAGCACAGAATCTACAAGGGAGGGTGTGGCTCAGTCGGTAGCGTGCCAGGCTTGTAATCTGCAGTTCCCAAGTTCGAGTCCCAGCTGGGCCAGCTCTGAGATTTGTCTTCACAAAACTTCTCTTGCCCTGCCCTCGGCCAGTAGGAGATAGCGATGGGCTTGGAAAGGCAGCCATCAGTCGAATGGGACGTTAAGCCGTGGCTCCGTATGTGGGAGCACCATAAATTGTGCATGTTAAAGACGCGTTGGATGGCCTTGACGAGAGGCTACCACTGTCTCCTAACAGCTGTACAATGGGTCCTTTTTCCAGTCTTTTCTGAGCCCACTGGGTCCTTATGACCTGGCCATTTAGCCTATTGTGTGCAAAAAAAGTGCCGCTCAACGGTAAAGCAACCCAGCCCAACAGAGAATCCAAAAACCTTTATAGATCGTATTGCATTTATAACCAATGTATTTAAAAAGGCGGGATTCATGTTTTCCACAAGTGAACCATGATGCACTTGAAACCGAGTCAGAAGCGTACCACCGTAAACTAATGAGATTTCCAGTTCGATTCAAAAATTTATCCTTATCGAGGTTTGCTTTTCTTTCCTCTGTAAGAAAAGGAATATTGCGCTACTCGAAAAAGTCTGTTCCTTGCATTGGGCACAAAACCGTAGTTCTCTATGAAGGAGAATTCGACCAATGGGAAAGATCAGCCTTGACTCCCATCGAAGTCGGTCGATGCCTTCTCACACCTTTTTGATCGATGGTACCAGCACTATAATGGCTCTGTACTCTTTCGTCAACGTTTACTAGGTGAGAATTACTCTTCTCGATTTCGTGGCAATTACCTACTGTACAGTGGTACGGTTACCAGATGTGAAGTGGGCCGATAGTTAGCAGCTATAAACAGTGCAGTGTCTACATTTAGTCAACTACGAGAATTAAAAGCATAACCTGACCTTCAGGCACATTGTGAGTTTAAAGGTTCCAGTGGAAGTAAAGCACTTCAAATCACTTTTTAAGTTTAATAAATTTTTCGACGTTTATTTCAACAATTCAGATAATGCCGTATACATCCATTTCATATACAGAAGTCAATTCTTATTTACTTTTCTCTTTTCTTTGGATATTCAGTATCAGCTACGGTTTATTATAAAATACTCTTTTCTTCTTAAGTCCCATATTTACACTTTTACTCTTTCTTTCATTCCGACGAGCTCAATTCAGGTACACTTCGCTGGCTCGCTAACTTCATCCAATCTTCTGGATTTTGGTAAAGCCCAGCCACACCATTATCATCAGGGGAATTGGGCAGTAAACACCATCAAAACGTTTCACGTCGTACCACGAAATTTCCTCGCTTCTATCTATAATTAAGAGGTGTTGTTATCTTACCTCATATCGTGCAATTCCGGATAATAATAGAAGGTAGTAAGCACAAACGACAACACACGCAACTCAGAATTAATTCAAAACACGGACACTTTGAAAGGAAATATCTATTTTCTCCTTACATGCTGTTGCTTCTGTAGCAGGTGGTCTCGGTGTTTCTGGTAAGGCCGCAGGAAACTCACGGCTGCTCTTCAAGTAGCCAACGATAGCGGAGCAAGAGATTTTCTCAAAAGTGGGAAAATGCTAATTTCTCTGGCTCCAGGAATAGATTTTGCATCCATCATATTTCATGGCTAACGTGAGAACTTCAAGGTGATGTTGAAAGTTAAACAGAAAGAATCAGATATGATAGGAACTAGAGCATCTCTTCTTGAGGACGACGAGGAATTGATTTAAATATGGGAATAAGATCATCTTTGTAGAACAGAGTGAATCTTGATTCATTCAAAGTCGAAGGGAAAAAGCAGAAACTTGGAATTATCAAAAAATTAGTTTCATTTTCTAACTTATATGTTGCTCAATTAAAATAATCAACTATTTTCGATTGTTATAATATTCCTTGTTTCTTGTCAGATATATTATCTAACTAATAACAAAAATTAGAATATTTGGAAACAGAATCTCTCTGGTTATCGTTTAAATACGGATACAGGTTCGCGTAACTCTGTAAATGAATGCATGATTTCATGACAAGTTTCTGAACTATCAGCGTTGGAAGAGTCATGTCTTTTTTGCACTCCCACAATGTCTGCATATGTAATATTTCGCTTAGGGCAACAGTTTGTCATTTGAACAAATGCCTCAAAGGAAACACCCAGTGATCTTCGTTGAGAAAGTAGTCCCTTCTTCTAGAGTAGCGATCTTCGTTGAGAAAGTCTCCTTCTAGAGCAGCGATCTCCGTTGAGAAAGTTTCCCTTCTTCTAGAGCAGCGATCTCCGTTGAGAAAGTCATCCTTTCTTCTAGAGCAGCGATCTCCGTTGAGAAAGTCTCCTTCTTCTAGAGCAGCGATCTCCGTTGAGAAAGTTTCCCTTCTTCTAGAGCAGCGATCTCCGTTGAGAAAGTCTCCTTCTTCTAGAGCAGCGATCTCCGTTGAGAAAGTCTCCCTTCTTCTAGAGCAGTGGTCTTCAAACTCTTAATGTCTCTGAAACCCCCAAGGTTCAGTCTAATTTAGCGCGGAGTCCTTATATAGTAAATGTGTACTTTTCAGGTGCAGAAATAAAACTTTTTAAAGTGTAGCTTCTTATTTTTAAACATAAAATATTAACGTAAATTTATGCTTGTTTATTACTTTTATATATACAAATTTAAGCCTGATTTTATTTATTATCATTATAAATCATTGACTGGTTCATGGGTGTTTGCGGAACTCCTGAAAATTTCCCATGGGACCTCAGGGTTCATAGTGTGAATGCCACTGTTCTAGATCAGTGGATCCGTGGTCTCCAATCTTTTTTGATCATGTACTCCTATATTAATAATAATTTATTTCATGCAGGGGGTTACGGTAAAGCCAAAGCACGCACTATCATCCGTGAGGAAAATATGTATGAAGATTTATATATTGTTCATTTATTTTATATATTTATTTATAAGTATACAACTGAAATAAAATTAAAATAAACATAAAAATATTTAATGAAAAGAGTGTGACTGAAGATGTTTCCTAATTTTTGAAAATATTGGTTTCACACCTTGTGATACAACGATTGATTCGATGATCCGGTTCTAAGCGTGCCCAGACATATTTATGAAACTAAACAGAGTCTCGCGTACGTAAAGTGACCGCGAAATTTAAATATAACAGCGTTTTGGTTTTAAATTTTACTTCATTTTTTTCTGGAAAGTAATTTTTTTCTGTAAAAAGATAAATCAGAATCATTACATTTTTCTCGCCCCCCCCCCCATAGATCGGCACGCTCTCCCCCTAGAGTGCGGATTAGAGAAACAGAGATTAGAAATAGAGGATTAGAGAAACAGAGATTAAAAATAGAGGATTAGAGAAACAGAGATTAGAAATAGAGGATTAGAGAAACAGAGACTAGAAAGAGAGGATTAGAGAAACAGAGATTAGAAATAGAGGATTAGAGAAACAGAGATTAAAAATAGAGGATTAGAGAAACAGAGACTAGAAATAGAGGATTAGAGAAACAGAGATTAGAAATAGAGGATTAGAGAAACAGAGATTAGAAATAGAGGATTAGAGAAACAGAGATTAGAAATAGAGGATTAGAGAAATAGAGATTAGAAATAGAGGATTAGAGAAACAGAGACTAGAAATAGAGGATTAGAAAAACAGAGATTAGAAATAGAGGATTAGAGAAACAGAGATTAGAAATAGAGGATTAGAGAAACAGAGACTAGAAATAGAGGATTAGAAAAACAGAGATTAGAAATAGAGGATTAGAGAAACAGAGATTAGAAATAGAGGATTAGAGAAACAGAGACTAGAAATAGAGGATTAGAGAAACAGGGACTAGAAATAGAGGATTAGAGAAACAGAGACTAGAAATAGAGGATTAGAGAAACAGTGATTAGAAATAGAGGATTAGAGAAACAGAGACTAGAAATAGAGGATTAGAGAATTCTGGTAGTAAAAGGTGTTAAAATTCTTTTGCCTTAAATGAAACCTGCTTTCTGAAGCAGTTAACTATTGAGCACATGGAGAAGATCGGTTAAGCATTTATCATTAATATCCACTTCATTCAAAATATTTGAAATGATATGTCAGTGAAATAAAAATTTCGCATTTTTGTTAACTGCTTAATCCATTGATTGAATTTATAATGTCCCATTCGGAGAACAGAAATGCAACTTCAAAAGAAAAGATCACAAAATACACCGTCACATAGTATAACGTGGTATATCTGCTTGGGATTGAATTCCTTTAAATTTGTTACCACAGATTTTCGAAAATATACAAAGCGGTAGAAAATTTGCATGAAGTGTGTCATCTGGATAATCACCCTTGGTTATATATATATATCATAATGCAATATGCATAACTGTATAAAGATTTTGTTTCGCTGCTAATGTGTTTTCCTCGTTTTCATTATCTTTTGATGTTTGTTTCGGTACGTGGGAGAGAAATCCAATGCACCGTTGCCTCTTTAATCCTTTCTCCTCACGGATGATATAGCGCACACCTGTGATAATTAATGGTTAAGAGTCTAATAATGTATCATTTTATGAAAAGAAAAACATTGACGCATGTAAAAGTACGGTCTGTGCAAAATCATCTATCTAGCCTGCATAAATAAGACAGATTCCATTTCTAACTATCCATTTAACTTTGAATGAAAAAAGTTAACTATTACGGTGTCTGATTGACATTATAAAAGCATGAGATTGGAGTCAAACGTTGTGAAAGAAACTGAATGAATGCCTTTATATAATATCAATTCAATCGTATGCAATATCATTCAAAGAACACCATGAAGAAGGATGTTTATCCGAAGAAATCGGATATCCTTGCCCCAAAGCAGTGAGCATAGCAAACAGAACAACCACCCGAATAGCTACAACTCCACGTATTGCAACGTGATAGGTAATGATGTTACGTGCCGCAGCTATTTGCTTAGAAGAAGAATCTCTTGAAATAGAAAATGACGGGCGCTTCACGCATCATCAAAGTGCTCATCATCATCTTAGATTTGTAGCGCTTTAGCTCCGCTGTTCCGTCCATCCTATTGAAATATTAATCTTCTCTAATGAGGCTTTTTAGATCGATAAAAAATCTCTTCACCTGGAAATTGAATCTCTGCAGAAGCTGACATATGAGTTAGCGAATATTAATCTTATTTTCCATCCGTCGGTACTTGCTGCCTAAAGTTATCGGCTGTTGGAGAGATATAGTTCTTGATTTAATTAACTGTTTTGGCTGTGTGCGAGAGAAAGGCCGCAAATCAAATCAGATCCCATCATAAATTAGATGCACTGGAAGTGACACATTTCGCCCTTCAGACACAAACAATATTTCATCCCACTGCATCCTTCGTGCTCACTTCTGTTGAGATCTTACCACCTCGTGCACACGCGGCGCATCGAGCAACGAAACATGGACGATGAAATTCTTTCAAAGGAAAGAACACTTCGTTTTTTTCGTCTGTTTGGGTGTATTTTCGAAGATGCACGAAATAGATTCTATACACAAAGGAAGAATAAAACACTTTTGAATGATAAAGGGAGGTCATAGGTAAAACTATGAGCGATTGAGGATATCCGCATTTAAAAGCTCTCAGCAGATAAAAGATTAATGCTAACGCCGAAAGCGGATAAAATCTGTAGGAACATTGGCCAAAATACTGCATTATTAATGAGTGATATGAGTGAAAAAAAACTACTTTTGATTACGAAGAAAAACAGATTTGGAAGTTCAGTGATGATATTCACTTTAAAGAGAAAACATTTATTGAGATAAAGCCCCAAATTTAAAAATAAGATTTTTGTTAAGCGATCTTTTTGCTGACAAAACAAATATAAGTTCAAAAATTACTCGAGTATTAAACACTTTTTAATGATAATTTTCGGTAGGATCATTGTGCCTTTATTGCGTAGAAAATTGTAATTAAATGTGTAAAAATTTCAATCATGGAGATCACAAAGTTTAAAGAGTGAAATGTAAAGGTGAGCGTTACTGGTTAATGAAAAGGCCTGTCTTCCCATAATTGCGGATAACTGCATTTAAAAGAGAAAATTTTATTCAGAATAATTCACAAAATTATAATCTGGCAAACTTTTATGCAATATTTTGCATGACATATTTTTCTGAATATCACAGTATATTTTTAGTTAATTATTAGTCATTAACAAATTATTAGATTGATTAGACGGTTATTAAGAAGCTGTATACGATTATCGCTGATAAAATTTCGCGAGTGAAGTTACGGATAAGACCTTGCGGTTGATGATATGACGTTGCAGATGCTTAAAGACCTAGCTGATGCGGAAAGAACTTTTGCTATGTGTGCAGAGCTCTTGTCATAGCTGTACTTGTTTACAATTTGCTGAAAATGTTTATTTTTTCAAGTGGCGTTGCAACCTAACAATTTGTTATTAAATATCTTCATTACGAAGCAAACGCGAAGGGAAGGATAAAATGATAGGATCATTGTGATTGGATCTTTTGCTCCATCCTTGCTCATCTTAACAAGAACCTGAGAGTATAACAAAGAGTTTCACTAAGATAGTTGAAAATGAACCATTAATTAAAAATAAACCAACGAATGCCTCTAAAAAATTTCCGAGCTGTTTAGCTTCGTTATAGTAATTCAAAATAACATTTTGGATCAGTGAATACAGGAATGTAGAGACGTTAGACTTTTCTTGTATAGTTGGCGAAGTAAGTCATTTCCTGTTACACCGATAACTCAGTTAAGTTTTGACCACAGTAAATGGCCGAGTGGTTAGCACGCTTGGCTACTGATCTAAGGGACCTGGGTTCGAGCCCCGGATAAGGCATGGATGTGTGTGTTGCTCTTCTGCTGAGGTCCTGCCATCCTCACAGACCGTCTACTATGGCATATAAACTGACAGGCTCCTCTCAGACCTTTGTGGCAAGCAGCTGCTTGAGGGGGGGTTATTTTATTTTAACGTGAGTGATCCGTGTAACAGGAAAGGCCTTATTACGCCTAGTATACAAGAAGTGACGAACATCTCTAGATTCCTGTATTCACTGATCCAAAATGTTATTTTGAATCACTAAAACAGTACTAAACAGCTCTGATAGTGATTAACTTTTTAATTCAGCTGTGTTAAATCTTTTATAAACAAATTTCTTATTGTGTCCAATTGTCCTATCTTGAAGGCAGATTAAAGCATAAAATTAAAAGAAGTGGCCTCAATCAAACGATGACCTCACTTCCAAATAATAATTTTACGAGATTCGGTCAATTCGTTAAGACTTTGTAGAGAATATGATAACTGGGTAAAACGAGCTGAATGCTTTTAAATCCACTTATTCCTCTATCTGGTAATTTTTATAACGCCAATGCCGAACTTATTGATTCACTTGTTAATAAACTAATATCCGATTGATGTGTTGTATTTAGGGTTAACAGGTCCTGGATGTGTCTTATGAATTTAAGAATTATGTTTCTAATCTTACAAATCATATTTTCGTATTATGTTTGCTACTAGATGTGTGTTTTATTTTTCATCATTTGGTTGGCCACAGATAAAAGGAACCCTGTGTTCGAGCCACGGGTAAGGTCTGACTGTTTATTGGTGTTGTATTTTTGCTGAGATCTCGCCTTCGTTACACATCTTCCCTACGGCGTATTAAACTGGCAGACTTCTCCCAGACCTTTGTAGCAAGTAGCTGCTTGAGGGGGCATTTGTTTATTTTATATTCGGTTTCATAAAAATTCATATTACGATTTATTTCTTTTTCCACCGAAATCCATTTTAAAGAAATGAAATTTGAAATGATATTGCAATAGTCCTTACTGACAAAATTTGTTGAAACAAAATCCACATTAAAAATATTATCATTCTATTCGATGAAGGGCGATAGTGCACGCAATCATCTCTATATGCAAATGTCTCCCCCCCCCCAATTCATCGACCAGCAAGAGGAAATTCCTCTAAAGAAATCTATTTCCGAAAGAATCCGGAATGCTCTAAAGCCCATAACGGAAACCAGGTAATGAGTACGTGTCACTAAGCCTATGTATCGACGAAGCAGCGCGTCACTTCGAAGAGCTTGCTTAATTACTGTGCTAGAGCTGCAACAGCCTGAGAGGTCGGACATTACTTCCACAAATCAGCGTCCAGCAGTCGCTTTCATCCATACTTCGCCGACTCACTAAATACTTCACCATCAGAGCAGACGAAGTCTTCTCTTTGGCGTCGCAGCAAGTCCCGCCTAATGAGGGATAAATGGCGCTCGTTCTATCTAACGGCACCAATCGAATGAGTGCGACCCCTCCGCCTTACTTCTTTCCCTCCCCCCCTCCATGAACTACCCCTTTGCGACCCGGAGGGCCTTCGTCTCCCGTAGCTGCCGTCTGATTATCGCCCGTGGCTCAGTCGTTGATTGTCCAGCACCAATCAATTAGAGGATGCCCTCTTTTGGGGCAATGAAAGTAAGTCTGCCCGGCGCACAACTTTTACTCTTCGAGACCTTTTTTTTTCTCTTGTGTGCCCTTTCCTCTCGGTTGCTGCTGTTGATAGGGGCACTGAGTCGCGGTCGGTAATGACAACGGGAAGGATTATAATTGGAAAGGATGAGGAAGTGGGTCATTTCTATTCTGGCCTTCTTGCAAATAGATCTTCGAGAATGTCATTAAAAGAAGCTGGAAATTATAAATGTCTCTTCCTTACCAGGTACTCATCAATAGTTCGTACCATTCAAGTGATTTTAATATAGGTAGAGGTTTTTTTCTTTTCTTTTTAAAGTTAGATACTTCTTATGTTTGGTATCGTTTCATGTTAAAAAAACAATCGGTCAATAAGAAGAAAGCGTTCATTCAAGGACATTGAAGTTTTAAGGGAAACACTATTTTTTGGGAAATATTAAAATCTGCATCAATTGAAATGTTATTTTGTTTAAGGAGATTTTTTTTTCAGGTAAACGAAATTCTGCTTCGTTCTCATTTGAATGTTTAGCATTAAATCATTGAAATGCATCTAGATAAATAAAAAATGCTCTTCAATCAGCTGTTAGATATAAATGTCTGGCGGGAGCCTCTGAATGTAACAAGTCAAAGAGAAAGTCGAGACCTCAGCAGAAAGATCGCATACACAACAGAAACATCTGTGCTTTATCGGAGGATCGAACAGGAGCATTTTGCTCCGACGCTAAGCTCGCTGTCTATACCTCGGCCACAGAGAATTTACTCTTTAGAGTAATCATGATAAAAATTGCAAATGGTGCAAATTTATTTTCATAACAGGAGATAATAATATTTTCGCTCTCTGTTATTTTCTTTAAATATATTACGCGGCACCTTTTATTGTTAACATTTTTTTTTCACATCAGAAAAAAATCTACCTAAATCTTGAGCTTGAAAAATATTTCTTCGATGTTTTAAACGATAGGAATTCTTTAATATCTAACAGCAGCTTCGTCCGTTCGTTGGATTTCAGAAGGTGAAAGAACCAATAGAAAGATTTACCTGACATGCCTCTTCAAAAATAATTAGTTCGATAAGATAGGTCTTCGGACAAGTCATTGAATCCTGTTGAATGTTTCAGACACTATATAACCTTTTTTAAAAACTCTAAATATTTCTAAAAAAAATCAAGATTTAGCACTCTTTATTTAGATTTGTAAGAGATTTTTCTATAGTTATATTTTTTAAATTATTGAAATTACAATTTGACTTTCCAATTAGTGCCCAGAAACTCTATGTAGAATGGAGCGTATATATTTCAGTTCTCAATTCCCATCGCAATCATAAGGACGTTGAAATCATTCAATCACATGAATACAAACGTAAAGAGTGCGAGAGAGAGAAAACAACTTCTAGACATTTTTATGTTACAACCAGGCAACTTCGTTAGCGCTACCAAATAAAAGGAACGACCGAAGACTGCCAATAACAACTGAAAAATTTGTCATTTGGGCTCATCAGAAAAATCGGATGGATGGCATACTTGTAAAGCCTTCGCGTGGTCGCCGCGGGCTGAACGTAATTCCCTGAGCGCTCCCTCCTACTTCTCGGATCACCATGTGCGAGCGGAAGAGGAACGGAGAGGTTTCCTAGTCACGTGACTTCCGTTTCCGCCGTCGGACCTCCCCAAGGGTGATCTCGGCTACCTGACATGCCTCCGCTGCCGTTGCTCGAGTCAGTAGCGACTCTGTCTCTCTCGCCTTCATATGTCCACAATCTCCTCATGTCTCCTCCTTGTCATGACACATTGTCCTCCTGCCCAAAGACACGGCCACCCCTGAACGACAGGGCCGCAGGGGACATGACCTTTATTGGTTGCACTCTTCGTCGTTTGCGGAACATCAGCCGTGACTAGAATCGACTGGCACGGCACAGCCCTCGGAATTCGAGCAAATTCCTGAAGTGAAGCTGGTTAATCGTTAAAAAAGGAGAAAGGTGATCCTGAACGGAGAGAAGACAAAGTTGATTTTACTGTATGTGGGTCTGATGCAATGGAATTGCTGACTTGAGAGAACGGGTTTCTTTATAAATGCGCATTTAAGTAGGAAAATAATCGAAATTAATAGTCGTTTGTTAGGAACTTATTTCTCTAGCTATAAGGCAGAATAGCAGTCAAATTTTTTTAAGCGTCTTGTTGAGATTGGAAAAATATTACTGGTAGTAAAATGAAAATCTCACTGGTAGTAAAATAAAAATCTCACTCAACTCTGTAAGTCTCGATTTTCAACAGTTCGTTTAACATTTAAAAGAGTTATCGAGGTTAAAAAATAACTTTAACAGACGATATTGTTAGAGTCATCCTAAACAGTTTTCTTCAAAATGGACGAAATCAGTACATAAAATTGTGAAACTAGATTTATTTCAATAAACGATTTGTTTTAGAATTTAGTATTTCAGTTTTCATTAACTTTTAAGGTAAATTCTTATGGCCAGCAACCTGCTGTTAAATATTTTAGGATTCATAACTCTTTAAATATTAAATAAATGTTGCTAAAAATTGAGATTTATAAAGTTTTGAGATCTTTAATTTATCACCAGCGACATTTTTTCGAAAAAAGCTTTTTTTTAAATTAGAGGGCTTGAATGTAGTTTTCCATTCGAATAGCATGGAAGTGGCCAAACACTCTCGATGATATTGTGTATATGCACATGAACCAAAGGTATTTTAGTAGCTTCCTGTCTTTTCTGCTGGGGCGGGGGTGGCTCAGTCGGTAGCGCGCCAGGCTCGTAATCTGTAGTTCCCAGGTTCGAGTCCCAGCTGGGTCAGCGTTGAGATTTATCTCCGCAAAATTCCCCGCCCTGCCCACAGTCAGTAGGGGACACCGATGGGCTTGGAAAGGCCGCCGTCCGTCGGATGGGACGTTAAGCCGTGGCCCCGTGTGCGGGAGAGACATACCCTGTGCACGTTAAAGAACACGCTGGATGGCCTTGACGGGAGGCTACCATCTGTCTCCCAACAGCTGTTCCAGTGGGTCCCCTCCCCCAACCTTCTCTGAGCCTTCGGGGTCCATGTGACCTGGCCATTTAGCCCATGGTGTGCAAAAAAGTGCCGCTCAGAGGTAAAACAACCCAACCCACCTCTTTTCTGCTGCTGCATAAAATGTTAACAAAAGGTCGTGACCAACTCGCAGGGGAATTCTGCAAAGAAAGTAATGATCATCGGGAATCCACCGCATTCACACTGATGAGAGTAAACTACATTCCCAGAAGAAAAGTTTGCATTAGATTGAGTTTGTCATTAGTTTTCTTTATACAGAACCGTTGGCAAAAAGTTTACTATGAAGACTACCTAACATTTCTAGAATTCAATTTTTAAAGAAATGAACTCCTTCAAAGCAGTCAGCCACTTAAATATGAAATGCAGCTTTGGTAAGGGAACTAATGGAGAAGACTACTCAGCTACAAGAGGATGGAAAAGACTTAACATCTTTATCGAAAAGCAAGTCCCGTTCTATTTTATCTCGTTCACGTAACAAAAAGTTTAAAGATCAAGTTTTTTTCCGTTTTGTGTGTGAAACAAGCTTTAAAAAGATAATTACCGTTGAGTATTGTGTTTAAATAATAAAAAAATACCCCTCAAGCAGCTGCTTGTGACAGAGCTTTGACAGGAGCCTTCAGTTTATATGCCACAGAAGAAGATCTGTGGGATGGCGGGACCTCAGCAGAAAAACGATACGAACATCCATGTCTTATCCGGGGCTCAAACCCAAGTCACTTTGTTAAGTAGCCAAGAAAAAGAAAAAAGCATCAGCGCTGTATTATATTCATTAACAGAGCATTAACATTTTTTCGTTGCATTTAAGCGTCCCTAGGTAGTTTCAGTTTTTGACTGTAGCTTCGTTTTCATTTCCCCTTCGTCGCTTCGTTCCGCTTCCTTCGTTCGCTTCTTGTTTTGTTTCTGCTGCCTGGTGTTGTTCAGAGAACAGAAACTGAAGTGGCCAAATGCAAAAGGCATCAGCTCCATAAAAGTGGAAATTTTAGGAGACAGCAAAGTCTACAACTCCTCGGTCAGACTCATTTTCGTTCGCAGTAAACTCTTTATTTAAGTGTTCATTATAAATTCACAAATTTGACTTTGGGTTGTTGGGTTGGGTTGGGTTGTTTTACCTCTGAGCGGCACTTTTTGCACACCATGGGCTAAATGGCCAGATCACATGGATCCCGAAGGCTCAGAGAAGGTTGGGGGAGGGGACCCACTGGAACAGCTGTTGGGAGACAGATGGTAGCCTCCCGTCAAGGCCATCCAGCGTGTTCTTTAGCGTGCACAGGGTAAGGCTCTCCCGCACACGGGGCCACGGCTTAACGTCCCATCCGACGGACGGCGGCCTTTCCAAGCCCATCGGTGTCTACTACTGACCGTGGGCAGGGCGGGGAATTTTGCAGAGATAAATCTCAACGCTGACCCAGCTGGGACTCGAACCTGGAAACTACAGATTACGAGCCTGGCGCGCTACCAACTGAGTCACCCCGCCCCATTTGATTTTGGAGCGTCAGATGTTTAGAAATGGTGGGAAACTGTTTCAGGGAAAAGAGTAAAAGGAAAGAAAAGGTTTCTCATGCTGTATATGTGCAGACTTGAAAACAACTGAACAAGATGAAGATTATTGGAGAAGATAATAAGATAATAAAAAAGTTATCGCCGAAAAAGACATAGCGATCCGGATTATTGTATCAAAAATATTAGAAAAATTAAAAAAATTCTGAAATTTTAATGAGACTCTCTAAGCATTGCAGCTCAGAATATCAACAGGATTAAGCATATGATTAATGCATGTAACACATTTGCCAGACAGGAAAAATAATTTTCGTTTTACAATATTAAAATTAAATGTGTTTTGCTTTTCGCTCCTTAAGTGAATCAAGTTTCACTAACGAATATTTTATTTTTAACAACGCATATAATATTATTTGCTGTGATAACTATTCGATATTTCTCTTTTACACTGCTTTATTAACATTTAATCTCTCACACACAGTAGTTACTCAATGCACAAAATGCGACAAAGTAATCAGTTAACAGATCGCAAATTATCACTGCATATAGTGACAGAGGAACTCTGTGCGTTCCATCCTTCATTTCACATTTACATTAATTTCGTACAATATCACGAACTGTTAATCTCCGAATACGATTCAAAGGCAATTCTATTTCAAATTAACTTTTCAACAACAAATTATTTTTTATCTCAAATATCTAACGTTGGGAAAGAAAAAGGTTAGAAAGGAAACAAAACATCATTTATATTTTTCAAGCATTTTTTTCACCTGAATAATCCCATGTATTCGATGTGTAGAACTTGTCTTACAGGCCTGTTTGGCAAAGTTTTGTGCCCTCGTTTGACCCAGTTTTCGCTTCAGCTCTCTCCAATGTTCATCCGATTTCATCGACATATTATTCGCCTGTGCATTCGGCTGAACCGATTTGGCTTCTCACGTGGAAATGAGCTTATTCCGTCATCCCCCCGCCCTCCCACCACCATCACCTTTCAGAGAGAAAGAAAGAACTGCATCAGACAAAAATTTAGCAGAGAAGAAGCTTAAGGACACGAGGAACTTAAAGAAACAGATATGCATTCAAAGAATCCTAAGAATAAAAGTACATATTTTTTCTTTTTCATTCCATAGCTTTACGCTTGTTTTATTAGCTTTAAATGAGTTTCGTAACTATTTCGCAAGGCATATTCAAATGGAAGGATAATAAATTACTAGCTTCCTTCTATTCATAAAAAATCATATTACTATTTTATTGTAGCTTAATTGAAATCGTTACTAAAAATCTCAAAAAAGCAGCTTTTTGCCTTCTCTTCGGCGCTTAAATGTATCTATTAGCTACAGTTCTACCTTGAGTATATAATAGGCACAAGAGATAAAGTGGCAGTATTCATGATGTCCTTGTAAAGGAATGGTACTAAAGCAATGCGGAAATAACCTTTCATTGAAAACTTTCGAAACTGGAAAATGTGATTCTTCATAGTAATATGGCAAGTGTGAAAAAATCCACCCATCCGCCTGCCGGATTCGAACTCAGGATCTCTTGGTTACACTCCAACTGCTCTACTATTTGAGCTAAGACGGGGTGATTCATACTTGCTTCATTTTCTGTGAAGCTTTTTCCATGTGATTCTAGGTATCGGGGCGCTCATGCGCTATTTATACCAACGAGAACCAAGCTTTCATAACCACATTGAAAGTAATATACTTTCGGTTATTCAGATGCTCAGCATCGAAACTCTGGATGGAAATAACCACTCCGCCATAAGCCGGCAACCAATTTGATAGGTACGAATGAAGCTCAATGTTACTCATTTGTAGTAATTAGGCAAGTGTGAAAAACTCGGGCCTCCTGGTTACGCGCCAGTTGCTCTACCATTTGAGTTAATTCGGGGCAATTCACATTTGCTTAAGAGAGGCTGTGGTGGTTGTGCTGTGAAGCTGTTATAACCACGAGAACGAAGCTTTTATAACCACAATTTTAAGTAATATACTTTCGGTTATTGAGATACTTAGCATAGAAGCTCTAGATGGAAATAATAAAAAATAAATAAATACCCCCTCAAGCACCTGCAGAGGAGCACTTCCACAGAGTTCTGACAGGAGCCTGTCAGTTTATATGGCATAGTAGAAGGTCTGAGAAGATGGCAGGACCTCAGCAGAAAAACAATACTCACAACCATGCCTTACCCGGGGCTCGAACCCAGGCCCCTTAGATCACTAACCAAGAGTGCTAACCACTCGGCCATGGGACGGCTATGGAAATAAGCTTAACTAAAATGGTAGAGCAACTGGTGATTAACCAGAAGATCCCGATTTCGAGTCCGTGATTTTTTCACACTTGCGAAATTACTACAAATGAGTGCCACAGTAGTGAGCTCCATTCCTTTCTATCAAAATGATTCTTTATTACTACATTTGTTCTGATATTCGCTCGAGAGCGGCTGGAAACATGGCGACGACGCATCTAGCTAAGCATATTTTAAATAGTAGGCAAAAACAAATTTATAAACACAATTTAATATCTGTAACATGTCATGTGTTTTTGCATTTATGTATAACTTTTCTGTATAAAACTACTATTAATGTAATGTACATATGAAGAGCAATGGTTAATAATAATAAATAACAATAAAATCAGAAATGCAAAAAACATGTGGATTTCGTTTAGAAGGAATAACTACTGACATGTTCCAAGAAAAAAATATAAGTTGCCTGCATCAGTTAACTGAGCTTGGAGATCACACATCAATTTTTTTTCCATTAAAGAAGTAATTGATAAAGTACTTAGCATACAACAATATGCAGCTTTAGAGATGTCTTAAATTTCTTCGATGCATGCAACATTTGAGTAACATGCCAAAAATTGCTGTATGTTTCAAAACAGTTGAGATTTGTCTACACAGGGAAGATTTGTTATCAGTGCTTTGCAAATATTTGTTATCAATGCTTTGTAAATATTTGTTATCAATGCTTTGTAAATATTTGTTATCAATTCTTTGTAAATATTTGTTATCAATGTTTCGTAAATAGTTGTTCGTACAAGAATTCTCTTTAGACATGGCTTCGTTACAGTTAAAAAAAATCATATCGAGAGAACATATCGCACTCTTCCCAAGAAAACTGTGTAAAAGAAAATAAATTACATTTATTTCGTTATGCTGAGGTTTTAGTTTACTGCATATTTCATAAAGGCCACTACAGAAGTCTTATACACAGTCGTATCAGAATAATATGACCACCTATCATACTTATACTATGGTAGGTGGTCATATTATTCTGATACGACTGTGTACATAAAACTGTTGTATGGAATTTCTCATAAATTAACAATGACATCAGGTGCTCCGAGTGAGCAGCATTCTTTAAAAATTAATCGATGTTCATTTTTAAAAGAAATTATAAGAAGAAAAAAAAAATTATTAAGAAAAAGCACGATGCATCTCCAGATTAATCGAGATGAAATCATATATATCAGTTAAATAATCCTTAGAATAACATACATACGCTAGAGACCTAAATGATCAGTCCTTGAATGCATCCAATATTCATGCTAATTGGCGGAATCTGAAAGTATGATTTATTTTTTTCATCGTTCAGCCAGGCAATTGCACTCTGCGCTTTCCTGACGGTGCATTATTTTTAGGTCCCTTAAATTAAAGAGGGGAGGGGGGAGTGGAATTGGTTGCACTTTGCCATTTGTCTGTAAACATTCAAATTTTTTGGTTTTAGTGACAAATAATTTTTTTCTCTTAGATACTAATAAAAATTACTATTCCCATTTTTCGATCTTCTCATTAGAATGATTATTATAATTAGTATGAATTTCCACCGTCAAAGTGCACTAAGTTTACAAACCTTTATAGTAATGTTGTACGGTCTATCTAAGATGGAGATTTTGGTGGTTTGGTCAAGGGTTTGACACTGAGCGCAGTGATTTGTCTCTTCACTCCTAGTGTATGTGGATGGGGGGGTAAACGTTTTCATTTTAAGAGAAAAATGAACCTTCCGTTTGGTTGCATTTTTACTCTTAGAGGACGCTAAATTCAGAAAAATGACGATGTTTTTCTCTTTGGAAACAAACATTCTATATTCACCATAGAAATTTTATTTTTAATTATTTAAAGTCTGCTGTTACACCTTAACTAGAAAGAACTAACTAAAAATAAAGCATGGCAATGCAATTTTGAGAGCAGCTCTTTAACTCGTAGGAACTCATTTCTAGTATTCGTTTGTTTTTCGTTTTCTTAAAACGCAATTCATGAAATATAATATTTTCGCTCCTTCTAGCATAAAATTTATATTCTCTAATCTAAATTTAATTTTAAGAAATTAATTCAGAAACATTAGAAAAAAAAGTTTCATTTTCGAAATAAATATTTGGAATTTTATTATGCATCGTAGAAAGGTCTGCTCGAGCTCATAAGAACTTTATCCACAACAAATTTCTTTTCGCTCGAATTGACGAAACGAAATCGAATTACCATAAATGATGACCTTAATCAAGGTCCAGTGAAATCCTCAGAGCAATGATTCACTCTTAGAGAAATGTTAACGAGAGCCAATTTAAACATCAATCTGGTATTTTAACTGGACAAAACAAAGAGAACTGACTAGTGACGGTAAAAAATGAAGCAAATACACAAAAAAAAAACGCGCATCAATCAATCATCTGGAAAACATATTCACTGTCGCTTTAAGGTAACAAAAACAGATTGTTCCAACTAAGAAAAAAGTTCTGCGATATTTCTTCCTCATATATGCTCTCGTATTTCTACGTTGCGTGAGCAGGCCTTTGCCTTTTCTTAGCAGACAGAATTTGTCTCGCATCTGCGCCATCAATTATTCCAAGGAGAAATATTACAGGGCCATAATCGGTATCTGCATCGAAATCTTCTTGTTTCGGATGCGTTGCTCCGTTGCGGTTATTTCACAGTTCGGAAAACTACTAATGTAACCGATTTCACAGCAAAAAAAAAAATCCTTCAACGGAAAAAGTGTTATTTACTCCTGTGCCTCTAGTAAACACAATGGTGAATAGAAAAATAAAAGGAAGAAATGAGCTTGTTTCTCAAGATTTTGCCTTGGCCTTACCATCGATGAGGAATCGAGGTTTTCGTATTGGAATAAACGAGAAAGAAAATCTTCTCAGAGATGTAGAATTTCTTCCTAAGACAAGCAGAAGTGTAAAACTCTGTTGGCAACCGAAGCTGACGACATATGAATTGTTCGAATTATTTGATCATTTAATTTTGAATTCGCCAATAAGTCCACCTGACCCAACAGCTGCCAAGTGGATCTACCTCCTCAGTACTGTTCTGATCCTTCGGCGTCTACTGATGTGAACAATCACTTAATAAAAAGTGCCATTCAGGGGGATGATAATAACAGTTCTTAATGAATCTTATTTTATAGAACTCCACTGAAATTAAAGAAGTGTAATGTCTGAAAAGTTAGTGTAATTGACTTCAGGGCAAAGAGTTGGATTGGGTTGTTTTACCTCTGAGCGGCACTTTTTTGTACACCATGGGCTAAATGGCCAGGTCACATGGACCCCGAAGGCTCAGAGAAGGTTGGGGGAGGGGATTCACTGGAACAGCTGTTGGGAGACAGATGGTAGGCTCCCGTCAGGGCCATCCAGTGTGTTCTTTAACGTGCACAGATTATGGCTCTCTCGCACACGGGGCCACGGCTTAACGTCCAATCCGACGGACGGCGGCCTTTTCAAGCCCATCGGTGTCCCCTACTGACCGTGGGCAGGGCGGGGAATTTTGCGGAGATAAATCTCAACGCTGACCCAGCTGGGACTCGAACCTGGGAACTACAGATTACGAGCCTGGCGCGCTACCGACTCAGCCACCCCCGCCCCCAGAGCAAAGAGATTCGAGTTCTAAAGAAGTCATCGCTATTTGTGTTATCTTCCACCTGAGTTCTCGCCTCTCTCATTGATTTTCTCTACGGTATGCTTTATTGGCAGATTCTTGTCATATCTTCATTTAAAGTGTCTGGCTGACAAAAATCGATTTTCATTAATATACACACTCAATTGCCCCTTAATGAGGACTATGTCCATTAGGAATTAAGAATCAGAGTTCGATATCTTATTAAAAAGCTTTTTATGGAAAATATGATTGATACAGAATTAAATATTTCAATCGAATCTTTCTAAGTGTTCTAACATTTTCAGTGTAAATACTCACATAAAGTGTGCAAGATAACTTACCTGTAAAATGCTCGTATAAAGTGTGCAAGATAACTTACATGTAAAATAAGTACTAGATGTAGAATTCCATTGGAAAAAAAAAACACAAAGTTTAAAAACTAAATGTATATACTGTCTGGTTGTAAAGGCAATTGAATGGTCGTGAAGCTGAAAGGAATCTTTTGTATCATTAAAATTAATTGGTTAGAATATAGATTCTAAAATTTCATACTTTCAGTTCCTAATTGTGAAGTAAGAACCAGTGATCAGAAAGTAAGTTACACTTCCGTCCATTGTACATGAAATAGATAATCTTCATTAAAAATTAATTTAAAAGTTGCTTTGAAATTAAATAGAGCATTTACATGTATTTGTAAATATATGTAGATACATATATATATATACAGTGATACAGTATACACATGTATTGCACCATGTATATATAGTGAATACACCATGTGATATACACCATGTGATTTCGAAATGTCTCGAAACTGGGTCTGCAAAATGTGATGAAGGCCTTCAAAATATCAAAAAAAGTAAGGCAACGAGACACTAGTAATGCTATTAGTTACTTTTACCTGGTGAAGAAGAAATTCGTGACATCTGGCAATTCATATCAACAAAACTGAAAAAAAATCATTTGAATCTTCTACAGACCATCAACTCATTATAATGTATGGTTTCGTGACATGTAATATTATTATAATATGCAAATAATGCTTAAGCAGGACATTATATTTAAAAAATACACCATAAGAAAAGCAATTTTGGCACACGAATCTAAATCAAAGGTCCCAGAAAATCTAGACCTCCAGCTAAAAACCGTTCGTTTATAAATTATTCGTTTTTCCATCAATTTCCTTTCGTCTAAGAAGGGAAGACAGTCTGTATATCAATGAACGCGCAGGTTACCGAGTGCAGTGGAAGATTATCAAAATCTAGTCCAAAGTCTGCACGAAAGGATCCGGCCTATCTTAGGCTTCGTTTTGAACCCCTGGTGCTGGAATCCAGTCTCAGTTCAATCTCTGCTTATGGAGAGTGCGGAATGAAACTGCGGAATATAAAGCGACGGAGGAAATAAAACAGCGAAGATGGAATACCCGTTCCCGAAAAAAAAATTCCTATTACTGCCATTTCGTTTACAAAAGAATACTATAAACAATTGCTTATTACACTTACACCACGGTATAATATAAAAACGGAGGAGGCGATGGCTCAGTCGGTAGCGCGCCAGGCTCTTAATTTCCAGTTTCCAGGTTCGAGTCCCACCTGGGCCAGCGCTGAGATTTATATCTGCAAAACCTCACCCTGCCCCTAGATCAGTAGAGGACACAGAAGGGCTAGGAAAAGCTGCCGTCCGTCGGATAGGACGTTAAGCCGTGGTCGTGTGTGCGGGAGAGCCATACATTGTGAACGTTAAAGCACGCTGTGCACGTCTTTATGTCACGTTAAAGAACACGCTGGATAATCTTGACCGGAGACCACTATCTGTCTTTCAACATCTGTTCCAGAGAGTCCCCTCCTCCCCCAACTTTCTCTGATCCTTCGGGGTCATTGCGACCTGGCTATTTAGCCCATTCTGTGCAAAAAAAGTACCGCTCAGAGATAAAACAACCCAAATATAAAAATGAAAGAGTAAACTGTTGCATTTGATTCGCTGCTCTTTACAATTTACTAAATCTTTTGCATTTACATGGAAAGTAAAATATTGAAAAAGATATGCCCTGTCCGGTTAACTCTGAAGCAACAATATGCAAGCTTTTCAAACGATGCGACACATTTCAAAGGAATGCGCTGGACTTTAACCACCGAAAAAGAATTAGTGTCCCAGTCTCCGAGAAAGTTACTAGGAAAAACGTGCTGGGCAAACAATTATGATTTTGATGCAATACCTGAATTTCTGTTAGAATAGAGCAGGGCTTATAACAATACACAAGAAGAAAAAAAGAACAATTCTCTTAGCTACAACCAAAGCACCTCTGTCCATTTCTAAAAAAAAACAGTTAGCGACAAGTTTTAGCTTCTGACTGCTCTTCTTTTTGTATTTAACAGATATTAATTAAATATTACGATTTTTTATTTCCCAAATCATCCACTAGTTCAAATTTCCACCTTTGGAGAGCTCTAAAATTGAAAAATGATGAAGTTCATTCCCTTTAAAAAGAGTAATTCATATTTGCCAGAGGAAATGAGTATATTGTTCTACTGGTTTTTAATTGCAACATGAGTTTTTATGAGCATATAACATAGAACGCCATCGTCAAAAAAACAGACTTTTTTTGTCAAAACCTAATGCAACTCTGAATATAAAAATGAGTAAAGAATTATCCACCCATAAATCACTATAAAGAGTTTCTGTTTCATAAAATATGCATTAAAGTGAACACATAAAAGGCTATGGGTTGTTTGAAACAACCAAAATTTTATAATAATTACTGACGAAATTCCAAAGAATATCAAATTCCCTACCTATTTAACTTGCTTCCTAGAGAAATAGTTAACGTAAAAAAAATTTGTGATGTTAAAGATAAATTATTTCAGTGGTTGATGAAAAAGTGATGTTTTTATTTGGAAACGTTCATCATTTTGTCTGTTTTCTTTCTCATTTATTCCTTTTTTTCTCTCCTTCATTTTTTGTACTACTGAGGCAATCTAGATCATATCTGTAAAAACGTATATGTACATTCCCGCTGATAAGCTTCGGCTTAGTGGGATTTTTTATGTAATATAATTATCATCATCATCATCCTCAAGCAGCCAATGGGCTACGGAGGTCCAACCAAACCACGCAGTTTAATTCTCCAAGCATATCTGTTAAATTTGAATTCGGAATTTGAAAAAAAATTACTCTCAAAAGAATAAAATCTTGTAAACATCTTTTTAGCCTTTATTTTTAAGTTGCCTCACGTTAAACATGGAAAAAAGAAATTGCGATATAAAGAAATAATAAACTTATCTAATTAACCGCAAAATGTGAAAACTTTTTTTTGGGGAAAAAAAAGTCCAGAGATTTCAGATTTTAATAGAAAGTCGTAGAATGAATTGGCTAATTAGAATCGTTTGATGGTTTCAGACATGACTTTGCTGCATTTCGGACAAATGAAGTAAGAGATGAGAAGTATTCTCAGAGAAAATAAAAGGTTCCGATTTCTTTACCCTTTTTTTTTCTTCAATCTCTTGTGCTATAAAAATGAACAGCTCAGTCCTCTCTGTTCCCGTTGCCCTTAACCCTCCAGTGGCTTTGTTGTTTTGCTTCTATCTCATTCGAAACTCTTAGCACAGCGAACGCTGCAATAAAAACGGAGCATGTCTCACGACACTTGAACGCCACTGGAACTTTTTCTCAGAATCTCTCGCAGCCGTGGATTGTAGAGCTCAGGCCTCTGCTTCTCTCATTCATTGCTCTTTCTGTTTTAAGGGCTCTTGAGAGTAGAGTTTAATTTTAAGCTGGTGGCAATCTTTCTCTGTAACTCGACCCTTCCTGTTCCTTCCCTTCCATTTCTCAACTGGGTTTTATTAGCTTCTTGCCTTGGGGTTTATGTACTTGCTAAGATATATTACTGCAGTCTTTCAGGAATAAGGAAAACTATGCATTTATCTCTCTCTATAAAATTACGATTTATTTAAAACATTGCGCTAAATCTGAATGTAACTAAGAAGTTTATAATGCTATTGAACGGCTGAATCCCACGAGTTACATCTTCTCTAGAAATAAATGTTTTTATATTTCTGCACATTCACATATTAATACTTTGCTTACAGAAGGCTATTCGATCGTTATGAAGTATAAATAACATTGATTTTGAATGAGAAATGATCTCTTAATTCTTTGAGATCGATTGTAGAGCGCAAAGTGAGATCCAAGACTCTTGACAATGCTACATAAAAGAAAAATGCTTACATTTTGTTTCATTTTTGTGATCTCGGAATGAATGTTTCTGTATACAAATAAATAAGTAAATTGCCTCCCAAGTAACTACTTCCCACAGAGGTCACCTGTCAGTTTAATACGTCATAGAAAGATCTGTAAGAAAGGCGAGGCCTCAGCATAAAGACAAACATCCATGCCTTACCTGGAGTTCGATCCCAGGTTCTTTTGATCAGTGGGGCGGGGGTGGCTCAGTCGGTAGCGCGCCAGGCTCGTAATCTGTAGTTCCCAGGTTCGAGTCCCAGCTGGGTCAGCGTTGAGATTTATCTCCGCAAAATTCCCCGCCCTGCCCACGGTCAGTAGGGGACACCGATGGGCTTGGAAAGGCCGCCGTCCGTCGGATGGGACGTTAAGTCGTGGCCCCGTGTGTGGGAGAGCCATACCTGTGCACGTTAAAGAACACGTAGATGGCCTTGACGAGAGGCTACCATCTGTCTCCCAACAGCTTTTCCAGTGGGTCCCCTCCCCCAACCTTCTCTGAGTCTTCGGAGTCCATGTGACCTGGCCATTTATCCCATGGTGTGCAAAAAAGTGCCCGTCAGAGGTAAAACAACCCAACCCTTTTGATCAGTAGCGAAGCGCCTTAACCATTTAGTCAGCCACACAAAAAAACACTCTGTAATGCGCAGTCTAATTTTTATTTGTTTCCTAAACCAGAGACTCAATATCGAATTAAAAAGTACGTTTTCCTGCAATTTCACTTATTTGCGTATCTCTCCCTACCGCAGACTTAATATAAATTCCTTCTGTCATTTCTTTGTCCCCTATCGTTGACCTTTGTTGCTCTCTCTCGTCTTCATTCCTTGTTTTTGTTTAGCACTTCTCTTTTTTTGCCCCTCTCTTCTTATATTTGCTGTTTTTGCCTCCGTGTCACTCTCTTTTTCCATTCTCGAGCTGCCTTGATCTCGTCAACTACCTTTCTTTGTCTTTGTCCCCTCTTATCTGGCATGTTCACTAAAGATCTTTTGTCCTTTTTTCCCCAAATACCTAACGGGCCCTTTTCCTATTCCTCTGCTACATTTCTTTCACTCTGTTTGTTTCCCTTTCAATACCTTTCGCTTTGTACATCTCGCTTTTTGAAATGCAAGAAAACAACAAACTCCCGCCCCGCGTAAACCGATAATCTTTGGCGAACCCAGCCAAAGTTTTTTTTTTAAACTTTCTAAGTACTTTTTTTTTTTCACTTTGCCTTCTTTTTTTCCCCTCCAATCCTTGGAACCAAAGTTGAATCTCGTGTCTGCCATCGCATCCAGAGTCGTTTTTGAAAAAGTTCTTATCTGCACCATAGGAAACAAGATTTCAATGAGGAAACACTATGCACTAAAGTCCAAAGTTACCACAGACTAAGTCTTTCGTCGCATGAAAGAGATTACCAAAAAATTTAGCCAGTGCAAAAAGAAAACTTAATTAAATTAAAAGATTCTTGTTTTTCAAAGCAATCGTTATTTTTTATTAAGTAAATTTCTACTGACTTTTTGAAACCGGAGGTTACATCACTCACAAAGATATTTTGGTTGGTTGTTTTATCCCTGAGCGGCACTTTTTTGCACACAATGGGCTAAATGGCCAGGTCACATGGACCCCAAAGGCTCAGAGAAAGTTGGGGGAGGGGACGCACTGTAACAGCTGTTCGGAGACGGATGGTAGCCTCCTGTCAAGGCCATCCAGCGTGTTCTTTAACGTGCATAGGATCTTCCTCACATGGGACCACGGTTTAACGTCCCATCCGGCGGAAGGCGGCCTTTACAAACCCATCGGTGTCCCCTACTGACCGTGGGCAGGGCAGGGAGTTTTGCGGAGATAAATCTCAACGCTCACCCAGTTGGGACTCGAACCTGGGAACTGCAGATTACGAGTCTGGCGCGCTACCGACTGAGCCACCCCCACCCTCCGCCCCCACTCACAAAGAAGAAAGTATTTATTTCCAACGTGAAGAAAATAATTTGAAAATATCTCTGTCCGAAGATTTTATCTTCTCTACTGATCTACGGGACCAGGGTTCGAGCCCCGGGTAAGGGCATGGATGTTCGTGTTCTTTTCTGCTGAGGTCCTCCATCTTCTCAGATCTTCTACTTTGGCATATAAACTGACAGGCTCCTGTCAGACCTCTATGGCAAGCAGCTGCTTGAGGGGGTATTTATTTTTTTTTACGTGTCTCATAATGCGTTCAATTTCTTGCATAAAGAATATAATTTTGATATTTTAAGTTTATTTTTTATATAATTTGTTTATTTAAAATTCGAAAACCTATTGATTCACAACAATATAAAATTTGTCTATGTTTTCAGGAAAATGTCCTATATAGGTTTAATATCTTCAAACAATCTGTCACAAAGGAATGCAGAACTAGCAAAGTTAAAAGACATAGACAAAACTCTTTTTAGGAGAAGAATACAGATCTCTGCAGAGTTAAAAAATTCCTTGTTTAATTCGGTTTAGATAACATACATATAAAGTTTGTTATTTAATCTGAATTTTGACCAGTTTCATATCTAATCAAAAGGCATCCTTATGTCCCACTGATTCCTTCATAGAACATTATACCAGATTAATATCCTCCGTGAATTTTAATATTTTGGGATAAAATTAAACCTATGAGCAAATTTGAAATTATTAAAATTATTTATCATAAAAAGAACTCTAGTTTATAAAATAGATTTAACTCGCAAAATCTTCGTGAAAGAAAAAAAAAACTGTTTACTCTTTTCGGTATATTTTGCAATCGTTTATTAATATCCCATGACCGAGTGGTTAGCGCGCTTGGCTAGTGATCTAAGGGACCTGGGTTCGAGCCCCGGGTAAGGCATGGATGTGTGTGTCGTTTTTCTGTGAGGTCCTGCCATCTTCACAGTGGGTCCTTCGGGACCCACTCCCCACCCCGTATTAACCAGAGACCTTCTACTATGGCATATAAACTGACAGGCTCCTGTCAGACCTCTGTGGCAAGCCGCTGCTTGAAGGGGTATTTTCTTTTCTTTTTTATTAACATAAGTAAAGGTTTTGAAACCCTTTTTCACTCTTCAATCAGAACTCAACATGTTGTTCCTTTCTCCCCCCCCCCCCCTTTTTTTATTCATTCATTTACTTCGTTGAACATTTCGGGAGTAACTTCTTTTAGACAAACCGCGGGATATCTCATAGGATTTGACTTAATTGATTTGTTATCCATCGGTGTCCTCCTGAACCGCGGGATATCTCATAGAATTCATATAGAACAGTAATTTCCCATAACGGAGGAAAAAGGGTCGAGCCACAAGGGCTGACCTTGATCTCGGAATGTCAGTATGCACCCCTAGGCAGACAGGAAGCAGACTGTTGCGGAATGAAGCAGGCTATTGCGGAATCCTTAGGTATCCCTGAATCGCGAAATTATTTACAATCTTCTGACCAAAATTTGAATTTTTCTTAGTGAAACAAGAGTCGAGGAAAACTCAGTCAATAGCACGCCAGGCTGGTAACCTGAGGTCCGAGCCTTGCTTGCCTTGAGGCTTTCTCCGCTCTGCCTTCGGTGAGGGAGGGACGCAGGTGAGTTTCGAAAGGCTGACACATCCGTAGAAATTAAAAGTTAAGCTAAGTTTCCGTGTGCGAGAAAGGCATACTCTCTTCACATTAAAGAACACACACAATGTCTCCTGAAAATTAGCCAGCTCCCTCCTCTACTCAGTTTTAACTCTTGGGGTCATTTTGACCTTGCTATTTAGCCCAGTGTGGATAAATTTTGACCCATCAAAGGTGAAACAAACCCAATCTTAGTGAAACTTATTTTCCTTCTTTTTTTATTACAATTTCAATCTATAATTTTTAGATCATTCTGTTATTTCCATTTTTTATTCTATAATAAATAAACACGAATTACCTTTAAAAAGAGAATCATTCAATGAATTATCACAAAAAACATTTTGAAAACGAAATAAATAGTAGAAACAAATATGTCATCGTTTTTCCTTTACGGAGACGTCGGGCATTAAATTAACTTCAAAACTACCTCCACTTCTTTTACCTTTCCAATTTTAGTGAATTTATCCTTATAAAACTTTCCATCAGGATATTCGCTTCTAAGCATTTACAACTCCCTGTATATACAAATCCGTCAGAAAAATATTTTCGGCTTTAACTGCTGTCCCTTATATAACCGTATTCCAACTGTACAATCCAACTGCTTCTACTTCACACAGATCTTTGCCAAATGTATTCTCTCCATAGCCTTGTTTGCCAGCATTTCTTTCAAATTCCCTTACTTTATTCCCTCTGCCATTCTTTCTGTTACAACCGTGACCTTCCTGTTCTCTCCATTCTCCCACTTTACCTTTCTCTCCATTCACCTCTTTATCTCTTCTAGCCCACTCCACTATAGTTCTGCCTTTTCTTTTTACTTTCACTCTTTTTTTTCCTTCTTGCTGTTCCTAACTGATATCTCTTATTCTTTTCACTAACATTCCTTCTTTTCTCTGCCAAGCATCCTTTCTTTGTGATAAGTTTTTTATATATATATTTAGATATATTTTCTATTGTATACTGGGTCTCTGGAACAGGAATAAACTACACATACCCCAACCACTGCTCTTGTTCTTTCAAACTCTTCAAATGACTTTCTTTCCTAGGATGTGTTTCTTCCCTTCCCCTTCTTTTCTGTTGGTATTTTCTGCGTCTTTATTGTACCATAGACATTTGCTCCTCTCGCTTTATGGTTTCTCCTATTACCTCAGAGTCGAATATATATTCACCTTTTATTAATGCCCTGGGGTATGATGTCGGAGAAAAGCCAGAGTGTGCTCCCAAAGTCTGATAGGAACCACAGAGAGTAACAGAGCATGGCCGGTTTCACTCCCAGTATCGTGGAGCATTGCTGCTCATTGCAATCTACATAAAAGCACTGCAGACAACATAGAGCGCTCCACATAGCAGACCGGGCAGGGAAGCACAGATCAATGTCCCTGATGGAAGATAGACACTCCTCCCCTCCACCCACCTCCCCACCTGCCACCGATGCTTTTTTTATCTCCGCAAAATAGCAGACTGAACGGCGAAGCCGTGATTAGCGGAGGTTTTTAATGTCAGTAATAAAGTCCCGCGTTCCCTTTAAGCAATGCGACTGCAAAAGACCAATGTAATTTTTAAACATCTCGTGTTATCTGATCACGTGCGATAAAGTGAGCGCGAGGATCGCTAAGCATGACGGGACGTGCGGCACTGCCACTGCTCACTCCTGATCTTAGAACCAATGCTTAAAAATTTTATTTCCCTTTCATGTAGAAGTTGCCAGAAAACTGTAAATTGTTATTTAATGCTCTGGTTTTATTGCAGGTGGAACAAACGGAGATTTCTAAGCTTCGGACTGCTATTAAGCCATTTTGTAATTAGGAAATGAAACAGTCGGAATTTCGTAATGAAACTGGCAGAGATCTAAAGCGACGTGAAGCGGAAAATTCAATAGCAAAATAATAATTCCACGAAAGCCAAAATTAATAATTAATCGTGAAGTTTCAGACAGCGGTAGCGTTGTAATATTAGCTGTCTCCAACAAAACCGTGTCATTATTATAAAAGAAAAGGTCGATAATTGCTTAAATATAAATAATGTTTATCGAAAGTTTTGACTTTTTTTTGTGTGTGCTTGATATTTATCCCATCACACCTAGCACTGAGCTTCATATACTTATTTTTGCCAAAGTGCGTTGTTGTTAGCCATATAGATTTAAAGATGGTATGTAAAAAATGATACAGTTAAACTTCTTAGAAGTGCAGGTAAGTATTTTGATGACATTTAATATTGCCAATGTGCTCTCATTTCGATTAAGGTAGCAAAGGTTTGGGTTTCCTATGGATAGGAAACCCAAACCTTTGGATTTCCTATTTTTGCTACCTTAATCTGGGATTTGTCAAGTGAATTTTAAAGACTATAAAGATAGCTCATGTTTCCTCCATTTCTCAAAATCACGGCCATTTGCACTTCATAAAAAGGTAGGGGTGGGGGAAGGTTAGCTCAGTAGGTAGCATGCCAGGCTCGTAATCTGCAGTTCCCAGGTTCCAGTCCCACCTCCGCCAGTGTTGAGATTTATCTGCATTTATTTACCTACACCCTGCCCTCGGTAGTAGTAGTATAGGACACCAATGGGCTTGGAAAGGCAGACATCCGTCGGATAGAACGTTAAACCGTGACCCCGTGTGGGGGAAAGCTACACTCTGTGCACATTGAAGAACGCACTGGATGGCCTTGACGGGAAGTTACCATCCTTCTTCTAATAGAAATCCAGTTGGTCACCTCCCCAAAGGTTTTCTGAATCTTTGGGGTCCCTGTGACCTGGGGCTATTTAGCTCATTGTGTGTATAAAAGGGCCGCTCCGAGTGAAACAGCATAATCCACAACTTCATAAAATAGAGCTCTGAAATTTGCTGTCAACTGCAGAAAGAAAATATTAAAATTTTGTAATTTTATAAACACTGATAATTGCTGAAACTGAACAGTTTATTATGTGAGCCTTGCATAGTTTTAAATTATATATTTTTTTCACTTTAAAAAAGAGGATCATTGCTAAACAATGAATAATTTTAAACAGATAGTCTATTCTTTAAATTCAAGAGTCAATTTCTCTTTATCTAGAGTGAAAATGTTTTTTTTTTATAATAGGCCGAGTTTTCCGACGACTCTAATTTTCTTCTGTTACGAAAAAGTGCAATACTTTTGAGCAAAATGTCATGGAAATAATACAAAGAACGCGAACTTTCCACACAACTGATTTTTATTTACTTTCTACTGAATTCAATCACTCTATTTCCTTTTCTTTTTTTTCATTTACCACATCTTTCGATCCACTAATGCAATCATTACTTAAAGATATTAATTTATATTCAACAAGCAAAATCCTTCCCGTCAATCGCTTCAAATTCCCTCATTCGAGTTTCTGTCTTTTTTTTTCTCAATGAAGTCATCTCACTAATAGCTAAAAAAAACCTCGCCAATAAACAATTCAGTATTGTTTTCGTCTGTATTAAATAAACTGTTCTCCTTTCAAAGCCGAAGAGAAATTAATGTTTACTGTCATGTTTGGCCGTTCCGTTGCCGAGTGGTTAGCGCGCTTGGCCTACTGATCTAAGGGACCTGGGTTCGAGCCCAGATAAGGCATGGATGTTCGTGTCATTTTTCTGCTGAGGTCCCGCCATCCTCACAAACCTCCTACTATGGCGTATAAAATCCACAGATGTCTGACAGGCTCCTGTCAGACCTCTGTAGCAAGCAGCTGCTTGAAGGGTATTTTTTTTTTATTTTTGATCATGTTCAAGAGACATAAAATAAGTAGAACTGCATTTGTGCTAGCTATTAAATCATGTGTAGTGACAAGTTACGGATGAGTTCTGTCTTTAAGAGGTTGTCATAATCTCGCAACCATTTGCCACTCACTTGGAACCGTTGACTAAATTCTTCCTAATGTTTTGTTTCTGTTACCTGGTCTTCATGAAAATATTTCTCTTCCTTCATCATTTTCACTAGTGAATTAGATCCTTTTGACGTTGGGTTTTGTGTCCTAACCAGTGGTGTAGCAAGAAGACGTCGTACCCTGATGCGAAACTTCTTTACCGGGCCCCCTCTGTAAAACATTATTATGGAAAAAAAATTAAGAGGATTCCTTCGTTTTATCGTTTTAATTTTTTGGGTTGGGTTGTTTTACCTCTGAGCGGCACTTTTTTGCATACCATGGTCACAAGGACCCCGAAGGCTCAGAGAAGGTTGGGGGAGGGGAACCCACTGGAACAGCTGTTGGTACACAGATGGTAGCCTCCCGTCAAGGCCATCCTGTGTGTTCTTTAACGTGCACAGGGTATGACTATCCCGCACACGGCAAACGGCTTAACGTCCCATCCGACGGACGGCGCCTTTCCAAGCCCATCGGTGTCCCCTACTGACCGTGGGAAGGGCGGCAAATTTTGCGGAGATAAATCTCAACGCTGACCCAGCTGGGACTCGAACCTGGGAACTACAGATTACGAGTCTGGCGCGCTACCGACTGAGCACCCCCGCCCCTATCGTTTTATTAGTTTAATTGTACATGGTACACAATATAAATCATGAGAGACGATATCAGTATAATCTATTACATTACATAATTAGAAACATGCACGTGCTATTTTCATAAAATTCTTCCTTCGAACTTTCCGCAAAATTTCTCATAATTGTCGAAATGTCAAGTTTAATATTTTCCAGCTTCTAAAAAAAGTGCCGAACACAGGCCTTATCGAGCACCGGGCCGTGGTTCAGGGGAACCATTGGAATTATGGTAACCACGCCACTGGTTCTAATTAAGCTCATTGGGTAAGAGATCGCTGATCTTTCGAAGAAGCCTGACCAAAAATATTTGGTTATAACCATTTACATTAATTGTTTTCTGTATGATAGTCGCTTACGAAGCTAAAAGGAGACTTACTTTCAACTAAGTAAAATGATAAAAAAATGGAGCATGGATCATCCCAATGAAGAAAATTCAGAAGTATGTAGAAACTTTAAAAACTTGCCCTGTTTGGCACTGAATAGACTAAGGTTCATCTAACCCATAGATTCCCAACGGGGGCGATACCGCCCCCCAGTGGGGGCGCTGGAGCCTTCCATGGGAGCGGTAGCGGATCCAGAGGCAAATGGGGGGCGTTGAGGCAGTCAAGAGGGGTGGTCAAATAAATAAATTTAATGGAATTTTCTGTGACAACCTTTTTATCTCTTCTATTCTGTGGTGTCTTCCAAAAGGTTGGGAATATATTTCCCAAAGTGGGAGATACCGCCCCCTGGGGGCGGTGGAACGATCCAGGGGGTCGGTAGTAGCCTCGGGTGCAATTGAGGGACGGTGGAAGCATAAAAAAAGAAGGGAAGATAAGAAAATTTTGAAAAACTGTTCGTACATGTTTCATCTGTTGTGTAACATAAAGTCGTAGTGATTACTTTATTTTCCAAATAAACACCTAAAATGCAAGTTATAAACCGATCAGTGGTTAAGTCTGCTGACAGGTCTTATCAAGCAAGTGTTGGCAGGCGAGCGTGTCGCGCATTGTCGGGAAGTCCAGCATGTATCGGTAGGAATATGTGCATCTTTCTGTTTGTTCGCTTAAAGAAGGTAGATTTCCAGGGGGGCGCTGAGTAAATTTTTTTCTGAAAAGGGGGCGGTAGGACAAATAAGTTTGGGAACCTTTGATCTAACCGATGTTGCGCCGTAGTTACGTCTGTAAGATGGCCATACATTATTCACATTAAAGAGCATTTGGAAGATATCAAAGGAGACTTGCAATTAACTTTAACTATTTTCCAATCAGTTTACCATTTAATTCATTCATTTGCTAAAGTAAAGTGCGTGTAAAGGGAAAACATGATAATCCAACACAGACATTAGCAGCTTACATGATTAGCAACTGGCGACAGTATGAAGCTGCGTAGTGGGCACTTCTGAGACTGATAAGTTTTAGTTGCATGTCTGTCCTCCACTGATTGATGGAAACATTCAGAAAAACGAATTTGAAAGGAGCTAGACAGACACACAAATCGAAACCAATGACTCCGTGCACGAGGACTGGTAGTATTAAAAGCAAGAAAGAATGTTTCATCAAAACGAAAACAGAAAGCAGATAAGAATCTCATCTATCAGATCTATTTCTTGTCTTCACATAGTTGAGACGTGCAACAGACACGCTAAGACCAAAGCCAATTTCGTTTCGCAGAGACGGTCCCTTACTGTAACATCATTTCAGACCGACAACGTTGTAGATTGACCTGAAGACCGTGATTGTGAAGAGAGAGTTATTTCTTCCACTTTTCTGCTCTCAACATTCGCTAAGTAGGTGTGTGGCTCTGGCATTTATAATGACAGCGATATTTCATTGAACTCTGTGCGTCACCAGCACAAAAAGACGCCCTCTCATTCGAGAGCATCCAACATGGACGACGTTTCACCTTGCGCGAGATGCCGAGTTTGATGGATGAAATGATGGGATTCGGATTTTCTTTTCCTGGTAGAGACAAAGAATTAGCCTCATAATTAGAATTCCTTTTTCTCGATCATAATGCGTCTATGCATATATATAATTTTTTTTCTTTCGATGAAGCGGATTAGTAATAAGGTTATTATTATCTGTGTAAAATTTTTACAAAGATCGAATAAAGTGGAACAGATTTGCGTTCATTTGTTACTAAATAGTTATATAAGAAACAAAAAAATAGGGGATCAGACCGAACCTCTAAAAAGGGCGTAACATAGGCTGTAAAGGAAAAACTTCAGTAGCTTTTACCTCTTGTTTAACTTTTTTGGCAATATTGAAAGACTGCAAAACACGGAAGTGGATTAAACATTATGAAGGTTTATAAATATTCAAGGGTATTGGTTGAACTGTAGTGGGATAAATGAATTCTAGGAATGTGAACTCAATGCTCTTTAGTGCGCAGACAGATCCAATCGAGGGGAGTTGAGCGTTTCGTTGAAGAAATTGAACTCGAAGAAGATGAATTCAGCGATTCGTATGACGATCGAATTCAACAGCAGTTTTATGAACGTTTCGCAGTAAGATGCAATCCATCGAGGTGAATTGAAATTTTTCGATCTCATCGGCTGAACTATCCAAGTCAACAGAGGAGAGTTGAATGTTTCATGGAGCGACAGAAATCAATAGAGGGGAATTCTGTACAGCAACTGAATCCAAGAAAGAAAAATTTAAATTTTCTCAGCGAAATCGAATTCCTCCGTCAAGTAGAAAGAAAAGGTTAAAACATGTGATACCCTAAAAGAGAATCTAATTTCTATGTTATAGCATTGCGATAATACAGCCTTACGTACAAATACATGTCTTAGAAGATATTGGGTGTATAAAATTTTGAAATATTAGCTTTGTAATAAACTAAGCTTACCTGGAATAGTGTTTAGAGATCTATGTACTGCCCCAACAGTTCCCAGATTTGAGTCCTGCCTAAGCCAGCGTTGAGTTTATCTCCCCAAAACTACTTGCCTTGTCCTCTGTCAGTAGGGGACACCAATGGGCTTGAAAAGACCACCGTCCCTCGGATAGGACTTTAAGCCGTGGTCCCATGTGCTGGAGAGCCATACCCTGTGCACGTTAAAGAACACATTGGATGTCCTTGATGGGAGGCTTTCATCTGTCTCCTAATAGTCTGTCTTTGTTTCATCTGTCTCCTAATAGTGGGTATCATTTCCTCTAACTAACTCTGAGCCCTCGGAGTCCTTGTGACCTAGCTATTTAGTCCATTGTGTGCAAAACAATGCTGCACAGAGCCAGCCCAACCCAACTGTCCCAGAAGCTATGCCATTGTCCGATAGATATAGCCGAAGCAATTTCAGAGAATCTGCTTTTCTGTCTCAGTTGAGCACAGTGGCGTATTTAAGGGGGAGGTTTGAGGGGTTGGAACAAACCTCCCCCTTAAATACAGGGGAGATTTTCAACCCTTAAAATTGGGCCCCCATTTATACCCCAAATGTATATGTTTCAAAAGCGATTTTGCATTTTTACACTTTTGAAACATTTAGACTCTATTAAGCATTGATTCAAAATGTACCATTGGTTTTTATTTGCTTCCTTTTTGCCATTTCTTTAATATTTACATATTGATTACCTATGTTTAAATCTTTTGAAAATTCAAATTATCCTTACATGAGTAAGTCTGTATTACTTGAGAGTATAAGTTTATCTATTCTCTATGTAAATATCAAATTTAAAAACTAAAAGTGGGTCCCAATGCCGAATGTGTTATTTGCGGCATTGAATCCCTGCTTAAATTCAATGTGCACTAAATCCTTATCATATCGACTACAGGCAGACCCGGATCGAGAAAAAAAAAATAAGCATAGGGGGATGGAGGAAGTGTCCTAGTGAAAAGGGAAGGGTAAGATCAGGCTGGAATGCCGTTTCGGTATAAATATTTACCTCAGTGTTAGTGGGGTTTTTTTTTTAAATATTGAAAAATACATGTAATGTATATAGTTTAAAGCTTTTTCTCCTCCGTTCCAGTTACTGCTTCCCCAAAAAGGCGGAAGACACCCTTGCACCCTCTATCCACCCCCACTGCGCCTCTAGATCCGGCCCTGCTTTTAGATTCGCATGCTCGACTTATTTCGCATTTTTTTCTTCGTGACGTTGTTTTTAATTTTGTTCTTTTATTGCTTTTTAACTATCGTGAAGTTTTAAACATTTAGGACTTTTTCCCGCTGTCTAAATGGGTGTGGTTCTGTATGAATATGTAATCTCTATATAAGGAATAAACTTCACGTTTCTGAAACAAAAACGGAAAAAGTATCTGAATTGAATTACTTGTTGGTAGCAGACATTGTTCCTCTGAATCGACATAAAAAAATCGTCAGAAGCGTGGAATGGCTTCACTGAACCTTTCCAAGCGGCATTAAATCGGCATAAATAGCTAGCTTATAAAGCATCAACGTTAACTTTTTATACCTGGTTGTTTTAAAACTCCACAATATATGCCGATAAAGATCGTTATTTTGTTCAGTTCTTTCAGGTTGTACGATGCCACTTTTTTCAACTGCACAACTCGCGAGTGAGCACAACAAGCGCCAACGAATGAGCGTCGTCCTCTCTAGCTCTCTTGATCTCTACACTCGCAGCAAAATCAAATGAGAATGTTTCGAAGTAGGTCAATGCTTTAAATAAGAGGTAAAAAAAAAACGATATGAAACAAGAGCAGACCCTCAAACTGCATTGGCAATCGAAAAAACAGCCAATCTCGGAAGACTATCGTTAAAAGCAACTTACAGCGATTTTGAAAAATTAAACACGCTGACCTTTGCTTCTCGATAAATACGCGTCTAGATCCGCCCGAAAACAGCCAAAATGAAATAAAAGTTGGTAAAGTTCAACTGGCAGCTATCTGCCATCTCGGAGAAGGACTCGTCTTGAGGCCAATAATCGAATCCCATTTTATGTTATGGCTGAAGGTCACGTACCACTGGTTGTAATGCGCGCGCTCTCTCTTTCGCTCGATCATTTTCTCTCTTTTTTTCAGTTTCGAACTTCCTTTCGTTTCCTTAGCATCCTGTGCCGAAGAATTCATTCCGTGAATGCAACGACCCGTAAAATTGAATCCTTGGAGTCTTTCAACATCTTCACCTTCTTCGTTAGCTGGCGAACAAAATCCGAAAGGAAGAGAAAGTTTTATTTACAGTGGGAAAAAAAAGTTCGGACACGTGAGATTCTAGAAGCGGTGGTCACATGCCTATTGGTGTGCTTCAGTCCGCCAATTAAAGCTTAGAAGGGGATTTGTGAAATCCACTGCGGCAAGAAGTGAACTTAAACCCAAATCGGAACTGGTGCACAAAATCAGTGAGTTAAGTAATGGTTGTACAATATTGCCTTTTTCCTTTTAGAAACTTAGACTTGATTATATTTTATGTAAAAGGTTTTCGCTTTGCTCCTGATTACAAAAGTGAATTCGATTATTTCACTTCTAATCTACCACATCTTTGCTAAGGGACCTTGTCACAAGGATCCCGGAATTTGTTGCTTAGAACAGTCCAAAGAGACAGTTGTTAAAATGTAGATAAAGGACATCCATCCGCACCATCTGAACAGTTCTGAAGTAGAGAAAAGAATCTTCCGTCAATACCAGGTAGCGTGTTAACCTCTGTGAAGGTAACACCGAAACGACCGTCCGCTAGACAACGTTTCAAATTTATTTCTGTCTGTTTCCTCACCAAGGGCAAGGCGTAGGCGATAGGAGAAAATCTCAATTTTGGCACAGTTGAGAACCGAACCAAGGATCACTCATTTTATAAGGCTAGCAAGCTACAGTCCACTGCTATTAAGGGATCAGTTAGCATATGACTACACAATAGTGACGTAATATGAGTGGCAGTTGAGGAGACTCTGAGACTGCGCAATTGAGACTTCGACAGTTCTCATAGATCATTGGTTGATTGGCAGGTTACTGATAATCCATTGACCTATGGTCTACGAGAATCATTGAAACATCAACCGGGCAGTCTCATAGTTTCATCAATTGCCAATCACGTCACCGCTGAGCAGCGGCGACTATGCGCAATGTCGCCGCAAACAAACTGGCATAGGTGTATCGATTATTCTAAATCATGTATAATGTGATCTCAAAGAATTATGATAGTTTAATGTGGAATTACAAATAGATTTGTATCGTTCTTGTTTTTACTAGTTATGTCAGTGAAAATATCAACCTGTTTAAGCTGAAATTCTGATGTAGGGAGACACACAAGGGGAGGTCTACTTATACCATGATGTAATATTTACTTGAACTTGAACTGACAAATTTAATTTGATTGTAATGTCTATCACATACTATGTTTTGTTGTTGTTTGTGTTTGTTTGTGTTTGTGTTGGTTATCTGCTGAGGTCCCGCCATCCACACAGACTTTCTACTATGAGGCATAAACTGACAGGCTCCTGTCAAACTTCTGTGGCAAGCAGTTGCTTGAAGTGAATTTATTTTTTATTTGATAATTCCCAGAAGGACTGAAGTGTAGAATAAAATAAGGGGAGGGAGATCAAGTTGGGTTGGGTTGTTTTACCTCTGAGCGGCACTTTTTTGCACATGAATGAAAAGTGTAAACTTTTTTGCATGGGCTAAATGGCAAGGTCACATGGACCCCGAAGGTTCAGAGAAGGTTGGGGAAGGGGACCCACTGGACAGCTGTTGGGAGACAGATGGTAGCCTCCCGTCAAGGCCATCCAGCGTGTTCTTTAACGTGCACAGGTATGGCTCTCCCACACACGGGGTCACGGCTTAACGTCCCATCCGACGGACGGCGGCCTTTCCAAGCCCATCGGTGTCCCCTACTGACCGTAGGCAGGGGGGGGGGAGGGAGATCAAGTAATCCAAATGAAAATAGTGAAGGGGGCAAGATGGAATCGGAATGAATTTATACTGCAACGGCGTTCCTGTATAAACTTTTTACCTGTATTTTAGCGGCCAAATTTCTTGAAAAATACAGGTAATATTGCGAGTATATATTCTACTGTTTTTTCACTCATTTCCGGTTATTAGCATTCTGAAAGGGAGAGGATCATAATTCCCTTTGACACCCCCTAGATTCGACCCTGATTCCGCTAAACCTCGCTCTGCCCTCGGTCAATAGGGGACACCGTGAGAGGAGAGCCATATCCTGTGCATGTTAAAGAACGCACTGGATGGTCTCGATGGAAGATTATTATCTGTGTCCCAACAGCTGTTCCAGTAGGTTCCCCTCCCCCAACCTTCTCTGAGCCCTTGGAGTCCTTGTGGCCTGGCCATTTAGCCCCTGGCCATTTAGTCTTGGAGCCCAATGGCCTGGCCATTTAGCCATAGTGTGGACAAAACACGTGCGCGGAAGTAAAATAACCCAACCAGGCTCTGATTCCCTTGTACTTATATAACCTTAGTCCTCTTCTACCTATACCTTGTAACGAAAAATAAACACTTCATCATTAAACGAATTTTGGAGGAAAATGTCTACAAATACTCATTATATAAATATTTATTCTTTTACTGAAAAAAGATTTTCGATTGATGCTTAATTAAAATTAACCCTTTGAAACAATATCCAAGAACTTACTGGGAAGTTACGAAACCTTCAGCGGTTGTATCCTAGGCGACAAGTGCTATTTTATAGCTGTTCCAAATATAACCACAGGGCAATAACTTAATAATGACCAGTCGATTGCCACTTCTGCAACTACTTTCCACCGGAACGCGTTCCAAGGCCGGGTTTTCCGTTACTTGACGATATTGAGTGGAGGCAGCGTTTAGCGGCCAATTGAATAGATACAAGAGATCTGGGCACACGTCACTTTTAATGATCCCAGTACAACGACGAGTCGAGTACACGAGGCAGTGAAGCGAAGCGACTTTACCGCCAAACCGTGAAATAACGCGAGAGTTACAATTTCCAGAAACCACAATTGGAGACAGCTACTGAAATAGACACGTCGTCTAGCTAAGAAGTACGTATAGATCTGACTTCACCCCACTGGGTCTGTAAGGGAATTATTTTAGCGATATATTCAGAAAATCTTAATTGCTATAGATCGCAAATTTCTCGTACATTTACGCATAAAATTTCGTACAAAGGTTTTTATATTTATTACTACTTCTAGAGCTTTAAATGAATTCAGACCCGGATCTAGAAAAAAAAACGAGTTGGGAGGGAGAGGGGCAAGAGACTCTCCCTCCGTTTTAAAAGATTTTAAAAAATTTCTTAAAAAATTCATGAAATATAAATAATTTAAATATTTTTACTCCTATTACCCTTCTTCTTATTCATCACAATCTCGGATTTATATTAAGCTTCTTGGTATAAAGCTTACTAGCATTCTGAAAGAGGGGTGGGAGCCACGGCCCTCCTTTCTTCCCCCTCCCGCTAGACTTGTTCCTATATGAATTTAGTTATGAAATAAATCTAAAAAGAGATGGATGATTTTGAAATTCTAGGGAGAGGGGGGGTTATGGAGCTTGAATGGTTTATATTTCTAAGACATTCCTTGGAAATCGTAGACTGAAGCTTGACAACACACAGTCACCGAGATACAATGGGCCTGGACAGCTGTTGAACAAAATGAGGGAAGAGAGAAAATGCGCGAAACATTTAAGCGATTTAATTTGTCCAAATTTTAATTATAAGGAACTTACTGTAAAATGCTGTAAAATTAAAATTTTATTTATTACGACTTTATTAAAATATTTATAAATGTTTTAAAATAAATAGCTACCAGTTAGATTTTAAATTATTTTATATGGCCTTTAGGTAAAACATTTTATCTATTCAAACGCGAATTCTGTTAGTCCAGTGTCTCGCAAACATTTTTACTCTGCGGCACACTGAATCTAATTTTTTTTCCGCGCCACACTCAATCTATTTTTTTTCCGCGGCACACCTAAAGAAGAATAAAAGCAAACTCTATATAATCGTCATTATATTTGCGCTTTGTTGAAGTCATCAGCCTGGTTTTACTTGAAGATTTGCTCTCGTTCTTTAATTCATAACTCGGTGTTTGCTTTAAATATTTGTCCATTCTATGGCTTGAAATAATCAAAAATTAATACCAAAATTTGGAAAAAGCTTGATAAATACTTACAAGATCCCAGTTGATAAAATCTGAAAGATTTTTTTATTAAAGTACGTCGATAACACAAGTCAAGTCAAAATGAAATCTTTCGAATATCTCGTGTCAATTCGAAAATCTGTCACGGCACACAGTTTGCGAGATACTGTGTTAGTCCATTTGCTGAGCTTAACATGATATAGATGGCTCTGCAAAAATCTACCTACACATTAGTCTCAAACATGCCAAATTCAATCCGCTCCCTCACCCACATTACAACTTTCTGGGTAAGCCACTGAGTATCAGGACAACTTGTCTGGTACTCAGAGACAAACAAAGAATTTTATGACTGTTTCTTTATGCTTTACAATGGAATTTTACATCGTATGCTGTTTTGCAAGTCTTGAAAAAGCCATTTTGTTCAATGTGCTTGCCTAACTAACGTCATTTATTTTCAATTTATGTGCTACTTTTCTTTTCATAGTGTGTACTTATATATGTCCTAATATGCATTCAATGGCTTTGTTTCTTTTGATGATTAAAAATATTTTATTGAATAAGTATGAGTAAAATAATTCATAGATTATGAAATAGTACTTGGAAATTTCTTGAAAATATTTCACTTATTAAAACTGCAGTATGTTTTATGCATGTTGATACGCTTTGCTGCATATAATGACGAGTATTTTATTTGAAGATTGAAAGCGGACTCTAACGTAATGCAAATCAGTTATTCACAGAGAAGTACTAATAGGCTCCGCCACCTCCACAATGAGGGGTAGGGGCGCAGCATTAAAGAGGCCTCTGCAAAATCAAAATTATAAAATTTATGGCAAAATTTGATATATATAACTACTTAAAGGAACATCCCAGAAATTTTTCCTTTAGCTTTGAATGAATAATAATAGACTGAATAATCCGCTTCGTTTTCCCTACTAGAAATTCATCTCATTGCTCTTTGTTGGATCAGAACTCAATGTTTTAAATCACGAACTTGACCGCGAGCTTCGTTAATGTAAGACCATGACAGCCAGTGGGTGACGTCATTTTTCTGTCCGACTTGCGATTGCTCTCGATAAGTCGAACCTATTGAACTCTTAAGACTAGAAATGTTTTCAATATCATCACTAAATTTTTCCCGATTCCTTTGCTGCTCATATCATTTTTTGCAATTGAGGGGGAAATGAATCATATTCAAAATAATTTAAAAAGCTTATATAGTTTCAACTAAAGCAAATTTTGTTCATGCCCGTCTGAAAAAACTGAAGCAATATTTTAAAAAGAAAGTTATAAAAATAATTCATTACCAAAGGTCGAATTATATATTACGAAAACCGAAATATATGTGAAATATTTAAATTACACATTTTTAAAAAGTTTAAATTCAAGTGTATGATGGTGCACATTAAATGAAACGAATTTCCTCCATTCGGAGAAATTTCTTGCGCGGGGGGGGGGGGGGGGGGAGTGTGATTTTTCGGTTTAAGCAGCTCCAAAAAAGGTTCCTTTGTATGAACGTAATGGCAATCTTTGGCAAGCTTAACATGGAAGTTAAAGCATGCCAAATAAATGTTTGAGAGAAGTATTCACCAGTTTGCATATTTATATCTCATTGAATAACTGAAAGTGATTCAAACTTTTCATCTCGTCTGTTTCAATATGTCTGAAACAGTCTACATCCCATCACAGACCTTATCATTTATTCACCACACAATAATAACGCATTTCAACTATCACCACGTTATGCATTTTCCAGGAACAGTTGCCTATCTGCCAAACGACATATAAAACGAAAGTTTCCATGCATAAAAATGGTTTATTTTGGAGCAGCATTTTATTAGGAACTTTCCAAACAGTCATCAATATTCCGACGCTTATAAAGAAATTCATTTCAGTTGTAGCTACAGTACACTGTTCATTGCAAAAGGATTATTGGTAATCATCTTGCACTTTGGTTTAAGTCTAGGAATCCTACAAGCAAAATAAATTATAGCAAAAAACCAAAGAGAGACTTCAAATGAATTGTTTTAATTAATTTAGCAAAGGTAATAATGTTGCACATTTTGCGTAGATTCTGAATATTAAAAAATTAAGTTTTCGGTTCTTTTTCCTTTGTTTTAGAACTCCTTATATAAAATCGTTTTGTATTATTAGTATCATTGCCCGGAATAATGGATAATCAGAAGTTCTAACAATTCTTTACCTTCTTTTCAATGCTAAAGCAACTTACCATGATGAAAGTCCAAACGAATCAATAAGCAAATACACGAAAAATCAATCATAATCATTCTTCGTCTAAAAGAGACTTCGAAAATTGAACCGCTTCTGCCAGCTCAGATATTATTTTAGACATCAGTTCTGAATTTTATACCTGTTTCATTACTGAAGTAATAAAACACGTGGAAGGCAAAAGTTTTCATCTTTCTTTTTTAAGATTAAAATTAGAAAAGTACTACATAATTTATTCAATAGTTGGTTGCTTTAAAATAACATTAATCTTATGAAAGCAATATTTCTAATAATATTACTTACAGATTCGCACTAATACTATTAGCGAACGTAAGGTGTCGTACATCTGTGGTATCGACTACACCTCCGCGAGACATATTCCCAAAAACTATTAACCGAAATTCGAACAGGAAATACAACGATTAAACTGGGGAAAAAATCAAGCAAAAATAAATATTTATTAAAATTCTATGTACAAACATTTATTGGTTGAATTGTTCAGTCTTTGTTTCAATCCTATTTCTTTTATTTAACTAAAATTAATTAATTTGAGTTGAAAGTAACTTTACTCTTCATAATTATTTAAACTTCTTTGCTGAAGAAAAAATGAGTCATCTTCTGTAGTGTATTTAATTTTGTTAATGATTTTTGTTAACAAATTTATGTTTGTACATATTTTTAGAAAACGAAAATGACAAAAAAATATAGTTTGAGAAGTAATTAAAAGTGAGCATAAGAACGAAAACGTTCTCTATATATTTAAGTCAGTTATCATTCCTTGAATGCAAATGCACGACTCGAAGACTATCTATAATTGCAGAAGCGCTATCACAACGGTTCAGGACCCTGCAATGAAGGAGAAATCCAAAAACTACCGAATTGTACATTTACTGGCAATTAAATGAAGATGGGTGAAGAGCTAATTTCTAATTTTCTCAATGAAGTGTAAAAAATGAGCTCCTCAGCTTATCACTAGCATATTATTTACTCTTTTTAATGCAGTTATAAAATTTCAAAAAACAAATACTTAAATTAGCCATTCCAAACTTTGCATTTTAACCTTAATGATAATTCACGTTTCCATTCTTTCCTCCTTTCAAGAAGACAATTCCAGAGAGAGCATCATCATGGTTTGAATCCAGATTTCACGGTAGTATTTTTAATTACACGACTAAGTGATGAGAGGGGAATGCTTCTGCCAGCAAACATTCCATCGACCTCGAGTAGCAAGAGGCCATAGACAGCGAGAGTGACATTTTAATTGGCTGCCTCTTCAGGTGATATGTTTGGCAGGACACGCCCAGACATTCCTGAAGTCTCATGTTCTGAAGAGTTCTTGACAGGTCGCACTAACAACGGATGCTCGTTTCTGGTTCACCACACTCTAATTTTGTGGTCTCTGTAGGATCCATCAACGGACGCTCATTATCAGCTGTTCGAGGCTCTAGATTATGGTAATGAACTAGCTCGATCTCTTTTAGTGGCTCATGACCTGTGCGAGCTCCCTTTATTAACACAAAACCGTAATCATCATTTAATCTGGGATTATAATTTTAGCGTAAAATAAAAGTAAATTTTGTAGGAAAAAGATTCGGTATATTTTTTTAAATTCTCATCTCTAATGAGAGCTTCATTTATTTTTTGCACAGATTTCTGCTGGTCAAAAATATAAGGTTAAAAAAAATTATAATCAGTTTTCTTCTCCCATTTTGTAATGTGATGAAAAACATTTAACATAATATTTAGAAATGTAATTTCAAAATCCTTAATCATCAATGACTGATTTTAGCGATTTGACTTTTCTTAAAATTGTAGAATACGAATGAAAATTGTTTGAATTTCTAAGAATTTCCTTTAAGTAGAAATGCATCTATATCGTGATAATATCATACATAAGCCCCGGATTTGGAAAAAAAAAATAGGGGCAAGTAATTCTCTTGAGCGGGAAAAAAAGGGGCAAGGAACTCTATCGAGCAGCAATAAAAGAGGAGATGTGGGGGAGGGAGAATGGTAAGAGACGGTATTCCCATTGCATTATAACATTTGCTTCTCCATTTTACGGGTCTTTAAAAAGTTCTTGAAAAATGCAAGAAATATATATATTAGTTTAATAATTTTTGCCTCTATTACCCTTAATAGCATCTGAAAGGAGATGCATGCTTCCCCCCCCCCCCATATAACTGGCCTTTTTGTTGTTATCGATTTCTTTCCTACACTATATTCCAAAAGCCATCCGATACTTCCATATGATGTAAATAGAAAGTGAAATTCAAAGCTCCTAAATTTGAAAAATAACATTTTTTGGAAAAATGTTACTGGGAATAAATTGAAGACCTCATTCGAATCTCTCAATTTTCAAGCCTCAATTTTCAACAATATTCACTTAATATTCAGAGAGTTCTTAGAGATGGAACATTTAACTGCAGATGCAGATGTTATCTAACTTCACTTGGAACAAATCTCTCCAAAATGGACGAAAACAGAAAGAATCATTACAAACACTTCTAAAATTACTTTATTTTCGTGAACCATCTGCATTTTCAGTTTAGTGAACTTCTAAAAAATTCTGATGTCTAGCTGTTAAATATTCCTGTTATTACTGTTAAAATTTTCAATTTCCGTAACTCTTTAAATATTAAAAGAACTTTGCTGTAAAATTGGGATTTAGTGAGATTTGAGTGTGATTCTCAATTACTCTCTAGTGACCGTTTCCATGGAAAACTAATTTTCAACTTTAGGGAGCTTTGAATCTCGATTTCTATTCACATAGCGTTGAAGCGTACAGTGACGTTTAGTAATACATCGTAAATACTAAAGTTATGGTTCAATGAGAAATCAAACTTTGTAAGTTGTAAAAGAGTTAATGCAATTAATTAGGCAGCAACAGTGCCTATCCATTAGATTAATGTTTTCCCCCAATCGTTAGGATTTTCTGTCTCACTTTTTAGATTCTGTAGGAGGGGAGCAAAAAATAAAAATTAGTGACTGAAGCTCAAATAGTTATTTTTAAGTGTTCTCAAATAAATTTGAGATACGAAGAGTCACATTTGTTAAGTGTTACGTTGATGGAGGCGGACTATGCCGTCTCCTGAAAGGCTTTTTTGAACAATTCAACCAACCATGATCTAAAGATCAGAGGGATTCTTTAACAATGCCGTGATTCGAATTTTCTGAATGGACGACCGACTCAAATACTGTTGGACCCCACCTGGCCTTACAATTAAATATACGGTTGATTAAATAATAACCTCGTGAGCATACAGTATTTAATGCACAAAGTATCTAATTGCGCTCATGAATCCTTCATGTGTACTGTACTTGTCATCACAATAAAGATTTCCATGCCCATCTAGAAATTAAGGAAAAACCCTATGTTATGCCAATGGACAGCTAACGTTGTAAACGTCTGTAAACAGACGTTTACAACGTTAGCTGTCCATTGGCATAACATAGGGTTTTTCCTTAATTTCTAGATGTCTTTTCTTAATTTCTAGATGTTCCTTAATTTCCTTAATTTCTAGATGTCTTTTCTTAATTTCTCCAACGTGTTACAGACGTTTAAAACGTCTGTAACTTGTAAAAAAGTTTGTTCGTTTTAAAAAAATATGATAGCAGATAAAGATCTTTAACGAAATATATTATATATCGATTTTCAAGAATGTTCCTTCAGTATTGAATGAGTTATGGAAGTTTGAATTTTTGACAATAACAATCCCAATCACAAAATTTGACTTCAGAAGTTAATTAGAACTTAATAACAAATATTGATCAATGTATTGAATTAATAAGTATATATTTTAGAAGTTTTAGAAGTCTGTGTAAAGAATTCTTACACTATTTATCAGTTTTATATTTCTTAAGACTAGCATAGCTGCTGTTAAATATTCAAACTTCCATAACTGATTAAATAACGAACGAATTGTGTTGAAAATCTAAATATTGATATATTTAATTGATATCGTTATCTGCAATCATATTTTTCAAAACAAAACAAACTTATTTCACCGGCTTCGTTAGCTTCCCATTGACATAACATAGTGTTGTTTCTTAATTTATGGAAACCAGTGTATTTCTATAGAGTAATTTGAAACTGGAAATGAAGCTGACTGATTTTATGACTTCTCCGATTTCCTTCAGAACTCAAGAACTGGATTTTTCCCCCATCTCCCCACAATATCACCAACTTTCCCATTGTCTTGATCACTTAGCGAAACATTATCTTTCGTATATTTGTAAAACGAAATCAAAGAGTACCCCACGTTTTGAAATGCTGACTGAGCGAAGTACTTGAGTTCTTTTTTGTAATAAATATAAATCTAAGTTTCGAAATAAATGGTTTTCTTACAATTCAATTTTTTATTGATATATTGCTGTGTGAAACAAAATTATTTTGACGAGTCAGGAGGAATTTGAAATATCTTAATTTTTTTTGCATCAAGAAATAGCATTAAAATCGTAACCTCAAACCAAGCACACAAATGTAAATCACGTCATTTGATGTAGGATTGGGTTGTTTTACCTCTGAGCGGTAATTTTTTGCACACAATGGGCTAAAAGGCCAGGTCACAAGAACCCCGAAGGCTCAGAGAAAGTTGGGGGAAGGGATCCTCTGGACAGCTGTTGGGAGATAGATGGTAGCCTCCCATCAAGGCCATCCAGGGTGTTCTTTAATGTGCACAGGGTGTGGCTCTCCCGCACACAGGACGACGGCTTAACGTCTCATCCGACGGACGACTGTCTTCCAAGACTTCACTATTTATCAATTCACTATTTATTTAAGAAGTTTTTCTCAGGAAACTTTATCCTTTTATGAAGAATGAGATTTTGCGAAATAAAACTGGAGAAAGCAAAAGAAATAAAGGGAAAAGAAGAAATAGAAGAAGGATTAACAGACAAAAGAGAATATTGCATACTTGTAGACGTAAAAAGCGATTTCCAAATTAAATTACCAGAATGAGAAAACGAAAAGTTTTCCACCTAGCATTCACGTCTTCTGAGACGTGAATGTACGTGATTAAGGTGGTCATTGAGGTCATTAGTTGATTTCAAAGTGGGCTAAATATGTCATTCGCAAAAAACCTGAAGTTCAGGAATCGGGGAAGAGAATTTCAAAGAATGAAGATTACATTTTGTCGAGTCCAAAGCTTGCATCGTAATAAATGTACACAATATATGATTCTCTTACAAGCAAAACCACCAAATTTAAACGGCCCAGGCAAAAGAGCGACGGTTTTCGCAAGGGCATTCGTCCCCCCCCCTCCATTAATATGTCCCTTTTGATGAGGACAGAGCATAATATGTTGCGGGTTCACTGCTGCTCGCACACAACCCCAACTACTTCGGTGCTGTTTGTCTCTGGCATGAGCATGCCTTACTAATCAAACTGAAAGAGCCTGCATGTGATCCGATTTCTTCCAGATACTTGAGAACTGCACTTCTCCTCTTCTTCTTGGGGGGGGGGGGGGGCTCAGTCGGTAGCGCGCCAGGCTCGTAATCTGTAGTTCCCAGGTTCGAGTCCCAGCTTGGTCAGCGTTGAGATTTATCTCCGCAAAATTCCCCGCCCTGCCCACGGTCAGTAGGGGACACCGATGGGCTTGGAAAGGCCGCCGTCCGTCGGATGGGACGTTAAGCCGTGGCCCCGTGTGCGGGAGAGCCATACCCTGTGCACGTTAAAGAACACACTGGATAGCCTTGACGGGAGGCTACCATCTGTCTCCCAACAGCTGTTCCAGTGGGTCCCCTCCCCCAACCTTCTCTGAGCCTTCGGGTTCCATGTGACCTGGCCATTTAGCCCATGGTGTGCAAAAAAGTGCCGCTCAGAGGTAAAACAACAACAACAACCTCTTCTTCTTTTTACTTACTTTCCTGTTGTCTTGATCATTAGCAAAATGCTGCCTGTTATATAATTACCAATACGAGAATCAAAGACTACCCGCGCATTTCGGAAAACTGTGGCTCGGGAAACAAACATCGTCTTGTAACTCTGATGAATGCGGCGTATCAATCATCACGATTAATTGAAAAGATTAAATGGTTTGATAGAAGTTCTCTTGACCAATCAATGCATTATCCTTTTTCTACGATGCAGCATGATTTCTTAATTCTTTTTGTAATTCCTCATGCATTCCCCTAGAAACTGTCCATACTGCTCTACCCGATACTTTCCAAATCGTATTAATATATCTTTCGATTTTAAATATAAACAGAACGAGAGATTGTGTGATCGCTTCAGAAGTGGAAAAGATGATGAATTTGCAAGCTGCAACTCTCGAACATTTTTAACAAGAAATTGTTGATTTACCAAACGTTGCTCAAGAGTGATCATTTCACGTAAATTTTTTTTATGCTGTTCGAAGAAAATTGGCAACCAATCTATTTCGATCTCACTAAACGTTGTATCGACACAGCACTTACAAGACGTAAAGAATATTACGATCTTAGGGAAAAGGGGGAAACTAATTTTGAAAGAAAATTTACTTTTTGAAACTCCAAATCGTTTGCCATTAACAAAGCATCATCCACACGTAAGCCTCTTTGTCGAAAACTTCCTCTACACACAAATCTCCCCTTTCATCCTCCCCGCTCTCTAAACGCAAACTCCAACAATCGCTCCTCCTGTATGAAACAGTTACAGCACGTGCCTTACACACCTCCGCCGAGATTCAGCAAGCTCATCACGAAAGGAAGCTGCGTGTGGTTGGGGGGGAGGGGAGAAGCGGGAAAGGGATGGGAGGACTTGGGTGAAATAACGTGAGAGGGCTTCACCGTGGCCAGACGAAAGCGTCATCAGAGTCATCAGCAGAAAGGGTTGGTGAACACGTGACTTCACCATCTGCCATCGCGCGCAAAGAACGGATCGATAACGCGCGGTGCGCGCGAGACGCCTTGCCAGCGGAGAGACGCTAAAACCGATGAAACGCAGGATCTCCGAGACAGATGCTGCCAGCTCCACGAGCGCTGAGCACGGTATGGATTCTGTCTGCCGCTCGACGCTTAGAAGTGAGGAAAAGTATTAAACATTTATGTCGGAAAAGGAGGGTGGCTGGCCGTTGCTCCAAAGGATAACGGAGTACTTGTCATGTTTCAACAGAAACTTACAAATCCCATTACACACAGTTATGCTCCATTCTTGCCTATGTTGACACGAGTAGTTTACTTAAGTCTGCTATTAGCGTGTGGGGTTGGACTGGGAGAGAACAAGCATTGGAAACTGTAACTTTTTGACTTAGTTGTCTATCAAAAGCAAGCTGATTTCACCGGTAATCATTGCCTGATGTGCATCACTGTTGCCCTTGGTAACGAAAGAGAAGTAGAGATCTTGAATCCACTCGGAAGAAAAGTCATTATCTGTTTCTTTGACGAATTAAGCGTACTTAAAGAAAGTAGGACAGTGTATTCAACGTGAAAAGTTGTTATATGAATAGTTAATGCAAAAGTTAGCTCAGAGATTAAAGAGGTACAGCAGAAAAATCATTACCCGTTCTGAACTGCGTGCGTTGGATAGTTTAAGGGATAACGTAACAAGCTTTCAATTGGAGGGATGAAGGCTTTATTTATCCAAGACGCCAATAAGAGAGATAGTTCGCACCCTTTTCGTATTGATGATTCATTATGAGACATGATTTCCTGCCATTCGATTAGAGAAACACACTCTCGTAGGAAGTCAGGGGGGTCATTCAGTGGCCCAGTCAGTCAGTCTTAAAGAGGGACTTATTTTGCAGTTTTTAAATCTCTTCAGCAGATGCAAAATCACATTATTAGATGCATGTTGAAAATAGGAAAATAAGAGAGTTGATTGATCGATATATACATATATTCTGATTTGGCTATATAACAAATAAGGAAGCTATATATATACAGGGTGAATCTGAAAAAGTGGGCAAAACTTTACGGGGTGATAGAACGCAGCTATACGAGCAATATTCGGATAGAATGTATGGTCGGAACGCAAGCGGTGAGAAGTTAAAAGGTAGTTTTCCACTGTCACATTTAAAGAATGAACACAAGAAGGAGAGGAGATACTTCAGAAAACATTTTATTAACAGGAATGTAATTGAGGTACATGCTCAAAGAAATTGCTAAAAAGAGCTGCCGCAAGCTGTAATGCTTCACACCTGCGGGATAGGGACCGATGCACATTTGCGAAGACACCAGGCACCCTTTTATACCATTTCCAACGCCACCTAGCGGCTCGCCGTTTGCGTTCCGCCCATACTTTCTATGACGAATATTATATAATATTCATATTACGGATCAGTTGCCTCTTTATAGGACAGAGGTGAATCAGCCTGTATCTCAAAGACTTCTTTATCTCACTTTTCTGGACAGCCTGTTCCACACGGTACTTCAAAGTTAAGAAGAGCTTTAGTACAAAAAAAAACTCCTTTGAGTTTAAAGAACAAAGTCAGTATCTTATTCAGTGTGAGGCACGTGGTTTGAATTTCAACTTTTCCAGCATCGATAATTTCACCTCTTGGTCACACCCTCTCCTCAGTGAAATCGATAAATTAAACTAATTCTTTTAATATACGTATTGGGAAAAAAAACAATTCTTTAATATTGTATAAATACAACTAATTATTTCATTTAAAAATAATATTTTAGTAATATAACAGTTAAAAACAAATATACGATTTTTTTAACGTTTTGGAATGGTCACTATGCATTTTTAGGTAAAACAATACTAATTACCAATAACCTGAATCACGTTATTGATTCAGTTTTTTTTTTTATTTTGATATAAATGTACATTATTACAATGTAAATAACCCAAGTGCATCCGCTCATCCCGGTTATTGGAATATTTAACACAGGAATAAAGTAATGACAATATATTTTAATGCATAACATATGCAATTTTAAACACCTTCAATGATATTTGAATTTGCATTTACAAAAAATATGCATATTCTTTTTCTCGAATAAACAGTAGAAAAATATATGTGATTTCATTTTCTCTACAGATATTTTTTATGTGTAATGTCTCACCACTATAGAAATTGTTTATTTCTGATGTTTTTATATTTATTAATGTTCTGAATATCACGTCATGTATTTTTTAACATAATTTAGTCAGTGGGAGAGATTGTGGTTCGTTTCCTGAGATCTCAGATCCATATTAAGGTGAGTCTGCGCTGAGGCGCCTGTTTCTAGGAAGAAGGTTAGTCTTGAGCTTTGCAGAAATGGCACTGAAGCGGATGCCATAAAAATTATTAAGGGGTATGTCGCCCATTGGAAACCGTTGACTTAGGAGGAATAGGCGAGAAGGGATCTCGAGGCAAAAGGAGTTCACTGGAGACGTGGAAGTGGAAGGTTGAGCGGTGCGGGAGAGCAAGAGATTACGAGCGGGAGAGGTCCCACTATACGTACCCTTTTTGTGTGCCCGTGGAGCTGCCGAGCATGCCAAAGTGAAGGTGTAGGGCAGGAAGCCATGTAAAAAACAAAAAGTAATCGGACAAGTGTCTGTTAGTCTCCAAGTGGAAGATGCAGAAAGAAAATTAAATAACGAAATTAGTTATAAGAAAAATCATGTGAAATAAGAAATTGCTACTCTCTACGAAGCGGAAACAGAGTAATGCTCCAGAACCGGGAAACAGTTAGCAGCCAAAGTCTCAGGCTGCAAAACATATTTAACCTCCTGACAACGGTGAAATAAAGATTTTACACTAGATTTAAAAAGAATCAGTTTCGTGATTCTTTTTGTAACCTCTACTGGAATCGAAATTCTGTTTAACGAACCGTGAGAGAATAAAGAAAGTGAGGAAAATATAAAAATTACCGCAGTCATACAAAAGGACAATCCGTTACAGAAGTGTCCGGGAAATATTAAGTATTTGCTCAGTGGGTCAGGATCCCCTATAATGTGTTCGTGTAGACAAAAATGTGAAACTTTTAAAATATAAAAGTAGAGCTCCATATCAGTTACATTTTGGAGGAATTGCATCAGTTTTGCTTTATATGTGGAATATCCACAACTGTAATTTCTGAGATCAGAGGGTAAAGAATTAAATCACTTAGGTGCAAGATATAAGTAGCGTTTGTGTTTCTTTTTACTTTGGCACCACTATATCATTTCTTCATTTCGCAAAAGAGATTTAATTTTCGCTTGAAGCTCAGATATTTTTGTCTTTACTGAACTGCATTTGTATGTATGATATTATTAACGGCATACGATGAATGGCAGGGGGAATGCAGTGAGACTGCGCTGTTGATGTCTCTAGAATTTTTCTGAGATTGGAGAATTGCAGTCTTACTAAGGAGACTATCGTGTTTGTTTGATACATTAAAGTGTCACCAATCAGATAACATTACAATGCTGAGATTAAAATTTAGCCTTTTTTTTTTTCAGAGCTAACAATTCTATTATTGACTAATATTTGCTATTACTCCTAAATATAAAAGTTATTAACAAAATTTAGCTCGAACATTATTGTCTCTCCCAATAGTCTCCCAGTCTTCCCTGATAATCTTCAGCTCGCCACTGATAGTCTTCCCTCAATCTCTTCTGTTAGTCCTTTCATCTCCTTGATGCTAAACCACTGATGTAGGAAATATATGCAGCATTGTGCCACTTTCATATTTTTATAGTAAATTCTTTTGCATTGACCATAATTCTGGAAAAGAGTAGTTTAGCTGCATTTTCTCTGAAGCTATTCCACTGTAATATATATATATATTCTCATAATTTGATAATCCCAAAGGAAACACTATCATTTTATGTAAAAATTAGAAAAAAAAAAAACTTTTCAATTCAAAATTCAATTTCAAAATTAAAATTTTAAGAGTCGCCGCTAAGTTTATTATTAGAGACGGTATCTTTTTTTTAAATTGAAATCCTTAGTATTTATTCATAAATATTCTTCTGTGTTTCAGAGGGTGACATACACATATAATACAAGAGAAATGGTGGCTGAAAATTTTATATAATAGAGAGAAAACTAAAGTGGCGAAAATTGGTCAGGTAGACTGTGGTTCAGTTAATCTCAATAGTTCCACTCTTGAGCATGTATCTCATTTTAATTATCTTAGGAACTATGTAACAGATACTGGTGATGTGTGGCATGAGATTTTGCTGCCGGGAACTTTTAAGAATCTATGGAGAGTGTGGAGAAATAGGCATATACACCTGAAGACTAAAATTAGACTGTATAATAGTTTAGTTCTTTCTAGGGTCAGTTATAGTAGTGAAACTTGGACGCTTTGTAAACAATATGACAGAAAACTTGATGCTTTTGATTCTAAATGTTTACGCATATCTTGGGAATTTGGTGTGTCAACTTTGTAAGTAATAAAGAGATGAGGCAAAAGAGTCGCAACCTCCTTTGAGCAGCATGTTGTGCAGAGAAATACTCCGTTGGTTTGGTCATGTTGCCCGTATGGATAATTATAGATTAGCGAATAGGGTTATGAACAGTGTATCAAAAGGACTCAGAAAGAGGGGGAGACCTAGGATGTGGTGGGCAGACAATGTCAAACAGGACCTTGTTAGAATTGGTGTGCAGTGATCAGATGCAGCAGATATAACTTTGGACAGATGCGGCAGATATAGCTGTGGACAGATATGCTTGGAGAACTAAATTGCATGTTCTGGTTGGACTTCCATAGTCCATGGCTTCTTGAGGATAATGATGATGAACCAAATAAAGATTTTTTTAAAGATATTTCGGCTATTCGACTTTAAAAATACAATTGTTTACAATTATTTTACAATTACCAATTATTATACAAATTATCTGAGTAGAACAACAGATGATACAAATTTCAAAAACAAAGTTAAAAATGATTGTTGAGCTAATTTAGTATGGTTTTACAAAATTCCGAATTTAGAAAATTGAATTTTATTTTTTTTATTTATATGATTTTTTTAGTCTTTTTTTTTTGCAATTTTATGAAATGAGGAAAAATATTGTATTTAAATTATTACTATAAATTATATTTGATAAATCATTTGATGCAGAAATTGTTACTTGTGCTATGAAAAAAATCTTTGACATAAATTATTTCACTGTCAGCAATGAAAAACCACATATTCTTTTGAATCCTGAAAGGATATTGTTGATTTTTTACAGTAAGAAAAACTAATGATTTTTAGAATAACTTGCATTTTCTTGAAACTCAAGGACATTTATATAGATACATAATTTCCACTTGATGAGTTACATTGGATGTTTGATTGATTATACAGATTAATCGGAATTGGATTAGTTCTGCTAAGAGTACCAAGTCGTAGAGGGGAGCAGAGATTGAATCTGTTCTTTATGTTATTAAAATGTGCTGCACATTCGTTACAACTAAAGCGTAAGAAATGTGCAAAAGTTAAAAAAAAATTAACAATGAGGTTCTGAAAGATCCAAACAGATATAAAGCTTGCCTGATATGATTCTTGCTCATTTTGACAAGTGAATAAAACTTAGATAATCATCGAACAGTTTATATTTGACCATTGATTTTTTGCCTAAATTTGCAAGACATAATTTAGCAGTTTGTGTGACAAAAGGCCGATCCATTCATGCTTAGCTACGAAGTAATAGGGATCTGGGTTCGAATCCAGGATAAGATTCGATATTTCTTTCCATTTATTGTTGTTGTTTTTTTTTGGCTGAGCTCTCGCCTTTCCTACAGATTTTTTTATTATTATTGGTTTCCGTCAGAAATTCCGCCGTAAGTGAACAGCTTGAGTAGAATTTTTTTTCTTTTTTGATGAAAAAAGAAACAACACTAGCTTTCATCCATTTGTTATTATTATTATTGAGAGAAAAGAAACTTAAGAAAAGTAAATCTTAGCCTCACTCCCCGCCAATAAAGCGCCATTAGTAGAAGCGCCATCCATAACTGCAGCAGCATTTACTGCCGGCATTCAGCACGCACTGGGTCGAAGGGGAGGAAACTTCCCCCTCTTCATCTGTTGAGCGGGCCCTTTAACAACCTCCTTATCACGGAAGAGAAAAATCCGTTGTCGAGTAGCCCAGCCGCAGTAAATAAGCTAATAGTCCATTGGGAGCCTTAGGGTCATAAAACGTGCGGTGACTGACACGTTGCGAGCGCTGCCGACGCGAAGGGTGGAGACCGAAGCGGGATAAGTGGTTAAGCGCACGAGGTTAAACGCAACATGGGAGATGAAACTTGCCATCGTTCTGTTTTTATTTAACATCCGACGGAGGAAGAAGATGAGACGAGAGCAGCACCAGAGAGGGAGATTAACTAATTCCCACTTGTTCTATGGAAGTTGCAACAAAGCCAATCGCAGATATAGATTTCGCAGCAGACAGACACCCTGCTCACCTGATTCGTCTCCCTAATAGCACGATCAGATTAAGTATAGTAATAATAATTTATTCCATGGGGGGGGGGGGTTACAGTAAAGTCAAGGTACAGGTAATATGGGATGTTAATTTAAACGTTCAAATGGCTTGATCCAGTCAGTATATTTGAGAAATTGAAAAGAAATATTGATGATAATACAAAAATACAAACATATTTACAGAAATTGCATAATTATTTGACACATATAAACAAAATGACAAGTTGCACAGAGGAAAACAAACATAAATATGAAATATGATAAAAAAAAAGTTAACTTAGGGGGAAGAAAAGGAAGGTTTAAGACAACAGAGAGTAATATTAAATGAATGAACAGGGGGAAAAAAGAATTGCGGATAATCCAGACAAAGGGCAAAGATGGGGAGTGGGAATAGGGATGAGGAGATGTTGTTGGTCAAACGTTTCAATAATCTAATAGGAGTGGAGTAATATAGTTTTTGAATTTCGTTTTAGAATTGAAAGAAACGATATCGCTCGGTAGAGACTTCCAAGTTGAGGTTGCTTGAAAGGCAAAAGAAATTTCACCATACTTAGCTTTGAAAATCGAAATCGAATATAGGGTGTAAGAATCGAATGTAGGGGATGAGACTTGTTATAAATAGTGTCATGAATAAGGGTAATAAACCGCAGCTTTCTTCTAAATTCAAGAGTGGGAATTTGGTAGTGAGTTTGGTCTCGTACCGTGTGCTTTGGGTGTAGTTTGCTCTCTCGGAATATACCTTTTGCAGTAACAGTCAGAAAGAAGAGAATGATTGAAATGCTTAGTTTCAATGTGCAAAGTTGCTATAGTGAAAATAGATCACAAAATGAAGTTAATTTTCATGAAGTCAGTGCGCAGACGCAATGAGGTGATTATCCTGAGCCATGCTCACCTTATGATAACTTCAAAAAAATCTTAAAGTATATTGTAGAAGTTGGGGGAGGAAACACATTGAACAGTTGTTGTTAGTTCGTGAAAGTCATCAAGCGTATTTCTTAACGTGCAGGATGTGTTTCTCCTATATACAAAAAGAAACACTTGAAGCATTTCCTAAAGCGGTGTTTTTTAAAGCTTTTAGAAAAATAATATAAAACTATAATCAATGATGAAATAGGTAATTTCCCAAGTTGGTAGAACTAACGGCATCATATAAACAGTAAGACTTTCTCTGATGAAATTATTAAAATAAATTAACTCTGTTCGAAAATGAAGGATCAGAAATACCATTACACTTAAGTAGCATTGTTTTAACGCATAATGTATTCCAGTGACATTCTTTATCTTGAATCATTTTAAAAGGAATAAGTGATATACAAATATGTATTTCCCGGGCCATATCTGAGAGGTGGCAAGGGGCCTTTTGAGAATGCCAGTAGCTGGAATAGAGGCAAAAAAAGAAAAAGAAACATTTATATATTACACGTATTTTTCAGATTTCAGAAATTTGTTTAAAAATGACTAAATCGAAGAATTTTTTTATACTACAACGAGTTTCCGGTTTATTCTGACCCCCACCTCCGCTTTTCATTCGAATCATTTTCCCCACCCTCATCCACTATATTTTTTTTTTCTAGATCTGAGCCTGTTGGTAATAACCAACATTACAGCACACTTTTCTGAGAAAATATTCAAGCATTTCACATAAAGCAATTGATATCTTTAAGTTTTGCACAGTATTGTGAAGACTTAAAAACATTGACTTTAAGTGTTGAGTGTTTTACCTCTGAGAAGCGCTTTTTTTTTTTTGCACACAATGAGCTAAATAGCCAGGTCACAAGGACCCCGAGGGCTCAGAGAAGGTTGGGGGAAGGGACGCACTGGACAGCTGTTAGGAGACAGATGATAGTCTCCCGTCAAGATCATCCATCGTGTTCTTTAACGTGCACAGCGTAAGGCTCTCCCGCACAAGGAGGCAGGACATAACGTTCCATCCGAAAGGCGACGGCCTTTCCAAGCCTATCGGTGTCCCCTATTGGCCGAAAACACGGCGGGAGATTTTTAGGAAATAAATCTGAATGCCTGCACAAGTGGGACTCGAACCTGGGAACTGCAGATTACCAGCCCAACGTGCCACAAACTGAGGCACACCGCCCCCTGCTTTAAGACTTATCGAAATGTCGATTGCATTGTGATTAAATTATCCACGTGAGAATTTTAACAGTAACGGTAATTAAAATTAATTAAGGTCATTTATTTTTTCTGTCTAATATTCGAGCGTATTCGTGGACTTTCATCTTCCTTACAAGAAAGGACAATTAAGAATATTATTCAAGGCGCATATTTGCTGATTTATGAAACGTCCAATGAATCTGTGCCGTTACACGACAGACCTCCTTTTGGCCTCTTCTACTTCCGATGGAGAATTAAGTATCCCTCTGGAAGAGGAATCTCTCTCCCCCAATTAGGAAGCAGTGAGCTTGCAAACGCAGGATGTTAATTAATCGAATCTATGCAACAGAATGACTGTTTAGTACGCAGACGGCATCGTCGACTGTATAAATATGAGACCGAGGCGGGGAACACACTTGATGCTTGGTCGACCAAAGGGAAATGGCGAGCCAACGATGGCGGGAAACGTCACATTACATGCAACTTCGGCTCCATCGCGGTTTTCATTAAAGGGTTAATGGCTTTATTGTCAAGTGTGGTCACGTGGGGAATAATAAGCGATTGTATCCCGCTCAGGATATTGGACAAGTGAGGGAGGTGTGTGGAAAAATCATTATTTCTCAGTTCATAGCTTGTGTTTTGTATGCTTTGTCATTAATTAAGCATAAAATAAATCTGGTTTTCGATTTCCAGGAGAGATCAAGGGCTCTCTTTTGGGTCTTAACTTTCCTTCTCCATGCACATACCAACAAGCTAATATCCATGTTTCACGATAAATGCGAGTGATTTTTCTCTTTGTCAATGTTGTCCGAAATGATTTCTGTTTGTAAAACGATATTTAAGGAGTTTTTTTAAAAGAAAAAAAAGAAGACGATAGAAGTTTGTCTTTTCGAAAGCGTTTAAAATCTGACACTTTCTTAATTTTACTCATTGCGCAGATTAGTTGTATTTATTATTATTATTATTACGGAAATGACAGGAACAATATTAGTTTATTTATACCGAACATAGCAAAGTACATTAAAATTTGAAACCCTTGGAAAATGGAGATGTCAAATGTCTTCAGTCTGAAAGTGAAACATCAACGGTTGGAAAAGTGACAATATCGCTGGGAAAGGCTTTCCATACTATTCCAAGACAACACACAAATGAATGGTACAGTTTCTCCGAGCAAAAGGAACATCAATCGTAAGAAGATGACCTCTTGTTTTTCTGTTGATAACGCTGAATATTGGATTATCTATGTTGCAATGACTTACTTCATCAATAAGCTTATAACAAGTTTTTAAATCGAGCACGGGGCCCATGTGACCTGCCCATTTGGCCCATTGTGGGCAAAAAAGTGGCGCTCAGAGGTAAAACAACCCAACCCAAAAGTTCCTTTTGCCGTCCCATGGCCGAGTGGTTAGCGCGTTTGGCTACTGATCTAAGGGACCTGGGTTTGAGCCCCGGGTAAGGCATGGATGTATGTGTCGTTTTTCTGCTGAGGGCCTGCCATCCTCTCAGACCTTCTACTATGGCATATAAACTGACAGGCTCCTGTCAGACCTCTGTGGCAAGCAGCTGCTTGAGGGGGTATTTATTTTTTATTATTTATTTTATTAATCTTCTCCACTCTAAGGAATGAAACGAGAGTTTTTCAACCTTTCTTCGTAAGGGATATTATAATATCTCTTCAAGAAGCTTGTTTATCGCTAGCCAATGGATTCTATTACGAAAAGCCAGAGTCTTAGATCTGGATTGATAAAGGGCGGAGGTGGCTCAGTCGGTAGCACGCCAGGCTCGAAATCTACAGTTACCAGGTTCGAGTCCCTTCTGGGTCAGCGTTATGCCGTGTCTCCTTGTGCGGGAGAGTCATACTCTGTGCACGTTAAAGAACACGCTGAATGGCCTTGACGGGAGGCTACCATCTGTCTCCCAACAGCTGTTCCAGTGGGTCCCTTCCCCCAACCTTCTCTGAGCCTTCGGGGTCCATGTGACCTGGCCATTTAGCCTCATGGTGTGTAAAAAAAGTGCCGCTCAGAGATAAAACAACCCACAACCCTGGATTGATAGATAAAATCCACTGGACAATTGTTAAGATTGAATGATATGCTCTCTTCAAAGTCATCCACTTTGACGTACAGAGAGAATGGTTTTTGCAACACTAGAACCACAATTTACTATACTGTCCGACAGATGGCGATCTCTGCGAGCCCATGGGCGACTCCTCTCCTGCCGGGAACAGAGCGCTGAAAAAAATCTCATTACTGTCTTTCAGTTGTGATTTCAAAACAGATTATTTAATGACGAGTTGAGTTCGATATTGAATATGTTGCCTCTCAGCTCAATTGCATACTGAAAAGTTTGGCATTCAGAAGTAAATCGAAAGGAAAAAAAAAGTTTTTATTCTAAAATCTTACAGTTTAATTTATTAGTTTTCTACTGAATACAGAAGGAAAAGAATCAGGAGTAGACACTCTTCAAAATTATTACCTATCTTTTTATTGTTTTTCGCTCGTCATTTGTCGGTTTGTTGGTGTAACACAAAACTGTTGTTTTCCTCCATGTCTTCAAAACCCTTTGACCAATCGTAACGAGTTATGCGTCAAAGCAAAACTTGTGAAGCTGGGAGTGTCACAGACTATAAAAAAGTTACTTTTCTTGCTTTATTACCAACTGAAAAAGGTCAAATATGAAAATCATCGTTCCAGTATATTTTCCGAAAGCGAGGGCCGAGAGTAACGAGTTAGGGTCAAATAAAAGCTTGTAATGTGGGGACTGTCTAGATTACTTCGAGCATTGTTCCCCGATCTTCTTTCCCTTACTTTTTAGGTCGCATATAAGAATATAAGTAATTAAATTTTTTTGTTACCTATATTCTTATATGCAACAGTTGACTCTCAGCTAACACATTTTTTTCCCTATAAAACTGGTTTTTTATACAATTATTTTAATAATTTTAAAAATGATGTCGATAGTAAGATTAAAATACTTTCTACATGAATAATGGGAAAATAATCACGGATTCCATTCGGATTCATTTTTATTACCAAGAGAAACATTAGGTGTCATATTTTCAACTATGCAAATATATACTTCTTGTTCAGAGTACGTGTCAAAATTTAAAATATAAAAAAAGATATCCTTGATAGCAAACTGAAAAACTTTACAAAATATTTTGAAAGCTTCAAATAGGAAGAAACAATTATTTCGTAATATTTGTTTCCTCCGCATTGAATAGATTTGCCAAATAACAGTCAGAAATTGACTACAGTGAACATACAAAGTTCTTTTCCATTTCCTAGAGAGTTTGGCATTCTTTGTTGAAGTATTGAAAATTAATAATTGATCTTCTTCACTTCTTTTTGCGGAAATACGTGAAAAGTGACGTCTATACAAAACTAAAGCCCATTTCCAGATAGAAGTGAGGGAAAGGATTGAAATTGTTGCTGACAGGAGCGCAAAGAAAAAGAGCTACGATCATTCTCTACAGCCAAACACTGAGTGCTTGGTGAAAAGAACATGAAAATGAAGTTTTTACAAAGGTAAAACTCTTTTGGGAATATTCTACAAAATTTTGCTGCCTTCTCTGAATAATAAACGATACTGCGTTGTGAACTCGTTTCAAAAACATTTTCAGCAGAAAACATATAACATTTTAATATTTAAGAAAAGAGCATTTAGACGAATGCTTGGGCTGCGAATTACTTATCGTTCACATTGTCATTTGTAATATATGGAAGTGTGCATCAAATTTCCACTGAAAGTTTCGCCGTCCTTAAACCAGCGCCGCCGAGCATTAAAAGCACACTTAAACTTTCAATAGAAGGTTCGACGAAACTGAAGTCGAAGATTCCTTCTTACTCGGCTGGAATGCCACAAATGGGCCACTGAGGAGTCTGCGGCGCTGAACTCCTTTTTTCATCTTTCGCTTCCAGCGTTCGCAGGAATAAACAATTCAGCACTCCAGATATCGGTTCAGCTTTACACAGTGTCTCGTCTAACATATTTAAATTTAGAAGAGTTTGAATTTTACATCTTCTCTGGTCCAGAGTGAGTGAGTCGCTCACAGCGAGATTCCAGAGAAAGTGAGGCTATGCTTCGAAGCAAGACCACATTACCATCAAGTTGTCGTTTCCCATTTCGAGTTGATCACAAGCCACATCATCTGTGTACGTTCGACGCGTAGAAACGATCCGCCGCATTCCTCCCATGCCGAGCTGAAGTCGAAGTGAGTCCTGCTGTGGCGTGGGTCGATACTTTGGACAGATCGTGACTGTTGGGATGGAGTATGGGGGGAATAGGGATGGAGATGTGAGTTACGTGAAACTTTGTTTTCCATTTTCTCATTTTATTTCTGTTGCATTTCTGCTCTTCTTTTTCAGGATATTACAATCACCTTAACCCTTAAAGCGTTAAGAGAAAAAATAAATGGCGAACTTCAAATCAATAGAAGTGAAGGATGAAATAGACATATGTGATATTGATTTCTCTTCTCTTCTCCACGGGATAGCCATCACCTATGCACCTTCGAAAATCCTCTAAACGACTTTGACGGAGATCATTTATCTCCCCAAAGGATCTTGTTACCTGGTTGTTTCTGAAACAGTCCAGACCAAGCAGTGGAGCACAGCGTGGAGGGGGGGGGGACAGCACGTGCAACACTTTTCATTAAGTAGTCTAAACCATTGCACGTTCTATCAGCATGTTGATTTAATATTAATTTACTATTGGATTGTTTTTCATTAATGATTCTACTGATTCTACTAACCACGGTCAGTAAGGGACACTCCTGGGCTTGGAAAGGCTGCCGTCCGTCGGATAGAACGTTAAGCCGTGGCTGCGTGGGTGGGAGAACCATAGCCTGTGCACATTAAATAACACCTGGCCCTGACGGAGGCTACCATCTGTCTCCTAACAACTGTCAATGGGTCCCCTCCCCATCCTTTTCTGAGCCCTCGTGGTTGTTGTGACCAGGACATTTAGTCCATTATGTGCAAAAAAAGTGCCGCTCAGAGGTAAAACAACCCAGCCCAAATCTATCAGTTGAAGCCGATGCTTGCGATTGATTCCGGTGTTGATGAGTTCCTTTAATGCACATCATTTCCTCGCATGTGGGAGGATGATCGCTCTCGGTCCATTACCGCAATATAGGAGTTGTTCTCTTTTTTTAACAGACCTTAAACAAAATATAATATAATAAGCTTTACGAACAACTTTCATTTGTGTAACAAATTTTAACAGATATGAAGTGGATATTTTACTTTTGTTATTTCTAAAATAGACCAGATTATAATTGTGAAAGGACGACTACAAATTATCCCCTAAGTTGTACAGAACTATGTCATGCACTTATCCATTGGTCTACCCCAATAACTCACGTAGCTGTAATTTACTATATTTATCTGCTTAACGTTACGGTTTTCAGTTAACAACAACAATCTGGTATAAGGTCTTGGCGTCGCCTTCGTTCATCTTTTAATTCTTATCATTCTCTCTATGTCGTGATAATGTAATGCTTCGTTTCCGCGCGCATATCAGTTGCAAATGCAACGAGAGACAGACGTACCTTGTACAGTCGCTCAAAAAAGTATCCGAACACTATGGTTGATTACAGAATTGAGAAAAAAATATCTGGCAACGATTTTTTTAGAAATTAGTGATCTGGCAACCTTCGTGTCACATGACACGTCACATGACACGAAGGTTGCCATGATCACTAATTTCTAAAAAAATCGTTGCCAGATATTTTTTCTCAATTCTGTAATCAACCATAGTGTTCGGATACTTTTTTGAGCGACTGTACCTGGCGCTAGTTGAAATACCCAGAGAAATTTTCACGTAATGAGTCTGTAAATGACCGCTTGAGCACCATCATCTCATTCGTCTCCGAGCTTCTGCGTTATGCAGAAACAATTATCTCCTAAAACCATTTTCTGAATAAGAGAGTTGAATATCCTGCAGGTCTCATTCGTCCTTTTGTCAAAATCTCTTGGGGGGGGGGGGTCGACGACGGAATGAAAGATGCAGAAGGCTCAGATGAGTTGCTAAAGACAAGTACTTTCCCACCCACCTCTTCGCTCGTGATGCACACAATGCTTCAACAGCTTTCACTCCTCACTCAGCATACAATGGTAGAAGCAATAAAAGTGGCGAAATTGCTTGATGAATTAGCTGAATTAGCGAATAGCTGAATTGGTGCACCTAGAAACTCTCCGAATCTAACTGGAAACAATAACTGCACACAGAGACGAAATGTTTAGATATGTTCGTGGAAAGCAGTGACGTTGCTTTAGGAGAGCCTAGTCTTCCAAAAGAAAAAGGGTCGAGTTGAATTCAGTTAATAATATACATTTTGAAGAGTAATACTGAATTTCGATATTAAAGTTAAATATTCGTTACCTATAAAAAATGCCTAAAATTTCTAGGTTGTTTTTGGATTGTACCTATAAGCTACTTACTTCGCACCCAATGCGTTACATGGCCAGATCATTAATTCACCAACGGCTCTATTTGGCGAATATTACACTCTTAACACTGCAATGTTATTTGGCGAAGTTTAAATAAAGCAAATACGACTCGGAATGCGACAGAAGGACTTGAAGGACTTCAGTCTCATTAGAACTGAACGTAAACAGAACGGTTTTTCTTTTCTTCTATTTCTCCCATTCTTCTGATATTGGCATAGATATTAACGTATTGTTCAGTTTTTCTTTCTCACATTTGCAACTGTGCATTTTCAAAACCTTTTCTTGTGCTACAATACCAAAAAGCCTTTCAAAGCAAAAAAAAACCTATTATTGACATCATCACAATGAACACCCTTTAAGCAGGTGGATATAGCAATAGAAACACGAAAGACTGTGGTAAGAAACTAAACCACACTTGAGAACTCACAATAACATTTAAAACATTCTGGCCAACACAACCCATCGACTGAAAATGTGTAATTTTGACACTTCCCCTCACCCCCTTTACATTCTAAGGGAGTAAGAGTTTAGTTCCCTAACCCAGGATAGTGAGGCGCCTTCTGACAGATCGATAAAGATTGCTAGAAGTTTCTAAAAACCATTTAGCTTATACGTACACTATTATTTCGATCGCAAGGTGAAAGGAATTTGAATTTTAGGTCGCAAAGTGTATGTTTTCGTACACTCCTTTCCATAAATTAAAGAATCCCTATATTAAGTCAATGGGAAGCTAAGGTCAAAGCTCTCTAACTTCTAAAATTAATTTTTTTTTTGAAAAATGTGATTGGATATAAAGATCTCAATCAAATAAATTAATATCTCAATTTTCAACAATATTCGTTCAGTGTTTAATGAGTTACGGAATTTGAATATTTAACAACAGCAATGCCAGTCTTCAGAAACTTATACAAAACTGAAGGATAGTGAAAGAATTCTTTGTACAAAGTTCTAAAATACAAATAGAAATTTCAAATGACAAATTTATTTTATTAAACACTTTGATACAATACTTATTACAAAGTTTCAATTAATTTCTGAAGTCAAATTTTGTGTCTGGCATTGTTATCGTTAAATATTCAAACTTCCATAACTTATTAAATCATCATCATCATCCTCAAGCAGCCATGGGCTACGGAGGTCCAACCAGACCGTGCACTTTAATTCTCCAAGCATATCTGTCCTGAGCTACATCTGCTGCATCCGACCACTGCACACCAATTCTAACAAGGTCCTGTTTGACATTGTCTGCCCACCGCATCCTAGGTCTCCCCCACCTTCTGAGGCATCTAGGCCCACTGTTCATAACCCTATTCGCCAATCTATAATTATCCGTACGGGCAACATGGCCAAACCAGCGGAGTCTCTCTCTCCACAATATGCTTTCCTAAAGGAGGTTGCCGACTCCTTTGCCTAACCTCATCATTAGTTACAAAGTTGAACCACCTAATGCCCAAGATACTGCGTAAGCATACTACATATTGAGCCGTGTGCTGGACTGCATGACTAAGTCGATAGATATTTTTCAATATAATTTTTTTACACACGTATTTCTTATAAGACCGCTGAGAGTTTTCAAACTCTGATAGTCATTATTTTTTCTGATATAGCCAATGGACGTTACAGACTGAAATTCTTACCAAATGTTTTTCATGCTAATTTAAAAAGTTATAACTTTAACCTATATGATAATAGAAGACTTCAGTAATAGTCGCACCATCTCATATATACCAAATGTTTTTCATGCTAATTTAAAAAGTTATAACTTTAACCTTTATGATAATAGAAGACTTCAGTAATGGTCGCACCATCTCATACAGAAAAGGAGGAGATGGGAAGGTAGTTATGTGCGCCAGAAATACCCATTAGCCACATGTCAGGTCGCACTGACCCATGGGGGGCGGGGGGGGCTCAGTCGGTAGCGCGCCAGGCTCGTAATCTGTAGTTCCCAGGTTCGAGTCCCAGCTGGGTGAGCGTTGAGATTTATCTCCGCAAAATTCCCCGCCCTGTCCACGGTCAGTAGGGGAAACCGATGGGCTTGGAAAGGCCGCCGTCCGTCGGATGGGACGTTAAGCCGTGGCCCCGTGTGTGGAAGAGCCATACACTGTGCACGTTAAAGAACACACTGGATGGCCTTGACGGGAGGCTACTATCTGTCTCCCAACAGCTGTTCCATTGGGTCCCCTCCCCCAACATTCTCTGAGCCTTCGGGGTCCATGTGACCTGGCCATTTAGCCCATGGTGTTGAAAAAAGTGCCGCTCAGAGGTAAAACAACGTAACCCAACTGATCCATCGTCACTTCCATATCTAAAATTTGGTAATAGTCTACCCGAAATATCTATATCATCTATCACTTTTCTCTCTGTAATGCCTCTGTGGCAAGCAGCTGCTTGAGGGGGTATTTATTATTTATTTATTTAATGGCATACACTGTGCACTATAAGGTACAAGCTGGATGGCCTTGACGGGAGGCTATCATCTCTCTCAGAACAGCTGTCCAGTGGTCCTCTGCTCCCAACCATCTTTGAGCCCTTGGGGACCTTCTGACAGGCCAATTAACCCATTGTGTGCAAAAACGTGCTGTTCAGGAGTAAAACAATCCATAACAAACCAAACCTGCAATGGTCTTGTAAAGGAATCAGCAGAACAAGTCGTAAAAAGTGATGTCATAGAAAGTGGGCAAAAAACATATATTACCTGCTAATTGTGAGATTTTTCTGTTAATATGAATCAGATAAAAACTAACTAATCTCCGAAACGAGAGTAATATTTTAGCGTTAACTACACAACCTCAGAAACGTCACCCCCCCCCCCCTCCCTTGAAACATAATCATCACCAGTTCTCCTCTACCATCGAGGTGTGCATATAACTGAAGAATGAGACTCAATACCGTCACAGTGAACTCAATTTCGCATTCTTATTGTTGTATTATGCAACAGAATAAGTGAAACAAATCAGCAGAAGTACGGAAAATTTCGGCAATGTTTCGCAATCGATCATTGTTTGCCTGCTTTATAAAACGGGAGCGTAGTCAGTTTCTTTGCAGTTAGTTCTAAAGTGAAGAGAAGATTGGAGAGTTTTGAAGCAGAAATTTAGTAATTTATTTGATAGGTTAATTATTTTTATTTATTAGTTGTTTAAGTTTAAAGTGGGATTCACCATCAGCAGTTAAAAATTTAAGGTCATGCAAGTGCACCTTAGTATTGTATTATGCCAAAAAGGGTGTAAGATCCAATATAGTTCGAATTTAGAATGTTATACGTAAAAAATAAACACGAAATATTCTTTATTTTAGGGTCTCAATAACGAATTGGACATTCGGATTATGAGTGTTCAAACATTGTTAATGGGAACGGAATAAATTTAAATAAGTCAGATAGGAATTGGTAGGCATCTCAAATTCTTTGAGAATCCTTACACTTCGATATTCTGAAGCACATTTTGAAATATCGTTATTGCCTGCTAAGGGAAGTAGATGCTATTTATTAATCGGGTTGGTGCGTAGGATGGCAAGGTTGATGAGCTGTTAGTGAGCATATAACTACGAGCTACGAGCTACGGCTTAGAGTGGTGGTCCAGATCCATAGGAATACTGGCTGAATGTGACAATATATTTCGCTTTGCATATGACTTTGTTACATTTAGAATGATGGTTGACGTGCATATACTTTATTACTATTCAAAATAGTAATGAAGTAATAGTTTTATTAAGTAACTCTAACTTAATTTATAATTTTGCACATGAAGTTTCGTGCGCTTAACTTTTGCCAAGTATTGCTCGGGAACAAACGATGAAAAAGGTCAAGAGTTATTCAGGCTATTTTAGGCTAGGAGGTAGCAGATAGTGGGGGCAGAAGAAAGAGACAGTACAGAAGATAGGGACAGTTAAGATATAGCTGCTGGTGGTGGGTCTCATACGAATATCATCGTTTCCTTTCGTCTGATTTCAATTTAAGAAGGTTTTTCTGCACCGAATGTGTGAGTCAAATAAAAACACAAAGTTTTCATCTGTAATCATTGCAGCAATCTCCTTTTACAATACAGAAACCTGTAATATATCTAGTAATAAATAAAATATGAACGTGATAAATAAACACTAAACATTTTAGTATTTTTATCAGTCACTAAACAGCTACGTACAGTATGTGAAGCAGGACAGAGTTAAGATTTCTTTTATAATAGCGAATCCTATATACAGGGTGTCTCAAAAATATAGGTACAAACTTTTAGGGGAGGTAGATAAAATCTAAAGGAATGATAATTTTAATTAGGTCCTGTTTGACATTGTCTAACCACTGCGTCCTAGATCTGCACCTCTGTCTGAGGCCTTTAGGCACACTGTTCAAAACCTATTCGCCAATCTATAATTATCCATACGGGCAACATGACCAAAGCAACGGAGTCTCTCTCTGCACAATATGATGCTTAAAGGTGGTTGCCGACTCCTTTGCCTAACCTCATCATTAGTTACAAAGTTGAACCACCTAATGCCCAAGATACTGCGTAAGCATGCTGCATATTTAGCCGTGTGCTGGACGGCATGACTAAGTAGATAGATATTTTTCAATATAATTTTTTTACACACGTATTTCTTATAAGACCGCTGACTAAAAACTCTGATAGTCATTATTTTTTCTGATAATTTCATCTATCCCTAGGGAATTATGAAGTTTAAGTTTAGAAATAGCCAAAATAACTTCAGATTGTGTTATAGGGCCAATATTAAAGCCCCCAATACATTTATCATCATTACAAACAATGGGAGTACGCCTAACCACATTGTTTAGAACATCACTGAAATGCTCAGCCCACGTAGCCATAACAGTATCCTCCCTTTCTACAACCTCACCTTGTTTATCCTTCAATCCTTGTATGCCTGTCCGTTTTCTACCACACAAAACAATCTGGTACAATTCTCTGCTGTTGTGCTATCTAACTGCTTCCTCAGCCTTGTCAGCCAAGCCATCAAGCCAAAGATTCTTATCAGTAGCTAACTGATCCTTTCATCATCATCATCATCATCATCCTCAAGCAGCCATGGGCTACGGAGGTCCAACCAGACCGTGCAATTTAGTTCTCCAAGCAAGTCTGTCCTGAGCTACATCAACTGCATCTGGCCACTGCACACCAATTCTAACAAGATACTGTTTTACATTGTCTGTCCAACGCATCCTAGGTCTCCCCTTCTTTCTGAGGCCTTTAGGCACACTGTTCATAACCCTATTCGCCAATCTATAATTATTCATACAGGCAACATGGCCAAACCAACGGAGTCTCTCTCTCTGCACAATATGCTGCTTAAAGGAAGTTGCAAACTCCTTTGCCAAACCTCATCATTAGTTACAAAAAGTTGAACCACCTAATGCCCAAGATACTGCGTAAGCATCTGGAATCAAAAGCATCTAGTTTCCTATTATCTTGTTTACAAAGTGTCCAAGTTTCACTACCATAACTAACCCTAGAAAAACCCAAACTATTATATAGTCTAATTTTAGTCCTTAGGTGTATACGCCTATTTCTCTACACTCCCCATAGATTCTTAAAAGTCCCGGCAGCAATCCCTATTCGTCTGTTAATCTCATGCTGCACATCACCAGTATCTGTTACATAGCTCCCAAGGTAATTAAACTGTGACACCTGCTCAAGACTGCAACCATTCAGATTAACTGAATCACAGCCTGCCTGACCAATTTTCATCACTTTAGTTTTCTCTCTATTTATAAACAAATCTACTCTACTACCAGTTTCATCAACAGCTCGAATGAAAGAGTTTATCTCATCAACATCATTTGCCAAAAGGGCTAAATCATCAGCATAATCTAAATCAGAAATTTTTGTATCTCCAGCCCATTCAAGGCCAAAATCTTTCCCTTGAAGTGCATTTCGCATAACATATTCAATAACCAAACTAAAGAGAAAAGGAGACAAAATGCATCCTTGTCGAACACCAAAGTAATGCTAAACCAATTGCTACAAGCCTTACCAACTCTCACATATGATTCAGTGTTATTATAGAGAGCTTTCATTATGTTAACTAACTTATCTGGAATGCCATATGATTTCACAATCAACCACAAATTATGACGATCAACAGAGTCGAAAGCCTTTTTGAAATCAACCAAGCTAGCAACCAAAGGTTTCTGAAACTCTAAACATTTCTCAAGAATCTGCCTAAGTGAAAATATCGGAGCAACACATCCCCTACCACTTCTGAATTCACATTGCTTATCACGCAATTGACTGTCAACCAGATTCTTAATTCTATTAAGCACAATCATGGAAAAAACTTTACCTGGAACAGAGAGTAGGCTGATACCCCTATAGTTATCACAAGAACTGCGATCACCTTTTTTGAAAATAGTGATAATAATAATTCTGGTAAAAGCTTTAGAAACCATGCCTTTATCATAAAAGATATTCAAAATTTCAGTCATCCAATTGGTAACCGAAACATTCCCAGATGTAAGCATTTCCGTAGTAATTTCGTCTACCCCTGGGGATTGATGTAGTTTAAGTTTAGAAACAGCCAAACTAATTTCAGACTGTGATATAGGGCCAACATTAAAGCCACCAATGCATCTATCATCATTGCAAACAATGGGAGTAGAAGTAACCACATTGTTTAGAACATCAAGAAATGCTCAGCCCACCTAGCCATGACAGAATCTTCACCTTACCTTGTTTATCCTTCAATCACTGTATACCTGTCCGTTTTCTACCACACAAAACATTAACTATCTGGTACAGTTCTCTGCTGTTGTGCTGTCTAACTGCTTCCTCGGATGTGTCAGCCAGGCCATCAAGCCAAAGATTCTTGTCAGCAGCTAACTGATCCTTTACACGTTTATTAAGCTCTCTGAAATGCTATGCTCAAGCTCATCCGAACTAAGTATTTATGTGAAATAAACCGAAATAGCGAAATTGTTTTAAATTAACGAAACTAATAGTTGGCCTATAAGTGGACGTTAGAAGAAATCAATTAACAAAAATTTTTAACATGACTTATAAGAATTTAGCTACTTTATTTAAACTTGTTTACAAATAGCAATGCTATGATGGCGGACTACCAAATATTTTGCTGCGCACAAAATTCAAAGCTACGATCTCGTATTTTTAATATAAGTTTTTTTTTTCTTCGGCTTGTTTTCCTTAAATACTACAGTGTAGTCGTCCCATGGCCGAGTGGTTAGCGCGCTTGGCTACTGATCTAAGGGACCTGGGTTCGAGCCCTGGATAAGGCATGGATGTGTGTGTCGTTTTTCTGCTGAGGTCCTGCCATCCTCTCAGACCTTCTACTCTGGCATATAAACTGACAGGCTCCTGTCAGACCTCTGTGGCAAGCAGCTGCTTGAGTCGGTATTTATTTTATTTTATACTACAGTGTAGGTCACACGTGTTCTACAGTCATAAACAAGTAAAGAAATTAACTGACATTAAAACATCAACGTCCTTGATAAAGAGAAACGATTTTTTTTCTCCTGCTGAGAGTTAATTATACTCATAAAATACTACATATTATGCGATAAGTGTTCTTCAGCTTTCCATTCTTATTTTCGGAAATATTTTTATCTCCTAAAACCATGTGAATTAATGAAATTTGAAATATGTGCACAGCATGATTTATCCAACTTTTTCTTCCTTCAGCTTGGAAGGCAACGGCACGATGTCAAAAGAGTTTTGCAAAGGTGCTTAAAAAAATGGAACTAAATATCATGTGACTTGCTGTAGACCATCTTCGCTGTTATTGTAGCCACTGACGGAACATCACGAGGCAGTAGGTGAAAAAAAGAAGTCACGAAAATCTGGAAGCATTCCAAGGTAAATGAACTCGATTTATATTATTCAAGTATCGAAATCCGTTTCAACTTTTGCATATTTATGCTTCATTATGTAAGGTACTTTATATTCATACCAAGAGAAATAAGTGATGACTCTAATGATAGTGTTACTCATTTATTCTAGTTTAGTCATCGAATGCTGTTGGGATTTGCAGAACTGTCTGTTCATATGCGTCAGAATATTTATTAAAATAAAAATGCATTAATCTAATCATTTCATCGGTGGGAAATTATTCTCTTTCAAAATACCCAATTTTGGTTTATCTGTATTACGAATACTTTGATTCTCTTGAGCCAATTATTTAAAGCACTTAATTATCAATGCCATATTCAACTAAGAGAATTTAACTTCAGTCATAGTCAAGATTATCGTCCCATATGAATAAATTGTGAGTAAATCGTTGCAAAAATAGTTTTAAATCTTTTGCATGTACAGGGTTTCAATTAGAACAGCATTGTAATATATTTCATTAATTTTATTATTGATCTAATGGCATACTCTTGCTTGTTCTTGCAGCGTTCCTACTGATTAGCCTGAAAGCTTAGCGAAGTACTTGATTGTATGCATTTATTTGGTTATTAGTAAAGCCACTGGTATTATTATAAGAAAATTGTTAGTAGAGAGAATAGTAAAATAGCGTTAGTTTGGTGTTAGCAGCGCAAAATTTTCATGAACGGCGGACGCATTTGCCAGCGCCTTTAAGGCTAAGGGGTACCTATGGTCTTTACAGTAACATTTTCACTTCATCTTACATAAAAAGGATTTAAGTATTTTAATCCTCAGACTACCATAATAGACATTTCATTTTCTATATTCATATTCCTTTTAAAATTTTCCTTCGCTGTAGGCGTTGACGTTTCGTAACTTTAATTTCTATCTCTCTTTCAGACACGATAGCTCCGCAAAAATTCCTCGCCCTGCCCACGGTCAGTAGGGGACACCGATGGGCTTGGAAAGGCCGCCGTCCGTCGGATGGGACGTTAAGCCGTGGCCCCGTGTGCGGGAGAGCTATACCCTGTGCACGTTAAAGAACACGCTGAATGGCCTTGACGGGAGGCTACCATCTGTCTCCCAACAGCTGTTCCAGTGGGTCCCCTCCCCCAACCTTCTCTGAGCCTTCGGGGTCCTTGTGACCTGGCCATTTAGCCCATGGTGTGCAAAAAAGTGCCGCTCAGAGGTAAAACAACCCAATCCAGACACGATAATCCCCACAGCAATTTCATCTTAGTGATCAAAGAAACGAAAAAAGAATAGATTTATTTCGTTCCAAATGGCTGTATTCTTAAAAAGAAAGCTTGTCGGAACTGACATCATTAATCCAAATTTTCTTCGGTTTTTACCGTCACGTTTCTGATTCTGTTAATTGGGTCTTACCATCCGAAACGGTTTTTGCTTTCGCAAACCTATTTCTAAGAAATGTTTTCTGAAATATTCGAACACTTTTGCTTGAAAGATTGTTTTACCCAATTATATATCTAAATTTCAGATATTTCCATGGGAAATTAATTCAGAAGTTGCTTGCAAACAGGGCCCAAATATAGGGGGGGGCAAAGGAACCCCCCACTCCTCTTTCAGAATGACAATAAGGGTAATAGTGGGGAAAAATTATTAAACTTATTTATATAAATTTTGTAAAGACCTCCGAAACGGTGAATGAAATGTTATACTGCAATGGAAATCCAGTCTCTTGTCTCTCTCTCTCTCACCTTTTATACAGGGTGTTTCAAAACTCTCTGTGCAAATTTCAATGGGAGATAGGGAACATCAAGATAAGTCTTTTTCGTCTATGAATCCGCTGACGTAAGCCTTCGGTGCTAGAGGGTGCTGTTTGGAGGCACTGCACCTGTTCGCGAAATTCCGAGAATCTTTCAACATGCACGGCAATCAATGCTTCGACGTTGTCATGCATGTAATGCTGTTGCCGGTCGCAACTTTGAGCACCTTCTTTATATAAACATGTTGTTCACACTTGTTTCCATTCATTTATGCACCAGTTCCACTCATATTTCTGTCAGCGCCCTCTAGCACCGAAGGGCTACGTCAGCGGACATACATTCATAGACGAAAAAAGTTTGTCTTGGTCCAAAAACCCAAATTTCAATGGGAGATCTCCTATCTCCCATTGAAATTTGTACAGAGAGTTTTGAAACACCCTGCATATTTATATTTTCCCGGATCGATTGAGTTTCTTGGCCTCCCTCCCTTTGTTTTTTTTTTCTTGATCTGGGCCTACATGAAAACTTATAATTTTATATTTTTTGTGGAGTAAATATACTTAGTTTCGGAGAAGTCCATATATTTCAATTCAGACTATCTAACTTTGCCAGCTTTGACAGACTCCACTCGTCTAGCCTCATTGAGAAACTAGAAGTCGATGTGCCGCAAATATACAAAATTAAAATCTTTGCAAGGCTTCATAGCTTGCAAAGATGGGATTGGATTGCTTTACCTCTGAGCGGCACTTTTTTGCACACCATGGGCTAAATGGCCATGCCACAAGGACCCCGAAGGCTCAGAGAAGGTTGGGGGAGGGGACTCACTGGAACAGCTGTTGGGAGACAGATGGTAGCCTCCCGTCAAGGCCATCCAGCGTGTACTTTAACGCGCACAGGGTATGGCTCTCCCGCACACGGGGCCACGGCTTAACGTCCCATCCGACGGACGGCGGCCTTTTCAAGCCCATCGGTGTCCCCTACTGACCGTGGGCAGGGCGGGGAAATTTTGCGGAGATAAATCTCAACGCTGACCCAGCTGGGACTCGAACCTGTGAACTACAGATTACGAGCCTGGCGCGCTACCGACTGAGCCACCCCCGCCCCCGCAAAGATGGGAAATCCACATATGAACTGATGAAACGACGACATAACCATCGCATTTTATTCTCTTCTGAAATCAAACCGTTTAATATATCGTCATATATTTAATTATTAATTATTTAAAATAAACTTTTAAATAATTATTATTACTATTAAAAGACTCGTTTTAAATTGATTTTATTTCAAAATAGCTAAATAAGAATCATTCCCTCGTTGTCCACTTATTCCGACCCCTCAACTATGGATTTAATGAAACCATGGTCGTAACAACGAGGGGAAAGCCTGGGAATCTTTCCCTTCTTCCCCACCCCCCTACAAAGGAAATATGCAATTTAATATTATTCTTGATGTTTATAAGCAATTTGGCATCCATTCCAAATAGTCATGAGACTCTTCTCAGAAGCCACTAAAATTTCTACACTAATTACATTACTTAATCGAACTGATTCATTTCAGCACAGTTCACAACTTCACTTGATTACGCTTCTTCACAGATTTCGAAAACAAACTTTTTTTACCTTAAAACTTTTTTCCCTTTTTCGTAAACATAAAACAAATAAAACTATTAACAAATGTCTTTGGATCGTTTCGCCTTCGTCTGCATGAAGAGTTGGAGTTCATCTTTTCTTCAGTATACTTCATAAACCACGAAACAAATAAAAATATTTTCTTTTCCAGGAAATACGAAAATCCTTTCCATATTTATTATTACTTTTGCTTTCTTCAAGGGTCATCATCGAAAATGGCAAAAACCGGTGGTAGTCAAATTGTGTAAAAAACAAAAGGGAACACAAAACATATTTTCTTTACAAGAGAATATTTTCATTTAAAGCACCGGGTTCCACTTTTATTATTCCACGAATGAAAGCGCAGTTGTTCCGCCCTCCCTTGCTTCCTGCTCCCACCAACCAAGTCCGTTAAACTTGCCTCCAAACTCAAAAATTTCCCGATGCAATTAAACTGAACTGGGACCAATACTTGCTCGGTCCTTTCTTCGTTGCTTTTGTTTACTGTTTCAGTTGCCACTCATCCATCATAGCGCATCCATCGCTGGCAGAAAGGAAGCGACGCCGCCAGACAGATGCGAAGTCCCTCCCGCCAGAAGTTAAGAGCATGATTAGAAACAGGAATTTAGGAGGCGAGGAGGAAAAAGAAAGATAGGAAAGCTGAGGAAACTAACTTTGTAATTAACGGAAGTTGAGAAGCTGAATGAGCGTCGTGATATCTGCAATAGAAGTGAGATGCTGAATGAGAAGATGGGGAGATCGAGACGGTGAAGAGGAGGAAAAGCACATGGTGTTGGGAAACACTGGAAATTGGAGTCGCAATACCGGAGGTTGACTCGAAGAATGCTTCTGAGGAAACATAAGGGCTAAAGTTCTCAGTTTTAAAAAAAGTTTGTCTCAGCATTTTAATGAACAGTATTTTTTGATTCTTAAAATTGAGGACGGAACACTACGTGCGACGAAACACACTGGTTTCCATAAATTAAGAAATAATAAGAAAAATTGCGATAATTCGCCAAAAGATTGTGCGATTCTCACCAAACTTGTTCATGTAACCAGTAAAGTAATGCCGAGTGAGCATATCGTATGCAAATTAGTCTAGGTTGCGTCAATTTGCGTAATCGGATAGAGACATAAAAACGGGTGTTTTGGAGTGGATCCTTATTTTGTGTTGTAAATGTAGTAAAGAAATTCGAAAGAGCCATTTTGAAGGAATGACCTCGAGACATCGTTTGCCAAATGAACTGCGGTGGAGAGCTATTTGATCGGCTCGAAGCAGGCCAAAGTCAGCCAGACGTGGCACGATGGTTGAATGTGAGTCCTTCTGCGGTCCATGGACTATGGAAGAAGCAAGGATTCCGCGTCTCGGAGGTTTAGACGAGGAAAGACTAGATTTACGACCGCTGTACAAGACCTATATCTGCGATTAAGAGTACGAAGGAGCAGGACGTCTACTCCTTCTCAGCTACGATCCTCTCTTGCAGCACCACTGGGAGGGTTGTATCAGCTTCTACTGTGCGTAGAAGGCTTCATGAGGGAGGTCTGTACGCTAGAAGGCCAGTAATTTGAATACCCCTCACATCACGTCACAGGAGAGAGCGGTTGAATTAGACACGCACGCATGTTAACTGTACAGAAGAGCAATGGATGTCTGTACTCTTTACAAATGAGTCCAAATATTGCTTGCAGAGTGATTCCGGACATTATGTGATATGGAGAGAACGAGGTACCCGCTATCGTCCCAGTAACATCCGCCAAAGGGACAGTAACGGCGGAAGTAGCGTGTGTGTTAGGGGTGGCATTTTATTTAGGTGGACGTACAGACCTCTATGTGTTGACGAGTGGGAACTTCAATGCTCAGATGTATAGAGATGACATCCTGGATACTTATGTACGTCCTTACACTAATGCAATAGGTGAAATATTCATCTTACAAGATGATAACGCTCGTTCACACAGAGCTCCACTAGTGGAACAATACCTTCAAGAGGAGACAATTATGCACTTGGAGTGGCCAGCTCGATCTCCCGACCTAAATCCCCTCGGCGCGAGCACCTGTACGTGGTGAGGGGACCACCCTGTGAAGGTTCCGCTGGCTCAGTGCACCATCTCATTCTTTTTTTCCTATGCCATACCTTCACAGGGTCCTAAATGCTCGCCTGTGTGTTTGCCGTGCACAGAGACCCATGTCCCAGGAAAGCTGGATCCTGGTAGTTGCTTGGGGTTCCCTGTCTTCTCTCCTCAGCTCATGACTGGCGCGGTCCCCATTGGCCATATTGCAATTGGGGAGCCTGTCTGTTGCGGGACTGGGCAGCGGATTCCGTGGCCTCTGCTATACTCTGCTTTGGCCTCTGCTTCTGGTAAACGGGAGATCCTGGGGTGGCCCCCCAGGAGAAATCGGCTGGTGGGCAGGTCCTGCTACGTTCAACTATGCAGAGCGGTGAGTAACCTTGCCCACGGTTCGGGTACAGGTTCGCAAGTTTCCTCACACTTATTTTCCTTTTGAAATTATACTTTCTTTGTGAGACCAGTTTGGTCTTTCACAATTTTGTTATTTTACGCTTTGTTCCTTTTGTGTAGAATGTTTTTGTTCTGCACATTTCTCTTTTTATTTTCCTTTTATTTATTTGTGAGGGCTTGGCTCACTGTCTGTGTGGATATAGTGCCTGCGTAGCCCTGGCGTCCGACTGGGCATACCCTTGTTGGGCTCCGTGGAGGGTGGGGACAGCGGGCACTGAACCACACATAAAAAAAATGAAAGAGAATGATGAAAATAATGCGATCAATGCCGCTAAGAGGGCTCGCCATGAGCCCCCATCTTCCTCTTTGTCTAAGTTATCTCTGCCGTCGTCTTCTTTGTCTGTGTCGTTCCCCAGATTCCTGATCATCCACTCCAGGAGGGTGGGGACAGTGGGCACTGAACCACACATAAAACAAAATGAAAGAGAATGATGAAAATAATGCGATCAAATGCCACTAAGAGGGCTCGCCATGAGCCCACATCTTCCTCTTTCTCTAAGTTTCCTCTGCCGTCGTCTTCTTTGTCTGTGTCGTTCCCCAGATTCCTGATCATCCACACCATGGGTGATCAGGTACTTGGGGACGTCCCCTTTTTTGGGGACTCCCCTTTCAACAAAGGTTTGAACGGTCTTGCGTGAGAGCCGAAATCCGTCAAGTGCTTACGATCTGGCAACTTGCAGGTTGCAACCGCTTGTTCCAAACACTCAGAACTGCTCCTGAAAGTCAAAGAAATTGGTGGGGTGGCTGTCGAAATCACTTCCCATAAAACTTTGAATTCCTCTCGGGGTGTGATCACTGAGTGGGGCCTCCTCAATGTCACTGAGGAGGAAATCCTCTCAGAGCTCACACCTCAAGGAGTAATAGCAGTCCACCGGGTTTCGACACACCGTGATGGGAAATTGGCATCCACCCGGGTGCTGATTGTGACATTCAACACGCCATGCCTGCCTTCTTTCATCAAGGCAGGTCATTTGCATTGTGAGGTATGACCATATATACCGAACCCTCTGCGCTGTTTTCAGTGTCAGATATACGGTCATGCCCGCACAGCTTGCCGGGGCAAACCCACCTGTGCTCACTGTGGCAGTAAGGATCATCTGGATCCTGACTGCACAGCAGAAAAGGCAAGCTGTAATTCCGACGTACAGTGGCATGGTGAACGACGAACAGTGGCATGGTACAAAAATCAACGACGAACAGTGGCATGGTACATGCAGTGGTGAACATCCGACGTTCTCCCACAACTCTCCGAAGTGGAATGAGGAAAAGGGGATACAAAGCCTCAAGGTCATGAACAACATCTCTTACGCTGAGGCAAGAAAGCTCGCTGCACCCCCCCCCCCCCCCCCACCTGGCAAGGTTCCTATGCCAGTGCAGTCATTGGAAAGCCTATCATTCCAATGACTTCGGTGGCGGTTCAGACTGACATCAGTGTACCACCTACTGAGTCTTTCTCGCCCGCAGCCAAGTACATCCTTACGCAGGCGAAACCGAGGGTGGTGTCAACTTCGACATCACCCTCGGTTTCGTCAAAGTCAAAGAAAACTTGACTCGGTTGTTTACATTCCTGCAACTCAGCCTTCCACCTCCACTGGTAGGCCTCTTCCTCCCCATCCTCAGACAGCAAGATCTTCCAAACCTAAGGGGCCCCCACCAGTGCCCAAAAAGAAACAAATCACTCCTCCACAAAGGGCGATCACCGATACTTGTCTCTCGGACGATTCTGAGGATATGGATACTGACCATCCCCTATTCACTAAACCATCCTCTGTGGCGGTTAAGCTGAATAGGAATTCGTCGTCTGCCAACTCTTCTAAGTCCTGAGATGGCCACACTCCTAGAATGGAATTGTGGTGGAATCCAGAGGAATCTTGACGACATCAAGGCACACCAGCCCCTCTGTGTGTGCCTACAGGAGACATACTTGCAGCCAGTCACAGATCCTACTATCCAGCACTTTTCACTAGTTCGCCGGGACCAGGACGGAGATAGTCCAGCTCACGGGGGTGTCACCATCCTCGTGAGCAACCATTCTCCATTCCAGGTCTTACCCCTTACCCCACGAAGAGATGGTTGTCATCCGCCTCTTCGTGGGATTCTCGCTGACTATCTGCTCTGCATATCTTCTACCTGGGAGCATCGTCTTCCAGGAAGACCTTGATGCTCTCGTCTCGCAGCTGCCGTCCCCCTTCCTCATAATGGGGGACTTCAATGGACATAGTCCACTTTGGGGCAGTGCACCAATGGGAGGGGTGGGGTCCTGGAGCAGTGGCTCCTGGATCCTTCTTTCTCCCTGTTGAACAATGGTGTCAGTACATACTTTCACTCCCCAACCCACACTTTCACTGCCATTGACCTTTCCATCTGCTCCTCCTCGATCCTTCCACTCTTTATGTGGGAGGTCGAGGACAACCCATATGGAAGTGATCACCTCCACGTGGTATGCACCATCTCTGTGGGGGGCCTTGCAGCCCTTCACACATCTCACGGTGTAGGCTCGATCGAGCTGACTGGGTGGTTTTGAGCTGCTCTCTGAGCTCGATGACCACTCTGTCAGCCAGGAGCCCATCAATGTTGCAATGGCGGAGATTATGGACTGTATCATAGATGCAGCTGCATCCACAATTCATCAAACTTCGACACTTTAACCTCGTTTTCCGAAACTGGGTGGAATCCAGATTGCACCGCTGCTCGTAAGACTGAGAACAAGACTTGGAGGGTGTTTCGGAGATATCCCACGTCCCCCAGCCTTGAAGCGTTCAGGTGCGCTAGAGAGAAAGTTCGTTTTGTCTGGTGCCAGAACCAAAAGTAATCTTGGATCAAATATAAGTCTTCTATCACCCACACACCACTTCTAAGGTCGTATGCGATAAAGTCCAGAAAATGGGAGGGAATTACATGTCCCACTCGTTATCGATCCGGGAGCACAATGGACAGGCAATTGCTCATCCCAAAGCAATTGCCCACACTCTGGAGTAGTCACTCTCCTCAATCTCATGTTCTTCTTCTTACTCCTCCGAGTTTCTGGCTCAGAAGGGCAGGGCAGAACACTCTCTGCTGTCATTCCACTCAAATGGCCTGGAGCCTTACAACAGGCCATTCACAGCAGAGGAGCATCGCCTTGCTTTGCATTCCTCTCGTGCATCTGCTGTTGGGTCGCACAATGTCCATTATGCCATGCTCCAACATCTCTCACCATCAAGTAAGAATTGGCTGCTCTGACTCTTAAACCGCATTTTTCTTGAGGAGCAGTTTCCGGACTCCTGGCAGGAGGCCATCGTCTTGGCCTTCCCAAAGCCAGGAAAGGATTCCAAGATTCCTTTCAATTATCGTCCCATCGCGTTGACAAGCGGCGTGTGCAAGGTGTTGGAAAGAATGGTAAATTTCAGACTCATCTGGTATTTAGAACACCACAACCTTCTTTCCAACACCCAGAGTGGCTTTCTCAGGCAACGGTCAACTCTTGACCATCTGATATGCCTCGAATCGGCTATCAGAAACTCATTTTTACGTAGAGAGCACCTTGTGTCAATTTTCTTCAACATCGAAAAAGCGTACGATACGGCTTGGAGATTCGGCATTCTCCGTGACCTCCACAGGTTCGGCTTGAGGGGTCACATGCCGATCATCATCTCCAACTTCTTATCGACACGTTCTTTTCATGTACGTGTTGGCAACACTCTGTCACGGCCATACCCCCCAAGAACAGGGGTGCCACAAGGCTGCATTTTGAGTGTTATGCTTTTCGTTGTCAAGATTAATTCTATTACTAGACTTCTTCCATCAGTAGGCAGTGCCCACTATGTTGATGACTTTAGAATCCTTTGCTCTTCATCCAGCATGAGGGTCATTGAAAGACAACTGCAAATTGCCCTGAACAATCTTTCAGTTTTGGCGACGGAAAATGGGTTTCGGTTCTCCCCACAGAAGACCGCTTGTCTACACTTTTGCCACAAGCATAATCTTCACCTGGATCCTGAGCTATGGCTTGGGGATAACATCATTCCAGTTGTGGCGGAGACCAAGTTTCTTGGTCTCATATTCGATCGGAAATTGACCTTTTTACCACACATCCATCATCTCAGGTCCAAATGCACGTGTTCATTGAACATCATCAAGGTCCTCTCTCCTCTCTCTCATGGGGAGCAGACTGATGTTCTCTGCTAAGCCTGTACCGTCCAGTGTACTTGTCCAGTCGAAACTGGACTAATGGATCCCAGGTGTACAACTCCTCCTGGGATTCGGTGGTGAAGGTGCTGCACCCCCTACATAATCAGGCCCTCTGTGTTTGCACGTGTGCCTTCCACACCTCACCAGTCCGTAGTCTTTACATTGAAACCGACGAACCATCATTATCTCTTTGCCTGAGCAGTTGTCCCTACAATATACATTTAAATTGCGATCCCTGCCTGGCCATCCCACTTGGAATTGCGTTTTCAGTCCAAAGTGGGAAATGCTTTCTGCCATTCGCGGCTGACTGCTATTCGTCCATTTGGTGTGTGAGTCCGAGGCTACCTCAGAGATATCAACACCAGTCTCGATAGCATCACACAGTCAACAGCCGAGCCACTTCCACCATGGCTTGCTGTTTTCCATTCCTGTGATTTTTCCATGTACAGAACGGGGAAGGCCTTTACTCCCGCCTATGTGTACCAGCAACTCTTTGCCAGCCATCGTGCTGAGCACCCGGACTTCTTGCCTGTCTTTACCCTTCTTTTACAGTCCAGCATATCAGTGGAATCGGCCATGGTCTGCTGTGATGTAATCATTGCAGACCAGATACCACTGCAGTGTTCCATCTTCACTGCAGAGTTGCACGCTATCAGTCTCGCCTTGGACCATGTGGCAGCAAAGCATCATCATCAGTGTGTGCTTTACACCGACTCGCTTAGCTCATTACAGGCTTTGATCTCGGTGAGGCATCTGCCTCACTCTGTTCTCTCCAAGATCCACCAACAGCTCCATTGTCTGGCAGCCACCACTAATGTTCTCTTCTGTTGGGTGCCCGGTCACATCAGGATCAGGGGCAATGACTTGGCAGACGCTGCTACCAAGTCAGCCACGCCCTTGTCCGACTCTCCACTGCTGATTCCATATCTGGATTTGCAGCAGCGTTTTACCACTGAGCTCCGGGCACAGTGGCAGAGATCTTGGTCAGAACAGCTTATGAACAAGCTTTTTGAGATCAAACCTATCATCAAACCATGGCAGTATTGTCACAACAGGAATCGCAAGGAGAAAGTTGTACTTGCTCGACTCCGCTTAGGTCATTCGTTTCTTACACGGGCGGACGACGTACCTAAGTGTGAGTTTTGTGACACCATTTTTTGGTTTACACCTGGGTTAGTTATATCCATTGTATATACTGTATATATATAAATAAATATTTCTTCTTTTACACAAATTTTTATTGTTATTTTTTGTTATATATATATTGATGGTTTTGTCTTTCCCTGTTTTACACTTGTTGCTCTTTTTGTGTTGTATTTTATCGCATTCACATTAGCTTTTAACTTTGGTTGTAGGTTTACACGATTTTTATCTCTTATTTACTATTTGTCTTTGTCTAGCGCTTTATGGCCTCAGTTGCCGATGCGCCAATAAACCTCAACCAACCAACCCGACCTAAATCCGATTGAGCACGTGTGGGATGCTCTAGGGAGACGTATTGCTGTCCTCAACCCGCCACCTGAAACAAAGGGAGAGCTTATTACTGCTTTAAAGTAACAATGGTCGTTACTCCCTACTGAGCTGATTCACAACATCATAAAGAGCATGGAACATCATTGTCGTGCCTGCATTGCTGTAAGGGGTGACCACAATCCTTATTAAAGAACTTCGTCCATTGCATTCTGATATTTCGCTTTTGGACAAGTTTCCTTTGTTATTTTTTGACGAAAAATGTTTCTAGTGTAAAATATTTTATGCCATTCTGAAACTAGCATTGTAATTCATGTTCCATTAAATTTCATTAAAATCATTCACATAGTTTTCTTTGTTTATCATAATTTTTCTGAGTTTTCTTTAATTTATGGAAACCAGTGTACAGGGCGATTCAAAACTCTTGGGCCAAACTTTAAGGGGTGATAGAACATACCTAAACAAGCACTTTTCGTCATACAATGCATGGTCGGAACTCAAGCGGTGAAACGCTAGAGGGCGCTTTCCAGTGAACACTTATAAGCGCTGGTTTTCGCACTCGTGGTCATTTCTACAGTGGATTGCAGAACGGATGGATTGTTTCACGAATCAGGAGAAGGCAGACATGAATTTCACGTACGGAGCTGCAGACGGGAATGCGAGGAAACCCAAAGGCTGTACCAGGAGCGCTATCCAAGCAGACGCATGCCTGATCGTAAAACCTTTCAGTCGTCGAAGGTATGCATCAACGTTGGCGATCGCTCTTTTGAGCAGTTTCTGTAATTTGTTCAATAAAATTCTGTACTTTCTGTTCTGTAATTTCTGCAATTGTTTCAAACCTCTTCTGTCATTCTTGTGTTTCTTCATTTCCTGACACAGTAACTCTAACCCCTAGCGCTTCACCGCTTGAGTTCCGACCATGCATTGTATGACGAAAAGTGCTTGTTTATGTGTGTTCTATCACCCCTTAAAGTTTGGCCCAAGAGTTTTGAAATACCCTGTATATGCCAAAAGAATTGTGCACAATTCGGACACAATGCATTTGACGTCAGTAGTGACGAAATAAAGCATTCTAGAACGTCGGTGTCCATTTTGAGTTCACTGAAGTAGATTAGTTTGTAGAGGTGAAATAGCCTGTGTCTCTAAAGTTAAAGAAGGTAAAAGTGTTTTAATGTAGATATTACTGTGTGTGGGGAGGAGGCTTTATCGATGTATTTATTGCATGACCATAGCGTGCTTCTTAAATGGCATTGTAATAAAACCTTTTTCGAATCTTAACTGCGGGCAAAGATTAGTCTCAGTCCACTTGAAATTAACGATTATTTGCTGCCTACACTTCTAATCTACACTTTGTTGCATAAATTAAGGAACAACCCTATATCAATGTCAATGGGAAGCTAACGTCGAAGCTCTATAACTTTTAGAGTAATTTTTTTTTGTTTTGTAAAATACGATAGCAGATAAAGATCTCAACGAAATACAGTATATTAATATCTCGATTTTCAACAATGTTCGTTCAATATTTAATGAATTTCGGAAGTTTGAATATTTAACAACAGCAATGCCAGTCACAAAAACTAATTTCAGAAATTAGTTAAAACTTTGTAATAATTATTGTATCAAAATAATTTATTAAAATAAATGTGTATTTTAGAAGTTGTGTAAAGATTTCTTTCACTATTCATCGGTTTTTTATTAATTTTCTTAAGACTGGCATTGCTGTTGCTAAATATTCAAACTTCCGTGACTCATTAAAAATTAAACAAATATTGTGAAAATCGAGATATTGACATATTTGATTAACTTGAATATCTTTATCTGCTGTCACATTTTTCAAAAACAAAAAAATTACTGTTGGTTGTTTCAGCGTGATCAGTCTTATGTTGCAAAATGCATAACTAGGTATTTATAAATTTAATACAATTTCACCTCGTCTTTTATAATAACTTAAAAATCTAGTAGCCTTCAAAATTTCAAGGTTTATTAATCTTAGCGTATAAATTCTGCGAGTTTGCAAATCATGATTTTAATTAAACTAAATAGCTTAGTAAGAGACTTTTAATTTTTCTATAGATTTAGAAATCCACCGTCTGCTATAGAAATGAGTATGACTTGTTTTTATGAAAGTTGCAATTGTTCTATTTCATCGATGAGAAACTTTTTAAAAGTTCTGTGAGTTGTTTGAGATGTGTTGTATTTGAAGTCACTTTTGTTCACAAAATGTGTCAAATGGCCAGGTCATAAGGCGCCAAGGGCTCATAGCTGGGCCGACGAAAGAATCCTTTGGACCAGGGGTTCTCAACTTGGGGTACGCGGTAAAATATTTTGTGGTACGCCATGAGAACTCAAAAGTCGCTAAGTTGGTAATATTATACTATTACTATAGATTTATCTATCTATGTAAGTGGTACGCCAGTTACATACACATTTCCAGGAGGTACGTGAAGCATAAAAGGTTGAGAACCACTGTTCTGGACAACTCTAAGAGGTGACAGATGCAAGCGTCCCGCCAATGGACACCCGCAATTTATTCTTTAGCGTGAACAGGTTATTTCTCTCCTGCCTACGTGGTCATGCTTAACATTAAAATACGATGGACGGTTGCCCTTCAAAGCCCTTGGTGTCTTTATTACCGAGAGTGGTGAATTAGCGGGGAAAATCTCAACTTAGGCAGGGTTTGGACTCGAACATGGGAACATCACGTGAGTTACCGATTGAGCGAAGCTTTGTGCCAATTCTATTTGCAATTAAGAAACTAGTCACATGCATCATGAAAGAACTCTGAGCAATATATTGAGCAAAGTATGATTATCTTGCCTTGAACAATTTCAAGTCTGCTTACTTTCTCCACTTCAGATTCCCGTAAGACAAATTAATCTTTTGTCTTAAAGTGTATGTTTATATCCATACTTTTATAATATCTCAGATTTTATTCATCTTTTTTCACACAATTTCACAACTCCCAATGAGATTATCATTGAGACAAAACTAAATTTAGTCTGTTGCGCTCTAAACCTACAACGTGAATTTCCTATCTTCAGCCGGAAAGAATTGTTAAGTCTGAAAACGATTCTTTCTGTCTATGCTAATGAAGGAGGTGTCGATGGACTTGCAAAGATGTCTTTCAGAAGGAACAGTAATCCTGGATCTGTGTGTGAGTGTATCAACACAAGAGAAATCATGCAACGTACACATGAAAAATTCCGCTGGACAACAGAAGGCTGCAAACAATCCGTAACATTTTTTTAATGTCTCCTTATTCACGTCACATTTGTAGTCCTAATACCACTTAATTCTGCACATTAAGTCATTTCAAATTAAAAGAAATTTGTAGCTTTTGTGGCTGAAACAATTTAACCGAAACCAATGAAGATTGATCAATGATCACAAAGACTGATCTTTAGCAAGTCAGTAGTAGGAAAGATCGATATAATTGGAACAAAATAACGAGACTATCAGAGACTTACAAAGCATAACAAGCTCAGTTCAGATCAGAGCTTTGGTACCGACGTAAAAATGCAATCTGGATGGACTTTCTCAACTTTTAAGTTGACAAAGGATTATAAGTATTCAACGATAAATGTTATGCAAGAATACGTATTCGCATTAATACATTCCTAAAGATTGGTTCTCATTCGCAAGCCTTTTGTTTAAAAGCATCCTTTCCATTGATGAAATCTTCTGACGTTCCATCGTTCCGATGGCAAGCATCTTTGATCGGTATCCTTTTATGATAAAAGCGATGATCACTTTTATCTCTAATCTTAACATCCCAGAAACTCACGATCTTTTGTCAAGTTCTTCGAGATTTTCAGAATATTTGAGCCAAGCGACTCTTCTACAGAAACTTTAGAAATGAAACGGAATAATTTATTAGGAACAAAATTTCTCTAAGTTCGTTATGTCTTTGTAAGCGAAGCAATGATAGCCAAGAAATTAAAGTCGTTCTGTATTAAAGTCACAACAAACCGAACATGGCTTGTTTCGAAAACAGTTTCAGAGATTCTCTCCAATCAACGAAATGCACTATGTAAGTTGTTTGAGTTTTAAATGCATATCGAAAAGTTTTCCAAGCTGTGATTAGGCTTCTGTACATCTTTGAAAGCAACTAATCAGTGCTCACTTAACAAATTTTCCCCAGAATATTACTCACCTATTTTTTCACTGTTTTTTTTTTCTTCAAATTGGGATTTAGGTTTGTAGGTAAAGGTATGAAGATTCTCTTCTGTTATCAATAGACAGTAATTTCGGAAGGTATTGAGATCGATGACTGTTGATCGATGAAATGGGAAAAATCCACGTTTTGTCCGAAATAAATTACATCATCAATCCTCTAAAATGATGGAAATAGTCTATATCAGGCGTGTTCAACTCATCAATCGCGAGCGTTGGCGAGTTGGCGTTTTTGGTCGAGCGTGCCTTCTATGCGGAATTGTCTAACCTCACTCTCTTTCGTCAGCCATAACCCTTAATTAACATGCCACTATGATAACGTATGGGTCGATGGAGTATGGTATGTAGTGATGTGTATAGAGACTAATTTCATCATGTTACACTCACCTTGAAACTAGTGACATATTAAGTATGATGCCACTAAGATGGGGTTACTAACCAATCAGTGTCAAGTATCCCATTAATTATTTTAGTCAATTTTTTTACATTGCTCAAATTAAATTTTAATATAATTATATAATTAAAGGTTTTTACCTGTTATGATGTTTAATTTCTTCAATAAATTTTTTAAATTTGTAATTAATTTTTTATTTTGTGGCCTGTATACAAAAGTAACAATTTACGCTTTTGTCAGAGTATGATAAAAAATACAATAATTTACTTTTACTTAATATAATATGCTAGTAAATCGGGTATTACAATTTAAAAAGTAGCTCACCGTACTGAAAAAATGTCGACCACTACTGATCTATAGTAAGAGAACCTTAAATTCACCATATTTCCATATAAAATAACTTTGAGATTTCTCTTCAGGCTTACTCAGTTTTCAATAACCTTTGATTTCCAAACCTTAGTTTACTTTACTGCACACTAAGATACACTTCTTCTTTTGGTAAAAAAATCATATATTTAAAAAAAAAACGTATATTTTAGTTTCTTTGTCTCTTTTTAAATCCACAAGATATTTTACTTCTGTTTATGTGGGGGAAGGGGGAAGTTCTTTTTCGTTACTCTGGAATCCGGAAAGCACACTCTTTTATTTTCGCTTCCTCCAAAGCTTCCAGCAGTTGTATAATCATTCACTTTTTTTACCTCTGTTCTTAAATAAAAGCAAGTTCTGACAATGGCCTCTTTCCAGACTCTTGACACATGGATAACTTCTCTTATTATTACAGTTGTTTAGGGAATTACTTTGGTCTCTACATCTGTACTTCCGGCTGCCTTTTGTAGCACCGAATATTTTTCACCTGCGTTGTTCTCGCCAAGCATAAGTGAAAAATCTCACCCTCTGCATTCCCTGATTCATCTGAGGTAATTAAGATCCCCAAAAGAAAGAGCCATTTTCATCTCCTTCAGAGACTATGGTTTTACTCTTACGCCCCCCTCCCCCGCCTTTTTCTCCTCTCTCTCTCTGTTCCTGCTTTTTCTGTCCTCCTCGCTTCATCCGCGAAGAGCTTCTCTTCTTTGCCATTTCCGGACAAAACAATTCCCAACATGCTGTTCTACCAAATGACCCTGTATCTTGGGCCGCTACACAATGCCTTAACTGGCTCGGTCGATAAGGCCAGGTGCTAGCATCTATTTGTGACCTGCCACCAAAACCTGAAGATCTCTTTTTGTTCGCCTTTTATTGTTTTTATTGTTACTGCTGCACGTGTAATGGTAGGAAAGAACAAGATTTCCGGATGCCTCTCGTCTCGTTTTCTCGTAGTGTTAGATACCAACCATCGCGACTTTAAGCTAAGGCCTAACTAGAGCTGGCACAAGAATAGGAACTAAACTTTTCTAAAAAATATTGTTTTCAATTCTTTTCAGTAATTGCGAAACAATATTTACTCTGATTCACAAAGCAGTACTATTGCAGAGAAATAAATGTGATTTAGGTAAAGAGAAAATTGCTTTCGTTTTTCGGGGGGGGAGGGATATATAGTTTAATTGTTATTTTGTAACGAAGGCTTTTCAAATTTCCACATATATCCCTTCTAACTAGCGATGAATCTAATATGAAACAACACCTAAGTAGTCACCCTGACTAGAAAGTAGACGTCATTCGTTAATAATGCGCCTATAGATGCACTGGGTAGACGTTACACATTAACGACAACGTCGTTCATATTTGAATAAAGTAAGGCTTCATGTGACAGGAATTTATTGGGATGCATTTTCTGCTAGTTAGATTTAACCCAAGATACTTCGTTATGAGGAGATTGCGTTAAGGGATTGAAAACAGTCGCGAGATTCCCTCGTGCATTCCTTTCAACACTACAAAAGAAACTTGCATACTTCCGAGTTTTCAATTGCCATTCATTTTACTGTTTTAAATGCATTTAAACTCAAAGTCACAAAAGCATATCTCGTGCATTAGAATTTACATTTGTTCGCGTACAAATACAAAAGGTAATTAAAAATTATACGTCTCACTGTATATAAATATATACATTATTAAATTAAATATGCTCTGTCCGTTTGCAAAGAGATTATCTTCATTAATTTGGGCCTTCCATAGCTTGTGGTGATGTTTGCTCAGCTGCAATTTTTTAAGAATGAGCAGGCTTAAAGTGTATTTTGCTCAAAAGGAATGCTAACAGGCTGAATAATATGCAAGACTTCGCTGAACTCAATGAAGAGGGTGGATATAAGTTTACGCTGTAACAACCTACACCAAATTAGAAGGGGTCAGTTTGACAATTGTTAAAGAATACTTACTTGCAGCGACCAAATGTAAGGCACGCCATGTATTTGATTCTGTGGTCGGAGTTTATTATCGATTGTTTGAAATAAGAGAAAAAAATGGAAATTTATTTTCACGAAGCCTTTGTTAAGATTACAATATAAAATCTATACATAAATTTTGAAAAAACATTCTCCGAAGTGGAAATAAACAATTTTAAACATGCCACAATATTTAGAAAGACATTTGCACGCCATCGTGAATCAGACATTTTCTTCTAATATTGTCTATTGACATTGGTTTAATAATAAAAAATAAATTAATTAAAAATTTTTTAAAATACCTCTCTTTCTATAGGGCCCTAAAAAGTAGAAAATAAACCTAAAGCATATCGAATGGTGTAATCAGTCACTGAGTTCGTGTTCACTTCAAAGGAAGATTGGTCGCCGACAATCTTGTCGAGTAATGTACCATCTATAGGCTTTAGGTTTATTTTCTACTTTTTAGGGCCATATAGGAAGATAGGTATTTTTTGAATTATTTAATTTTTTTTGTCACTAAAAACACCTACCTTCAGAAACTTTCATACATGACTCAAAAATATCGAACACATTTTCCCACTTTTGGAATCATGTTTGAGGTACTCACGACATTGGAGACGTCACAAGCTTTAATTTCAGATACCACTCGTTAAAGTCGAACCTCACGAAAATCTCCCCCCCCCCTTTTTTTTTTATCAGAGAGGGAATAGTGGGGAAAAATTTCGGAATAGTTTTCGTCCGTCACTATACGAGCTTTCATTTGACACCTAGTCGTAACATTTCCCGTTTTTTAGAGAGGAAGAAAGCACTGCAATCAGTACTTCATAGCTTACGACAATGCCCGTGTCTGAAGCTTTCATTCGACATATAGCTTGTTACTTTCGGCTCTCGCGTTCTGGAGATATAGCTAAAGAATAGTTTTCACATTTTTTCCTTTTTTAGGAAGGAAGAAAGCACGAGGGGTCAATTTTTTATAGCGTATGACATTCCCCGCGTCACAAGCTTTCATTTGGCACATAAATCATTAAGTTTCTCCATCGCGTTCGAAAGATATGGTAGAACAACATTTTGTCAAATCCACAAACCGACCAACCGACAAATGTCAAAGCCAAAAGCAACAGAGGAAGATAGGTAAAAAGCGCCCATATCCTGAACTTTCAGATATGTGGGTCCTTGCTGAATTTGAAAGCGGCATTTTATATAGGAATATCCGTTCAGGAAGTCAATAACTTTTCTGTTAAAAAACGGCTATCTTTAATATTTTAAGTTTTGAATATGAAATATAAATGTTTTATTTTATACACCTGAATTTAAGAACGAACTTGAATATATTTCACTTATGCACTTTATCCTTTTTTACAAGAGACTGGAGGAAATAAAGTTTTCTACATTGGCTTTTTTTTAAAATGCTATTAGGATATACAAGGTTTAGCTTAACATCACCGAAATAGTAGCAAAGATTGCTAGTAGGTGTTTTCTTTATAATATATTCTTTTAGAATAACAACTGAGGATGATTTTTTTTATAATTCGAATGAAATATTTCCTCTTTTCTACGGCTTCCAGACCATACGAATGGCACTTAAACATACCACCAATATCATATATAGAGAGGGTGTCCGAAAAATAATAATGGTTTCGTGAACCAATAAGTAGGAAATATTATACACATAGTATTCAAGTTAGTAATAATTTAATTGAAAGCATAACTCAAATAATTTTGAACATAATTAGTGAATTTCAACAAGTTCCCCGTTCAGGATCCTTTATATGTCCAATCGGTTTCCCGCTTCTTGCAGCTGCAGCATATATTTTGTTACTTGCTCAGACTGCTTCTGAGTGAATGATTCAGATCCCGAATTTTGTCCATGTAAACACAATTCTTTAAAATGCACCACAAGAAAAAATCAAGGTGTGTCAAATCAGGGTTCCTTGGAGGCTATAGGATTGGACCACTCCTGCCAATCCATCGTTCAGGAAATGTTGCCCTAAGAACTTCCGTATCATCCCTTAAGACCTCTGGTGGCAGCCCATGACAATGTACAACACTCAACGTGAACCTTTTGTGCATTTGGGGACAGTGCTTTCCGAAACCCCACCATTATTTGTCGAACACCCATATTGGACCACTCCTGCCAATCCATCGTTCAGGAAATGTTGCCCTAAGAACTTCCGTATCATCCCTTAAGACCTCTGGTGGCAGCCCATGACAATGTACAACACTCAACGTGAACCTTTTGTGCATTTGGGGACAGTGCTTTCCGAAACCCCACCATTATTTGTCGAACACCCATAAATATAAAATATTTTTCCGCGTTGTTTTATTGAATGTAATATAGAAGTTTCCTTATTCATGTACTAGTTAAAAACTAACTAGTTTAAATAATTTAACTAGTTTTTTAAAAAAATTAACTGGTTTTATTAAATGCCTGTCTTGCACTTTTTTATATTTTTACTCACAAAATATTGTTTTGTAGTAACGATATGCATCTTATAGTAACGATATCAAAACAGCAGTTCGAAGGCGGCTCATTTCATTTTCCTATTGGATGAACATTTTGCTTTTAAGTTGAGATTATTTATTTTTTTTAAGCAGTAAAACTCAGACTCTTATATTAGTGTAAAGAAAAGGGGAAAATCTTTCCCAAAATCCAATAGTCTCGATCAGTTTGGAATGCAAACTTATGGGAGTCTGACAACCAAACTTTAATCGCTAAAGATTATTTAAATTCTGCTCAATCTTAAAACAGGATTTTGGGCTCAACCCCATCTTAAAAATAAATCACTAACGATTTGTTTGGTATTTGCAATATTCTCGTTAAAATATTTTTTTAGGCTCTCATCAATGACAACCGCCAATGAGAATGCGGTAGACAGAGTAAGAAAGATTGTGTAGCATCCCACTGGTGTTTATGCATAATTTTTTGTATTATAAAAATACATATCTGAAGCCACTAAATTTACTATTATAATAAAATTCTTTTACAGTAGCTAATGAAATGTTAGAGTAAAAAAAAATTAACATTTTAAAGATGAATAAATTTCTAAACGGAAAAATACCTAAATTATGATATTTTTAAAATTGCATTAAATTTATATCGTTTAATTATTTATGATAATATTAATTATGTTTTGAACAGAAACAATACTTCTTAAACTTATAAGTACCCCCTAACTTAAAATACCATATTGGATAACCGACTGTACCCATGAGAAAAAAAGTATTTTACCCATATCAATATCAATAATATTTTTCAAGGATGTTTTATGTGCGGTTTCCATGCTAAATTACGATCAATTAAAACTCCGAGATATCCAAAACTACACACTTCCTCAATTTCAGGAAAAGGACAATTTTTTTTATCTTGACATTTTGGTTTAGGTATTTACAGTAGTAACTTATCAAAATTTGCATCATTTGTATTTTTTTAAACGGAACAGGATATATTTAGTTTTGAATACATTTATAGAATTCATTCATAATTCGTTCATCGTAATTATCATAGAATTCATTTTGTAATTTTTTTCGAGTTCTGAATTCGCCAAAAATTCAATTATTAAAACGTTTTGGCATTAAAGGTCAAAACTGTATCAACAGCATAAACATTAATATGATAATTTAGGTTTTATTACAAAAATCTTTAATATATGTTAGAAATAATATCGGGCCTAGAACAGATACCTGAGGAGCACTCTTTTTTAACTATTATATGATCTCATAATATTATATAACTTTATAACTTGTGTTTTTTAAAAATAATCTCGAAAGAGATCCAAAACAAACCTCTAATACCAATATATTTTATTTTTTGAAATAAGAAATTGTGATATACCATGTCAAATGCTTTTCTCAGATCAAAGAACACAGAAAGGGTTAATTGACTTTTATGTATAGAATGATCAACTTCGTTAATAAAACTCATTAAAGCTTTCTCAGCATCAAGACCTACCGTTCAGAAAAAAAGTTCGTGTTTCTTAAAAAAAATTGAGAATCTAGATTTAATAACTTTTTCAGATATTTTACTAAAAAGGGTAAGAAGAGAAATCGGCCTATAATTTTCTAAATTAGTCCTAACTCCATTTTTATAAATTGAAATTATGACAGAGTATTTCAAATGTTTGGGAATGATACCATGTTCGAAAAATAAATTAATAATCTAAAACCAGATTAGTCTAACCTAGTAGATAGTCCTGATTCTGCTTAATTCTATTAACGCCAATCCCATCAAAACCAAGAGAACTATTAAGTTTCAAACCGAAAACAATATTTTAATTTTCTTTACTACATATGGGAAGTAAAATTATAGAATTATTATTCCAAGTGATATCATGATTATTCAAAACAGTGTTTTTTTTTTTAATTTCTCTCACTTATATTTTTGCCACATTGCCAGAAAAATAAATTAAAATTTTTTGTTTATTTTTAAATATTTTATTGTTAAAATTAATAGGTGGCTCAACATTTTTTTTCTAGAATTATCCGTAAATCTATTAACAAATTTCAATTGTTTTAATCTATCATTACGGATTGAGGCGATTTCTTACGTTTTCAAAGTTTTCTTTATGTAACTGATTATGCGGATTTTTTTTTATAATTCTTATACAAATTATCTCTTAATTTTAATATATTAAGCAGCTCCATACTAGCCAAAGATTTTAAAGTTTGTTTTAGTTTTTTGCTTATTAATGTTTATCGTTGATTCTCGGATTGTTTGATCAAATAACTTCATAAATTATCCATCCTCTCCTCATATCACATCCTCTTGTATAATAACATTTTTCCAGCGGCATTTATCTAATTTTTCGATTAATAATTTAGAATTAAATCTAGATACAAACTGAACTGTATCATTTAGGTCTTGCTTATTTTTTATTTGGCTACTGCAGATTTTTACAACCGTTGAAAAATGTCCAGATATTGCTCTTATATTCATGTTTAATAAAAATATATTCTAAGCAAGAAACTGTATTATTAAATTCTCTAGTTGGATTATTAATAGATAACGCAAAATCATAAGAAACCATCTGATTTTAACATAAGAAGGTTTTTCTGCAGCGAATGTTTGAGTCAATGATGCAAAGTTTTCTTCTATAATCATTGCAATAGTCTCCGTTTAAAATACCTGTAAGATATCTTGCGATAAAATATACACAAGGTAATAAATTAACACCAAAAATTTTAGTATTTTAATCAGACTTGAACTCGTATTTTTCTACATTTTCTTTTTTGTTATTTTAAACTAAGCGAATTTTGAAATTAGTGTTTTTGTAAGAGATGTTTACTGTCTGAGCATAATACGTAAAAATAATGAAGTGCGACAAACCCGAATTCGTATAAACTGTAATCTGTATTCGGAGTTCTGTATCTTTTGAAACAAACATTTTATAAGAAAAATGAGAGTAAATATTTTTAAACAAGGCGCTAATAGAAACTAGAAACGTAATAAATTGTATTCCATATTCGATACTTATTATCTTCTAAAATAAGCATTTTGTTATAAAACAGAGTGAGTAAGTATGGAACAAGGCGTAAAGTAAACAACCATGATTTGTGTTATTTTCACAAGTTAATCCGTGGAGCCTTGTGCACCTCGATTGGCTTTGACGGGCGACTGCCATTGGTCTCCTAACAGCTGTAATATCTGCCTTCCAATATCTGTTCAGTTGCAAAGGAGTTATTCTAAACCTTGTGCCACTGTCTTAAACTGTATTTACATTATCCTTTATATTCAGCATGTCGAAGAGTGCACAAAACTGCATACTGATCCTGTTTATTTCATCAAAGATAGCGTCTAAGAAAATATCATCGCAAAATAGGAAATAGTTGAAAGTTAAGGATGATGAACGTGTTTGCAAAGGTACAACAGGAATCTTTAAATTTTTTATGAGACATACAATTTTCATTACTTCTGTATTATTTTTTGAGACCAACAAACGTGCATTTCAGTGCATTAGTAACGGTGTTGGTTACTTTAAATAGAAAGGATGTAGCTTAGCAAAAGTATTAATACCAAAACATCCGAAGTACCGAATATTTTTTCTGGTGTTAAATTAAGTGGCTGAAATAATATCACAGTTCTTACTCTCCCTAGAAAAGTATTTAGTTGCAGTTCGAATTCATCGAAGTGTCACTATGTTAATTTTAATCTCAGAAAAATAAAAATGAATAAAGATTACAGCTGGTGTTTTAGCATGCATCGAACTTTTCTCAAAATTTCATTTCATCGCTTTCTTCTTTTTTACCTATGAATGCTGAAAGAACTACCATATGAATCGAAATAGTAGACTGTTATTCTACTAGGTAAAATAACTACATAAAACTGTTTAAAGCTATGAAAAATATTCCCAGAACTATTTCGGTGAAAATTATACTGCATTAAACTCTCCAAATGGCTGAAACGTGTTGTCCCAACCACAGCTGTATTGTCCGCTAGCGGTACTGACTACCCTAACTCACTATCGCCACATAATCATTGCATAAGCCTTCCTGAGGCATTTGCAAAGCAGAGAGAGGGGGATAAATGCGTAACAACAGCAGGGTTAAACATTAATATCTTCTGCGGAATACTTTCGTGTCCTATACAAATACCTCGTGTACTATTTTTGATTAATTTTCATTATATATATATATACACTGGTTTCCATAAATTAAGGAAAATCCCTATGTTAAGTCAATGGGAAACTAACGTCAAAGCTCTATAACTTCTAAAATAAGTTTTTTGTTTTGAAAAATGTGATTGCAGATAAAGAAAGCATTTTTATAAAGATTTAGCGATAACAATGCCAGACACAAAAATTGACTTCAGAAATTAATTAAAACTTAGTAATAAGTATCATATCAAAGTGTTTATTAAAATAAGTTTGCATTTTAGAACTTTGTGTAAAGAATTCTTTCACTATTCTTCAGTTTTGCATCATCATCATCATCATCATCATCATCATCATCAAGCAGCCATGGGCTACGGAGGTCCAACCAGACCGTGCAATTTAGTTCTCCAAGCAAGTCTATCCTGAGCTACATCTGCTGCATCTGGCCACTGCACACCAATTCTAACAAGGTCCTGTTTCACATTGTCTGCCCACCGCATCCTAGGTCTCCCCTTCTTTCTGAGGCCTTTAGGCACACTGTTCATAACCCTATTCGCCAATCTATAATTATTCATACGGGCAACATGGCCAAACCAACGGAGTCTCTCTCTGCACAATATGCTGCTTAAAGGAGGTTGCAAACTCCTTTGCCTAACCTCATCATTAGTTACAAAGTTGAACCACCTAATGCCCAAGATACTGCGTAAGCATTTGGAATCAAAAGCATCTAGTTTCCTGTTATCTTGTTTACAAAGTGTCCAAGTTTCACTACCATAACTAACCCTAGAAAGAACCAAACTATTATACAGTCTAATTTTAGTCTTTACATGTATATGCCTATTTCTCCACAATCTCCATAGATTCTTAAAAGTCCCTGCAGCAATCCCTATTCGTCTGTTAATCTCATGCCGCACATCACCATTATCTGTTACATAGCTCCCAAAATAATTAAACTGTGACACCTGCTCAAGACGGCAACCATTCAGATTAACTGAATCACAGCCTGCCTGACCAATTTTCATCACTTTAGTTTTCTCTCTGTTTATAACCAAACCTACTCTACTACCAGTCTCATCAACAGCTCGAATGAAAGAGTTCATCTCATCAACATCATTTGCCAAAAGGGCTAAATCATCAGCATAATCTAAATCATCATCTCCAGCCCATTGTAGGCCAAAATCTTTCCCTTGCAGTGAATTTTCTATAACATAATCAATAACCAAGCTAAAGAGAAAAGGAGACAAAATGCACCCTTGTCGAACACCAGAAGTAATGCTAAACCAATTGCTACAAGACTTACCAACTCTCACACAGGACTCAGTGTTATTATAGAGAGCTTTCATTATGTTAACTAACTTGTCTGGTATACCATATGATTTCACAATCAACCACAAATTATGACGATCAACAGAGTCGAAAGCCTTTTTGAAATCAACAAAGCTAGCAACCAAAGGTTTCTGAAACTCTAAACATTTCTCAAGAATCTGCCTAAGTGAAAATATCTGATCCACACATCCCCTACCACTTCTGAATCCACAATGCTCATCACGCAATTGACTGTCAACCAGATTCTTAATTCTATTAAGCACAATCATGGAAAGAACTTTACCTGGAACAGAGAGAGTAGGCTAATACCCCTATAGTTATTACAAGAACTGCGATCACCTTTTTTGAAAATAGGGATAACAATAGCCCTGCTAAAATCCTTAGGAACCATGCCTTTATCATAAAAGATATTCAGAATTTCAGTCATCCAAGTGGTAACCGAAACATTTCCAGCTCTAAGCATTTCGGTAGTAATTTCATCTACCCTTGGGGATTTATGAAGTTTAAGTTTAGAAACAGCCAAAATAACTTCAGATTGTGTTATAGGGCCAACATTAAAGCCACCAATGCATCTATCATCATTGCAACAATGGGAATAGAACTAACCGCATTGTTTAGAATATCACTGAAATGCTCAGCCCACCTAGCCATGACAGAATCCTCACCTTCTATAACCTTATCTTGTTTATCCTTCAATCCCTGTATACCTGTCCGTTTTCTACCACACAAAACATTAACTATCTGGTACAGCTCTCTGCTGTTGTGCTGTCTAACTGCGTCCTCGGCTTTGTCAGCCAAACCATCAAGCCAAAGATTCTTATCAGCAGCTAACTGATCTTTTACACGTTTATTAAGTTCTCTGTAATGCTTTCTATTAGGACTAGTAGGATATTGATTAAGGACATTCCTGCAGTTCTTTCTTTCCGAAATAAGCTCAAGTGCCTTATCACTCAAATAATTCTGTCTCTTCTGCTCCTTTTTTCCTAAAAGAGTACTGTTAGTGTCCAAAAATGCCTGTTTAAAATGATCCCATTCTTCCTCAACTTCAGTAGTAAGCATACCATGACTGTCATAATGACTAAGTAACCTATCATGGTAAGCTTTGGCTATAACTGGGTCTTTTAGAGCTTCAGTATTAAAAGCAAATTTTTTAACCCTAACACAACACTTTTTAAGTTTAAGTTGCAAAACACTTTTAACAAGGTAATGGTCAGATCCAATTTCAGCTCCCCTATATGCCCTGGTATTTCTAACAGAACTAGCCCATTTGCTGTTAATTAATATATAATCAATCATATTCCTATGCAGCCCATCAGGTGAAGCCCATGTGTACTTATGTATGTCGCGGTGTTTGTAATATGTGTTAGTTATTCTGTAACCATTGAGTTTACTTACCTGTAGGAGATGTTGCCCATTGCCATTGCAGCTACCAATACCAAAAGGGCCAATCACCCCTTCCCAGAGGTCAGAGTCAGTACCAACTTTGGCATTGAAGTCACCAAGAACAAGGGTAATATCTCCTTTCTTGACAGAATTCAAAATATCCTGAAGTTGTTCATAAAACCTATCCTTCTCATCCTCATCGGCATCCTCAGTGGGGGCATAACAGCAGATAACAATTCAGGTCTTTAATGCTTGTCTGAAATTTTGCTGTAAGAAACCTTTCATTAATGCACTCATATCCTAGAAGAGCATCACTAGCGTATCTACTGAGAAGCAGACCAACGCCTTGGTGATGCTTATTGTCGTCCCTCCCTGAAAAGAGAAATTTAAGATTATTTTTAAGAATCTGACCTTTATCTGTCCATCTGGTCTCTTGCAAGCCGAGAATATCTAAATTATAATGGTGGAATTCTTGTGTGAGGACATCAAGAGAAAATGCTCTGTGCAGAGTCCTCACATTCCAACTACCTATGGAGAAAAAATGGTTAGTGGGATGTTTAAAGAAACTAAGTTTATTGAGAGAGGGAATGCCGACAATATCAAACAGCCCCCTAATCGCAGACATGGGGCAAAGACCCGTCCCCCCACCACTAAAGGCTGAAGCCATCTACACTGGAAGACTTCCTCCAATGTAGAATTTGACGATGCCAATAGAAGCAAAGAGTTCAAGTGCCTGCGATGACCTCTGCTCAGGATTATCCACCAGCTGATAAACATATCCTGTGAATCTATTCACTTGGGGCTGTCAACCCACAAACAAACAGAAAACACAGCGGAAGATTTTCCCTCCACAGAAGCCCACCAGTGCAGCAAAATCAGGATCCATAATCAAGCTCAGAGCCATATATCTGTCCAGTCCAGTGGGTTTATATGGTCAGCACCAGGACTCTGTGTGGTTGACCACTCCTCAGCAGGGTAGGAAAAAAAGAAAAGTAGCCATAGTTGTCCAGATCAATAGGCCACACTAATCTGGCAGCCCTCCCCTTCTGTTCACTTCCACAAGAGAGTATCTCTTTTGAAGGGTACTAACGGTCCGCACCACGAGAAGGCGGGGTCGGACTTTAGGTGCTAGGCCTGGCCGGTTCTATGCATCATCACAGGGGATTTGTGCATAGTTCTCCTTCCAGTGACTACCTAGAAGTTTCCTAAAACTGGCATTGCTAATGTTAAATATTCAAACTTCCGTAACTCATGAAATACTGAACGAATATTGTTGAAAAATCAAGATATTGATTTAAATGATTGATTATCTGCAATCACATTTTTTAAACAAAAAAAAACTATTTTAGAAGTTATAGAGCTTTGAAGTTACCTTCCCATTGACTTAACATAGGAATTTTCCATAATTTATGGAATATACCAGTGTATATAGCGTTTATTCCAATATATGAAAAATGCTTATCGTTATTTTAGACAAGAACAAAAAGATATCTCTATGATCTCTTCCTTCCTTTCGCATCTACATCCGACGCAAACTCACAAATTCCCTTACGTGAATTCCTGTTCTACTGTAACTGTAATTTATTCCTCATTTTAAGCATTCCATATTTCTAGCAGATTTCTTTTAAGTGTAAGTGATCTAAAAGATAAAATATTTGCGTTTTTAAACTGACAGTTTGATGATTCGATTCAGCAGAGTTTCTATTATGTCTGCCCCTAATTTTATTAAAAATTGTTAGAAAAAGTAGTCGTGTACAGAGAAGATTGATGTTTTAGTTATCTTCTTTTTGATTACGAAACGAATGGCAAGCTTGTAGTGAAGAAGCAAACCTTTTGCAAAGAATAGTTCTCTCCAATACCTTTCTCTGGACACTATTCAAATTAACTTTTCTCTCTGACATGCCTTTTTAAAGCTAATCGAGCTTCCAGTCAAACAAGAATATTTGTCAACGAGATAAAAGAAAAAAAAAGCAAGGTGTTGTTGGTCCATAGTCCACCTTGGTGTTCCCATTTATAATCTTTCTCTTCCCTTACCAAAAAACCAACTACACTCGCATGCACAAACGAAACCACGAAAATGTGCTTGGTAACCGCTTCTTAAAGTTAATTGCTTTTTCTGCTCGCTCTCGCTGCTAGAAAATACAAATTATCTTTCTAAACTCTCCTTGGTCTATGTGGCGCACATTCTTCTAATCTAAGAAGAAGGGAAAGAGGTAGACAAAGCTTTGGATGAGTCTCCACACGAACTATACATTTGTGCTTTCAAGATAAGAAATTAAAGCCATTGGAATAATAACATAAATATCATTATTAAGCGGACTTATTAAAAAAAAGTTATCATTATCTTCCTTGCTTCATAGAATGATGAGAAAGACTAAGAATGAGAAACAGAATGTCATTAAACGTTTTATACCTTTTTTACTGAAGGAAATAAAATGGCTTTCCTTCATTGTCTAGTTCTTCATAAATTCAACAGAAATCTGTTTTTTTAACCCCTACCAAGGTGAAAAAATTAGAAATAAACATCAATTTAAGTCGATACCGATTATTAAGAATGTGGCTGTTATTCAGAGAAATAATTATAAAAATAATGAAGTAAATAAAAAGCTAGTTGGAAAAAAAGTTCTATTTCATTATAAGAGACAAAACAAATTATAAATTCATAATTTCCATATTTCAGCTTATTTTTTACATGTTATGGCTATTTGGCTCATTGACAATTTTTAAATACATATTAACAGTAAAATATTTAAAACAAATTCCATCTTCTCTTATTATTGTTTCAAAGCATTTTGTTTTCTTACACCACAATATCCTTACTCAGGACTTATTACGAATACTTGAAGTCAAAACTATGGAAACATTTTAAGAAAGAGAAAGATATCTATAAAAAGGTTCGGTTGGGTTGTTTTACCTCTGAGCGGCACTTTTTTGCACACCATGGGCTAAATGGCCAGGTCACATGGACCCCAAAGGCTCAGAGAAGGTTGGGGAAGGGGACCCACTGGAACAGCTGTTGGGAGACAGATGGTAGCCTCCCGTCAAGGTCATCCAGCGTGTTCTTTAACGTGCACAGGGTATGGCTCTCCCGCACACGGGGCCACGGCTTAACGTCCCATCCGACGGACGGCGGCCTTTCCAAGCCCATCGGTGTCCCCTACTGACCGTGGGCAGGGCGGGGAATTTTGCGGAGATAAATCTCAACGCTGCCCCAGCTGGGACTCGAACCTGGGAACTACAGATTACGAGCTTGGCGCGCTACCGACTGATCCACCCCCGCCCCCTTGTATAAAAGGTGATCGATCATGTTAGACTCTTTTTGACACAAGATTTTAATTATTTTTAATCCTGCAGAATACTTTCCGTTTGCACGTCACAACAAAACAACTGCTGAGTATAAATTATTGAAAGTAACGACCCCACCCCATCGAAGAATCAAGATTGGAGAAGGCAGGCCGTTTTTGACAGCTGAAACCACTATTTCGGGACCCATTTCTCACGCTGGAGAAAAAAAACAAAGTGAAACTAAGCAGGGCTATCTTGAATGTTGAATCCTGAGAATGTTTGTTTAAAAACTCTATCGTTTAGAACGGATAAGAGTGGAATAACACTAATTGAAACTTTTCAATTCCAGATTAAATTTTAAATATGATTCTAGTTAATATCTTCAAAAGAAATTTTTTGTTAAGATTTTTCTCATTATTTATAAAACTTTTAATATTTTACTCATAAATTGAGGCCTTAATATTAATATAATAAACGAGAAAACAATAGCAGCCCTCGACGCCCCATGATTTCTTACTGTCAACGCGATCTCTGCAACTTCAAAGCAACACCGAAACTGAAATTTCTTAACATTTTTGTGATCTACAATCCGAAATACCCCCACGTAGTAAATCTCACATTTCTAGTACATGTAGGTAGAAAGACGACATCCAACCTATGAGAACCAGTCAGATCTGGAATTTCCTAACGTTTCTGAGATGTAACAAAAGAAATATCACTAAGCAGAAATATTTTAGCTCTCTAATAACTGTAGATAGATATTTCACCTCTGACCTCGAACGACTTGTCAGATCCCAAATTTAGCAGCGTTTCTGAAATCTATGCTCGAAAATAAACCTAGGCACCAATTTTTAACCTTCTACCACCAGAATATTGTAATTTGACCTTTGAGTTGGGGCAACCAACCATCTCATAGACTCGCTAATTATAAAAGAAAACTTAACTATGTCCTGCTTCACATATTGTACGTAGCTGTTTAGTGACTGATAAAAATACTAAAATTTTTAGTGTTTATTTATCACGTTAATATTTTATTTATTACTAGATATATTAGATATTTTATTTACTACTAGATATATTATACAGGTTTCTGTATTGTAAAAGGAGATTGTTGCAATGATTAGAGACGAAAACTTTGTGTTTTCATTTGACTCACACATTCGGTGCAGAAAACCCTTCTTAAATTGAAATCAGACGAAAGGAAACGATGATATTCGTGTGAGACCCACCACCAGCAGCTCTGTCGTAACTGTCCCTATCTGCTGTATTGTCTCTTTCTTCTGCCCCACTATCTGCTACCTTCTATCCTAAAATAGCCTGAATAACTCGTGACCTTTTTCATCGTTTGTTCCCGAGCAATACTTGGCAAAAGTTAAGCGCACTAAACTTCATGTGCAAAATTATAAATTAAGTTAGAGTTACTTAATAAAACTATTACTTCATTACTATTTTGAATAGTAATAAAGTATATGCACGTCAACCATCATACTAAATGTAATAAAGTCATATGCAAAGCGAAATATATTGTCACATTCAGACAATTATTTTCGCCAGTATTCCTATGGATCTGACCACCACTCTAAGCCTCTTCGTAGTTATATGCTCACTAACAGCTCATCAACCTTGCCATCCTACGCACCAACCCGATTAATAAATAGCATCTACTTCCCTTAGCAGACAATAATGATATTACAAAATGTGCTTCACAATATCAAAGTGTAAGGATTCTCAAAGAATTTCAGATGCCTACCAATTCCTATCTGACTTATTTAAATTTATTCCGTTCTCTTTAACAATGTTTGAACACTCATAATCCGAATGTCCAATTCGTTATTGAGACCCTAAAATAAAGAATGTTTCGTGTTTACTTTTTACGTATATCATTCTAAATTCGAACTATATTGGATCTTACGCCCTTTTTGGCATAATACAATACTAAGCTGCACTTGCATGACCTTAAATTTTTAACTGCTGATGGTGAATCCCACTTTAAACTTAAACAACTAATAAATAAAAATAATTAACCTATCAAATAAATTACTAAATTTCTGCTTCAAAACTCTCCAATCTTCAAACCGCACACAATGGGTTAATTGGCCTGTCAGATGGTCCCCAAGGGCTCAAAGATGGTTGGGAGCAGAGGACCACTGGACAGCCGTTCTGAGAGAGATGATAGCCTCCCGTCAAGGCCATCCAGCTCGTACCTTATAGTGCACAGTGTATGGCATTACAGGGAGAAAAGTGATAGATGCTATACATATTTCGGGTAGACTATTACCAAATTTTAGATATGGAAGTGACGATGGATCAGTTGGGTTACGTTGTTTTACCTCTGAGCGGCACTTTTTTCAACACCATGGGCTAAATGGCCAGGTCACATGGACCCCGAAGGCTCAGAGAATGTTGGGGGAGGGGACCCAATGGAACAGCTGTTGGGAGACAGATAGTAGCCTCCCGTCAAGGCCATCCAGTGTGTTCTTTAACGTGCACAGTGTATGGCTCTCCCGCACACGGGGCCACGGCTTAACGTCCCATCCGACGGACGGCGGCCTTTCCAAGCCCATCGGTTTCCCCTACTGACCGTGGGCAGGGCGGGGAATTTTGCGGAGATAAATCTCAACGCTCACCCAGCTGGGACTCGAACCTGGGAACTACAGATTACGAGCCTGGCGCGCTACCGACTGAGCCCCCCCCCCGCCCCCCATGGATCAGTGCGACATGACATGTGGCTAATGGGTATTTCTGGCGCACATAACTACCTTCCCATCTCTTCCTTTTCTATATGATATGGTGCGACCTTTTCTATTACTGAAGTCTTCTATTATCATAAAGGTTAAAGTTATAACTTTTTAAATTAGAATGAAAAACCTTTGGTAAGAATTTCAGTCTGTAACGTCCATTGCCTATATCAGAAAAAATAATGACTATCAGAGTTTTCAATAAGCGGTCTTATAAGAAATACGTGTGTAAAAAAATTATATTCAAAAATATCTATCGACTTAGTCATGCAAGTCCAGCACACCGCTAAATATGTAGTATGCTTACGCAGTATCTTGGGCATTAGGTGGTTCAACTTTGTAACTAATGATGAGGTTAGGCAAAGGAGTCGGCAACGTACTTTAAGCATCATATTGTGCAGAGAGAGACTCCGTTGCTTTGGTAATGTTGCCCGTATGAATAATTATAGATTGGCGAATAGGTTTTGAACAGTGTGCCTAAAGGCCTCAGACAGAGGTGCAGATCTAGGACGCAGTGGGTAGACAATGTCAAACAGGACCTAGTTAGAATTGGTGTACAGTGGCCAGATGCAGCAGGTATAGCTCAGGCCAGATATACTTGGAAAACTAAATTGCACGGTGTGGTTGAACCTCCGTAGCTCATGGCTGCTTGAGGATGACAATGATGATGATGATGATGATTGAAACGCCTTTGTTTACCGAAGAGCAATCTCTACTGATATCTTTGGTAATCTGCAAAATAAATGATGCTCTCAAATTACGGCTTTTATATTTAAGCTTGTTTCGTTATAGAATATCCTATATTTTAATACCGACATGTAGAAGTTTCAGGTTCTCATTTCATTCGTTTTAATGTTTACTGGTGGACGAGCGGTTAGTACCCTTAGCTATTCATCAAAATGACCCATTGTTCAAGCCCCAAGTAATAAATGAATAACTAAGAAATTACATTAAAACGATCTTCAATTCATCAATATTTACCAATGCGTAAGCCATAATGCATAACAACTTAGCCATAATACTTGGAAATTGAAGTGCGCCAAAAGACTAACTCGCCTCTGATAGAAGAAGTTTTCTTTTACGATAATTCCGATCAAGAAGTGAAAATATATTATGCGACTCGTTTTGCATTATTCTGACATTTATTAATCCATTTTCAAATAAATTTTTCTCATTTAATGCTCAACAGACAAACGAATCACTTACTTTTTATTTATTATTTTTTTAGCACACGTAGATAGAAAGCGGACCTCTAACGTTACTCTGAGAACCAGTCAGATCCGGAATTTCCTAACATTTCTGTGATGTAAGAAACGAAATACCACTAAGCAGAAATATTTTGCTCTCTAATAACTGTAGATAGATATTTCACCTCTGACCTCGAACGACTTGCCAGATCCCAAATTTAACAGCGTTTCTGAAATCTATTGGCGAAAATAACCCTAGGCACCAATTTTTAACATTATAGCACTAGCATATTTAAATTTCACCTTTGAGTTGGGCCAACCAACCAGATCCCAAATTCCCCAACGATTGTGAAATCTATTACAGAAAACACACTAAGGCACTAATTTTTTTACACTTCTAGCATTTGTAGATCAAGGTTTGGCCTCTATGTGACGTCCATTTGACATTGAAAGTCACATCGGAGGTCAAATTTCGGATTTCCCTGAGATCAACAATGGGAATTACCCTTAAGTGCAAATTTTCAGAGCTCTGCTATTTATGCAAGTTTCTCGAACGGTCATCGTGTCAAAAGTTTACAACGTTTCTCAGATCTACGACCCGAAGTACTCCCAGACACCAATTTTTAGCTCTCTAGCACAAGTAGACTGAGATTAGGCCTCTCACCTAGAAGGACTCTCTCGATACGGAATCTCCTAACGTTTCGGAGATCTAATTTCCACATTAGTAGCACTCTTAAATCAAGGTTTCACCTCATCGTGACCTTGGTTCACCTTGGTCAAATAGATTTCGCGAAGAGGTTAAACCTTAATGTACGAACAAGTCGGAGGTCACATTTTGGATTTCTCTCGAGTTCTACCATTTGGATTATCCCAAAATGCACCTTTTCAGATATCTGCCATTTCTGCATTACAATTTAGAATTAGTCTGATCCGCTATCATTCATTCACTCGGTCATTCAATCATTCGCAATCAATTATATAGATCAGATAATTTTTTTGAATGCTTTGGTTTCGATTTCCTATTTGTGATAACAAAGATCTTTTAGTGAAGCCGTGATATTCAAGGAATCTTTGCTTCAGAATGATCTAACTCCAATATATAGAAAACTCCAATATATAGAAAATTTCGAATGTACCTTACCCGAAAAGAAACAATATCATTTTTTCATACGTCATGTTTCTATCTGCTAATTTCATCGTTAAAGTCTGTCACTGAAAAAAGTATGAAAATATAATCAGCTTGTGTTGCTTAAATATTAGGATTGGGTTGTTTTACCTCTGAGCGGCACTTTTTGCACCCAAAACATAGCCTGGTCGCAAGAGTCACAAGGTCTCGGAGAAGGTTCTGACATCTATTAAGAGTCAAAAACCATGAAGCTTGTTTTTTAACGTATACAGAATACGCACTTTCCTGCATACAAACCAAGCTTTAAATCTGATCGGAGATACGACTGGAGTTTCAAGCCCATCGATGTTCCCTTTCTGATTATTTTAGGCTGTGTTACATGGACAGAGAGATTTTTGAACAGTTGACCCAACCGGTTGTCTTTCAGTTAGGTAAACACTGCTATAACTGAATTTCAAATACCCTTCAACGTATGCAAAGCTTGAGGAGACTCTTCACAAATTCTTTGTGTTACCTAGTGCTTGCATTGATCACCTAACTATGGCATTGATCTTCATGTATGAGAAATAAGAGAAGCAATTCAGAAAAATTGTAATAGTACTTAAATATGCGATAGTAAATTATCCCAGCTGATTGTTCGTTATCTCAAAATAGAAAAAACATCTTACCAATATAGCCAATAAGGATAATATTTTGGCGTTTAATAAAACTTGGCATGGCTCTATGCTTGTGTGGGGTTCATTCTAACTCTTGCAGTGATCAGCAGTGACTTCGGCCTTGAAATGGGTATTTCGTTGCATGAAAAGTCCTGCGCCAACTATGAGTAGTTTCTAGGGATCGTATTCATTCTATATTTGCAAATAAAAATTAAATGCTTCGAACGATCTCTTTGTCTATGTAACACAGCCTAACATTATCAGAAACTGCCATCGAGAAGTGGGATAAATTCATGAATAATTCCCAATAGGTTGAACAGAAACTGAATTTGTCATTCTTATTGTTATTATGCAACAGAATAAGTGAAACAAATCAGCAGAAGTACGGAAAATTTCGGCAATGTTTCGCAATCGATCATTGTTTGCCTGCTTTATAAAACGGGAGCATAGTCAGTTTCTTTGCAGTTAGTTCTAAAGTGAAGAGAAGATTGGAGAGTTTTGAAGCAGAAATTTATTAATTTAGTTGATAGGTTAATTATTTTTATTTATTAGTTGTTTAAGTTTAAAGTAGGATTCACCATCAGCAGTTAAAAATTTAAGGTCATGCAAGTGCACCTTAGTATTGTATTATGCCAAAAAGGGTGTAAGATCCAATATAGTTCGAATTTAGAATGTTATACGTAAATATTAACACGAAATATTCTTTATTTTAGGGTCTCAATAACGAATTGGACATTCGGATTATGAGTGTTCAAACATTGTTAATGGGAACGGAATAAATTTAAATAAGTCAGATAGGAATTGGTAGGCATCTCAAATGAGAATCCTTACACTTCGATATTCTGAAGCACATTTTGAAATATCATTATTGCCTGCTAAGGGAAGTAGATGCTATTTATTAATCGGGTTGGTGCGTAGGATGGCAAGGTTGATGAGCTGTTAGTGAGCATACAACTACGAAGAGGCTTAGAGTGGTGGTCAGATCAATAGGAATACTGGCGAAAATAATTGTCTGAATGTGACAATATATTTCGCTTTGCATATGACTTTATTACATTTAGTATGATGGTTGACGTGCATATACTTTATTACTATTCAAAATAGTAATGAAGTAATAGTTTTATTAAGTAACTCTAACTTAATTTATAATTTTGCACATGAAGTTTAGTGCGCTTAACTTTTGCCAAGTATTGCTCGGGAACAAACGATGAAAAAGGTGACGAGTTATTCAGGCTATTTTAGGATAGAAGGTAGCAGATAGTGGGGGCAGAAGAAAGAGACAGTACAGAAGATAGGGACAGTTACGACATAGCTGCTGGTGGTGGGTCGAATTTAGAATGATATACGTAAAAATAATATTTTTTTAACGTATATCATTCTAAATTTTATTTTTTCTAATTTAGTATTTTTTCTAATTTAGTATTTTTCTAATTTAGTAATTTCTAATTTAGTATAATTATTTAATATTTTTATCATTCTAAATTTTATTTTATAATTTATGATATACGTAAAAAATCAAGGTTTCACCTCATCGTGACCTTGGTTGACCTTGGTCAAATAGGTTTCGCGAAGAGGTGAAACCTTAATGCGAAATCTTCATCTGTAGTCACTATAACAGTTTTCTTTAATAATAGTTAATCGTACGTATATATGTACCAATAATATATCGAAGAAGACGAAGAATAAACATTAATAGTTGTTATTATTTTCATCGAGTGCATGCTCGTAGTTATTTATAGAAGTTTTTTTCAAAATGAAGCTGGAATATGGAAGATCTAAAATGGAGATTTCGGTGAAAATTAATGAACCTTAATAGTTGTGGTATACTAAAATTCTGAAGCAGAACTATTCTTTGAGGCTTATCTGAAAACACGGCTTCTACTGAAAGGCTGTTTATGAACAGAAACACGAAATGAAAATGGAAGCATTTAACGAAAAACGATTTATTTTTGCAGTATTGTCCTTTACGGGTATTTTATTAATGCCTCTCTAATGAATATTTAGCGCTAATATTTTGAATAACATTAAAAGTGGCATTAACTATGGCATTGATCTTCATGTATGAGAAATAAGAGAAGCAATTCAGAAAAATTGTAATAGTACTTAAATATGCGATAGTAAATTATCCCAGCTGATTGTTCGTTATCTCAAAATAGAAAAAACATCTTACCAATATAGCCAATAAGGATAATATTTTGGTGTTTAATAAAACTTGGCATGGCTCTATGCTTGTGTGGGGTTCATTCTAACTCTTGCAGTGATCAGCAGTGACTTCGGCCTTGAAATGGGTATTTCGTTGCATGAAAAGTCCTGCGCCAACTATGAGTAGTTTCTAGGGATCGTATTCATTCTATATTTGCAAATAAAAATTAAATGCTTCGAACGATCTCTTTGTCCATGTAACACAGCCTAACATCATCAGAAACTGCCATCGAGAAGTGGGATAAATTCATGAATAATTCCCAATAGGTTGAACAGAAACTGAATTTGTCATTCTTATTGTTATTATGCAACAGAATAAGTGAAACAAATCAGCAGAAGTACGGAAAATTTCGGCAATGTTTCGCAATCGATCATTGTTTGCCTGCTTTATAAAACGGGAGCATAGTCAGTTTCTTTGCAGTTAGTTCTAAAGTGAAGAGAAGATTGGAGAGTTTTGAAGCAGAAATTTAGTAATTTAGTTGATAGGTTAATTATTTTTATTTATTAGTTGTGTAAGTTTAAAGTGGGATTCACCATCAGCAGTTAAAAATTTAAGGTCATGCAAGTGCACCTTAGTATTGTATTATGCCAAAAAAGGGTGTAAGATCCAATATAGTTCGAATTTAGAATGTTATACGTAAAAATTAACACGAAACATTCTTTATTTTAGGGTCTCAATAACGAATTGGACATTCGGATTATGAGTGTTCAAACATTGTTAAAGAGAACGGAATAAATTTAAATAAGTCAGATAGGAATTGGTAGGCATCTCAAATGAGAATCCTTACACTTTGATATTCTGAAGCACATTTTGAAATATCATTATTGCCTGCTAAGGGAAGTAGATGCTATTTATTAATCGGGTTGGTGCGTAGGATGGCAAGGTTGATGAGCTGTTAGTGAGCATGTAACTACGAAGAGGCTTAGAGTGGTGGTCAGATCAATAGGAATACTGGCGAAAATAATTGTCTGAATGTGACAATATATTTCGCTTTGCATATGACTTTATTACATTTAGTATGATGGTTGACGTGCATATACTTTATTACTATTCAAAATAGTAATGAAGTAATAGTTTTATTAAGTAACTCTAACTTAATTTATAATTTTGCACATGAAGTTTAGTGCGCTTAACTTTTGCCAAGTATTGCTCGGGAACAAACGATGAAAAAGGTGACGAGTTATTCAGGCTATTTTAGGATAGAAGGTAGCAGATAGTGGGGGCAGAAGAAAGAGACAGTACAGAAGATAGGGACAGTTACGACATAGCTGCTGGTGGTGGGTCGAATTTAGAATGATATACGTAAAAATAATATTTTTTTTAACGTATATCATTCTAAATTTTATTTTTTCTAATTTAGTATTTTTTCTAATTTAGTATTTTTCTAATTTAGTAATTTCTAATTTAGTATAATTATTTAATATTTTTATCATTCTAAATTTTATTTTATAATTTATGATATATGTAAAAAATCAAGGTTTCACCTCATCGTGACCTTGGTTGACCTTGGTCAAATAGGTTTCGCGAAGAGGTGAAACCTTAATGCGAAATCTTCATCTGTAGTCACTATAACAGTTTTCTTTAATAATAGTTAATCGTACGTATATATGTACCAATAATATATCGAAGAAGACGAAGAATAAACATTAATAGTTGTTATTATTTTCATCGAGTGCATGCTCGTAGTTATTTATAGAAGTTTTTTTCAAAATGAAGCTGGAATATGGAAGATCTAAAATGGAGATTTCGGTGAAAATTAATGAACCTTAATAGTTGTGGTATACTAAAATTCTGAAGCAGAACTATTTTTTGAGGCTTATCTGAAAACACGGCTTCTACTGAAAGGCTGTTTATGAACAGAAACACGAAATGAAAATGGAAGCATTTAACGAAAAACGATTTATTTTTACAGTATTGTCCTTTACGGGTATTTTATTAATGCCTCTCTAATGAATATTTAGCGCTAATATTTTTAATAACATTAAAAGTGTATAAATTATGATTCTGGATTTGGTTGGTCAAAGACTTTTCTCAAATTACACCTATTTTTAATATTTAATGAATTTTACAACTGATTTTTGTGAACTGTAGAATCCGCTAATAAAAGCGAGATCGTCATTTGATACCTCTCTTTCGAGAGGTACGAAAAGGTGTTATCGTCATTTGATAGGTTCTTTTGTTAAACGTTTCAATCAAAATTTATAATTAACCATTGAATGAATGCTATCTGGAATTAAAGGAATGGAATTTGACGTGACCACCAAATTTTACTACTTGTATTATCTGTGTTCTGTCTGTGTACATTTGTTTTACTATCTGTACACTTTCCCACTACTGCAGCGAGGAAGGAGGGGGATTGTGCTAATTTTAATGTTAATGGTTTTTGTTGCTTTCACCCATATTTCACATTTTGTGCTTTATCATAAAAGGATGAAAGTGATTCGAACCCAATGACTCAGAGCAAAACTAGGAAATCTGGTCGACAATCTCTTAGAGATGCTATGCGCCAATTCAAAAGTGTCGCAGTGTTGTTGGCTCGTTGACTCGCCGAGGCACTCGAGTCCACTTGTACAGGTTCGACTCAAGTTTGCAAGCTGGTTTGTATTCAGCTATTTCTTAATATCAGCTGAAAATTAAGGTTTTTAGTCGTAAGAGGTGAAAACAGGTTCGAGTCCCACATGGGCCAGTATAGGGATTTATTTCTGCTAAACGACTTTGACCATAAGAGGATGCTATTTCTGAGATCTTATATTAGTTTATGGTTAACGTAATATTTCTTTCGATTTGCATCAACCAAAAAAATGGTTGAGCACAATTACCATTATTAAGAATGTTTAATATTTGGAAAGGATTTAAATAATAGAAAGTAACTGAGGATTAGAAATCAAATTGAATCAGAAAAAGAAACTTTTAGTTTTAATGCACTCTAAGCAGACAAAAGAAATTATGAATCGTATTTCAGCAATTTTAAGATATTTTAAAGTAGCATTTTGTGACTGCTTTCTTGGCATTTTTATTCAAGAATTTATAAACCATATAGCGTTTATTACTATATTAGATTTTTTAAGTAAAAATTGCCGTTTTCTTTCTTGCACAATACTTTGCATTTGCATGTCACAACTAAAATAATTGTTATAGCTAAATGAATGTAAACGACGAAACTGCACTTAAGAATCGAAACTCGGCAAAGCCGCCTTTGGCAGGTGGAGCTACAGAATTACGATGCCCATTCTCTCTAGCCGATACAATTTTTAATCAAAATTACAATTCAATTACTGAATTAAAGTTCAGTAGTTGAATTGTAATTTTGATTAAATTAATTTTGATTAAAAACTGTATCGGCTAGAGAGAATGTGCATCGTAATAATATTATATGAAAGGTTTCCATCCTTGTTTAAAATTTTACTTAAAGCCGTCGGGTGTAAATTTTTTAAAATAAAACAATGATTACATGGGCAACACAGAAAAAGTCTTTGAAATGAAAATAACCAATTTACTAATTTCAAGGAGCTGAACACGAAAATGACAATAAAATTTGTCGATTGGCTCTTGTTTAGGAGAGACAGAAATGGTCTTGTATGTATAAACGACTCATTCCGCATTGAGTTTCTATTTCTATTTCTCCTCCATTTTTCTGATATCCTGGTGAAATCTTTCCCTTTTCTCATCACTAACAGCTCCTAAGATCTATCAGAAAGAAGTCGAGATTCAAGTGCAAGAAATGGATCTTCAAACACATTCAGCAGACAAGATTTTCATAGTTTTTGAGAAGTTCTTGAATGAGTTGATGGTAGTTTTCCTCTTTGTGATTCCCCAGAAAACTCTGGTTCACAGACGTAAAGGATTTCAATGCATCGCGCTCCTTTATGTTCAGTTTTTTTCGAAGAGAGTATTATTCAGTAGCTTCCTGATAACTTGGACTAACAAAGATCCCTTCTTTGAGTTTGGCATCAGTTACTTTTTGAAAATTTTCCTTCAAGTGCAGAAATCCTTTACCAGTTTTGTCCATAGCCTTTACAAGTTTTTTTATGACCCCAGTTTGATGTGTAGTGTGTCGAATGGTCAACTAGGGGCTTGTACCTCACATTGCTCTTTCCAGGAATAAAAATATCTCTCTTGTGTCAATCTTTTGTTTTGTAATGTTCCTTTCTAGCCCTACTGTCCCATAAGCACAGAAAACAGCAAACTTTTGTGAAGTCAAGCCTGAGCAAGAGAGATATGACTTTTAGGTCATCACATATTGTCCACTTAAACTGGTCATATTTTATAGCAGTAAGTATTTTTTCATGCTTTCATTAGTTTCCTTCATTCCCACAGAGTATGTCCCTGGAATGGAAGGTTTTTGGTTTCGTTTATGCAAAAAGATAGCTTTTAAGCTGAATTTTGACGAATCTATAAATGGACGCCATTCCTTAGTGTCGTGAGTTGTTCCAGTTTCTTCCATTAGCCCTGAAATATCTGTGCAGAAACACAAACCACCTTGCATCTCATAATAGGCAGATAAAGTCAAATCACTCTTTCTGAACAGAGAAACTCTGGTACCCTTGGCAAGAAGATTCCACTCTTGAAGTCTTGAACCTGAAACCTCAGCTATTTGTTTGGAAAGTCCTAGGTTTCGAACAAGATCAATTAGTGAATTAGATGAGACTCGTCTAACTTTTTAGGGGTGTATGTAGGATCAGGATCTCTATGCCTCAAAGTCTTCCTCTGATGAATGTGAATCCATCTCCTATTTGGTTGGAGTGTTGGTATAGAAGGATCTTCTGCACGAGGAACTGGCCTTATGGCTGCAGGCACATTTGTATATTGTGTTTTGATTTTGTTCTTTTTTGAACAGCTCGACACTTTAGTTAAACAAAACCGCTCAGAGGAAAAACAGTCCAACAAGCCTTTGTGCCGTTTAAAACCCAAAATTCACTCTTCAGTGTACAACACGTGATCCTCCTACAATGAAAAAAACAAGAATGGCGGTCTGAGGTTAGGATACTATTACATGTTTTCTCCCACTTGGCAATCAGTGTTGCAAGCCACAAAATGTAAAATATCTAATATCCTTCCAATTGCCTGGAGGTGTTGATATAGGAAGATCTTAATAGGAGTAAAAATGACCCAATAACATAAAAACGTGACGCGCTAGTCATTTTTAAGGCCATATCTGAAATCAGCAACTGAAAAATAGTTAAAGGCAGCTACAATTGTTCATGTTATAAAAACCTTGTATACCAGTGTAATCGGGGGGAGGGGGGGTGTTAAGGTGTGAGTTACAAAGAGGAGACAGTGAGCTGCGGAAATAGCCAAGGGAGAAAGAGAGAGGCTTGGAAACGGATAAATCGCGTTCATTTAGCGTTGTCAAAGTGACGTAGCTCTTTCTCAAAAACGCTGAAGGAGAAGGATTTGGTTCTTGTGAACCAGCTATGTTGGCAGGAATTCTGATATCCTCTCACTCAGTTTTGAGGTCTGTAACGCGATTTCTGTACGGCAAAGTAGATTTCCACCTAATTAAGTGACAAGATGAATGTGTGCAAGACTTATGTTAAACTGATTGAAGAAAGTCTCAGAAGCATATCGAATTAAACCAGCTCATCCAACAAAGTGAAGAGCACAGCAAAAGCCCACAGAATCAAGCACATTTCATATTTTATATCAATATTTGTAGTAATGTACAAAGTGTAAGGAAATGGTGTGTCGTCCTCCATTTTGTGCATTGGACTTTTATTTCTTTCATCCAAAAAGCAGTAATTAACAACCATTTCAGACAGAGAAGAACATCACATTTGGCTCAGAGCAAATCTGTAGTTTCACCCAGAATCACGGATGAACATTAATTAATTGAAATAATTAATTAAAAAGGAAAATTAAAAAGAATTTGGGGACCACCAATCGAGTGAGGTCGTCACAGCCACTGTCAATTCATCTGTAAGCAGTTACATCGTTCTTAAAAAAAAGCAACAGAAACTTCCTCTGTTTGAATTTGCTCACACGAACAAAAGTTATTTTGCATTTTCTCTTCTCAGAAATCGACATATGACTAGACATTTCGCAATACCGTTAGAAAAATTACATCAATTTTTATAAGAGATTATTTCTTTCTGGAAATAAGTATAAAATATACGGCTGCTGAAGATCACTCCTTCATACCCAATAATGTAGTCGTAATCAGACCCTATTCTAGAAAAAAGTAAAAGGGGTTTCTTGGGGGCAAGTGATGCAATCAAGCCGGAAAAGAATAAAAGGGGGAGGGAGGGCGGACAAGAGAGTGTATTTTCATTGATATAAGATTTTCCACGCCGTTTTAGAGGTCTTTGAAATATTTCTTCAATAAAAATGCATTAAATATGCAAAAGCTTAATAATTTTTGCCCCCATTGCCCTTACTAGCATTCTCAAAGAGGCGGTGGGAGCATGGCTTTCTTACTCCCCCCTCTGTCTAGATCCGACCCTATTCCTAACAAATGCGTTACCAAGATTGCCAATGAGATCTTGAGAGCTTAAATAGCACAAAGGCGGCGAATATCTAAATCATTTCTACTCGTTATCATACTCAAAATCGGCCAGAATCTGTTCAAAATATTAAACGGGGAACTAAGCTTTTGAATAGAATTCTAAATGGAACAGAAAGGAAATTATTCTCTCAAGTTAATGTCAAAATGTTTCTCTTTTTTTAATTTTAGTTTTTCTAAAGTTTTTCTCAATCACACAAGTATTTAAATTTTTCCAGGAAGTAGGGTGAAATATCCCTTTCGACTCTTGTGGCCTTGCTAATAACTGAAATGAGTGTAAAACATGACAGAAAATTGCTCAAAATGGATATAATTTTAAAGAAAAATTAACCACGCTTCGATCTAAATTCATACAATACAGTTCGGTTGAGAAATAACTGGAATCGAATAACTTCGAGACAGAATAGTGTTCACTGGTACATAATTGGATTTTTTGACAGTGCTTGAAAAACACGAGTAGTTAGTGCTCTTTAAGCTACTGATCAAATGGGACCAGGATTCGAGTCCCACGTAAGAAATGAATGTTCTTGTTGTCTTTTTGTTCAGGTCTCGCCTTCTCACAGATCTTCTCTATGACGCATTAAGCTGTCAGACTTTTGTAGTAAGAGCTTAAGGTAATTTAAAATTCAATTTCAAATATACACTGCTCGACATAGAAAATGCTACACTTTGAAAGAAGGCACGGAATGAGACGGAACGTACCACACGTATAAACAAATAGGTGGGAAATAAGTGATTTAATATCTGAAAGAATACATGAATGCGATGGACGAGTATAATGTGGCCTGAGTCAGTAGGTCGTATGACCACCGTGCTGGACCATACATTGGGCAACACAGCGTGTCGTTGAGTGGAAAAGTTCCCACATATGTGCTGAGGTATTCCGTCATTGACCTGTGTCCATAATTCATCGACATTGTGAGGGAATCATGCAGAGACGTGAAGTTGTTTGTCAATCCCACACGTTCTCTTTTAGGGAGAAGTCTGGGGATCGCACTGGCGAAAGCAGCACCTAAACATCTTTTTTGTGAAAATATCCCTTCTCCTTCATCGTTATTTAAGCCCCAAAATCCACTCTTCAACGTACAGCACGTGCTTCTCCTACAATGAAAAAAACAAGAATGGCGGTCTCGATGTCTATGTCTGTAGGCTCTGTCTGTCACCAAGCTTCTTCTCCCTTTCGTGTCGAGGAATTCCCATCTACTTCAACAGGCATATACCACAACATGCCCCCAAGTTTGAAGGAATCAACCAATATAATTTCTTCACCAAGCTATGCTGATAAAATTAAAGAAAAAAAATCAACCGATCACCAACTACAACCTACAACCACTATCTCCCACCACAGTAAAATCAGAGACTAAAAATGCCTCTGTTTCAAGAAAAGTCATAATTGACTTAATTCTTCATTTACTAAAATATCTCACCTCGGATGCCAATGAACTAAAGTTACTAACCGATGTTCTCTCCTCGACTGGACAATGCGCAAACTGAACTAAAGATCCTTCAATGGAATGTTAGAGGTTTCAAAGCTCGCCTAGTGGAACTCCTACTGTATAACAAATAGAAGAACTTTTCGATTCTTACCGTGCAAGAACTTAAATCTAAGACTGTTGTTAACTTTCCTAACTTGTACCTTATTTATCCCAAAATTTTCATAATGATTGCAAAGTAGCTATCTATATTAATAAGCGCATTAAGCACAAATTACATCCTATTACTAATATAAGCAAACAATATGACTTTTTATAGCAATTGATATCTTTTTTAATGGTCAAATAATTACTGTTATTTCTTTTTATAACCCTGGTCATAATATCCCAGAATCTAAATACCAAAACATTTTTAACAAATTTCTCAACCCTATTATCTGGATAGAAGACTTCAACGCACACCACAAAAACTGGTATTCCTACAAAAATAATTCTACACAGAATTAACTTAAATAATTTTATCCAAAATAATAACTTAGTCATACTAAACAAAAATACTCCAACACAATTTCTCCCAAATTCAAAACAATCAGTCATAGACCTATCTTTAATCACCCCATCCTTGGAAAAAATTTTCACATGGTCCATTTCTCCAGACCTAAAAGGCAGTGATCACTTCCCAATAAAAACAACCTCCAAATTCAAATCCAACTTTAAAAAAACTATTAACTTAAATAACTGGAAATTATTTAATGACACACTCAATCAAACCTCCCCCCCCCCCCTCAATCCTCCATTGATTACAAACTTTTACTCTCCACAATAAATGACAACACAAAAAAAGCTTCCAAACAATCATTTCAAAATTTCCAAAAATACATAGAAACTTCTGGTACATGAACAAAATCACAACTATAAGAAAACAAAAGCTGAAAGAAAAGCCTATAAATCAACAAACTTCCAAGATATTGCCAAATACCAAAGAATCAATGCCCTGGTTCGCAAAAAACTAAAAGAACTCTATAGAGAAAACAGGTATGTTTTAACATCTCAACTTTCCCCTTCCTCTACCACCTCAAACCTTTGGAGAACATTCAAATCTGTCTCTTCACATAAAAGTCCAACATTCCGATGGGCAGAAATTATGTTTCAACACTCCTTCTCTGGTAAAGAGCTTGCAAACTATTTCGCCACAAATCTAACATTTTCCAAAAAACCTGACCATCTTCCATCTGATAAAGACACTTTAACATCACCAAACTACACTCAATCTAAACCCCCTATACCTGTCTTGGAAATGGACTTCACATACAATGAACTTGATTTTGCCATAAAAAAAACTCAAAAACAACACAGCTTCTGGTCCTGACAAAATCTCTAATAAATATATAAAATCACTCCCAAAAAATTGGCTACTTTCACTCCTACAAATATTTAATAATATCTGGGAAACTGGTTTAATTCCAACAGACTGGCTTCACTCTTATATTTTTTTTTATATTAAAACCAGGTAAAACAGCAAATAATTGTTCAAATTACAGACCAATCTCACTAACTTCAAATATGTATAAACTATTTGAAAGACTTGTTCTTCGAAGACTCACGTGGTATATAGATCAACAAAATATTCTTACAACCTCCTTCTATGGTTTTAGAAAAAATCACTCAGCCAAGGATCCAGTTTTTGCCCTTTTAAATGACATTTATATCAACAAATCAATACACATATCAGCCATTGTAATTTTCCTTGACCTAAAATCAGCATTTGACTCCACATGGCTCAAGGGCCTCCTCTATAAACTTCAAGAAATTGGTACAAATGGAAAACTTTTTAGCTTCCTCTCAAACACCCTTCTAAGACATTCCGAACAAAATTCCACAAATATTATTCTGACCCCTATAAAATCCTAAATAATGGACCTATAATAATATAATCCCTAATAATGGACTTCAATACGGCTCTATTCTTTCCCCCATACTCTTCAACCTATACATTTATGACCTTCGTACAATACTTGACCCTGGAATTTCTTTTGCTTCATATGCAGATGATATTATAATCTGGTCTTCAGGGACGCAAACAAATCTGCTCTCAACTACAATCAAATTTAATCAAAATTAAAGACTACCTTAATAACTGGCATCTACAAATCAATTTAAGAAAACTTTTTTAATCCCTTTCCTAACATAAAGGAAAAAAGACTTTTCAAACATTAAAATAAATATCAATAATAAAAATATTCCCATTAAAAAAACATGCTATTATCTAGGGATCACAATAGACCATAACCTATCATGGACCCCTTTTATCCAAAATGCAAAACTCAAAGCTTCAAAATTATTGAACTTCACCAAATGCCTAACTGGAACAAATTGGGGTACCTCCCAACATAACTTACTACAGTTCTACCTAAACTTAATAAGACTCAAAATTGAATATGGCTCTGAATTCCTATGTGGTATATCTGACAACAAATTCAAACACTTAAACACAATTCAAAACAAATTTATTAAACTCGTTCTTGGACTTTACAAACACTCACCCTCTTTAGCACTTCTGGCTGAAACCTCTATTCCAACATTCTAAATCAGGACTCAATCATTACTATTAAAATTAATAATGCGATTAAACTTAAAACATAATAATCACCCAATTCTATCCTCCCTCTTAAATAACAAATTAAAAGTCCCATATAAACAATGTCTTCAATACTTACCTATTTTCAATACCATCTGTACAGTTCACAACAAAGGAGATGTCTTTGTTAATGAACCCTACTGGTCATTCAGTCAACCAGTCATACATGATACCATCCCTAATTTAATATCAAACTCTTCCATCTCACCTTCATGCCAAAAATACCTAACTGACTCTTATTGTCATACCCATTATAAAAATTACTTTCCAATCTATACTGATGGCTCCTATGACCCAACCACCAAATCATCATCTGCTGCCTTTTATTCCCCAGAAAAAAAAATCTTTTCAAACTTCAGATTTGATTCTCACACTCGTATCCTCCATTCTGAACTCTCTGCTATTATATTCGCCATCAAATGGATAAATGACAACCTCACACACACAAATGTCATTCTCTACTCTGACTCTAAATCAGCCCTCCAAACTCTAAAACAAGACTATTACACCTGCTACCCTGTCTTACTTACCGATTTTTACTACCTATTAACACAAAACACTATAAAAAAACTCAATAACACTACAATGGATTCCAAGCCACTGTGGAATAGATGGCAACTATTGGGCTGATTACTATACAAAATAGGGCCTCTCCCTCTCTACCATTACCCCAACACATCACTTCTTTGTAAACTTCAAAAAAACAAAAAAAACTTTGAAATTAAATCGCTAAAAATTTTTTCCTAGTAAATGGTCCCATCTTCAGTCCCCATAGATGCTTCTTACAACCAGAAATCACCACATTAACTAATGTAAAACTGCCCAGAAAACTGACCTCAACTTTCTATCGCCTAAGAATTGGTTTTGTTGGCCTAAATTTTTATCTAAACATAATAAAAAAAAGCAACTACAAACAAATGCTCAACTTGCAAAGTTCCTGAAACTATTCAACATGTCATCTTAAACTGCTCAAAATTCACACATGAAAGAGGTATACTATTTAATAAATTAAAAACTCTCACTTACTGATTTTACTTTGCCAAACCTACTGGCCATTCCAACCTCTCAAACTCAAATAAAACGCCTACAAGAACTCTTTCTTTTCCTTTCTGAAACTAACTAGTTAGATAGACTTTAGTTTGTTGTATTTTGTTACTTTTTGTTGTTTTTTTTTCTCACCTTATCAATTGTATATTTTTCTCTCAAATTCATATAGTTCAAAATTTTGTGTGGGTAGGAGGTGCTTGTTCACCAATGTCCCAGTAGCATGTAAGGTCTAAATAAATAAATAAAAGTCTGCTGACAGTGTGGTGGGCATTATCATGTTGAAACTAGGCATCAGGGACACCACAGAGATATGGCAGCAGAACGGGCTGCAGCACCTCATTGATGTATCATTGTGCTGTCATTATACCCACTATGCAAGAGAGCGGTGAACAGCTGTTGAAACTGATAACCATGATAACAGGGTGAGGAGCCATATGACGTTCACGGATGGCAGCAAGATCAGCCCAATAACTATGTCATCTATAGATTCTCAATCGGCGATCATTAGCACTGAAACAGAAGTGAGACTCCTCGCTGAATACGACATGGTTCCATTTGTCCCATCATACATGTCTGGTATCGCACCATAACAATCTTGCACGATGATGTGCTGCGGTGAGTGCCAGTCGTCAAAATGGCTGGCGAGAGCGCAATCCTGCCTCTGCCAATATGCGATTCACAGTCCGTAGGAGTAACATAGGGATGTCAGTAACGACCTGTACACCACACAAAATGCTGCCCAATGTGGATTGTTGGGCTGCTACGGGAATGCATGTAGAAGAACGTCCGGACGACCTTCTACAGCAACTCCTGCTACAGCAACACACATTACCTTCCTGTAACTGTCGCCAATTTCGGCTGACAGTTGTTGCATCCCGATGCGTTTCCGCCATGATGTGACACAGGGACCAACCAGCCGTACATAACCCCTTATGATGAAGCCTTTGGTGAAAGTATTCGTGTGATGATAAAATTCCCGATGAAATAGCCCAGGAATTCTCACTCCTTACACGTGCTTTCGCCACCAAGATTACTCAGATGCAAAGGCCCACAGGCCCAGGTGAGGACTAACAAACTTATCTATGTCGAGCAGTTTTGCCCTGTTATCTCTCTCTCACCTATCACATGATTGATTCGCAACTGAAATCATTTCCATAACCCGACTGTCGGCACATAATCATCTATTTGCATGGCGCTCTGACAAATACTTCCTGGTGTGGCATTTTCTACATTGAACAGTGCATTAACTTCACATGAAATGCTTCGAAAAATATCTCTTTGTAAACAACTTTCTGAATAGATTTCCTATTGAAAATATGTCTAACAGTTGAGTTAAGCAGTGCAATCAAACAAATGTACTCTAAAATTCCGACATTATTTGGTTCTTTAGGTTCTGGAGGGCTGGGGGTGGCTCAGTCGGTAGCGCGCCAGGCTTGTAATCAGTAGTTCTCAGGTTCGAGTCCCAGCTGGGTCAGCGTTGAGATTTATCTCCGCAATACTCCCCGCCCTGCCCACGGTCAGAAGGGGACACCGATGGACTAGGAAAGACCGTCGTCCGTCGGATGGGATGCTAAGCCGTGGCCCAGTGTGCGGGAAATCCTGTGTACGTTAAGAACACGCTGGATTGCCTTGATGTGAGGCTACCATCTGTCTCCCAACAGCTGTTCCAGTGGGTCCTCTCCCTCAACCTTCTCTGAACCTTCGGGGTCCATATGATCTGGCCATTTAGCCCATGGTGTGCAAAAAAGTGCCGCTCAGAGGTAAAACAACCCAACCTTAGGGTTCTGGAAAAACTCTTCCAAAGAAAAGAATTATAAATATTTATAAGATTCTGTCAATTGTAGTTTGCTACGTGTCAATTCTCATATCAAGTCTTATTACCTCTGATGATTATGCAATGCTCGCTTCCAAAGAGAAGAATTTTTCACTGTTTCCAAGCTTAGCTTCCCCTCACAGTGGAAATTAAACCTAATGGACGATTTCGAAAATCAAATAGTAATATTACCCTCTATCTACCTATATAAAACAACAGAACCTCTTGATCATCACAATCTACAAACCTAGATTTTTCAATTTTATTTTTTCTTTTAAATATTATGCAATATAATATTATTTCCTCAGTAAATAATACATTTGACTACATTTCTTGAGCACAATTGGCAAAAATATTCAAATGGAAATTTATCAAATTACAAGAGTTTAAAAATTCTCCTGTAGATTTTTTTAAACTTATAATCTTCTGATCAGTCATCCTCGTAAGTAATAATATAAGCATATTTAGTACTTGTTTCTAAAGAAAAATTAAAAAATTTGAACAATAATCGAAAAGAATTTATCATATAAAAATATAACTAAATATTTTCAATATTCTCTATACATTTTTAAAGATTTGAATCAATTTCATTCTTTCAATTCAATCTTTTTCATTTTTATGTTGTTTGGCAAAAAAAATCCATTTAAAGTTTTAACATTTTTCTAATTTAGAGACCTCTAACGGAGAAAAAAAAAAAAACCTCTGGAAGGTTCTGAAAATGTAAATAATAATACCTATATAACATGAAATAATTTTTCATTAATGTAATAAAATAAAAACTTTTATTACACAGACAAAAAAACAAAGGATAATTAATAGCTTTTTTTAAAAAAAGAAATGGAGCCAAAAATCATATAACTAAAATCCCGAGTTCATAATTTGAATTTGGCTTGATAAAAAGTATAATTATACTGAATAGAAAATTATTTTGTTCTTTTTTTTAAATATCATAGATTAATATTTCAGTGTATTATCGAATTCAATTCATTTCACTCTACTACAAAGCTCAAGTTTCACTTTGGTTGCTTAAAACGATACCGGGGCTAAGCCTTGGTGACCCCTGTTCAAACCCAAATTTTTGAGCTGTCATCAAATGCATGAACCAATGTACAGTCGCTCAAAAAAGTATCCGAACACTATGGTTGATTAAAGAATTCAGAAAAAATATATGGCAACGATTTTTCTAGAAATCAGTGATCTGGCAAACTTCGTGTCACGTGACACGAAGGTTGCCAGATCACTGATTTCTAAAACAACCGTGGCCAGATATTTTTTCTGAATTCTATAATCAATTGTAGTGTTCGGATACTTTTTTGAGCGACTGTACGATTGACTCAGTTTTTAAGAACCGAAAATATTGTGGTCCTGGGAGGGAAGCGAGACTAAGCGAATTCTGTTTTTTAAGCCGAGCGCCGACGTCATTGCAAATGAGCGAATCGGAGGAACTATGTGCTCGTTCTTTGACCACGTGAAAACAGTTTGCAATTTGTGTTTGACATTTCGATCGTTTGTGTGCATTTTCCCAGAGTTCTTGTTTTGGAAAACACACACTGGAAAAGTCATTAAATATTCTGTCCTTTTAATGATGTTTTGATTTCTCCAAATGAAAATATTTTTTCCTTTTACATCTTCGAAAACTGGTAACAAAACAACAACAGATTTCGATGATTTCGTGATGAATGCTTTTTTCAACGGAAGTTAAAGAAGGAAAAAGGTAAACAGGCAATTTTTTAGTAATGATGTTTGATAGTCAGCTTAACTATAAACAATCAATCATTTAGAAAACGATTAAAATAATAATAATAACTTTATTTCCATATTCACTTACGGAAACATTAAAACACAAATGCTTTTTTCAACGGAAGTTAAAGAAGGAAAAAGGTAAACAGACAATTTTTTAGTAATGATATTTGATAGTCAGCTTAACTATAAACAATCAATCGTTTAGAAAACGATTAAAATAATAATAATAACTTTATTTCCATATTCACTTACGGAAACATTAAAACACAAAATGTACCATCAAATTTTAATGGAAACTGCGAAAGAAATACATAAAATAAACGAATAAAAAAATTAAAAAAAACTGACAGAAATATACAAATGACAAGTATCTCTGTGTAATCTAGGAGTTATAAAATAATTCTTAAAGATTACAAAAACAAAATCCTGCTGTGAACGAAAATCTCGAGCAATGGGAAAAAAACTAAGAAATTACATTAAAACGATCTTCAATATCATCAATATTTACCAATGCATAAGCCATAATGCTTAACAACTTAGCCATATGCTTAAAAATTTAAGTGCGCTAGAAGAGTAACTCGCCTGTGATAGAAGTCTTCTTTTACGATAATTCCGATCAAGAAGTGAAAACATATTATGCGACACGTTTTTGCATTATTCTGACATTTATTGATCCATTTTTAAATGGATTTTTCTCATTGAATGCTCAAGAGACAAATGAGTCTTTTCAGTAACAGAATCATATAAACGTCAAGAATCATGATACAGCTAACATATACAGCACGAGAAGAAAGCAGTTAATTATTAAAGCTAACGAAAATCTCTTTACTATTAGGAATTGGTTGGTAGAAAATATATTTTTTGCCAATACTAATTTAAAATTTGCTTTTATCTCGTTTTATGAAAAAAATTATTATCTGTCTATCCTTTTATAGAAATCGCACTTTTTCTTTTTTTGAAACAAAATTTCTTTTTCTGTTGATAGGTATTGATGAAGTATTAGGATTCTCACTTTTCGGATCTCTCAAAAGCCATAACTGCGCCCTCTAATTGGTAGAGAAAAATTGAAAATTGCAAACATTTTAACGAAATATGGGTTAGAAATTTGAAAATTTACTTGTGGAATGTGAAGACAATGAAGTTTCAATTAGTAACAATGAGTTGAGCTCTTAATCCCGGAGGTTGAAAAAACACAACTTTTTTTTTTCCTTTAAAAATAATTGTTTGTTTTTAGAAATAGAAATCCTTTTTGTGTTGGTTAGGTATTGATGAAATATTACGATTTACATTTTTCGTATCTCTCAAAAGTTTAAATTAAGCCCTCTAACGGTATAAAAATTTGAAAATTGCAAACTTTTGAAAAGCAAACGAATATTGAAAGGGATTATTATGTTAGAAATTTGAAATTTTGAAGGTAGAATGTGAATATCAAGGGGCTTGCATTTACAATACTAAGTTACACCCTTATATTCAGGAAGTGGGAAATGCAACCGTTTTGTTTAAAACATATTTCGAAAATTCTTTTTCAGTTAGATTAAGTACTAATGAAATATTATAATTTCCATTTTTCAAATCCTTAGGTGGTTTTGTTTTACTGTAGATGAATCTTTAAAGATTTTACGGAAGGTTAGATGTCCCCTCATTAAAGATGCTTTTTCTATTTCATTGTAGTACTACTGCACCCTTCAGGAACATTCTCTCAAAAGAGGATGAATATCAGTTTACTCTTCACACTTCTACATTGCAGCCACATCGTTACAAATCGCTCAACTGATGCCAATGTTGAACGCTGAACTTTCTTTTTTTCATCATACAATTAAGGGAGACAATTTGCACACGCAAATTTTCGTACCGTAACACTTGATATCGCGTCACCCTTCCTCATCCACATATTTCGGGTACGCAGAACTTCACTGCAGAAACCAGTGCGAAAGTTTTACACAAGACGGCCATGCTATGCGCTCATACATTGACCAGGTTGTAACTCCGTTACGAATCATTTACGGCACTATATTTATTCCACCTTTAGGATTCAATTTCATCCTCTTATATCTCTCTCCGATTTACGATACACTCTTCAAGGTCACCCTGTACATACAGTACTGTGCGAATTAGTTGGGACAAGCGAAGGAACGCTAAGTGCAGAGTCTAAACTGCTGCAAGTGTAAACTTGTTCGTAACTTCTGCTGCAAGTATAAACTTGCGCGTGCAGCTTCCGGGCCACAGACGCTTCACACCATTGAAGGAATGATGGACAGCAAAAAGTACATAGGCGTTCTGGAGGCGAAAATGGTCCCAACACTGCAGAATCTGTTTCCTAACGGCGATGGGGTATTTCAACAGGATCTGTCTCCATGCCACAATTCTAAGCTTGCTAAGAGCTTCTTTACCCAGCAACATTTGAAGGTACTCAAGTAGCCAGGAAATTCACCCGATCTAAACCCCATTGAAAATTTGTGGGCCATTATTAAAGCGCGCATATCTAAGATGGATTGCACGACGAAAACCAAAATGATAGAAAGTGTCACGAAAGTGTAATACCACGACCCTGAAGTGAAGGAGATGTGTGGAAAGCTAGTGGCATCAATGGTTGAGAGGGTAAAAGAAGAAATTAAAACTAAAGGGGGTCACATTCACTATTAACTACATCATGAAACAAATAAATATTTTAGTTGTGTCTTTGTTATTGCATTTTCCTATTGTAGCAACTAAATTGCACAGTACTGTAAGTAAATGGAGTATCGTTAAGTGAATGCTACCCAAGAAAGTAGCGCCTACTTTTCGATGAAATGACGGGAGAAACTTTTAGGCTTAGCAATTTGTTTCGCATCACGTGACTTTCTCACCTTGATTTATCCCTTTAAATGTGAGTTTCAGTTTATGACATCACGATCCATCTATTTCTATTGTTTTCTACGGTTTCCGTCTGCATCTTAAGAGTACTCGAGTGGAGCTTGCTTTCCAAACCTATCTTCAGCCTCTACTGTCCTTGTCTTCTTGCTACTGAGCTCGTTGTGCTACGCAAAAAGTAAACGTTCAAGGAAACAGCAAAGCAACAACTAATATATCTATCTTTGCCAAGACGCACGCTAGCCACTAGCGTCGCTTCGCTGATTCGAACCCACACTTATTAAAACGTAGCATTTTTGTTTTCGCTTTTCATTTGCGATAAAACATATATTGCAACATGCATTTTGGGAAAATTTCAAGAACATTTTTTATCATCAATTTCTGTAATAATTTTTCGAAGTAACCTGGAAAGAAAATAAAGGCCTACTGATTCACCGATGTGGAAAATGAAAAGCTTATTAGGTTGTGTGTTGTATTGGTCTTGTCCCCACAATGGGATAAATGCACAGTTTACCACGGCTTGAATGGGTAAGTGTTTGGTAGGGGACAGGCAGTGATTTAGAAAAAATCGTGGTGGGAGGAGGGGAAGAAACACGATCGAGTGGAAAAAATGTAACGAGGTTAGCAAGAGACATGATTTTTAATGTACTCTAAGATTTCTTGTTACGTTTGCCTCCTGACGGGCTCTGAGGGGGGAGGGAACCTGACTGATCTGGAGAGAGGGCCAAGGTGGCATGATCCGGTCCTGGCCCAAGGGGGTTCAGGACCTGATCTCGGGGAAGGGCCCAAGGGGGGTAATTAATTTAAATTAACGGAAAAGGCAGAGTGGGGACTAGAATTTTGGGAATACAGATTACGAGCCAGGCGTGCTACGGAATGATGAACCTCCATCCCATAAAGCATATTGAATGAATAAAATTCAAGTGAATAGCAAAGTGTTAATCATGTCATCCTGCGTTTCATCTACCAAAAGGAATTACTAAAAAAAGAATATGGAAAAAAATCTAGATTTTAAATGAAATTCGGAAACGATGAGTCAGATTCGAACGATATTCCTTCGAAAATGAAAAAAAAAAACCGAATCCCGCTGGAAAAACCACATTGGGCAGACCAGAACAAAATAGCTCCGAGTTAATCAACTACAAACCCCTGTGGCCGCCGATACGGAGTTTAATGATGATGTCACGGAAGAGCTATCTGTAACTGAAAGCTCGATCACTGCATGCTCTCCCCTCCCCTCTTTTACCCCACAGCATCGGAGTTCCCGTCTTACCCAACCAGATTAATTAGATATTTATTGAAGATCGAGAGTCGATATAAGCTCCCTCTGCGTATGACTCACCCCGGTATCATTGCCATGCAGCGAAACAGAGAGCGCACGCCGTCAGGGTGCAAGGGGCCCTTTCCCTCTTTCTGGAGGGCGCTCGTGACGCGTTTCAGTGGCACCGTTGCCACCGCAGGCAGCGGAACAATGATAAAACTGCGGCTGACGATCACGCAGCTGCAGACGGTAGTGGAGAAACAGAGCTGATGGCATCACTCCGCATTATCTGCCGATGTCTGTACAAATTGGATGCGTCAGCAGTCCGACTTCCTCTTAAGCCGGCGAGAGAGACTTGGTTAGTTTAATCTAGCTGAAATCTCTCATCCACCGAGGTGCGGATAGTGCACGAAGCAGAGGGTTACTCCTTTTGTCCAATGGGATTAGCAAAATAGCGCATTCGCTCGAGAGAGGAGATGCGACGAAATCTATTATCAGCTGTGAACTGGCACTGGCAGCTATTTTATCGCGACATTAACTTCGTGGAAAGAATCTTTTGTTTTTTCCTTTCCTCTTTTGCTCTTTCCTTACTGCTTCTGCTCCGTTTTTCGGAAACCTTTTAGCAGAATCCAATTTGCCCCTCCGAAAGTTTATTATTCTTAAATCATTCTCATAACTCGCTGGCGTTTTTAAACAAAAGTAAAAGAATATTCCGAGTTGAATTCTACGAGAATTCATGCAACCAGTAGACTACTTGTGGTAAAAAGGAAAGGTTTGTATAGTACATCCATAAAAGTATTTGAAAGGCCTTTGAAAAGTCTGGGGCGAGGTTGCTCAGTGGGTAGCGCGATAGGCTCGCAATATGCAGTTTCCAGGTTCGAATCCCAGCTGGACCAGCGTTGAGATTTATCTCGGCATAAATTTTCTCCCTGCCCTCGGTCAGTAGGGGACACCGATGGGCTTGGAAAGGACGCCGTCCTTCGGATGGGACGTTAAGCCTGGTTTCCGTGTGCGGGAGAGCCATACCCTGTGCACGTTAAAGAACGCGCTATTTGGACTTGACGGGAAGCTACCATCTGTCTCCTAACTGCTGTCCAGTGGGTCCCCTCCCCAACTTTCTCTGAGCCCTCGGAATCCTTGTGACCTGACCACTTAGCCCATTGTGGGCAAAAAAGTGCCGCTCAGAAGTGAAGTCCAAGAAAATTCAAAATATTAGATATTATTATGATGCTATTATTATGAAATTATATTTATTATATTATATTATTATGAAACACATTCATGACAGTCAGCCGCATTTGACTATTTTATTTGATATCTGTTAGAAGGGTAATTAAATACCATTTGATTTTTAATTTCAGCTGTTCAAATTGAATTTCATGCATATGAGTGGTTAGGGCCGAGCAAAGAGACTCGGGTTAGAGTGCCAGAAAAGCGGTGAATGTTTGTGATGTCTTTCTGCTGAGGTTTCGCCTTCCACATAAGTTGTTCTTTACTGCGAATTACACAGAAAGGCCCTTTGCCGAACATTATTGGCAAGTGAGCTATCTTTGATTTATTTTTTTGATTAAATTCGATCAATTATTATTCTTAACCAATTGTTGTGAACGAATGGGGTTTTATTTTAACAGTCTTCAGACCCTGTGATATCGTTCTGATTTCAATTGTGTAACTACATCTTCATATTCATGAGCAGGATGTTTTCGAGATTGAGCATCACTTCAGGGAAAAATTGGATCAGAGTCTGCATCCCGACTGAGACACGAATGCTCTTGTTAACCTCCTATTGAATTTTCACACTTTCACAGATGTCAATCATCAATCAATGCAATCAACTGAATTGTGAAAATTTCTTGCGAGACTTCAGCAGTAAGTGGTTGCCTTAAGACTATGGTCGGATCTAAGGAGGGGGAGGGAACCTTGCCCCTCCTTTCGGAATGATACTACGGGTAATAGAGGCAACAAAGTATTAAACTTCATCCTTAATAAATACACAGATTACCTGTAGAAATAGACTTCAACAATTATTAAAAACATCTGAAAAAAATTATTGCTGACGCGGCGGGAATCGTACCCGCAACTCTTTAGATACAAGTCAGAGCGCTTTGCCAGTTAAACCATGCATCATGGATGGATTTTTTATAATAAATGCGTGAGCGTGATTAACCTCCTCATTAACATCTAAATCATTAGCAACAATTGGAAAAGTTGCTTCTTCTGAGGTATAGATTGCAAAGGGTCCGACACATCTCAGTGAAAGATTTATAAGGTCCTATTCTGGAATATGATTAGCATCTGATGCGTGGATTAACTGGTAGAACGCTCTGGCATATATCTAGATAATTATGGGTTCGATTCCCGCCGCGTCAGCGATAATTTTGTTTTTCCGATGTTTTAATAAGAATTAAACTTATTTATGTTTCATGCATAATTCAAGATTTTTTTAAAGACCTGTAAAATGGACGGGGGAACCTGGAAATTCCAGTCTCTTGCCTGCATTGGAAATCTGGAAATTCCAGTCTCTTGCCTGCATTGGAAATCTGGAAATTCCAGTCTCTTGCCCGTTCTCTACCCCTTTTTACATTTTTTCCACTTGATTGTGTTTCTTGTCCCCTGATTTTTTCCTAGATCTTTTTTTTCCTACTCTTTCAATTACTGCGATAAAATTTGTACACATGAATCTTAAATTTTCATATCTTAAATTAAATAGTACTAATACTGAAAATTCTTGCTGGGTTTGGTTCTTCACAGGTTTTGTCATATATCTATTAATTGTGAATGAACATTACTTTTCTGGCCAAATTACGACTTACTTTCATTTTGCGATAGACATCCTCATGTTTCTACTTACCTTAATGCCGGTATTGAAATCTTCCTTCTTTTTTTTCTTTCCAATTCCAGCATCCTAGTGGTGGCCCACACCTGAGGCACTTGCGGTCAGAATCTGACAGGAGCCTGTCAGAAGTCTGGGGGAGTTGGGGTCAGGCTTGACAGGAGCCTGTCAGAAGTCTGGGGCACTTGAGGTCAGGTCTGACAAGCACCTGTCTGAAGAGTTTCGCAGCAGAAAGAAGAAAAGTAATTCCGGCGATACTTGTACTCGGTAGACAGAACAAACAACTACGCCACCATCTTGGTTTTCGATTTGAATCCTGGCTGCTACGATGTGACCGTGAATCAATGCGATGCCACCAGGTGGTGATAATCTCACTTTACCCAAAAATCGTTCACTCTGTTACGTGAGAGAAACATTGTTTTTCTTTTACTTTTCATTATTATTCACGAACGAAACCTTACTTTTATTGAAATCTCGCAAAGAATTTATTGATCAGTCTTCCAAGTTTGCTGATATTGAAAGAAATATCTAATCATACAAAGAAATTCCAATAACTAAATGCTTAGTACTCTCAGCTGAATGTTCAGTTGAGCAAAAAAGATACGTGCAACTGGCTGTCTATGAGAAATTCATTTATTTTGAATTCGATAAGCCTTGTATTGTATGATACTAAAACATATTTTCTCACACAATTAAAATTTTATTCATGACGTACTATTTATTATATTTAAGCACAACTCGCTCTGACTTCTCAATATTCGAAGCTGAACAAACCCAAAATATTCACTAAAGGGGTCAACAGATAAAAGCAAAGAATCTATTTATCTTTTTTCAGGTGTTTCTTTTCAGGACCAATTTTCTTTATCCTCTTTTTCGCCTACAACAAAATTGTTGATTTTAAGAAATGTCCTTAACAAATATCGAAAGTCATTAAAAACGAAAGAGCAAAGAAATAAAAATAAAAATGCGCTTCGATTTTTCGTTACTAGAAAAAAATTCATTTTTTGCTTTCTCTATTTATGTGAATGACTAAACTGTTCAACAATAACTTTCGCAACGACTAGCAAGCAAATATTGACAAAGGGCGTTCACGCATCAATACGTCAACAACACGAACGTGAGGAAGTTCTAACAATATAAATGCATTCTTGAGGTCATAAATAATTCCGAGAGCTGAAGAACGAAGAATGAAAAACGCGAATTGCCCTAATTACTTTCTGATGTTTGTTACTGGTGCTGATGCTCGAGCTTCTGTTAATTGCCTTTCAAGAACTGATTCATTAATATTTAATTACGAACTGTAAATGAGTCCCCTCTGCATTTAACGAATACGGCAAACTCTTTGAGAGAATATGCACACACGCACGCCTTTTGATAGCGTCATTTTTACCCTGTGCGAAATTTATTTCAGCAGCCCATGGAGTTTAAATTAATATCTGTAAGCACCGCAGAAGAGCACGAAAAGCATTTTATTTATGATGCAAAACTGCGAAGATTAAAAATAAGCGTTTTAAATTTCCGATGTTGATAAGAGAAATTTGTCCTAGCAGATAAATGGCTGCAGTCATAAAAAATAGTAATAATCTCAATATAATGGCATTTGGAAATGAAATCTAGTCTAAAATTAAAAAATTAGATGTATTTTAAAAATTTAATGAATCTTTGTGATTATTGCATTGCATCGTTTTGTCGCTGCTTAAAAATCTTCTTATTTTTCTCATCAACATTTATTTTTATTTTCCAGCCATCTCTTCACAAAAGGAAATTTCTAACCAAAGCTTCTAAACAATAAGCTGAGCTTGGAATTATCTCCTTCTTTTACCATCAAAGGCGTTTTTTGTTCTGCTTTCCTAACTAATGTATATAAATAATATCCTTCAAGTAGCTATTTGTTACTGTAAGCATAATACGCCACATAGAAGGTATTTGAAGATGGCAAGACCTCGGCAGAAGCTTCTCTTTACGGCTGCACAAGACGACTTGGTCAAAATTCCGCACCGCCCTGCGGGCAGTTGGACACGTAGCGACGAACTCTCCCATTCTAAAAGGGTTTTTTTTTTTTAATCCTTATATACTTCTTAACTGTTTATCCTAAAGAACCTTGCACCTCATAGAACTGTCCTTCAAATGACTTTTGATAATTTAATTGCTTTATAGAATTTCTTTAATAAGGGTAATTACAAAAAGACTCTACATCTTCAAACATTTATAATTATTGTATTTGTCAGAGGAAAGGAAGGGAAATGACATCACAATGAATCGAAATACATCAAGTTTACAGATGTTCAATGTGGACGCCGCAGGTGATGAATTAAGACATCCCGAACAAATTCAATTTCCTCTCAATTTCTGCGGAGCATATCAGGAGTTACTTGTGACAGCGATAATAATCTTGCTCTTCATTTCATTGATGGATTGTGGTAATGCCAGGGGGATAAATGCATGTTTCATGAAACCCTACAAAAAAAAAAATCGAGTGCGATTAAGCCCAATGGAAGTGGTTTTACTTAAGGAGGCAGCAGCAATCAATCCAGCGGATTTGGAATTACTGATTCAGAAAATTTCTCACTTGCATCAGGTAATGGGGAAGCGCAATTAAGCTTGGGTTGCTAGCCTAGTTTCGTTCACTCAACCAGAAACGATGGGAACACTAACATTTTGCTTTCTCTGAACCTGTCTAATCCGTCATTTCTGTTTTTCTACAGCATCACTCCTCGTGGACAGGACAATAACTGGAAGCTGTTAAAAAAACAAATTCATGGTTCTTTTCATTGTCTGCTATTTGTTTTGCAGCATTTAAGATGAGGAAGAATCTCAGAAGTTTTTCTTTCGTCAGTAAAATAAATTAGTTACGTATGTTTCAAGCTACTTTTTTTTTCATTACAGTTAAATGACTTTAATTATCACTTATAATATAGGAATGTATGAAAATACTTTATCCTGAAGTGTTACACTATTTATTATGTGTTTAACTCCTTCGAGTCCAATTGCGTCTATATATTATTAGAGTTCCCTATATTATTATTATTACAAGCCACAGTTTTAAGAGATGTTTTGACAGGGTATATTTATTCCTATCTGCGGAAAATGGCTAAAGTTAGAGAGTTAAAAAATTATGTGGATTTTAAAAACAATGAAACCTAAGGAATGATGTAATGAAATATTTCATGACAAAAAAAATTGATATTGTTGCGAATTACAAAATGGATAGGCACTGAGCGTGAGTATTAATAACTATATTTTAAAACCAATTACAATACAATGCAAATTGTTACAAAGAAAATATGGATGAAATACCTTATAAACAAATTAACTACTATCATGCATAAGTCATTAACCTTTTTGTACAGAGTATACAATATCAGCTCTGTCTGTTCTACTAAATACTACCTCTTCACTTTGTTTACCATGTCACTTGAATATCTTCAGACGCAAACAAACTCTCGTCCTGTGTTAGTTCACTAAACTTTTCACACTAGCAAAACAAAACGACCGCCCGCGCACACATCACATAAAAAATACTTATTTTCACTTAACGAGCACTGACTCAGACCATCTGAACGTTCTTTCAGATCTCACACTTTTTACACACTGCACTGCTATATTTTTATTCTTCCGAATCGTTCTAAGTTCCAAATCGTTGGCTATTGAATCTCACGTAGAAGCACACACGAGGGCTCCAGTCACGTTAAGTCATGAAGTCACTGTTGCTCGTTCATCTGTCGTAACAATATATTAAAGTTTCTGTAAAGTGTGATATACTTTCTCACAAGGAAATATACATCTTGGTTTCTGATATCGTTCATACATGTACCTCGTTTCTTATTTTTTTTCCTCATAAAGTAATATAGAGCACTGAAATGTAAAAAATAAAGTAATATAGAGCACGTGAAAGCACCTTCACGATATAGCAATGTTTCCAAGGGAGAATTAGTTGAACGACGAATCACTTTCGTCCTTAGAATAGAAAAGATTAAAAATCAATTCCTCACAAGATAAAAGACGTAAACTCAGAGCTTCAATTAGGCCAAATTTCAAAACACAATAAACTGAACTATCATTTACGTTTTATCGACATTTTATTATCATTTTAATGATATTTCTTTAGTTTGTGATAATGGCCTAATACATAATCCACCTCTACCTTTCATACATTCGGCAATCATTTAGGAGGACAGACACAGATTCATATTTTGTTGAACATTGGTTTAAACTCAGAAGTCGGATTGTCCAAAGTCATTATTGAACATTTTCATTTTCGTATGTTGGTTAAATCTTCGTGCCAGAAAAAGACTTCGTCGTCTGGAGCTGTGTTCCTCAAACCAGTGTCCACTGTATGAAGTCGACGCTTCTCAAGCTGTTTACAGCAAAAATAATATATAATAAAAAATAAAAAAAACTTTATTAATAGAGATTTTTTCAGAATTCTAAAGGTATTACGATTTCCAAATGAGAGGTGGGGGGGGACTTTTGAAAAAGATTTGCATTTGTAAACTGATAATGCTCATTATAATTTAATAATGAGATAATGTATCGCGAAAATTAGCATTTGGAGATTCATATTATATATTTAGTTGTTGTTGTTTTTTTCGTTTGGGCCTCATAGGACAGAGAAGAATCCTAGAAGCTACTCCTAGCTTTCATAGGCCTCCCATATAATATATGACTTTCCCTACAACGAAGTCACTGCTGACCACTAGCCTCAGTTAGAGCTAACCCAACACACAAAGTTTGCCTTGCTGGAACACTATTTAGCTCCCTAACCGTTATACCAGTTAAAGCTAATCCTCCTAGCCACTATGTCAGTTAAAGCTAATCCTCTTAGTCACCATGCCAGTTAATCCACGCCATCCCTAAAAGGCTCAGAACGCTGGTCAAGAATGTCTAGAAAGCTGTTAGATTGTGATTTTTAGGTTCCACTCGAAACTTCTGCAACAACAGGAGCTTGTGACTATCCTTATTTATTGACTGAACAACATCTTTTGTAACTCTGTACTAGAAGCAAACTCTATCATGAGCCGCATAGTTTTTTCCTACAATGACATCGAAGCCAAAAAGAGTGAGAAATGTCAAACTTTTAACGTTGGCTTTGCATTTCTTCAACTGATCAATTCGCTTCCACAGTAAGCTTCATCTTACAAAATGGTGTACAATACGCGGAAAATTAAAATTAGAGACATGACATTGTTATTAGTTTTTCCCCTTTCAATGTAACCATAGATTACAAGAAAAAGACGAAAAATTAAATCGGAGCTGAAATTACTCCTCAATCTTCCGATACTTGCAGTTACAACCGATCTGTTGATTTCTAAAATCATCATTTTAATGTGACGAGAGAGAGTATCCTTTCCCATTAGAATTGCAGATGAAACGGATCTCTCAGCTGATTAGTCATTTCAATGTGTCTGCAGCAGGGCAAAATATTGACTTGTTACTTAAAGGGTGGGACTAATTCTAAATTTGCATACGGAATGCCATCGGGACAAGTGGTTTCTCTATGAAAGTGCACGACAGCAGCATGTAAACAAGAATTTCTGCTTCGTTAGGGATTATTTCTCGAGGAAGACTTTCGCACAATGTGATTAATAAGCAGTGGAGCAAAGACGTGATGTTCCGGAATTTCTCCTGTCTTCCGAAGTGAGCTTTGAGAATTTTCCTATCGTAAACCAATAAGGTCCAAACTTAACAAATAAATGACAGCATGAATTCGCAAAGATTAAACACCTCAGCCCAATAATCAAAGGTTTGCAATACAAGGGTATTATTTTAAACTTGGGAATGATATTGTAAATGCTCTTTCCTCAAATCAGGATGAGCTGAAGGTAAGTATAATAAGAGCACAAAAGCTCTCATGGATTAACATTGAGAGCAAAGCTACCGACGGAACACTTTGGGCGATTAAGGCTCACTTTGAGAACGATTTTCAGCTATTAATTATTATCTTTTAAGTATAGGCTGAATATGGGGAAATAATGACGAACTGAGATTTCGAAGAATGTAGCGAAAGCAGCATTCACTGCTAATATTTGCTTATCTCTAGTACTAAAGTATAAATATTTATGCTTTTCGCAAAGAGTGGATTTATTAGTCTACTTCTTATTTTTAAACGTTATCATATCATTAGAAATTTTGTCACGAAAGCACTGCTAAAATAAATTTGGAACAGATAAATTTTTGTTTTAAAAAATCACTTCTATATCAGTTTTTACGTTTCAAAGTTCTCATTTTTGACAATAACTTTCATTAAAAATATCTGAAATCGACTCGGAATAGGGAAGGATAAGTTCTAAGAGAATCATAAAAAGGCACGATCGAATATCACTCGTAAATAGTACCTACATACGCTCAAGTTATCATATGCTCAGTTTTTGAAACAATTAAATAATCAGTTAGCAGTTTTACCGGCATCCTTATTTGATGCAGAAATAAAATATCTCCAATACCTATAAATGTTTCAGTAGATGAGTACCAATCCCAACACATACAAAACTGGAGTTTTTGTCTACAAAACTCAATGCAAATTTTCAATTTCGCATTTTATAGCAATCTTAATGCTTTTGTTTGCAAACATGAGAATAAATGCTTCATTAAACATTTATCAAATCGAAAAGGATAATATTCAAGTAAAATAAAATGCACACACATCTCAGTCGGATCTAGGATAGAGCCAAGGAGGCTTTGCTCCCCCCCCCCCCCCGCCTTCCTCCTCCTTTGAGAATGCTAGTAACCGGAACGGATGCGAGCAAATGTTTAAGCATAAAAGTATATTATCCCTGTGATTAAGAAATTTATTAAAAACCACTGAAAGAGAGTAGAAAAATATTCTACAGGAACTGCGTTCCGCTTGGTATTCTTCGTACCCGTCCCGTTCACTCGTGCAACTCCCCCCTCTTCGCTTCCCCCTTAGTCTTTTTTTATAGATCGGTGCTTGCTCCTTACCATTAGCATTGACTTTAAGATGAGCAGCCGACGTTGATCTAAGAGAATGACCTCCTCAGACGATCCTTTTTCCCTCCCTTCTCTACCAACCCCCAAGTCCTGTCTCACACATCTTTTGACAAGAGCAACATCACATTCACTTGTTGCCAGACGTAAGTCATCATGTTTGCTGACAGACCCTCGCACCAGGCGCTCACCTATCGACTCGTCTCACCTCACCCACTGAGATTGCTTCTTGACACACAGGTGGATTCCTCCAGTCTGTAGAACAACAGAACCACCAGACCCTTCATCAATTCTTGGAAGAAAAAAACATGGATCGTTGTTTTATTATACAGAGTAAAAACATTTTTCTGATCTCAGCATTATGAAATCCATACCTTTAGTCCAGGTTCATAACCAAAGGGGTGCAGGGAATCTCAGTACCCCACCCTCCTTGGAAAGCTCATGAGCCCCTGTCATGTCCCTCTAATTTATTTTTTAACTTATTATTGATTAAATTATTAATATTAGTATTGTTATTGAATTTTTGTTCATATTTTTATTGTTGTAAATATATATCTGTATTAAGTGTATTTTTGGAAGTGTTGAGATGGGGATGTGATCCACAATTTGTTTTCGGGTCTGAGCTGGCTGACTGCACATGCTCACAAGTTTAAACTACTTTCATTACTACCCTCTGGCGCGAGAGCTAACGCTGGAGACAAGGGCAGCAATAATGAACATCAGTCTGAGCGTCGCTGTCAAACGGGAAGAGCGTTTGAACACGGGTCAAGGGCCGCCACTCTTGCTCAAAAACAAAACCCTTAAGGAGAGGGTTCGGTTGGATGTGAGCCAAGATTCGATTCTGTGTGAATCAGGGTTCAGTTCTGTGTGAACTGAGGTACGATTCTGTGTGAAACAGGTTGTAGTCAAGGATTGAATATCCTCTCGCTGAGTGTGATGCCGGTAAAGCGAGAATCTGCAAAGCGCAGATCTCCACCTCATTGCATGATTGCTTGCAGTAGCAAAGCAGGGAAGACCCAAGAAATCGAGCGCATCCCCAGCACGTAATTGTATATAAATATAAATAAACTGTGTCGTCCGCATGCATACTTTTCTCGTGCTTGAATTGTTGGACATCTTTTTACACATCACTTGGCACAGCAAGTCTGAGGTATATGTGGGTACGGGTGTAGCAGCAAACTTGTGATTTCACCTAAGTAAGGGTGAGGATAATTAAGGGACTAGTTGATCTCTGCTAAAGAGCAAAATTTATGTTATCTAGCCCAATGCGACATTCGGTGCAGTTCAGCAGCATATGTAATCACACGTGATCTGACGAAGTAAGAATCTGCGTCTCTCTCCTACCCCCCACACCATGATACTCCATCTAGCAATCTTTTTAGTGTGTTTGATTTTTTGAAACTTTTAACTTTTCCCACTTTACAAGATAAGGATTCTTTTACATCATGGATGCTGATGCAGAAATCTGAGATGCGTCATATTTTGTCATAGGCTCATAGATCAATTTTTTGGCTGTTTGGTCAGCCACCACTAATAACGTTCAAACCCCGCCTAAAAACGCCATAGCTGGTTACGTTTAGGTATTAGTTCCAAATATCATTGCTTTAGTTCCAAAATAGCTCAAGCATGAATTCGTGAAGAGACTCAAAATATACACAGTTGTATCAGAATAATATGACCACCCACGATATCACAATGTACCCGCCCAGGTGCGTCACAGAGTGCACATGACAAGGTCGACCACACGGAGATAAAAGCAGCCAGCCAGAACAAATGAGCCATAGTGCATAACATGAGCACAATGGGCAGAGATATTCATTTGACAGCCGTTCAAAAAGGAATGATCATCGGCTAGGGTGGAAGCATCTCGGAAACAGCAGACTTCGTGGGCTGTTCACGAGGTGCTGTAGTAAGGGTGTACCAATAATGGATGGGGATGTGATCCACAATTTGTTTTCGGGTCTGAGCTGGCTGACTGCACATGCTCACAAGTTTAATAAAGTTAATTAAAATAGTTAATAATGGACAGCTGGCACACTGAGTACCTCCAGACATCATAACTGTGGAGCCCCAAAGGCAATCGACCCCAGAAGAGAACGTCACCTCCGTCGACTAGTAAATGGCAATCTATTGCAACAGTGCAGCAATTGACCACTCAAATGAACGCTGGGGCACCCAGGTATATGTCCCCGATAATAGTAGAGCAAGCTCTGTTACGCATGGGTCTCTGGAGCCGACACTGCGCAAAGGCACCCATGTTAGCAAAGGTCCATCGGCAACGACGCCTGCAGTTCTCATGGGACTACCGTCATTGGACAGTGGAAGAGTGGAAAAAGGTTGCCTTCTCCAATGAATCGAGGTTTCAACTCCACAGAAGTGATGGGCGGTGGTGGATATGGAGTCAGACACACGAGAATCAACACACGGACATGCTTGTTGGTCAAGTACAGGCCAGCGGTGGTGGTGTGCATGTCTGGGGGATGTTTTCCTGGTATGACCTGGGACCGCTGGTACCATTGGATGGGTCGCTGAACTACCTGTCCATCCTCGCTGACCACATGCATCCCTTCATGTTGGACGTTTATTCTGGTGGTGATGGTGTCTACCAACAGGACAATGCGTCCTGCCATGTCGCTAAGGTGGTGCATCACTCGTTCCAGGAACATGACAGTGATGTATCCGCTCTCCCTTGGCCGGCGAAATCGCCCGACCTCAATCCCATAGAGCACTTGTGGGACCATTTGAATCGACAGGTTCGGTGTGCAGACCCACAACCACGTCATCTCCGGAACCTCCGTGCTCTACTGGAGTCCGGATGGGCACATGTGCCTCTGGCAACCTTCCAGGGCCTCATTGCCTCCATGCCACATCGTCTCGCCGCTGTCATCCGGGTCAAGGGTGGTTATTTCCATTATTAGGTAGGTTGCCATATTATTCTGATACGACTGTGTATATCTTCAATTTATTAACATTCAGGTAAAATATTTACTATAACTAATAATATAATATACTTTTAATCTGATCATTTTAATGCTATTGAGTGTAGATGCCTTTGTATGTAGAGCTTTTTGCTTTCAAGTTCGGCTAGTATTTTGTTCTTTGTCTCTTTGTTTATACGTTAAAGTAGTGTTTATCTCTTAAAAAAGCAGCTGAAATACCGGTCTTGAACAGGATTAATTAAACCCACCCAAAACCTCGGCTTACAGTTATTTTCCTTGTAAATTATGTAAAAAAATCGATAACAGTTAATAAAAGTTTTTATCCATATCCATAAGTAATACATATATTAGAACAAAAAGTCATAATATTCAATCCATGGAAATAAGTATCAATTTTGCCATGGTAGAAATCATCTAAAATTTACAGATTATTTTTAATTTTACAAAATCCAACAATCAGAAGCTGTCAGTAATTTTTATTTTTTCTACATATTAAGATAATTGTTGACCTTTTCCCTCTTTTTCTAAGAAACAGAGAAAGAGAAAACCCATTACGGTGATGCATCTTGCAAGCGCAGGTCAATTTTCAGCGGATTGATCTCTGTTGATCATCCCCGAGGAGGAAACCGAGCGGATACAAGGCCTGATGACAGCTGAGAATGCCACTGAACTTAGGCTTGGCCTTTTCAAGCCATCCGCTTTATCTCTGCGAAGCTGGCTGTGATAGAGCCTTTAATGGAAATGAAAAGCTGTCTGTGATTCGTGTTTGTTTATCTGTTCTCTATTGACGTGAAGAGCGGTTGCTAACTCGTTCTCAGGCAGAGCGCACACAAACAGTCGCTTTCACTGGACAAGGCTGCCGAGCGAACTAACAGCACTTTATTTGGGTTGATGCCCACAATGAATAATAAATGCTAAGCAATCAACATTTCGGTGCATTAGAACGAACGCATGGTCACATTTAACCTATGGATATCTCGATATGTGACTCCATAGATGACTAATAATAGCTCTGAAGTGGAACTGAGAAAGCTCAGATGTGAAATTAAATATCCGGCAAATTACATTTCAGAAGTCGATTGAAAAATGGAATGTGGTTTATACAGTAAGTTGGGTAGTTTTTATCTTTTAGCGGCACTTCTTTTGCAATAAATGGGCTAAATAGTCAGGTCACAAGGACCCCAACGGCTCAGAAAAGGTTGGGGAGGAAACCCACTGGGCAGCTGTTAGTAGACAGATGGAAGAGTCGAGTCAAAGTCATCCAGCGTGTTCTTTTACCTGCACAGGATATGGCTATCCTAAACAGGACCAAGCCCAGATCTAGAAAAGAATCGAGGGGTGGGGGTCATAGTCATAGGAACACAATCGTGTTCGAAAAATGCAAAGGTGGAGAAGAGAAGGTAATATAACATTTCTCCCTCCGTTTTACAGGTTTTTAAAAAAAAATTCTTGAAAAATGCATGAAATATAAAGAAGTTTAATATTTTTTCTTCTATTACGCTTAATAATATCAATATGAAAGGGAGCATCGCCCCTTCCCCCCTTACCCTTCCCCCCTTACCTAGGGGGCGGGGGTGGCTCAGTCGGTAGCGCGCCAGGCTCGTAATCTGTAGTTCCCAGGTTCGAGTCCCAGCTGGGTCAGCGTTGAGATTTATCTCCGCAAAATTCCCCGCCCTGCCCACGGTCAGTAGGGGACACCGATGGGCTTGGAAAGGCCGCCGTCCGTCGGATGGGACGTTAAGCCGTGGCCCCTTGTGCGGGAGAGCCATACCCTGTGCACGTTAAAGAACACGCTGGATGGCCTTGACGGGAGGCTACCATCTGTCTCCCAACAGCTGTTCCAGTGGGTCCCCTCCCCCAACCTTCTCTGAGCCTTCGGGGTCCATGTGACCTGGCCATTTAGCCCATGGTGTGCAAAAAAGTGCCGTTCAGAGGTAAGACAACCCAACCCAACCCCTTACCTAGATCCGGCCCTGCACGGGGCCAGATCTAGGAAGGGGGGAACAAGCATGTAATATTTTGCATAAAAGGGCTTCATATACCATCCGATAGACTGCTTACTTTCCAAGCCCATCAATTCCGATCGATGATAATGGCTGAGGCGGGGTGGGGGTTTAGTAGAGATAAATCTCAATGGTGGGTCAGATGGGATTCGAACCTGCAAACTACAGATTACGAGCCTGACGCGCAACCGACAGGGCCAACCCACACTCCCGATTTTTAATGAAATAAAAGGACCTGAAACACTCAGGAAGTTACTTTAGGTTAAATGGCCACACGCAATTTCACCTCAAGACCTATTAGTCTTGTTTGGCATTGCATGCCGGTCTCATTCTCTGACACTATTTCTCGTGTTTATGGAAACATTCTTCTTAATTCTATTCCTAATCTCTCGTCCTGCACTGCAGCAAATTCTTTGATTGTTTTCTGTTATATGACGAACTGAAAAATCACGATACAGATAAAACAAACCAGATTAAAACGCAAAAACAGTAAGAGCGACAGATGAAAGCAGAAGCACAAACTTATATATATAAATAGGTAATATAGATATATAGTATCGAATATATATTACCTATATACATAATTCCCCGCCCTGCCCACGGTCAGTAGGGGACACCGATGAGCTTGGAAAGGCCGCCGTCCGTCGGATGGGACGTTAAGCCGTGGCCCCGTGTGCGGAGAGACCCTGTGCACGTTAAAGAACATGCTGGATGGCCTTGACGGGAGGCTACTATCTGTCTCCCAACAGCTGTTCCAGTGGGTCCCCTCCCCCAACCTTCTCTGAGCCTTCGGGGTCCATGTGACCTGGCCATTTAGCCCATGGTGTGCAAAAAAGTGCCGCTCAGAGGTAAAACAACCCAACCCTATATACATATAGGCAAAAAAGTAAGTGAAATTAAAATAAATAAATTTTCTTATTTAATGTAGTTCAGAGTAAGGTGCAAATATATGCTCTACTCAAGAGATATAAAGACATGAAATACAAGTTGATAATATGATAATTTTGTAAAAATGCATGTGTACTTCGCAGTTAAATAGTAAGTGCAAAAACATTATAATATTACACTTGGTTTACCTCTGAGCAGCACCTTTATTGCTTATAAAGGGCTAAATGGCCAAGTCATAAGGACCCCTATGGCTCAGAGTTGATTAGGGAAGGTTGGATTAGTTGTTTTACCTCTGAGCGGCACTTTTCGCACACAACGGGAAAATTTTTTGCCAGGCCACAAGGACCCAAGATGCTCAGAGAAGATTGGGGAAGGAAATTCACTGAACAACTTTAGGTGACTGATGGTATCCAAGGCCATCGAGCATGTTCTTTAGCGCACATAGGATATGGTATCCTGCGCATAGGGCCACGGCTTAACATCCTATCCGACGAAAGTCAGTCTTTCCAAGGCCATGGGTGTCGCCTAAGCTTTTTGGAGTTAGCGGAGATAAATCTGCACGCTGGCATAGTTGGAACTCGAACCTCAGAACTGCAGTTTACGAGCCTGGCGCGCCACTTACTGATTCAATACCTCCTCCTAAAAGAGTATAATGAAGTATAATTGATAGATAAAACAATGTCACGAAACTCACATACAGATTGGCCATGAGCCGTAATAAGCAAATAATGAAATAAATACCATGATTGTGTACTGCAAGCATAAATTCGTCCTTGAGATATTTGTGAAAACAAGACTTCTATTGTTTGACAACAGATTTAATTTTAAAATCCTTAGGGTATTAGGACAAAACCAAAACAATCGCTTTTTACAAAAGATGCTACTCAAAGTGGTTGATGATTCCTCTGTCTAAGGAGCCGATAGAACGCCAGACTCATAATCTGGTTCCCAGTTTCGAGTCGCAACTGCCAGCTTTGAGGTCTATTTCCGCTAACCCTTTATGAAAAAGAGAACACCGATGAGCTTGAAAATACCGCCGTTCGTCGGATGAGGCTAAAGCCGTGGCCCCGTGTGCGGGAGAGCCATACCCTGTGCACATTATAGAACATTCTGGATGACCCTAACGAGAAGCTTCGGTCTATCTCTTAACAGCTGTCCAGTGGGTCTCCTTCCCCAAACTTCTCTGAGTTCTTGGGGTCCTTGTGACCTGACCATTTATCCCATTGTGTTCAAAAAACAAGACACTCAGAAGTAAAGCAATCTAACGCTCTGTCTACCTTCATCATTATAACGAACTTAAACCATGGACCCTCAAGATACTATGGAGTCTGAAACATCAGAATAATTTACATTCAATTGTGTCAAAATAAGTTTCTGGAAAAATGAAAAGACATTAGTTTGCTTTATAATACCTAAATTTTTTTTTCGCTTATTGTCCAGGTCAGAATCATCTAGATCAGAGGTTCCTAAACTTATTTGTCCTACCGCCCCCTTTTCAGAAAAAAATTACTCAGCGTCCCCCCCCCCTCCTGGAAATCTACCTTCTTTAAGCGAACAAACAGAAAATGCAGTGACAAATTTGCGTTCTTTTATACATCTATATTTCTACCTACGTCCTATAATGTAGTAGAGAAAGATGTTGTTGTAAATAAGACATCTCGAAGCTTGAAATTATAAAATTATTTATTAAAATCAACCAGAGTAACATTCGCATTACACACAGAAAATTAAGATAACGAAGGATAAGTTTATGTGTTTATTTGGAAAATAATCACTACGACTTTAACTCTATGTTACACAACACATGAAACATGTACGAACGGTTTTTCAAAATTTTCTTATCTTCCCTTCTTTCTGTATGCCTCCACCGCCCCTAATTGCACCCGAGGCTGCTGGTACCGACCCCCCTGGATCGTTCCAGCGCCCCCAGGGGCGCTGGAACCCAAAGTAGCGCTTTTCCCAATGTTTCCCAAAGTTGGCGGTATCGCCTACTTTGGGAAACATTTCTCTAGATCAATGCAATAAAGAAAGAGCCAACAAAACTCATGGCTGAATGAGAAACACAATAGACTATAGCTGAATATTATCCGTTGCACCCATCGAACGTGTTCTTGATCTGTACAGACTACTATGGATGAAATCAAAAATTCTTGGACGAAAAATGCTAAAAGAACAAGATCATTATCCCAGCCATAATATTTACGCTGTCATCTAATATTAAATCTAAGCCGCAGACCTTAAAACAGAAGAGATTAGACACCTTCATCCATCTTATTCAGAAAGTAGAAGCCATCCGTCTCTGAGAGTAACAGGTGACAGTTTTCCTGCTCTCTCTTTTTTACTTCATGTTTGGCTCTGCCTTTTCTCTTAGAACTGCTCTTATCTACAACAGTTACAAATGTTTCTTACATTTTAATATTTCAATACGTCTGTACATTTTTCTTCACGCTCCAGGACGATTTGTTTCATTTCCATTACTCGACAGAAGTTATTTGGCCCGAGTCAAAGCAAAATGTTACGCAGCTTTAACCTGCTGAAAGCGCTTGAATAATAATGACCGGAAGGAGTGCATATCATTTCCTGTAGACGATCCTCGTCTTCGTCGCTGCAAAATTAGATTCTTCGAGTCCCTAATTGATTCTCTCTATTCCTAGCATTGTGTTTGGCCAAAGCCCCATCTCACGAAAAACAATCCATCACCTGAGGAACAACTCACAGCTCATCGTCCGTGCGATCGAAAAACCGCCACCACGCGGAGAAGACAACCGCATCACTTCTATCGAGTTGGCGGGGATTACTGCAAAGTAACGTGCAATTTCGTTACACGTGACAAACGACTCGGCAGATTCGGGATTCGCATTTCTATCTGTGCGCCAAAACCTGTGCCAATTACGACCCGGGGACATTTGCCACTGCCCGACATCTTTTAGTAAGTAGCTGAAGGGTAAGGAAGAGGAGGAGGAGGAGGAGATGCATCAGTCGCTTCTACACCCGACGGAGCAGCACTAAGACGATTAAGAAAAGCTTGAAGGATGAGCCTCCTCCTACTCATTATCCACCATCACCACAAAAAAACTCTTTCCGTAATAAAATAAATGTCATATCCAAGGAGAAAATAATTTTTGAACATAAATAAAATATGAATCAGTTTTTATTACATTCCTACAGACCCTTAGAAGTTTTTAGAGTGTAGGTAATCCAGGTTTCGGTCTAGTACACGGTTAGATTCCTTTCCCACGACTCCAAGTTGACACGTAAGCGGGTAGCATTAATTAACGTTAGGGACTGATTGAGTTTTTTTTCTATTCGGAAATAGAATGGATTTCGCAGTGAGAATTCTTATACGGGGGGAGTCTATCGTTTTTTCAACTGAAACAATGAATAAATCTTTTTGCTAAACGGTACTGATTTAGTTAAAAGTAACACATCGGAAAAAAAATTCCTCTCTCTTTACATTCTTTTTAAAACTGAAGAAAAAATTTATAAAATAAATAAAATAAATACCCCCTCAAGCAGCTGCTTGCCACAGAGGTCTGACAGGAGCCTGTCAGTTTATATGCCACAGTAGGAGATCTGAGAGGATGGCAGGACCTCAGCAGAAAAACGACACATACATCCATGCCTTACCCGGGGATCGAACCCAGGTCCCTTAGATCAGTAGCCAAGCGTGCTAACCACTCGGCCACGGGACGGCTGAAAAAATTTACAAAGTGTAAATAAGTTGAATTTTTGGAACGAAACATTTCTTCATTTTGCGGATGTTGCTTTTAGTTTATTCTATTGACTCTAGTATTGAAATGCATAATATTTTATATTCAAAATATACAGTGCATAGCCAAAATGATCGTATCAGTTCAACATTACATGAAATGGAATCCAAATTCCAAGTTCCATAAAAATTAAATTAATTTTTTGTGGACAAATCAGACTACTGATAAGTTAGAGTTAAAATCAAAATATATCGAAGCCATGATTTACAGAAGTATTCGTTCTATGTTCAGATTTATAAAAAATGGAATATCTAATAAAAAAGTTTTCACTATTTGACGTTTGTCTTGCGATATAACACACAAAAAATTAAAACGCAAAGAACTGTAATAAGAGTGAATAATTTACTGTAATGAGGGGGCGGGGATGGCTCAGTCGGTAGCGCCAGGCTCGTAATCTGCAGTTCCAAGGTTCGAGTCCCAGCTGAATCAGCGTTAAGATTTATCTCCGCAAAACTACCCGCGCTGCCCACGGTTAGTAGGGGACACCGATGGGCTTGGAAAGGCCGCTGTCCGTCGGATGGGACGTTAAGCCATGGCCCCGTGTGCGGGAGAGACATACCCTGTGCACGTTAAAGAACACGCTGGATGGCCTTGACGGGAGGCTACCATCTGTCTCCCAACAGCTGTTCCAGTGGGTCCCCTCCGCCAACCTTCTCTGAGCCTTCGCGGTTCTTGTGACCTGGCCATTTAGCTCATGGTGTGCAAAATAGTGCCGCTCAGAGATAAAAAAAAAAAGCCAACCCAAATACTGTAATGAGTGATATTTTTAGTTTATGAAATATTATTAAATTTATGACTTGACACTTGCCAAGTTATTGACCTGTTTTACTTTTATTACAATTTTGAAGTCATTTCTTAGACCAAGCGAAATATGTCAGCGTCTTCAAATGATGAATTTCGTTTAAATAATTTTTTACAGGATTTTTCAGCTTTTAATAAAAAAAGTTTTTTAGATGTTTGTAATTTCTAATTTCCTAAAAGTATCAATATATTTCCAGCAAATATATTGAATCCAAAACATTATATTTTGCCTATTGTGCTCGGTTCGGTGCGCATAATTACTATCAAAGCTCAATGACTGCATAACATACGCAGCCTGGAATTTGTGCAGTGAATGCTGATGAATATTTAAAATAAACTGCGCGTTGAGCGAAGTGCTAGAATTCATCAGTGAATAAAATCTGTATTAGCAGCGTAGGAACTCCGCAACAGCGTCGACTAGTTTCGCAACCTCATTGTTACCTCAGCCAAATTGCAATTCTGAAAAAATATCATTATTAAAAGTGAGAGACTGTATGATTAGGTACTAAAGTTTTCCAGTAAATGTCAGATTTTTACGGTTTACGCAAATATAGTTAAGCAAAAAATGCAATTTTTATTTGATGGAATTTTAGGTCATTACGGACTAAAATGAAGTTGGAGCTCATAAAAACGCTTCTTAGTAATGAATATATATATATATTCTATGGATTTTCTCTGATAGGAAAAATATAAACTCCTTTGGATTTTTGGGGGCGGGGGTGGCTCGGTCGGTAGCGCGCCAGGCTCGTAATCTGCAGTTCCCAGGTTCGAGTCCCAGCTGGGTGAGCGTTGAGATTTATCTCCGCAAAGTTCCCCGCCCTGCCCACGGTCAGTAGGGGATACCTATGGACTTGGAAAGGCCGCCGTCCGTCGGATGGGACGTTAAGCCGTGGTCCCGTGTGTAGGAGAGCCATACCCTGTGCACGTTAAAGAACACGCTGGATGGCCTTGACGGGAGGCTACTATCTGTCTCCCAACAGCTGTTCCAGTGGGTCCCCTCTCCCAATCTTCTCTGGGCCTTCGGGGTCCATGTGACCTGGCCATTTAGCCCATGGTGTGCAAAAAAGTGCCGCTCAGAGGTAAAACAACTAAACCCAACCCTCTGGATTTTTGTATACAATATGTTTTTAATCCATAACGAAAGAGTGATCTAAACGGGTATCGATCAGTAGAGTCATTATTTTTTCCTTCAACTGCATATTTCAATAGCTCGTGACTGAAGTTGACTTGAAAATTCAGTCACAAAATCACACAGAAGTGACTTGAAGTTGCTTAATCTTTTGCTGTCGAATATCGAATCTCATTCGACAATTGGCAAATAATATTGCCTTCATCTATTCCAGTGTCAAAGCTGGTCAGACAGCAAAATTCATGTTGCTTGTTTGTCTGTTGAATTTTTATTGCTAGACACAAAACACGATACAAAAAAAAAGCGTTAGTATTTTTTGCAGCTGTTTAGCACACTTTTCTACAGAAATAATTGGAAATGTCGAATAAGTCTTTGCTCAGCCTGTAAGAGTTTCAAAGACTTAAGTCGATGATGATGCTTATTATTCTGTTGCTTATCTATTGATTTTCGCTTTCATAAAATTTTACATGATAGCAGACACGGAAATTTAAACAGCATAATCAAAACAATATCTCAGTGATTCAATTCTTTTACCTATTCATCTTTGTGCAGCAGATTTTGTTCAAACTGAAGCATGTGAATGTTATTATTTTAAACAGTAAACATATTTTGAGTGAGCTTTCTTCACTAAAAAGCCTTTTAATATAAATTTTATTCGTTGTCTGTGTAAATTATTTATTAAACACAACTCTTTTTCCAGAAGATCATGTTAGTCATTCAAGCATCACCTTCATTATAGTTGAAACGCAACTCTATAGAAGTGTTTCTCCTGCATGGAGGTGGAGGCCATGGTATCGTTACCATGGCCTCCACCTCTTCCGTTTCTTCATCTCCCCGATGACGACACTTGGATTTTTCTCGGCTGCCTCTGTCGTGTCAATAGCATCATTCCGTTGCCAACATACATTTTCCATCTCAATTCGAAACAGCCATATCTTATTTCTTACTTCTTTATAAAGCTGTCAAAAACATAACTAGCGACTTTTTCTGAAGTATTGAAGGAAAAAAGTATTTGCTTCAAAATTATTATAATTATTAAATGCACTCTCAACATCCCCATGCTTATCTCCTTTGTAACATTTTTTTTCCTTCCATTATTATTTTACTTCTTTTATATTTTTTTATAAAGTTTACGACAGCTCACTGGCCTGGTGACCTTCTGGTGTTCTGTATGAGCTGCGTTTCGCGCAAAGCTGACACGGCGATACCTCTCCTCTCACTCCTGGTAGCCAATAAATCAAGCCCAGGAGCCTTCAATGTTCCCCCCCGCCCTTCACAGCGCTCCCTCCCCCTCCACTCCTTCGATGTTGCAGGCCTGATTTGCATATGTTGCCCCGAGACACAATTAAGCCAGTGGAATACACTGACCTTTCAAGATTTCTATCTGATCAAGACCTTGACTAAGATTTACCGCGTACACGGCTGGACCCGCCAGACAGCTTCTCGCAAGGTGGAGGTGCCCGCGTGGCGGCCGCGCATCCATCTCCGTCGTCGTCCTCCTTTCCCACTGTCTCCTCCCCCGTTCTTTCTCTCTCCAGCATAGTTTATGGCCTCACCAGACGCAGTACATCACCACAGGTAGTCGGCGAGAAACAAGAAATGAAAGGTTACGGCCTAGAGAAACTGGATGGCCGCCTGGCCAGAGAAACTGCTGCCGAACGACACGAAAGGAACTTTCAACTGGCAGTTTGTGGCCTTCATCATTCACCTTATCATAATAAAAAGGAACTCGACAAAGCAAAAGAATATTACATTTTGTACGCAATGTCTCAGCTTCCAATTACTTCTGTTGGTTTAGTATTTTTTCTGTTTCGTTTAAAGTACAAAGTGTGCATTAGATAAAAAAAAACGACTTACATCGAGTTTCAAGGAGCTGATTGTATTGTAAGAAATATATTTTACTGATCTGGACAAAGAAGCAACTAGTATCTCCCTCGCTTAAGTTCGAGACGGATCTGTTTGCACCATCAAAGATATTACAGACATTGACACTCGTGACGTCACGTCAAGCATGTTTACAATTTCGTAAGAGACAAGTAATCAAGATATTTTGAATCAGAGACTGTGTTGTTTCTCTGATGATGCTCTCACAAATTTTTATGATTTAATCAAAATAACAAGAACTCATTTCTTTGCCTGAGGAGATATGTATTATCTAATGAAGGTGTTCTCAACGTAGGGTACGCGGTAAAATTTTTTGGGGTACGCCCTGAGAGCTCAAAAGTCGCTAGATCTAGTAACAAAGTTGCTAAATTGACAACACTGCTGTGCAAAAATATCATTTTTTGTGCTTATCGATATATGTAATTTATGAATACAAAATTTAATGTGTATATATATATAGGTTTTATTTTATTTCCATTGTTATACTATAACTATAGTTTTATCTATCTATACAAGAGGTACGCCAGTTACATACACATTTCCAGGAGGTAAGTAAAGCATAAAAGGTTGAAAACCACTGATCTAATGTTTGGCATATGCTACATAATGCATTCCAGTAGACTTCCGGGATTCCTCATCCAAAGAAATGAATTATCTCAATAAACCTATTTTAAATAAATCCTTCTCAAGAAACTTGTTTTAAATCCACATCTCCCAAATACAAACTGCCACAAAACCAAACAGAGCGGGAAAAAAAATCTATGCTAATATCATTCGTTACCAGTTGGTGCGATGATTCTGACTATTCCCTATTTCATAATTTTGCAAAATTTCTCTTCGACTAATTTCGAATATTTCGCTTTATGCTTAGAAACATCCACTAGAAACTGTTTGCTGTTTCTCAAACTGTTGGGTTGCATAAAAAAGATTGTTTTTCATACGCATTAAATAAAAATTTGATGATCGAGAAAATATTTTTGATAGAAAACTCTTATTCGGTTCAAGACATTAAAATTGCGAGATAAAATTTAGCGTTATATTTTTTCTATAATATTTTACTATTGAATAATATTTTTATTTTATATTTCTTTCAGAAAGTGGAAACGTTCGGCACATTCAATTACACTACTGACAGAGAGATACGAAGTAATTTCTTGAGTTCAAAAGTTTTATTTTCAGCAAGATCTTCAAATGGCAATATCAGAAAAACCAAGTTTTTTATTCTTTAACCTCTTGAATTTCCCTTGGAAGGACGTAATATCTTCTGAAGCCTCCAATAATAACCCTAGTAAGCTTAGACTCTTTCTTCTTGTTTACTCTTCGCTTTTTCCACTTCTGCTAGAATCTTATCCATGCATGCCCATTCCCATTTTAATCGCTCTAAGCTAAATTTTTCTCTCCTGATATTTCTCTTTGCATATTCTTCCCATTCTTCTCTTTTTAACCTTTTCTTCCACACAGATCATTTTTATTTCCTCCAGCTTTACTTTTCTTTTTCCGCTTTCTCATTCCGACTTTGAAAGGATTCATGATCTGAAATATTCTCTAGCGAGGAAATTCGCGAAACGGAACCCAAAGCATGTTTTTTACCCCGGCATTTATTTCTCTGCGAACAATTGAAAAAGACCAAAGTAAGAAAATCGAATAAGAAACAAAGCCAAAAATTCTTCACCTCCCGCGAATCAGATAATCTCATTTGTAGCAGTTAACAGCTTGGCGACGGAGATCCTTTCCGCGCTCTGCTCTTGAGCACCGGAAACCTCCTCTTCATTTCCAACGTGTGGCTGCCGTTCCGTTCCGTTAAGTGGCAACCACACACTCGTGGGTCACAGACCTCCTCGCCTCGTCCTCCCCGCGCCCAACACGCGTACTCACAGACACCAGCACGAGACATTATAAATAGCAACAATCTGCTCTTGTAGAGTAGATAAAAAGGCGGCGGTGTCTCTTAAGAGAAGAGAGCAGCACATGCTCTGCGTACGAGCACACTCACTCTATCACACATGCAAACAGATGGCCTTCAGCAGCCAAGGACCAAACTCGTAAACGAGCTTCTGCTCTTGAGCACCAAGTAGGAGACGCCTTATTCTATTTTCTACCCTCGAGATTGAGAAATTCAGGGGAAACGTTTTTAAGATCATTTCTCTAGAAAGGATGTTAGCTTCATTTTGCTAACTTTAAAAACCAACCTCAAACACACTCACTCGAAGCACCATTTGTTCATTTCTGTAGATCCTCTGACCACTTCATCGACTGCGACGGAGATGACAATCGATCCGGAAAAAGGTAAAACGAGAATCGATCTCGACAATCGATCCGAAAAAGGGTAAAACGAGGGAGGGGCAAGAGACTCGATTTCAATAGCAATGTAACGTTTTCTTCTTCGTTTCAGAGGTTTTTAAAAGCCTTAATGAAAAATATCTGAAATATGCACAAGTTTAATAATTTTTATCCTCCATTACCCTCACTAGCGGGGGCGGGGGTGGCTCAGTCGGTAGCGCGCCAGGCTCGTAATCTGTAGTTCCCAGGTTCGAGTCCCAGCTGGGTCAGCGTTGAGATTTATCTCCGCAAAAGTCCCCGCCCTGCCCACGGTCAGTAGGGGACACCGATGAGCTTGGAAAGGCCGCCGTCCGTCGGATGGGACGTTAAGCCGTGGTCCCGTGTGCGGGAGAGACATACCCTGTGCACGTTAAAGAACACGCTGGATGGCCTTGACGTGAGGCTACCATCTGTCTCCCAACAGCTGTTCCAGTGGGTCCCCTCTCCCAACCTTCTCTGAGCCTTCGGGGTCCATGTGACCTGGCCATTTAGCCCATGGTGTGCAAAAAAGTGCCGCTCAGAGGTAAAACAACCCAACCCAACCCTCACTAGCATTCTCAAAGGGGAAGAAGGGAAGGAGAGCATAACACGTTGACAGCTCGATTTAAAAAAAATAGAAAAGCCTGACTTCCCACTCCTGAATGTTTTCTGAAACCATATCTTTCTCATCAATGGAGCATGAATCATCACATGTTTCGCGAGATTTTGCCAGATTTCTATTATGAAAAATCGATTTTTAAAAACTCGAACCGGAACACAGAGAGAAAGCAAATTCAAAAATGGAATGATTATGGTAAACCAATGTTTTCGCCCCGAATTTCATCATTTCATCGCATGACAGAAATGTGACGACGACACTTTGAAAGTCGCGTGAAATGCACCCGCATTTCCGACCTCAAATTATACAGCAACACTTGAAGTCAGTTTTGACAATTTGGCGACTTCGTAGTTATATTTAGTAAATTTGAAACCCACACAGCTAATACTTAACCTTTATAACTGTAGTTGGCTACCACACTTTCTTTTGGAAATATTTAGTTCCACTGACAGAAATCTGAAATTGCGTTAATTATTGATTGATGATGAGTCCATAAATGTTTTATTTAATCGGATTTCTACTTATTTCTCACTCAAATACCCACCATAACGTTCTTTTTACCCCGTTAAATACGCCTTGTTCTTGATGCACAAATTCCGTCTAACAAGTTTCGCGTAATGTATTTCTGAAATCATCTTTTTTTTTCGTGAGTGGAACTCAAAGAATGTGATTTGATTCAGTCACACAAAATGAAGATTCGTGCTGTTTTCATTGCATTTCATATATGCAAACGAACCAGTGAATGAGATTAGATGTACTTATCAATATAATGTTTCTCAAGACTTTTTATATCGAAATCAAATAGATACCAATATTTTAGTAAAGATTCTTATATAAGGAATTAAATTTCATTTTTAAATCTCAGGATTCGGCAGGAGTTGCGGAGTGAGTGATTATGTGTTTGTCTTGTGCTATTGATTTAGTATGATTTGTGGTCGTCACTACATAGAAGTTTTTGACTGCTTTCCTTGAAAGCTAGTGGAAAGCTAATTTCGCCAAATCGGCTGTGGATTGTGTCTTCACCCATGACCCTTCTTGTGCCTTCTTCAGTTGGATCTCCGACATGGGTGGCAAAAAGAAGAATATCAACTCCAGCAACAAACTCAAGAAAACTAAAGGTGTGCCTATAAGTCTACTGAAAGGGCCCAATTAAATAAACTCTCAAAACATGTAAACAAAATTCAGCTAGTGAGAGCCCAAAGATCCCTCTCAGCTAATGACTTGTCCAACCTTTTAGACAACAGCGAAATTTTCATTCCCAAAAACTTTCTATATTACATATAATGCAAACTATTCTGATAAGTTTAACTCTGCTATATTTGAAAAAGCTACTCAAGATTGTTCTGACTTAGATTCAGATAATGACTCAATAATATCCCATACTGTAAAATCGAATGTTCGTTCTTCTAGTTCTCGTCATAAGGAAGAATTGGCCCTCATATTCTTCAGCAATTCACAAAAATTGTCTGATTTAGATGACGGTCTAGTGACCGATTTCTTCTTTGAAGCTCTGAACAAGGAAGTCAAGGGTAGATTTACCCGGAAGGGAGACATTATTGTCTTCCCTTCAAATCAATCTGATCTGGATTCGCTACAAAAAATTGACAACATACTGGGAGTAAAAGTAAACAATCGCCTCCCAGCCAAAGATTTTAACATGGGAATCATTATGAATGTGAACACCAAATACGATGATGACTTTTTGCTACAAAGCTTGAAATGCTACGATGTCTATAAGATTAGACGTATGTGCAGATATTATCCAAATTCTACAAAAGATGGTTTCATTAGAAAACCTACGGAAAATGTTGTCTTTCACTCTACCTGCTCTAAGTTACCCTCTCATGTAAATATAGGCTTTTCCCACTTCTACGTAAAAGAGTATTTCGGCTCCCCTCCCCTCTGTGGGAATTGTTTCAGATGGGGACATGCAGCGAATTCATGTAGAAGTAAGATTAGATGCAAACGCTGCAGTGGTGAACATTCGCATAAAAACTGTACAAATTGTGACTTTTGTTGCCCCAACTGTGGAGGATTACATCCTGCAATCTGCAATGGGTGTTCGGTAAAAAAAAATTGCCTTTGCATCATTGCGAATTCAAAATAAATCAAATTGTAGCTGGTCATCAGCATTTGCACAGCCAAAAAAATAATCTGGCCACACCCAGGTGCGGGGTGAAAAAAGTTCCGGCCAGACGGAATCACTGCGCCGCTTAGCTCGCAACCAGCAATCATTCCAACAGGTTTTAAGCGTATTCGATTTAGAAGATGGAACGTCAGATGTCAGCTGGGACCTCTTCTCAGACGAAATTCCGTCTTGCCCATTGACCACAAGCTTTTGCTATACGACATGGTCATACGTCCCATCATATCATATGCTTCCTCTATTTGGGCGAACACTACTGCCACCAATATCCACAAGATTCAGGTCTTGCAGAACAAGATCTTGAGATGTGCGGTCGATGCCCCATGGTTTGTAACTAACAGACAAATCCATAAAGATCTGGGCATCGACCATATTTACTCTTATATTAAGTTTCTTTCACGTGGCTTTTTTGAGTCAATTCAAAGCAATCCACACGAAATCATATCCTGCTTGCTTGACTACAATCATGAAGTCATGAATAGTTACAAGAGGCCTAAAATGATGGTTTTCAGGAAAGATAGTCATCCATTTTAGGTCTCTTGTGCATCCTTGCTACTCATATATTGATTTTTAATGCCCTTCGGGGTCCACCACTGGTGGTTTAAATTTTTATTTGTGTTTACACTGATGCCAACTATGCACATGTTCAGATGGAAGAGGTTAGGGGTACCCAAGTACCTGGTACTCTGATTATCATTTACCGATCTACGATCTACGATAAGATGGAACTGATTCTGATTTTGCAAAGAACTTGACTAACTCCTGCTCTCATGGAGTAGACTACATATTAAGATCTGAAAACATTAACATGCAATCTAAAAGTGACTTTCCTGGTAAACGTCACAAGCTACAGGAGGACCAAATCACATCATATCCCTCCACCTCTGTAGCTGTTTCTACAAGTGTCCCAGGCAATCGCAAGGCAAAAATAATAAAAACGACTTCATATGCTGAGAAATCAAGCCCTGCAATGGAATTGCAGGGGCTTGATTTTTAAAAAAAGTGGAACTTATATTATTTTCTGAAGTTAACAGAATAAATGTTTTTGCTTTACAGGAATTGCAGACCAAAAAACAGGTAAACATTCCAGGTTTCCTGTCGTATACCTATTTTGCTGAACATAGCAGCAATGGAGTCGCTTTTTTGTTGATAAAAGAATAAACCATAGGCTTATACAGATAAATTTTGATTTGCATCCATTGGAACGCATTGCCATTCGGATTTTAATTAACAATTTAACTATATCTATTTTAAAATATTTATAACCCTGGTTTGGCACTTAATGACTCTTTTTTCACTAACTTATTAGCACAATTTCCCGAACCATATATCATCGTAGGTGATTTCAATTCACATCACCTGATGTGGTTTTCTTATACTACCAACTTTGCAGGTATTCATTTAAGTAAGTTTATTATCAAATCAGAATTTATTATTTTAAATGAAAAAATCACCACACATGAAAATCCTGCAAATCATCGTTCTGTAATTGACCTAACTTTAATATTCCCCCTTCTTAGTCAAAACTTTAATTCGTCGTTGCTCCCAGATACAAGAGGCAGCGATCATCATCCAATTATTATTAACTCTAATTTTAAATTAAATTTTAATAAACTTATATATTTAAATAATTGGAGATTGTTCTCACAAATTCTCGAACATGAACCACCGTCAGATAAAAACAATGACTATTCTGAATTTTTTAATGAGGTTTTCTCATACACAAAATTGGCATTTCAAACCATTCAAAACAAAATTCCTAAATTGCAACGAAACTTTTTGCATATGAATCGGCTTGTAGCCATAAGGAAAAAAGCAGAAAATCGAGCCAAAAGATCCAGGGACTTTTCGGACATTGAGTCTTATAAGAAAATTAATGCTATGATTCGCAGAAAACTAAAACAATCATATAGAGATAATTGGAAAAATTTTATTTCCCAACTTATTACTATGTCTCCGGGGACCAACATCTGGAAGGCATACCAGATACTCCTTGCAGACAAATCTCAGAACCTTCTTATGGCTGAAATCGCCCTACTTAATAACATAAATTTAAGACAAACTACCGAGCTGTTTGCTAATAATTTAAAAACTACCCAAAAATTATTTACAAATGATTTTGACATTCAGTTTCAATTAATGAATAACAAAACCACTAATCCAAAAATGGATAGACCTTTTAGCATAGTGGATCTCAACTCCGAAATTAAAAAAATTAATCTTAAATCAGCCCCTAGAGCGGACTCTATTTCAAATAAATTTTTCTTCCGTCTTCCATACAAATGGAAGTTAAAATTATTGGATGCATTTAATTATATTTGGAAACATAATTGCATTCCTCCTGAATGGAGGAAAATCATTGTATTTTTTATCCTAAAATCTGGCAAGTTGCCAACATTACTCAATTCATATCGCCCAATTTCTCTAACTTCTAACTCTTTCAAACTTTTTGAAAGGTTAGTATATAAAAAAAGACTGTCCTGGTATTTTGAGACAGGAAATTGTTTTCCAAATTCTTTCTTTGGTTTTAGGAAACATCGTTCTTCCAAAGAAAATATTTCCTTACTTTTACATAATATTTTTTGAGCTATTAAACAGAAAAAAAATTCTTTTAGCTATTTCTTTAACTTCACACAAGCTTTTGATTCTGTTTCAATAAATGGTTTATTTACAAAACTATTAAAATCTAACTTAAGTGCAAAATTTATTAACTTTTTATATAATCTGTTAAGTAATAGATTAATACAGGTTAAAATTGGAGAATATTTCTCAGAAACCCAGAAAATGACCCAAGGTCTTTCTCAGGGATCAATTTTGTCCCTGAATTTATTTAATTTCTATTTACACGATATTAAAGAAATTTTTGAAAAATTAATCACATTTACCGAATATGCAGATGACATCATTTTTTGGTCATCAGGGAAAAATAAATACAAGTTACAAGAAAACTTACAAAAACAGTTAAATAAACTTAGTGACTATTGTTCAACATGGAACTTGGAAATTAACATTAAAAAAACGTTTATAATTCCTTTTCATAAAAAAATACAATCACAAATTTAAATTATTTATTAACTCAGAAACCTTAACTCAGGTTAATAAATGCAAAATTTTAGGTATGTATTTAGATACAAAACTAAATTGGTAACATCATCTTAACCATAAATATAATTCAGGTTTAAAACTATTAAATTGCATTAAACACTTTGCTTTCAAAAATGAAGGCACACAGCAACAGCAATTGATAACTGTACATAAAAACCTTATAAGACCTAAAATCAAATTTGGCCCAGAATTTATTCCTGGAGCACTTTTTTCTAAATTCAGGAAACTTAATTCTTTGCAGAATCAATGTCTGAAAATTGCCCTGGGACTTGTAAAATGCTGCCCTACAATTTCTGTAATAGCAGAGACTGCTATTCCGCCATTTGAAATTAGACATAATATTTTATTAACAAAATATTTTTAAACTACATTATAAACTTCCCACACATCCTTTTTACAAACATTTTCATAGATTACCATATATCAAAACTATATATAATAATGAACACCTCTCCAGTCTCTATGATGAATATTTTAGTAGAACACTAAAAGGGGACATCCCCAATATCATAGCAGACTGGTGTTATCCCTCACCTTTAATTATCACCGAAATCCCATCTTTGACCTCAAAAAAAGATATCTCTGCGGAAGCAGCACTTATTCAAATCCTATTATGCTAAAAGTTTTGAATCTACATTTAACATATACACAGAGGGGCGGGGGTGGCTCAGTCGGTAGCGCGCCAGGCTCGTAATCTGTAGTTCCCAGGTTCGAGTCCCAGCTGGGTGAGCGTTGAGATTTATCTCCGCAAAACTCCCCGCCCTGCCCACGGTCAGTAGGGGACACCGATGGGCTTGGAAAGGTCGCCGTCCGTCGGATGGGACGTTAAGCCGTGGCTCCGTGTGCGGGAGAGCCATACCCTGTGCACGTTAAAGAACACACTGGATGGCCTTGACGGGAGGCTACCATCTGTCTCCCAACAGCTGATCCAGTGGGTCCCTCTCCCAATCCTTCTCTGAGCCTTCGGGGTCCATGTGACCTGGCCATTTAGCCCATGGTGTGAAAAAAGTGCCGCTCAGAGGTAAAACAACCCAACCCAACATATAGACGGATCAGTCTTAAAAGAAAAAGGTTCTTCTGCTGCTGCTTTTCTTATCCCTTCATTTAATATGTCTAAATCTTTTAAGTTCGCTAAAAACACACCAATTATTCAAGCTGAATTAACAGCTATCTATGAATCCTTAAAATGGATTCTGAGTAAACTAATCAGAATATAGTCATATTTTCTGACTCAAAAGGCGCCCTCCAGGTGCTCCAACAAGAAATATATTATTCAAATTATAACCAATTTATTTCAAATATCTTACAATTGAATTTGTCAAATATCTCCCTCAAAAATAATAAAATCAGATTACAATGGATCCCAAGTCATATTGGGATCCAAGAAAATGAAAGGGTAGATATTTTGGCTAAAAATGCACATAATTTAAAGGACATCACCCCAATATTTAATTTTTTCCATTCTTTTAAGCAAGAACTCAATAAATTAGAATTTTCTCTTACAGAAAAACATTTTTAAGCACAGGCAATCTGCAAAAATAACTTCAGATTTTATTTATCAAACAAAATTAATTATATTGAAAAATTACCTTTCTCTCGTAAAGAAAACAAAATTATATAGAGACTAAAAACAGATACAATAGATTTAAATAAACAAAAATTCCAATTAAAGCTGACAAACTCTCCAAACTGTTTTAAATGTAATCTTTTAGAAAACACAAATCATATTCTTTTAAATTGTAACTTATACTCCACACAACGAGAAATCCTATTTTCAGAATTGAATAAACCAGGAATTATAGACTTAAACATCCAAAATCTTTTAAGCTATCCTATTTACGAAACTAAAATCTTAATTTATAAACTTATTCTTAACTTCCTTTTTTCTACTCCATTATGGAATAAGATTTAAAAAAAACATTAAAAAAGTCTAACTGAAATTTTTTTAAAAATTAAAAAAGTCTAATTTTAAAATAGAATTAAAAAACTTTAAAAAAACAGAGTTTAACTTTGAAAATAGAATTAAAAAACTTTTTGAAGAAAAAAAATCTTAAAAAAAGGAATAACTTTGAAATTAAAAAAATTGAAATTTAAATATATATATATAAATTCTAAGTTTTAATTTTTTGATGTTTTTTTTTATTGAGTGATTATGCTCATTTTGCTCAAAACTCTAATTGGCAAAGCCTGAATAAGGACATCCCATGTTTCTTGTAACGTAAAGAAGAAGAATTTCTTAAATTTCATGCATCCCTCGGGACTTTTTTGACTCAAATGTTTTATATTGTAATATTTTTTTAAAATTAAAACTAATGTGATGGATCTTTATGACTTTATTTATAATACGTTAGGCAATATTTGTACAAGTTTTTTTCACGTCTGGTTTATCGTTAGGCCTCAGTAAAAAAGTCACACTAAAGGTTTTCGAGTTCAAAATAACCTAAAGTATCAGTCTTTGAATTGCATTAAAATTTTAACTAATTTTTAAAAGTTAGTGAACACTAAAGCTTTTAGTAATAAAATAAATTTTGTTATATGCATTTTGTAAACCAGAGTTTGGGAAACGTTCTGTAATTACCAATGTTAGATAATTATAAGCATTTATTTTTATAAGTTATTGTTGCATAAATCATAATTTTTTTTAAAGAATATAATTTTTATTCATAAGAGTAAAGAATACAAATATATTTACAATTTGACCCGCAAAGCTAAATAGCTTATCCGCAGGAAAATGAATAAATTATATTAATCATAGGTCATTCAGCCTCAAAAATTGTGTACATCAAATAAATCCACAAAACACAACACATAATAATCAACTAACTAGAAAATACCAAATAATTTTTTAATTCCATTTTAAGTCTTCTAAAAGAAATTTTATTTAGTAAATCTATTTAGTAATTCTTTTGGAATAGCATTAAATATAAATGGTTCTTGATATTCGGAGGTATGTTTCTCGTAATTATTTCGAAAATTTGGCAATTTTAATAACCTTGGTTTTGAAGTCTTGTATTTTTGTTATGTTAAATTTTTAGTTTGTAAGTTTCGTCAAAACATTTTTTAATTATTACATTATATTTATATAAATTGCTGTAGGATAAAAAGTTTAAAAATTTTAATCTATCGGTGGAAGTATTATAAATTTTTTGCAAATGAAATGGAATAATATTTTTAGCTATTATAGACTGCAGTTTTTCTATTTTGTTTATGTTAGTTAAGTTAGTTGTTCCATGCGCAAATATTCCATATTTTAAAATGGATTCGCATATTGCTTTATAAAATATTACACAGGTTTCCATATTTAATACGTATTTCAATTTTTGAATTTTTATCGCTGATATTCTCAAGCTTTCACATATGTGGGATATATGGGCATTCCACCTAAAATATTCAGCAAAAATGATTCCTAAGTAATTTATTTTATTTACTTGCTCAACAAGTGGGCAACTATATAATGATTCATAATTTGAAGCATCCTTTTTTCTGCAATTTATTTTATGAGTTTTAATAAAGAGGTTTTGATGAATATGAAATCCTGGTGATCAATTTTGTTTTTTTCTCATTTAAATAGATTTTATTATGATTTAACCATCTAATAATATTATTGTAATCTGTTTGAACCTCTGAAATGCTATCATTTAAACATTTCTGACTGTTTGTTAAAACAATGTCGTCAGCATATAGATAAATAGCACTATTTAATTTTGTATTGAGCAAATCATTTATGTATACTAGGAACAGTAAAGGACCTAAAATTGAGCCTTGGGGAATTCCACCAAACAGATACACAATTACTAAAATAAAAAACTGCTGTAGCAGTTTTTTATTTTAGTAATTGTGTATCTGTCTGATAAATAATTTCTAAACCAATCTAACAATATACCGCGAATACCGTAATTTTCCAATTTATTTAGTGAAATGCTATGATCTATTGTATCGAAGGCTTTCTTTAAATCTAAGAACATAGTTACAATTTTTTCTCTATTATTCAATGATTTATTAATATTATTTGCAATTTTGGAAATTAGTTGAATTGTGTTTTTTCCTTTTTGAAAGCCAAATTGATTTTCATTAATTATGTTGTGTTTAAGTGAAAAGTTAAAAACAGTATTATAAATATATTTTTCCATTATTTTCGGAAAAATAGGCAGAATTGTTATTGGTCGATAGTTAGAAAAATCCTCCTTAATAACACCTTTAAAAATAGGTCTTAAAATACCAGTTTTGAGTTCAGTAGGTATGTTCCCAGTAAATATAATCTGATTTATAATTTTTGATATAATATTAAGTAGTATCTCTTTATTAAATTTTATATGTTTAATGCAAACATTATCGTAACCAGGTGATTTATTGGTGTCTAAAAAAGTAATTATTTTATCGGTTTGTTTTTCAGTGATTTCATGTATATAGATAGATTTCAAAACTCTTTGCATCATGGTTGGAACATAATTTATATCGTCTTGGTGATTTGTATTTCTTTTCTGTAAAATTAGTGTATTATAAATGTCATTGTAATTATTTGCTATTTCTTCCACAGATAATTTCTTTTTGAACGTATTTTCAATTATTACATCGTCCGCTGATTTTTTCCGTTTCCCTTCTAATATTTCATATATTAATTGCCAGGTAGCCTTCATATCATTTTTTTCATTATAAGTTTATTTCTATAATAAAGTTGTTTCTGATTTCTAATCTGAATATTAACCATATTTCTTAATTTTTATAGTTATTTTTATAAGCATCACTTTTATCATTTTTTTAAAATTTAATCCAAGCTTTATCTCTTTCTTCAATTAATTCTATCAAGTTCTGTGTTATCCAGTTTTTGCTATGATTTCTTTTTACCTTTCCAACACTCCTCATATATATTCTATTTTTTCCTAAAATTCCATCATAAATGTCTTTAAATACTTTATATAGGCTTAATTTAAATACTTTATATAGGTTTAACACTTGTATAGCTACCGGATTATAATTTATGTGTGTAATTGGAAAAAATAATATAAGAAAATTCAAACAGTTAATAAAAAGTAGATAAATACAATAAACTATCATCACTCATGTTACTTTAGGAGACATTTATTTATGGAGAATATGGGATAAAATTTAGCCAAACCGCATATAGTGAGAAGAAATTATCTTCCAAGAGCCATTGCCAAAAAATTCACTAAATATAAATTGTAGAATGATTGACGGTAACAACAAATTATTTTATATCAGTTACTCCGAAACAAAATCGAAAGAGGGTCGTTGTCATCTTTTCTTGAATTCTTACATTAAATATTCAATTGTGTGCAATTTTTTGAAAAATTGGCAGGTGAAGGTCACTTGAAAAACATTTGTAACAGCTTTATTAAATTATAATTTTTTTTATGTTTGGCACTACTTAATAGCAATACATAAAATATTTGCCTAAATACTGTTAAAATAAATGTTTTTATTGCATATAAAATTTTTTCTTATTTAAAGTAAGTTGGGTTGAAATTGACCCGAAGATTTTCAGTCTGATTTTTAGTTGAGGGACAGATGAGGATTAAGCTTGTTTTGTTGACGGTTGCACATACTTTTACGGACGACAGGCGGAATAAAATTCAACAAAATAGTACTTTTTGCTAGAAATTATTCATTTAATCTTAACTTTTATAATACAGAAAAGAAAATGGCACTTATAGGACCGTTTAATAATCAAACCACAATCAGCCAAAACGGACCAAATTGTTTGACGCCCTAGTCGATATCCCAGATCAACACAATAAACTGAATGGCCAAATCACAACTGGATAGAGAAATAAAATATTCAGCTATTAGAGTTAGCATATGGGAACATCCCATCTACGCTATTCAGTTTATTTATCACCCACAGACGGTGGGCATCAGTCTCTCAGCCCATTAACTTCTACGAGCTCATCGGTGTGTTCTTCCTCATCCAGGGAAGAACCTGAAAGAGCTGAGAATGTCTGTCGACTACTTGGGATTCGAAACTGCGAAACAATCGCGAGACTGGCGCATTACCACCAATTGCGTCCTTTGACGTCAGAGTGATGACAAATCCTGCAGCTCGGTGAGAAATGGAGCCTCGTCTCTTGGCAACGGGTATGTTGACTGCCTGACCTTCTTTCCGGGAAGTAATTATTAATTAAGGGCGGCACAGTTGAACTAGAAGAGTCCATGCCTTTGGCGATTCCACGTTATTTGCAAGAAAAGCGTTGTTCAGAATTTCAATACATTGCACCCCTCTGTTCTGACCTCACATCACTCATCGAAGAAATTTCGTAGCACTTATGGTGATTCTTTTGTAGCCATAAGGAAAATCAAGGGAAATATTTTAGTGAAAGAATTCATCCAAAATTACCTGTACCTTGGCTTTACTGTAACCCCCTGCATGGAATAAATTATTATTATACTTCTCCAATCTTATTATGGTAAGGTACAATGAACTTATCATATACTCATCTTGCTCGGGACGGGGGGAAGGGCACCCAGTAGTAGCGTGTCAGGCTCGCAATCTGCAGTTTCCAGGTACGAGTCCCACCTGTCCTAGCGTTGAGATTTATCTCCGCTAATCCTTGTTCTTGGTCGGAAATGGGACACTGACCAGCTTGGAAAGGCTGCCATCCATAGGATGGGATATTAAGCGGTGGTCCCGTGTGCATGAGACCCACACCTTTGGCACGCTAAAGAACATGCTGGATGGCGTTGACGGGAGTCTCCCTCCTATCTACTAACAGTTGTCCACAGTGTGTACTTTCATCCATTTGGTGTCCTTGTGACCTGACCATTTAGCCCATTGTGTGCAAAAGAGTGCCGTTCACAAATGAACAACCTGACAACTTAATTACTTGTAAATCCTACTATGTAAAACAGTCTATCAGCCAAGAAACCTGTCGTATATTTCAAATTTTACAAAACTTAAAATTTCATTATGTCTTTCCAAATAGCCTGACAGAGCGATAACCATACTTTCATGACTGCATCGTAGTCATGAAAGTATAGTTTTTATGACTGCGATGATACAGTTTTTATGACTCTTTCAGGCTATTCCTCATTAAAAATTCATAAATTCCTCATTAACATCCTTAAAAAAATACCAGTGAGAAAAGGCTTCATTTTGAAAGCAGACATGCTGAGGAATTCTTAGAGAGAAGTAAAATCAGGCGGGAAAAATCAAACTATCATAGATGATCAAAAATTTGACTCTGGTTGAGGTGAATGTTTCTGGCAAATACAGCAAGAAAAAAAGGAATTAATTGAAAGGCCATTTACGTCTTTTGAGGAAACATCTTCACCAACAATGAATGATCACATTTATTGCTACTTGTATTAATTTCGAAATCCTTTAGGAAGAAGAAACACAAAAGCCAATGACAGATGTTGCTCTCCATTCGTCTTTTCTTCTTTTCCCTTCAACAAAAATGATGGTTCCACTTCTATGCTTCGAAACAATGCGATATAAATTATCCTTCAAAGTACAACTCTGAGAGAACCGGGTTGACTGACTGAAGACGTCAGTTCTTTTCCTTTCGTTACATATTTCGAAAAATCTGAACCCTCTAGTGAACTGAAAGAGTTGAATGAAAATAGCCGAGAAGGGTGGAGATGCATGAGTAGCAGATGTCCAGTGGGGGAAGGGAGTAGTGAGAATGGGCATGGAAGAGAAGTGGGTCGGTCAGTAATGGCCCGTGCAAAATGTAACTGAAGCCTCGTGGAGCACATGACAAATGACAACGTGAATCTGTTCAGCAGTGCGTTGATGGTCAACGTCCTTAAAGGGCTCGCTGCCTGATCACAATGACTCTTCAATGCATCGGTGACCAAGTACCCTTTTGGCAAAGCAGCCAGCCAGATGTTTATCGGTCCAGCCCTGCCATGTACCGTATCAACAACCAAACAACTTGCACTCTTCACGGTTAATGAATTCAGGACAAAACGATATTCGATATTCCTGACGAATTTCCTTTTTCTTTCTCTTACCCGCTTCATCTATCCCACCGCTTGGTATCTTACTCCTTTGTCACACGAGACCATCCTCTCTCTATCCTCCGTTGACTTAGAGGAAGATGACTCCTGTTACAGGAAGCGAAGACGATGCGCAGATCAAAATTACAAAAAAGGCTTTCTTAAGTGTCAAAGGATGTCACCTGTGTTTTGGAGTATGACGGATTTCTGGGGAAATTTAAAAAAATGAGCTCAGGTTTCCGAAATCCAAAACCAATAAATCATGGAAAATGTAGTTTTTTTATAAAGTTTTTTTTTTATTTCGGAAATATAAATCGGAATATAAATCTTGATATATGAAATTCCTATAATATCTGATTATCTCCACAGAAATCCTAATCTTTCTGTTTTACATTCAACTTTTTGTTTTTATCGATATTTAAAGAAAAAACTTTTTAGGGGAATTGGATAGGAGTTGATGATACATTACGATTCGCATTTCCTGAATCTCCCAATGCCTTTAAATAAAAAAAAAAATAATAAATACCCCCTCAAGCAGCTGCTTGCCACAGAGGTCTGACAGGAGCCTGTCAGTTTATATGCCACAGTAGGAGATCTGAGAGGATGGCAGGACCTCAGCAGAAAAACGACACACACAACCATGCCTAATCTGGGGCTCGAACCCAGGTCCCTTAGATCAGTAGCCAAGCGTGCTAACCACTCGGCCACATAAACTCTCGCTTAAATTCGCTTAGGAAGAGCTGGAAAAAGCAAAATTCTAAAGGAATATTTCCAACGTTCAATTTAAGGTAGAAATTTGAAATTTTGGTGGAAGCGTGTCATGGTCAAGAGGTTTACGTGGCAGAAATTAGTTTTTCCCTTTACCATCAGCGAGTGTGGAAAAACAAGAAGTTTTTTTTTTTTCAAGAGATGATTGAAAAATTCGCTTTGTGCTGTATAGATATTAGTGCATAAATAAAATAAAAATGAATTATATTCCCTCAAACAGTTGCTTGCCACAGAGGTCGGACAGGAGCCTCTCAGTTTATACGCCATAGTAGTAGGTCTGTGAGATGGCTGGACTTTAGCAAAAACAAAATGAAACAAAAGACATCCCTGCCTTAACCGGGGATCGAACCCAGGCTCCTTAGATCAGCAGCCTAGCGTACTAACAACTCGACCACGGTACTTTTTCCCACTTATCCATTAATTCAAAATTTTACTATTAAAGGGCATTAAATGCGGAAAAATGCAAAATCTTCAATTTCTTTGAAAATGAGCGTCCCATCTTCATTAGAGGCGATATTCTTCTGGTTTTCATTTAAGCATAAAATCAGCTTAATTCATTCAGTTAACGAAAACATGTCTCTTCTTTTTTTGCAACCATTTCAAAGAGATTTCTAATTGTAGAATTCTTGAAGAAAGATAGATCAATAGATTTTAAATGATTAGGACTGAATGTAAGAATATGAAGACAAAATGACATTCGTCTTTGTGAGCCGAGAGAAAATGCTTGCGGAAAGAGTGCGAAAAAATTTTTAAAAAAGTGTTCTGGAAGCAACTGTTTTTTATCCTAAGCATGAGTTTACAGATAAAAAAATGAATTATGATTAATAACAGATAAAAACTGAATCGTTAAATATGGTCAATACCTAATTCATTGAATACAATGATACATCATAAAATTATAGAAGTTACTTTCGTTTTATTTTGTCTATCAAACAAAATAGAAATATCCTGTTGAAAAAACAGCTTTCAAATCGTTTGGAAATAGTTATAGTAATACTTTAGTCATCGACCGACTAAAATTGCGTAATCATTAGTTAAAGTAATTTTTTTTTCTTTTTCTAGAGCCCCATTCATAATTTCATGAAAAATATATTTTCGTCATTCCTAAACCAACCATGAAATATTTACCTCCCTGATAGTACTCTCCACGTATGTTATTTAGTTTCAATAACTAAAATACTCCTCAAGCAACTGCTTGCCAAGAGGTCTGTCAACGTAATACAAATAGAGAAGAAAGGAGAGACTTCAGCAGAAGGACAGCATCAGAAAGGAAACATACACACCCTTTTCGGGGTTCGAACCCAATTCCCTTTAATCAGTGGTCAAGCGCACTAACCACTCGGCCAATGGGCCGTGCTCCATTCAGTACCATAAGCAATTCCCTCTGTGTTGTTATAAACCATTTAAAAAGTACCGTAATAAAGAATTATAAATAAAAGAATATTCGAAGATAAATCTACTGGCCAGTCATTATTTTTTTCTGTTATTGCTGAAATCCGAGAGGAATTTCCATTTCCTTTAAAGAATTTCGAAACCACTGTAGCATTTAGTTGTCGATCTTCGCTGCGAACAGAATCGTTTCATCTGAATTTCTCTGTCATTCTTCTTCCATCTGTCATTTCAAATTATTCTGCGCTGTTTTTTCCACCCTCGTGATTTCAGAAAGAAATCGTTATTTTGACATCCTAGACACATGCGATAAACATCGGTTACAGCTTCGAGAAAAAAAAATGACTTAGAACGGTCTACTTCGCCTTGTAAACCAATGTGTAATTAGCAAATGTTCAAAATCTATCCGTTGTGTAAGTTTCCCGCAAATAGCGATGTCCGAGATCGCTTAAACAACTAGTACTCTCTCTCAGGAGACGCGTGGTCATTAGCCAAATGACATTCACGTGTCCACTTAGGAAGACCAAGTCCTCATTCTTCTGATGATTTTCCCACTTCGTCCTCCGGCAAAGAGCATTAATAAACGCGCCTGGCGGAGTCGTCGTTTGACGTCGTACTCGCGAGCCACGACGCCACCAGCGATATTATCGAGGAACAAATCGCGCATTTGAACGGCCTCTTCACGCGCCGAAGACAGAGTCATCGAGTGCGTTGCCACTCACCGCAAAACGTTTCTCGTCAACACAAACGCAACCGAAACGGAGCCGCCTCCCGTCGATATCGAATCCGCCGCCTTAACGAAGTTATAACAGAGTGCGACGCATTGCCAAATTTGACATTTCCGGAGCGGGAGTTTTATTTTCTAGCGTTCGAAGCCTGCAGATTGGAGTCGCTAATGTCTCTCTCCCCATTACAATATTGGCCACGTAGTGCCCGCGTGCATAACAATATGGTTTATGGTAAATCGATAGACTCGCGTGTCTCGCAGGAAATGACAGACGGTCCTCCTCCTCGTGCTGCCTCTCCCCTTCCCCGCTACTCCTCCTCCTCCGATGGAGCAAAAATCGCGTCTCCGCTACATCTCCCTGCCACTGGGGGAGCTACCGCCGCAGAGTGGTAGTGCCGGGAGCGGCGAGCCCGGAAGATAGATGGGAAACTAAAACCCAGCGCCGGGGCACGAGCTTGTGACGAAGACGAAATTTGTTTTCAATTTGAGAATGCCTGGTGATGAAATTTGTGTTCGCCTGCCAAGTCTCATCAGACGTGATGCCAAACGCAGGTCCCACAAATTTGTAGAAATGAGTTTGCAAATATTCACTTAATGAAGGCGGCAGATACAAGCGGAGCATAAAAACCCCAACCTTTTCATTTCCTCTTGAAGTCGAGGGAATTTCTCTCTTTCGGGTTTTTGATGGGTTCGTGATAGTTGTTCACTGAGAGAAAGGAAAAATGCACCGAGATAATTAGGGCAGAATTTTCGGGAGAAAAAATAAACGAAATTATATTATTGAAGTTATATAATTAACTTCCCTATTTGCTGTTGTTAGAGAAATAATTTCTTCTCTAAGAATCCGGAAACGTAGCTCCATCTACAGGCAAATTTTTCTCAAGCACTTCTTTCCTGGCTAATTTTTACGTAAAATATCGTCACCGTGAATAGGAAGCTTTTCAGTAACTTTGATTCATCAGTCGTTCCTCGAAACGAAGTTCAAAATGCATGGAAGAATGCAAAAGTTTTTAGGAGCACGACATTGCAGTTCGTCCGTGAATTATTAAAATTAGCGTGCATATAAAATTCAGCGTAGAGAAATATTAGCTTCAACAAGACTGCATCCTGTTAAAAGAAATGAAGATTCATAGGTTAAGCAAAACAATGACGATCAATCAAGGAGCCAATCAACTTTATTGTTCACTTAAAAGTACAAATCTGCCACTCAGTGGGGCGGGGGTGGCTCAGTCGGTAGCGCTCCAGGCTCGTAATCTGTAGTTCCCAGGTTCAAGTCCCAGCTGGGTCAGCGTTGAGATTTATCTCCGCAAAATTCCCCGCCCTGCCCACGGTCAGTAGGGGACACCGATGGGCTTGGAAAGGCCGCCGTCCGTCGGATGGGACGTTAAGCCGTGGCCCCGTATGCGGGAGAGCACATACCCTGTGCACGTTAAAGAACACGCTGGATGGCCTTGACGGGAGGCTACCATCTGTCTCCCAACAGCTGTTCCAGTGGGTCCCCTCCCCCAACCTTCTCTGAGCCTTCGGGGTCCATGTGACCTGGCCATTTAGCCCATGGTGTGCAAAAAAGTGCCGCTCAGGGGTAAAACAACCCACCACTCAGTTTCTGAATAAGAACAAATCAGTGTATAATTTATTAGAAACTTATAAAAGGGGGGATTTGCATGTTGCTTCTGTTTGTTTGCGATTACTCCCTGCGAAACCTGTTATGGCCTATTCGCAGGATATATTTTTAACTATGCCTCTATTTAAATGTCGTCTAATAGCATATTATGCTGTTAATAATCTTAGTGCAGGTAGTCTTTATACCGGTACCTACGTAATGGGAATGCCTGCCGATTTCAAGACGTGAAGAGACAGCAGCACTAGTTACATTTTCGTCCACTTGGCGCTTGCTGTTTTGCTTGTTACTTGCTTCGTAGCAGTATGGGCTATTACGCTGTTTACCTCTTGCTTCAAAATTGGATTCTGATACGGTTTTGTTCGTAAGTAATTATTTACTATTCTGTCTACTTTCTGCCGTTTTTAACTAGAAGTCTGAAAGATGATGCAGTATTGTGTGATGTTTTGTAGAAGCGAAACTCAGTTTCTATCGAATCTATTCCAAACTAGATCTGCAAGACAGGTGGCTGCATCAATATGTCGGCAACGTAACGATGACATGAGTAATTGGAAAAAATTTCTGAGATCACTTTTCAATAAATAATATTTTGGAATCGCAGAAACCTTTACAATATATGGAACTGAGTTACACTGCCCTAACAAAATATTAGAGAATTTCTGTGTTATTCGAATGGGAATCTTACTATAAATGCAAGATTATAATTTTTTATCTATTTAAATCTCGATTTTTAACAGCATTCGTCTAGTATTTAAGAATTCATTATTCCCGTTTGTATCTCTGAGAAAGATTCTAGTTCATTGCACTTGATTAGCCATCTGTGCAATTCTTTCTTTCTCTCGACTTGTCCTCGTATTTACCATATGACTTCGACCAGATCTCTATATACTTACCATTAGCGTAGGTTAGCTTACCGCGGAACGGTACTGCCCTCATGTGCGCGCTTGCTAACACGGAGAATCGGGGAAATCGGCAGGCATTCCCATGACGTGGGTACCGCTTTAGACGTACTCATGTTTCCATACAGGTTTTGCTTATTCTATTTGAACATAAGCCATTTTCGTAATCAAAATTTTAAATTTTAATAAGTAATAATATATAACAGATTTCTAGAATTTTGAATTACATATAAATAGCTTGTATACGTCGTGGGTTCGTATCCCACGCGGCTCAAGACAATTTTTCCTCTAAAAAATGATATCGACGTTAAACTAAGACTGATATCTTCCTTGACACTTCTTTCAATAGATAATTTTTTCGCTATAGGAAGTTTGCAGCACAAATTCATTTGAAACGAGCATTAAACCTACGATGAAATTTAATTTTGCAGTCGCACTTAGAATCATCTTAGAATGCAGTCATACTTAGAATGTGGTTAAAAACGTTTCTTCTCAGATATCCACTTGCACAGACGCCTGTCGATGAAAATCGAGACGGGGAAATTCGGTGAAGACAAAATCTTAACAAAAAGGAGGAATTCAAATATTTATACTTTACTGGAATTCGAACCCAACTTACTTTGCTCCTCAACAGAAGCCTAACCTCTTAACTACGAAACTTAACAACACTATGCGAATAGATGACGGATAAGACATCAGTCCCCCTTTAATTAGAAAGCAATCACCTGTGTCCCAGCTGGTCCAGTGTTGAGACATATCTCCGCAAAACTCACCGCCCTAACCTCGGTCAGTAAGGGACACCGATGGACTTTAAAAGGCCGCCGTCCGTCAAATGGGATTAAGCCACGGCCCCGTGTGAGGAAAAGCCACGTTAAAGAACACGCTGGAGGTCTTGAAGAGGTGCCTCCATCTGTCTCCTAACAGCTGTCCAATGGTTCCCCTCCCCTAATCTTTTTTGAGTCCTCGGATCCTTTTCTGAGCGCTGATTATTTAGCATATTGTGTACAAAAAATGGCCGCTCAGAGGTAAAAAACCCAACCGCGGCATTTGCGTAATACACGTTTTGATGATGCTGTATAGGGGTCAAGCACAATCATCTATAGTCATATAGAAATTGAAGTGTTAGCTGGAAAAGATTTGCTTCGGATAGGAGCTGGAGTTTAACCCATAACATCTTGGGAACTCCTAACATGTCTTCAAGGTTGGGTTGTTTTACCTCTGAGCGGCACTTTTTTGCACATCATGGGCTAAATGGCCAGGTCAGATGAACCCCGAAAGCTCAGAGAAGGTTGGGGACCCACTGGAACAGTTGTTGGGAGACAGATGGTAGCCTCCCGTCAAGGCCATCTAGTGTGTTCTTTAACGTGCACTCCCACACACGGGGCCACGGCTTAATATCTCATCGGACGGACGGCGGTCTTTCCAAGCCCATCGGTGTCCCCTACTGACCGTGGGGCAGGGCGAGAAATTTTGCGGAGATAAATCTCAACGCTGACCCAGCTGGGACTCGAACCTGGGAACTACAGATTACGAGCCTGGCTCGCTACCGATTGAGCCACTCCCTCCCCATGTCTTTAAGAGGAAGTGGATTAGATTTCACTTCCGAGCCTAAATTAAATTTTTTTTGCTAATCATTCCGTTTGAAATTCTTATGTAATGACAGAAATAGCAGAGGAGAGGCAATATTTAATGCTATGCGATATCAAGGAAATGAACTGCTTGACTATAAAACCATTAGTGAAACTTTTGCCGATTATTTTAAAATCGGTTTACGTTTCAAGCACTTCTTACAACAGTGATAATTTCGATTCCATAGATAAAGACATTAATGTTATGGATCTTGCTATTATTACAAAAATAACTGTTGATGATATATCAGACAGGCTATTAAACATTTAAAGGTGTCAAAGTCAATTGGCCTCGATGTCTTTCCTCCTTTCATTATTAAAGGATGTGCTGATAGTTTTGTTTACCCTCTTTTAATATTTTTAATCTCTCAATTATAAACATAAGTTTCCAAGTGCTTGGAAAGAATAGAAAATTATACCCATAATTAAAAAAGGAAACAAATATGATATCGAAAATTATCGCCCTTTTGCTATTTCTATCTATATTCTATCACCATTTTCTAAGATCTTTCAATCCATAATATAAACAAAAATTTCACAACAACTAAAAAATCAGTTTTCTCCAAACCAACATGGATTTTTGCCAAAACGTTTGGCGGTTACCAATCTACTGTCTCAGTAAAAGTATTACAGACTCATTTGATTGTGACAGTAGGTTAAATGTTATTTTCAGTGACTTCTCAAATGCATTTGAAAAAATTAATTTCGGATTATTACTGAATAAGTTACTTAAAATCGGTTTTAGCTGTAATTTAGTTGGATGGTTTTATTCCTTGTATGGTAGATCTCTTTATGTTTGCTATGGTTCTGAGTTTTCCTAAAAGTTTTTAGTAGCTCTGGGGTGCCCCAAGACTCTACTAATCTGGGACTGTTGTTATTTTTCATTTTCATTAATAATCTACCAAATATACTTAGTTCTTGTATTTGTCTAATGTACGCAGATGATGTAAAATTTTATAGACAGATTGACTCGAAGACTGTCATTTACTACAGTCAGATTTGACTAAAATTCCACAACTAAATATTATATACTCTAACTGAATATTTCAAAATGCTCAGTTATAATTTATTCTCGCAAAAGGATTTTTGACGTATGATAATAACATCAATTCTTGATGCTATTCCACGGAATTGTTTTGTCCGCGATTTAGGCACCTTGTTTGACTCGAACTTTAATTTTAACATGCATATTCAAGAAATTGCGAAGGAAGATAATAGAAATTTGGGTTTTATTGTTAGAAAAACAAAATACTTTACTAACACAAGGGCTATAATCAATTTATTTAATTCATTATTTCGTTCAAACCCAGAATATGGAAGCTTAATATTGGGATCCTTACTATCAATATAATATTCATAATATCGAAAAAGTTCAAAATAAATTACTAAGATTTCTTTACTACAAGGACACCGGAATTTTTCTTCTAGATATTCCTACTGAACGACTAAGAAATATGTATAATGTTTGCTTATTAAGTTATAAAAGAAAGGTTTTGGGTCTAATATTTCTTTATAAACTGCGAAACTACCTGATAGATTGCACCGAACTACTGTTTTTAATGAGCTTTGCGTTAACGAAGCATCCCACGAGAAATGCCCTATTTTTTAGAGTTCCATTCCATTAATCAAATGCATTGATAAATTTTTCCGCGGTTAGGTTTTTCAATCTTTTTAATTTCTACAGCAATATCCTCGATTTGTTTACATTTTTTTTTAAATTTTCAAATCACATTGTATGATGTTACTTTGTTCTTGCTTTTATATCCAATTACCTGTATCTAGCCGTCCCGTGGCAGAGTGGTTAGCACGCTTGGCTTGTGATCTACGGGACCTGGGTTCGAGCCCCGGGTAAGGCATGGATGTGTGTGTGGTTTTTCTGCTGAGGTCCTGCCATCCTCTCAGACCTTCTACTATGGCATATAAACTGACAGGCTCCTGTCAGACCTCTGTGGCAAGCAGCTGTTTGAGGGGGTATTTATTTATTTTTGTTATGTAAGTGTCCTGTATATGTTCTTTCAATACGTTGCATATGTTCTTTTCACTTTTTTGTACTGGTTTGTTTATATACCTTTATTTGTACTAATTTTGAATGATCCCCTTTGTATGTGTCAACTATTATTGGATTATTAATCCGCTGCGAGCACATTAAAAATAAATGAATAAATACCCCCTCAAGCAGCTGCTTGCCACAGAGGTCTGACAGGAGCTTAAATATATAAAAAACTCAGCTGCTTGCCACAGAGGTCTGACAGGAGCTTAAATATATAAAAACTCTACTATTTTAATAATATTTTTTGGCATGTATTTACTCTTAACTCTCTATATATAAATAATTCAGATAGGAGGTAAAATTATTAAGTAAACTTATGCAGTGCATAAATTTTTTCAAATAAAGATTACTTTCAGCAGGCAGCTGCCTCTGATTGCATTTCATAAGTGATGTATTATTATGCTGAAATTAATTAAGGTAAAATTTTATCCTTAATATTTGATATTTGTGATACACATTCACCAAATAATATTTAAAAAAGTTTAAAAATTCATTTGTTGAAAATAACAATACAGGAAGCCCATATTTTTATTAGGATATTTTTTAGTGACATTTTTTAAACTTTTAGCGACTTCTAACGGATTCTGAATAAACAATTAGCGGCATTTAGAAAACGCTATTAGCACCCCCTCCCAAGTTCCATCGTCTTGTCATCTTTTAAAAAAAAGGAGACCAAGTGACAAAATCGAACCCGCAAACTTTAAAGGGGTCGAGACTGGATTTCTGTTACACTGCAACATTTTCCTCTCCATTTTAGAGTTTTAGCGGTCTTTAAAAAATGGTTTCCATTACCCTTACTAGCATTCTCTAGGGAGGGAAGTCATAACCTTCTTGCCATTCCGTATCCCGTCCCCCCAAACAGATCCGGTCCAGATTTCAGGTGTACTTTTCCTCTAGTACATACTCAATTATGCAAATATTTTACATTGTGGTTAAAACCTGTTTTTAAATAAAAAAAATTCAAAAAGTCATCTTATTCCTTTTTCTTAATTCTTTTCTTTTTGGAACAACAGACAAAAAAAAAAATACTTTTACATAAAAAAGAAAGGTATAGCTCAAATAAATGTATAAATATATTTCAAATGAAATATTTCAAGTTTCTCAGCCATATTCAACCCCAGCCCCCTACTTTCACTATAAATAAATAAATAAATACCCCCCTCAAGCAGCTGCTTGCCACAGAGGCCTGACAGGACTCTGTCAGTTTATATGCCACAGTAGAAGATCTGTGAGGATGGCAGGCCCTCAGCAGAAAAACGACACATACATCCATGCCTCGAACCCAGGTCCCTTAGATCAACAACCAAGCGCGCTAACCACTCTGCCATGAGACGGCTATAAGTAATGATTAAAACGATCCCAAAAGCCTTCTGTCGATGTTTTAGAATTGCACAAGTCTCCTCCTCGGATGTTTAAGTTTAATAATAGAAAAGCCGAATCTTTACCCCGAAGAAACGTAATAACGAAGTCATAAATTACTACTCCTCTTGGCGTTTATTCGGCTCATTCTTTTCACTGTGTTGTTCAACGACATTCAGAGTGATGCATTTCGCCAAAGAATGCAATTAATTAAGCCTCGCAACCGATTTACATAATAAGACCTAATTACAGCTCGAGCTCTTAAGGAAGCCGACTCAACCACAGGATGGACACGATAACTCTGCATGCGCTCGTGATGGACCGTCACCCCGGCGAATAAACGGTTTTCCTCTTCCGCGAGAAAGCTCGTGTAGTTTTTCTCATTATTCTCACGTTTACTTATTTTCAAAGCGTCATCATTTTTTAACGCGAGCCCAAAGGCGATGCAAATTTCGGTTATTTTCACGGGCTGCCAAAACAGAGGTTTTAAGCGAACAATAAAGCTGAGCACGTCATCCCAAGTTGTCGACTTGACTAGGCAAGAGACTGCTTTATAACTGACACTTTACTTGGGAGGGTATGTGGGCATGATGACCACTTTCAACACATAAATGCAAAACTAGTGATGTCCATTTTATCGCATTTAAAAAAAAAATAGGAAAAACTGATTGTGATTAGAGAACGAATATTCTTTATGGAAAGGGCTCAATCTGTAGCGGGTCATGTTCGTAATATGCAGTTCCCAGGTTCGAGTCCCAATTGTGCCAGCATTGAGATTTATCTCTGTTAACGACTATCCTGCCCTCGGTGGGAAAGGGCCGTCCGTCGGATGCTACGTAAAGCCATGACCCCATGTGTACGTTAAAGAGAACACCAGATAGCTTTGACGGGAGGTTACATGTCTACTAATAGCTGTCCAATGGGTCCCCTTACCGTAACTTTCCCTTAACCCTTGGGGTTCTTGTGACCTAGCCATTTAGCCAATTGTGCTCAATAATGTGCAGCTCAGAGATAAAACAATCCAACTCTTCTCTAAAGAATAATTCATCCGAAATCAGTCTTTGAGTTGAACATTAATTTTTCCATGTTATTTCCTAAATATTTGATTGTTGTAATTTTAAAAATTTCGAAAAATAATTTGAATATTGCAAGTTTTATATGTTACACTGATGGACATGGAAACTTTAGAAATTAACTTAGAGTGGAACCAGAGTTAATTTCTAAGTTTCAGAGTCGAATCTGCCTGACCAATTTTCATCACTTTAGTTTTCTCTCTGTTTATAACCAAACCTACTCTACTCCCAGTCTCATCAACAGCTCGGATGAAAGAGTTCATTTCATCAACATCATTTGCCAAAATGCTAAATCGTCAGCATAATCTAAATCAGAAATTTTAGTATCCTCAGACAATTTAAGGCCAAAATCTTTCCCTTGAAGTGAATTTCGCATAACATAATCAATAACCAAACTAAAGAGGAAAGGAAACAAAATGCACCCTTGTCGAACACTAGAAGTAATGCTAAACCAGTTGCTACAAGCCTTACCAAGCTCTCACACACGACTCAGTGTTATTATAGAGAGCTTTCATTATGTTAACTAACTTGTCTGGTATACCATATGATATCACAATCAACCACAAATTATGACGATCAACAGAGTCGAAAGCCTTTTTGAAATCAACAAAGCTAACAACCAAAGGTTTCTGAAACTCCAAACATTTCTCAAGAATCTGCCTAAGTGAAAATATCTGATCCACACATCCCCTACCACTTCTGAATCCACATTGCTCATCACGCAATTGACTGTCAACCAGATTCTTAATTCTAGCTCATATACTAGAAAAATCAAATGAAAACAAGCTTTGTATTTCAAGCTTACAAGTCTTTTCACCGAGTTGGGGTCAAGACAAGAGTAACAGATCGTTTCTTTACAGCTTTAAGTTCACCCATCGGAATATTTGTGTCGTCGGGTTCGGATCTTTTTCAAAGCTGGCCAATATATTCTTTCATTATCAGAAAATATATCTGTTTGAGTAACAGTAACCATGTCTTATCTTTCCCTACGAGGATGGCTAAAAGCCAAGAGCTCTTCTCACCAATATCAGAAAGAATATCAACCACTGAGATGTGAAACTGTGAGGCATAGGTTAGGATCATCGGGCTCTGGTGATCTTCCCATTCCTTTTTTACGAGCCATGCAAGTGGAGACATTCAGACACCACTTGCGAAAGCAATTGGTATCGTGACGTCAACTAGAGCGCTCCCGTAGCATTATAAGGCGAGCGATGATGGGTACAGAAATGAAAGTGCCGCTGCATAGAAGATGTTTACTTCTTTTTCCTCTCTCCATCGTCCTCTCACGCAGAGCGCTAAGTACGCTCAAGCAGTGGAGGAAAAGCTCGGCGAAATCTCCTGTGACTGTTAGTGCAATTTATTCGCTGCTTTGTATCGAAGCGAGCGCTATGAACGTCGACCAGAAATGCTGAGAGCCTTGTAAGGTAAGAAGCGCCACGCAGAACGTTCGCCAACAAATTAAGTAGCAGCCTTCGAGTAAATGCTAGAAACGAAAAAAGGAAAATTTTGGTTAATAAAAGTAAAGCGTCCGAAATCTTTGCTATTTTGCGATTGGGAAAAATAAAAAAAGAAAGCGAGTTCTTGACACGGAGGATGTTGCGAAGTGAGGAGGGTTTTTTTTTTATTTTGTTTTCTTTAGTGCTTCCGATAATTCTACTGCCGAAGTTAAATTGCTAAATAGACGAAAGGAATTCGGACTCTTTCAGTCTTTGTGACTTTAAATGTTCGCTAAAAGGGATGCTGTAGAAACATTGACGAAAACAGTTTTGCGCGTGGAGCCAAGAATGCTCGTTTGACTCTAATAATCCAAAATTCGGAAAAACATCTTTAAAGGAAAATAAATGCTTGTTAGGATACGAAAGCTTTGAAGAAATTGAAAATTTTTCTTTAATAGTTAGAACAAATGTATATCGGTAAGTTAAATTATTCTGTTTTAAAAACGAAGAATAATAAAACTAGCTCTCATTTGGAATGTTTATGCCGAATTTATTATTTTTAATTAATAGTAACTTATTGTAATCTTTAAAAGTTCTTTCGTAAAATAAAAGAAAGTGTCATTTTATGTTAAAATGTGTGTTAATACGAAGAAGGATCAATTTGGGGGAAAACTGATTGATTGACTTATTACCGTTTTTGAAAGCTTTCAGTTTTTTAAAGGGATACATTACTTATCACGATTTCATTGAACTTATTATTATGTGTTACGATCGAAACCTGTAAAATTTCCTTCTGCGTTTTGTAGGGGAAAAAAGGAGGGGGGGGAACATAACTCAAAGCAGCCTGTGACATTCCCCTAAGCTTTTATTTGATATATGACTCGTTAGGCTTTGCTGTCGCGTTCGAAAAATATTATAGAATGATCTTTTGCACATTTCTCCTATTTTACGGAGGAAGAATGTAATAAGTACTTTATAGCCTAAGAGACACTCACCCCAACCCCAAACCGAGTCATAAATGTCAAGCACCAGGGCCGAATTTACACCTTACGCGCTCCTAGGTACAAGAAGCAATAGTGCTCACTTTGGTACAGTCGCTCAAAAAAGTATCCGAACACTATGGTTGATTACAGAATTCAGAAAAAATATCTGGTAACGATTTTTTTTAGAAATTAGTGATCTGGCAACTTCGTGTCACGTGACACTTTATAACTGGTCACGTGACACGAAGTTGCCAGATCACTAATTTCTGAAAAAACATCGTTACCAGATATTTTTTCTGAATTCTGTAATCAACCATAGTGTTCGGATACTTTTTTGAGAGATTGTACAATCGATTTTTCTGGCCCATCCTAATATGACTGGCGCCCCTGGGCGAGTGCCTAATGACAAATACGATCCTGCGTGTCGTAAGTTTTCCTTCGGTACATAACTCGTTACGAATCACCATATTGTTGGGAAGATATGAGAGAACAACCGTTTTGGCGAATCCCCAAACCGAGCGGGGCGGGGGTGGCTCAGTCGGTAGCGCGTCAGGCTCGTAATCTGTAGTTCCCAGGTTCGAGTCCCAGCTGGGTCAGCGTTGAGATTTATCTCCGCAAAATTCCCCACCCTGCCCACGGTCAGTAGGAGACACCGATCGGCTTGGAAAGGCCGCCGTCCGTCGGATGGGACGTTAAGCCGTGGCCCCGTGTGCGGGAGAGACATACCCTGTGCACGTTAAAGAGCACGCTGGATGGCCTTGACGGGGGGCTACCATCTGTCTCCCAACAGCTGTTCCAGTGGGTCCGCTCCCCCAACCTTCTCCGAGCCTTCGGGGTCCATGTGACCTGGCCATTCAGCCCATGGTGTGCAAAAAAGTGCAGCTCAGAGGTAAAACAACCCAACCCCAAACCGAGTCATAAATGTCAAGCAAAAAGCAATAAAATGATGAGTAAAGATCTGAATCAACATTAAGAAAAGAATAAGAGGGTCATGGTGCAACTATCTCACAAAAAATATTTTCAACGCCGTTTTACTGTTCACAACAGTTCACTATAGAGAAATATTGTGAAGCAAGCTAAGTATGAACGGAAGCATCTCTTTGGGGATCGAACCTCAGTCTCTTGACTCTCTCGGCTTAATGGGAAATGCTTCTCAGACACTAGAAGCGCTGATCATATATTTTAGAATACTGATCTTGTTTCTTTTTGCTAATCAGATATCCTTATCTTGTACGATATTCCTGCAAAGCCAGATCAGCATAATACAGTGGGCTGCTATGACTTCTCAAAGAGAGAAAGCAGTTTTTAAAAGCAAAGCTGATAATGACAGTAACGTCGTTTCGATATACATATTAGTAATGGAATTACCTTGACTTTTATGTTAATCATTATGCATTTTAAATCATTACGAATATACCTAATAAATTTTCTAATTGATCAGAATTATAATCGATGCATTGTTTTCCTTGCTTCCGTAGAGGCTTCAGCAACCTAACCCGTCGCTGCACAAGATGTTATTATTATTCATTTGGTGGTCTGTTAACACTCGCAAATAAACTTCAAAGTCGAACTTTATTATTATTATTCACAAAAATCAAAGCACTTATCACTCAATATGCTACATATCAACAGTAAACGAAAACATTAATCTTCTTAATATCCTGCCATAATAAAAAAAATAAATACCCCCTCAAGCAGCTGCTTGCCACAGAGAGGTCTGACAGGAGCCTGTCAGTTTATATGCCATAGTAGAAGGTCTAAGAGGATGGCAGGACCTCAGCAGAAAAACGACACATACATCCATACCCGGGGCTCGAACCCAGGTCCCTTAGGTCAGTAGCCAAACGCGTTAACCACTCGGCCATGGGACGAACGACAAATGATATATTTTACCAAAAGAGAATTTAATCTTCAAAGAAACATTTGCGACTCGTCGCAAACAAAAGTAAGATTTTTATGCGAAATGATAAAAACATCTCCAACATCTGAATACCAGTAGACATACCGAGGATTAGATCTATATAAAGGTACTAAATATTCCTTTTAAAAGTGAAAAGAAAACATATTCAAATTATCTATTATTAAGAAAAAAGCGTGTTTTTGTTAGCCCTAGTTATCAGCTTAGCGGAGAGTTTCCCTCAAGAAAAATGATCACCGAAACCCCCATAAAAAAACAGGAGTATGTGAAGCAGAAGCCACATCACGAGACTCTTCGTACAAGATCAAATTTAAAAGCACGTGAGTCATTGGTCGCCACGAAGCGCAAACTCAGGTCATCTTGATAGCCGAAGCTGAGGGATGGAACCTTAATCCCTTTTTCCATTGCAGCCTCGATCAGCACCGATGGGGGAATCGATAATCGGATTTGTGAGTCGATGTTTTCATTGCGTCCACCCTTCGATTTGATTATCGCCAGATGGCGTTGCAATGAACGACACTCGTGAAGGAACAAAAGAGAAAAAATAAAATTTAATACTTTCAGATCAGTGGGAATCAGAAAACTTAAAACTATTTTTACTTTTGAAGTGCAGCAAATGAATGTTTCCCTGCGTATTCTTTTGAAAACTGAGCAAGAACAGTTTTAAGCGAAGTGATGATGCCAGAGATAGAAAAATGATTCCGAGAAAAAAAAATTTTTTATACTCTACTGCTGTTCAACGTTTTGCCTTAGACGTGAGTGTCATTTTTTCCAACTCGGATGCTATTACAACATGGTTTTTCCAAGCATAAGCCACTCGTTTCAATGGGTTGCAAAGATTTTGGAAAGTGCCGCAGCACATTCAATTTTAACTCTGAATATTCGTACTGTAAGTAAAAGAATAAGAATTTATATTATGAAATGCATTCCTATCACAAAGGCAGCAAAAACTTTTTTTAATTCGATTAGCTTTTGAGGCCTTTTTTAAAAAAATATCTATACACATGCAGTGTAAACGGCTAACACAAAGGTCAGGGAACCAGCATAAATACTTCGTGTTAACAGAATTTCGCGTTAACATTACATTGACGAATACATTGCACTGTTAACTCCTAAATTATTCATAGTCTATGCAGTATTACGAAAGCGAAGGTCAAGACAAACACTGAATGAAACTTTAATGATTAAAGATTTGGAGTGGAGCCCATCCAGCTTTCACTTTGAATGTTATTCCCGATCAAGAATTAGTAAGGTCGACAATCTGAATGGAGCGCAGGAAACTACAGTCATAATCGGCAGACCAAATTATTATTTAATTAACCTGAGTTCCAGGTGTCGAATCTAAACGCACACTAGTGTATTTACAACCTCTGTTAAATAACTAATACCCCCTCAAGCAGCTGCTTGCCACAGAGGTCTGACAGGAGCCTGTCAGTTTATATGCCAAAGTAGAAGATCTGAGAGGATGGCAGGACCTCAGCAGAAAAAAATTAGCAAGATATTTGAAACTGTCGAAATTTATCAAACAGTGATTGAGATTACGTCTGTCCATCCTCAATAAATATCCTGTTAGCCGAGGAAGTTTGAATAAAACTTTATTCTTCGGACTATAAGAAATTTTCGTGCTCAGCGATTTCTTAATATTGTCCATTTCGCGTTAAGGGAATATTTATGCATGCAAAAGTATTGTTTCCGGAATGGACCAAGCTTTATTCTCGCATTAACCCACATTTCGCCTTGTCCGTTTTCGTAATAAGTGATTTCGACTCTGCGTATAAATATATATGTTATATTCTAACTGGAAAGAATTAATGGAAAAGAAACAACTCATCGTTTGCATAAATATTGCAATAACTAAAATACTCTCTAATTATAACCGCAACTCTTAAAATATTAACACTTTGATCTAATTTTTTTTCTCTTTATTACAATTCCAACTCGATTCAATGAAAGTTGAAAGGAATCAAAATGTTTCATTCGAATGTTGAAATCAGTGTCGTTTTTATTTCGTGGATCCATTCATTCATCATTGTGAATACTTCTTCGAAACTAAATTTAATGATATTAAGTAACACATATATTAATTTAAATGCGTGAATATTATTTTTTTCAAATTTAGATATCTGCTTAAATTCTAGATTTTTCAGAGTGGTCTCAGCCTTTCTGCTGTTTTTTTTTTATTATAATTTATTGGAGGGAAGACGACAAGAAAAAAGATTTTGAAAATCCTGTTATTATAAAATACGATTTCAGCATAGAAGAAGAGAAAAAAAATCTCTTTTCTTTATATTGCGAGGATATTTCCTAAATCTTCATTTTTTTTATCATTTCTTGTAAAAAAAATACAGCCCGTTTGGATTTCTTCTTTATTTTAATCCATGTGGAACAGCCAATGTTTGCCTTCAAAATCCTCAATGACGTTAAAAATAAGCCCATTAACATTCTCCTCCCGAGACACATGATAAATATAAGTTCAACCCCACCCCCAACCCCCCACCCACCCCTGGAAGCATATCTGAATTCCATCGATGTCGCTTTTTATCAGTGCGAGATCATAAAGGAGAAGAAGACTCCTAGCTGGTAAGGTCGAAGTATATTGATAAATACATCGTGTACTAGCCGTCCCGTGACCGAGTGGTTAGCGCGCTTGACTACTGATCTAAGGGACCTGGGTTCGAACCCCGGGTAAGGTATGGATGTTCGTGTTGTTTTTCTGCTGAGGTCCTGCCATCCTCTCAGACCTTCTACTACAGCGTATTAAACTGACAGGCTCCTGTCAGACCTCTGTGGTCAAGCAGCTGCTTGAGGGGGTATTTATTTATTTTTTATAATATTATTGACTGCTAACGCTGTCGAAGCCGGGAGTCCCAAGTCAGTCTCGACCTCGCCAGGTCACATTTTTGTTTATTGCTGCCGGATGAAATGGGAAAGTTAAGTCTAATCGGTTGGGAAAGTTAATCGTTAATCTCGAATCGGAAACCTCGAAAGTTTTGGTTTAAATACCTGTTTCAGATTTTTATCAACTTAATCATAAATCAAGTATAATTCTCATGATGGATTTTAATTTTTGTCAATTCCAAACACTTCAAATTTACCTAATCCGTTTCGAAACTTAAATTTCTCATCATTTTCGAAAGAGAAAAGCGAAAACTCCTCCAATTGCAAGATAAGGCGAATCCATTCCAACACCCACCACCACTGGAAAACAGAAACAAGAAGATATCTCATCACGATCACTTCTTAACCTTTTATACTTCAGCAATCTCCAATTCACACTCACCTTCTGCGTAACCTGCCTGAAAAATAAGAACGCAAACAACTCAACACTTTGTCGATAAATTTGAAGAAATTTAATTAGGGTCTATTACAGCTAAGTCAAAAACCAATTAAAGAGAAGAACCATCAGTTAACAATTGCTCATCCATCAGCTAATGATGGCTTAAGCCCGAGTAATGAGCCAGAAGTGCTTCTAATGTGCCCCACAGGCTATAAATTACGCAGTGTATTATACAGATTATTTCTTCTCTGTCCATATATCAAAACCGTCTCGGACAATTATTTGATTTCGGTTTGCTCTACGAACAGGCATTGTACTGAACAGCCTTCAGGACTGAATAAATATAGAACCAGCATGCAATTGCCGATCCAGTTCGTATGAAAGCATTGATGTCTGAACGCAGAATGATGGGGTGAAGCCTTCGAGCTCGTGCAAATGCTCGCGTTGACGTCACAAGAGAGATAAATGAAGGAGGCTTAATTATTTATCTGGCCCTTGCCAGGCGGAGGTTTAAAATTCACAATTAGACAGAGCTGGTTTGCTGCAAACTGTCGGAGTGTAAATCTTTTCTTCCCCTTTTTTATTGTGAAATATAATAAAGAAATTCTCTCGAGTCATTTAAATCTGACGATCAGTTTTATTATGACAAATGAGAGCTGGAAGAAAATGGAGAGATTAAAGGTTTATGATAGAGGGATTTATATCGTGCTAGACAATTTTATAAACAATCAATTCACAAATTCAAAATAATGTAAAACTTCTGAGCAAAAGCAATTAATTATGTCTGAACTATTAATTTTTTGCACATCACGAATAAAGAATGAATAATTAAACATCTTTCTCATTTTATTCCAGCGATTTTTAAACTTCTTATTAGAGGCCTATTTAATAGTATTACTCGCGCCGCAAAACGAACGTACAGAATGAATCTTAACGCGATCAAGTGCCCGATAATTAATGTTGATTTAGCGGCTCACTATCCAAATATTTATTCTGCCCTTTTAATAATATTTTTGAAATATCGAGCCAAATAAAAACAATAATTAGTTGGTCAAACTTAAATTAATTAAACGTGTATGCAAATATTTATCCATTGTAACGGGGGATGTTAATGTCAATGATTTCAGAGTTACCACGGAAAAAATTATTACTTAATTATCAGTTCCTCTATTGCAATTGTTCATATTTTATCTGTTTATTTACTACACAAAAGATTCTTTTTTATCCTCATGGAGACAAATGCTTCTTTTGTCATCGTTTTTTTCTGGACCAATGATTTAATCGATTTCAACATTCAAATTTAGTTGTGCGTGTAATGAAAACAAAAAAAACTGTATCACAAATAATAAATGATTTTATCTTTATTTTTGTTCTCATCAATGTTTGACAGATTGTTTTAACTCTGAGCAGCATTTTTTTTTTTGCCACACACCGGACTAAATGGCCAGGCCGCACGGAACTCAAGGGCATAAAGAAGGTTGGAGCTGCGCAGTTGTTAGGGGGCTCTTGTCAAGGCCATCCAGAGTGTTCTTTAACGTACCCAAGGGTATGGCTCTCCTCGACACGGAGCCAGGGCTTAACATCCCATCCGACTGACGGCAGTCTTTTAAAGTGCAGAATGAGATTTCACGGAGATAAAACAAAAAGGGGCAGTTGCCTCTATCGAATCTGAAATGATCGTTTTCAAAAAGCAAAAGCTTCCCGCCCTCATCAAGAGGGGGGGAAGAAAAGGGGGGAAAAGGAGGGGACAAACCACGACTCTTAATTAAGCCTCGTGAATAGTACTCAGAAGGCTTGCAAAATTAAAGCTTTATCTTCTTCTAGTTCCGACGGCTTTCAACGGTAGAAATTCAAACTTAATTGAAGATTTAGAAAATGCGAATGGTAATATTTCATTGGCAAACTAAAATTTCAAACTAAATTATATATATTACATCCAAATTATTCCAAACTCAAAAAAAACGTTCTTATTTATCTCTTAAAACAAAAAATTTGAATGTCCATGAGAGTGCAGACGACGAAGTAAAAACAGTAGCTTATATTTTAAAACACTATAAATAAAGCATAACAAACTTGTGTGAAATTCGAATAAACAAACTAATTATTAATTCATTGAAAAAAGTTAATTATCCCTCAAATAGCTGCATGTCATATTGGTCTCAATAATATAGATATTATTGACTAAATGTTTATCGATTTAAGTTGAAATCGATAAACATTTAGTCAATAATTATTCTATAATCAATTAATCGGTTCCATTGATCGAGTGGTTAACGAGCTTAACAACGGTGTAAAGGGCGCTGGATAAGCCATGGATATTTCATGAGTTGTTTTTCTGCCGAGGTCTCGCCTTCCTCACAGATCTCCTCTATGACGTACTGACAAGCTCTTCTTGAGACCAATATGACATGCAGCTATTTGAGGGATAATTAACTTTTTTCAATGAATTAATAATTAGTTTGTTTATTCGAATTTGACACAAGTTCTGTTAACTCTGTAGTCTACAGTTTTTTTTTTCTTAAAGAATTCAATATACTTCAATTTTATATCTGTATTTTATTAATTTTGCTTATTAATAATTACTAATTGATAATAATTTTTTGCTGGTTAATCATATAAGGTTAGAAATAAATTATATTTTTACACTGATTTATTCCTTTTTATAAATGATTTCGCTTTCAATGTTAATTTCATACTTGTAACCATTTCTACTGTCAACGTTAGCAATTTAAGAACTTTTCTGTCGCATAAATAATCAGTGAATGTTAGTTTATTAATATATTACACCAGGTAATACTCACATATGCTTTTACACATATTGCATTTTGAAAATTATGAAATTATAAAAAAATTTTAAAATATCGCAATTAAAATTAAACTTTAAAACTGCACGACTTTCACCAAAAGTTATTTTTAAACCGATATTATGCTTTTTTAACTTTTCCTATAACAAAAAACGACTTCGTACAATATTTACCCGTACATGGAAACTGCTCATAACAAAATATGAGCAGTTTCCATGTACGGGTAAAAATGGTGCTTAAAGATGAAATAATACAGTTCTCCTGGAAGACAATAGCTTTTCTTTTTGAAATTAAAGATTAATTCAATCTACTTTGAGGTTAAAGACATTTACAAGACTAGGGTCTAATCTGATTTGAGGCAGTTTCTCTCTTCGCAAAATACTAATTTCGATGTAACTAAAACAGTTAGACGTTCCTAATTCAAAGGACGTGGAATTTCTCTCCTTTTCACATTTGTTCCTCTTAATCGGTCTAGACATCCTAAGCACCATCAGAAGAAAAGATCACTTTGGCCGGTAACGTGGATGGCTCAAGACATTTTGTCTTTCGAAACGAATTGACTTTTTTTTCTTTTTGCATTTCCCGAAATAAAATGTTGCCAGGAAAATCATAAGAGAAAAATTGATTTTTGAAAAATATTAAACGACATTGTTGTAGAAAAAATCAGTTTCAAACCCAAATGACTTCATTAATTTAAAAAAATTGTTTCCAATTTCCTCATACTTCGGTTTTATAAGAGAGTTTCATATCCAATTCAAATTATCACGAGTCATCTAATCAGTCTTCGCGGATCGAGTGTCTCAAGAAATTTTTAAAACATTAATTTTTAAGCAATCGTTCAGAGGGAGCAACTAAAATCGATAGGGTCAAAACTTTTTGCTGTACAACTTTAAAATTAATTGCTAAATAATTTTATATTATCTTGGGATGCAATTCCGAAAGGTGCCCCTCCAAACAATAACTGCTAAACCCCACCCCGCTCTCGGTCATTAGGGAACATTGATGGACTTGGAAAGGCCGCCGTCCGTCGGATGGGGCGTTAAGCCGTGGCCCCGTATGTGGGAGAGCCCTACCCTATGCACGTTAAAGAACACGCTGGATAGCCTTGACGGAAGGCGCCATCTGCTTCCTGACAGCTGGCCAAGCAATGGATCCTCTTCTCCAACCTTCTCTAAGCCTTCGTAGTCCTTGTGACCTGGCCATTTAGCCCATTGTGTGCAAAAAAATTGCCTCTCAGAGGTGAAACAAGTCAATCCAAACAATAACTTGAATTGCTTATACGTTTAAACTATTAGGTTAGATGCTGGTAAGAAGTGATTTCTATCAATCTGGAAGATTATTCCATATTTCCGATTGACTCATTGATAGATTTAATAATGAAGTGTTTATCCAGATGCAGGAGTTTACGAAATAAGGCATATGTAGACTTCCTTCCTACGTCATCTATGTCTTCTGAAAGCCTCTTCTGCTAAGGTACCTTAATGAGGGTTGGGTAGGAGTTGTTTTACCTCTGAGTTGCACTTTCTCATATGCAATGAGGCCAGGTCACAAGGACCCCAACGGGCTAAGAGAAGATTGGAGGAACAGAACCCACTGGGCAGCTGTCAGGAGACAGATGGTAGCCTCCCTCTAATGCCATCCAACTTCTTCTTTTACGTGCACAGGGTATGGCTCTCCTACATACAAGGACCATGTCTTAGCGTCGCATCCTATGGACGGGCGGCTTTTCCAAGACCATCGATGCCCCCTTTCTGACCGAGGGCAGAGCTGGGCGTTTTGCGGAGGTAAATCTTAACGCTGGCACAGTTAAGACTCGAACCTGGGAACTTCATATTACGAGCCTTATCGCGCTACTGAATGAGGCAGTCACCTACCCACCTAACTGAGGATTCGAACCATCATTCTCATCACTGTAACCGAGCGGCAAATCATCCGTTACAATACTTCACTACAACTTAATAACAAACATGACGACTTGAATTAGCTGCTGAAATTACTGGCATCAGTTGTTTTTACATCACATTAGATAACATAATAACGTAATTTTCGCAACTACTAGAACTTGGAATTTAAGCATTTTTTTTTTATATTTTAATAGTTTGTTTGGTATTAAGCACGTAATTTTTTACAACTACTAGTTACCAAAACCAAAAAAAAAAAAAACTAGTAGTTCGTGAGTTTTGCAACTTCCAGTTTTTCCGTTTTTAAAATCCTCACTTACATCCTTTCTAGCGCCGCCACTATCATCTGGATGAATTAGACTTCTCATTCCACAGAAATAATGTCAAACATGTTTGAAAATTGTTCCTACCATACTCAGCCAGCCGATTAATCAGAAAGATTCAAGTTCTGATTGCTACATTGCTAACCAGCCACATGAATAAACTACGCATCAATTAGCAAGTAATATCGAAGCATATCAGACGTTATAATTGCGAGTCCAGATTCATCAATTTCGTATAAAACTTATATTAGTTGTTTGACGAAATGCTTCAAAGCTGTTAAAGAACGCCAAATCTTACACTTAAGCTGTTCGTATCAGACCCTTGCAAAGGAAAAAAATGCGTAAATAGATTTCTCTCTTAAAGTTCCTTTCTAAATGATATTTCGATCAGTCATCATTCAGGTTTTACATTCCGCAATATCATAATAATATGAGCCCATACAAGGCCCCAAAACTAATTTCGTGGATAACAGATGCATACGTAACAAACACTCGGGCTGTTAACCGTAACTGTTACACGATCAGCCATTGCCAGTGTGGAATTGCAGCTTCACTCTTGAGGAGGGGGGGGGGCTTGACTCCCTTGGGGAACACATGATATGTGTATCGATTTGCAGGAAACTAGCCACAACGTTCATCGAGTGGAAATTACAGAAACGCAACTACACTGCTCGATTTATGTGATGACGGTTCGAGTCAGATGCTTTCGTTGTTGTGTGGCGTTGGTTTCGATTAAAGCGAATTCCCATCGCAATGGATATTAGCAAAGAGACGAACGCTTACTGCGACACGATAAGATTTAAAATTACGAACAAGATTTTTTTTCTGTATTATTTTGCTTGTTTCTTTAAAGGTAAGCGTTCTGGAAGTGTCTAACTCTTTTGCTTTCTTGGGACGGGGGTGGCTTAGGCGGTAGCGCGCCAGGCTCGTAATCTGTAGTTCCCAGGTTCGAGTCCCAGCTGAGTCAGCGTTGAGATTTATCTCCGCAAAACTCCCCGCCCTGCCCACGGTCAGTAGGGGACACTGATGGACTTGGAAAGACCGCCGTTTGTCGGATGGGATGTTAAGACGTGTCCCCGTGTGCGGGAGATCCTGTACACGTTAAAGAACACGCTGGATGGCCTTGACGGGAGGCTACCATCTGTCTCCCAACAGCTGTTCCAGTGGGTCCCCTCCCCCAACCTTCTCTGAGCCTTCGGGGTCCATGTGACCTGGCCATTTAGCTCATGGTATGCAAAAAAGTGCCGCTCAGAGGTAATCCAATCCAATCTTTTGCTTTCTCTCTCTTTGATCCATAAACCACGTGGAATCATCACTGAAAAAGTCAAACATAAATTTCATCCTTCTAAACAATAAAACTTACCTTTCGAGTAAGAGTAAAAAGGCAAAAGAAAGGAGTTGGATTGTTTTACTTCTGAATGGCACTTTTTTTAACACACAATGAGCAAAATGGCCAGATCACAAGAACCCCGAGGGCTCAGAGAAGATTGGGAGACCCACTGTATAGTTGTTAGGAGACAGATGGTAGCCTCCCGTCAAGGCCACCTAGCGTGTTATTTAAGGTGCAGAAGGTATGGCTCTCCCGCACCAGTAGCCCACGGGGCTTAACGTCCCATCCGAAGGACGGTGGTCTTTCCAAGCTCATCGGTGTCCCTACTGACCGGGGCAGGGCATACAGTTTTGCATAGATAAATCTCAACGCCGATATACAAGTGGGACTGGAACCTGGGAACTGCAGATTACGAGTCTGTCGTGCTACCACCCCAAAAAAGAAAGGATAAATTTATAATAAAATTAGAGAGAAATAGTGTGACAAATGGGTAATAAATACTCCCAAAGAATACACTAACGTTCTAGATGCATTATAACGCTCTGTCATATATCAGGGGAGATGTGGGTTCGAATTCCACATGTCAGCAAAACTTTTTTCTAAAAAACTATTTATTGATTTATTGACTTCAAAGTCAATTCAAAGTTATTGATTAAATCATTAATAATGCTATTAGCATGAGTGACTTATATATTACATCTTACTCAACGCAACATTAAAAAGAAATGGTTTCCAGTCGCGATCATAGATGGCGCCAAGGCTACGTGTAACAACATAGAGGTCCAATATAGGTAGAGGTTGGCCATCTCAAAATTGGACGCTATGTTTTGTCGTCGCTCGGATTGTTTGGCGTGTGTATAGCTGAATGGTATTGCACGGTACTTATGGATTCCGGAAAAGGGTAGGGTAATATTTGATGCAGATTTCAGTGTTCATGATTGGAAGCACTTTAGAAAAAGGAAAAGGATATTTTAGAGCTTTTTTTTTAAAAAAAAAGATATAATTTCGCTTTGTTGTCTGTCCATTCTGTAGACATCGAACTTTTTTGTTTTTGCAGATAAATAAAAAATTCTTTTTGTGTTAGATAGGTATTAATGATATACTACGATCTGCATTTTCCGAATTCCCCTCGGTAGCGCGCCAGACTCGTAATCTGTAGTTCCCCGGTTCTAGTCCCAGCTGGGTCAGCGTTGAGATTATCTCCGCAAAATTCCCCGCCCTGCCCACGGTCAGTAGGGGACACCGATGGGCTTGGAAAGGCCGCCGTCCGTCGGATGGGACGTTAAGCCGTGGCCCCGTGTGCGGGAGAGCCATACCCTGTGCACGTTAAAGAACACGCTGGATGGCCTTGACGGGAGGCTACCATCTGTCTCCCAACAGCTGTTCCAGTGGGTCCCCTCCCCCAACCTTCTCTGAGCCTTCGGGGTCCATGTGACCTGGCCATTTAGCCCATGGTTGCAAAAAAGTGCCGCTAAGAGGTAAAACAACCCAACCCAACAACCCGTATCTCCCAAAAGTTATGACTGCGCCCTCTAACGGTGAAAAAAGTTGAAAATTCCAAAATATCAAATGAATATTCCAAACGATGTAGTTATGTTAGAAGTTTGAAATTTTGGTGTTGAAATGTGAAGGTTACGAAGTTACCATTGGCAACAATCACTTGACCCTTCAGACCAAGGATAGAGTAACTTTTTTTGTTTTAACAGAAAATTGTATGTTTTTAGAGATAAATTAAAAATTCTTTTCTGGATTGGACAGGCATTGATGAAATATTACAATTTGCATTTTGCGAATTTCCCCAAAGCTATGATTGCGCTCTCTAGCGGTTGAAAAAAATCGAAAAATTCCAAAATTTAAAATGAATATTGCAAACGATGCAGTTATGCTAAAATTTTAAAATTGGTGGTGGAATGTGACCGTCTTGAAAATTCCTTTGACAACAGTGAGTTGATCCTAAGCCCAAGGTAGGTAAGAAACGGAACGGTTTTGTTTTAAGAGACAATTGGAAATCTCTTTTTTAACTAATGAAAATAATTCGCATTTTCAAAGGTAGTTTTAATTTATATTAATTATATTAATTTTATTAATTTATATCATTAGAGATCACTAAATATCGAAACTGCAAAACTTTTAACGAATGTTTCAAATGAACTGTTTATGGTAGAAATTTCGGCGTGAAGACTTCTGTTTTAGTAGAAATTCCACTGACAGCGATGATCTGCCCAGTATTTTCAGAGGAGCAAGAGAAAAGCAACTTTTTAAATATAAGAACTAAAAGACAAATACTTTTTATGTTTTATAATTACTAATAAAATACTACTGTGTGCATTTCCCCCATCATACATAAAAAAAATAAATAAATAACCCCTCAAGCAGCTGCTTGTACAGAGGTCTGACAGGAGCCTCTCAGTTTATACGCCATAGTAGAAGGTCCATGAGGATGGCGGGACCTCAGCAGAAAAACAATTCGAACGTCCATAATTAAAACTTTTAAGGGGTTAAAAAATCGGCAAAGGAAGAACTTCATTCTCTTTGAAAATGAGATTCCCATATGCGCCAGAGGCGATATGCGTTCTTCTAGTTATTTTACACATTCACTACCCTCTTACAGTGGGGCGGGGGTGGCTCAGTCGGTAGCGCGCCAGGCTCGTAATCTGTAGTTCCCAGGTTCGAGTCCCAGCTAGGTCAGCGTTGAGATTTATCTCCGCAAAATTTCCCCGCCCTGCCCACGGTCAGTAGGGGACACCGATGGGCTTGGAAAAGCCGCCGTCCGTCGGATGGGACGTTAAGCCGTGGCCCGTGTGCGGGAGAGTCATACCCTGTGCACGTTAAAGAACACGCTGGATGGCCTTGACGAGAGGCTACCATCTGTCTCCCAACAGCTGTTCCAGTGGGTCCCCTCCCCCAACCTTCTCTGAGCCTTCGGGGTCCATGTGACCTGGCCATTTAGCCCATGGTGTGCAAAAAAGCGACGCTCAGAGGTAAAACAACCCAACCCTCTTACAGTGGAAATTCGAACTACTGCATAATTGAGAAAATAGACTATTAGTATTTTATTAGTACCTGTAATGTGCAAAAAAAGTTTTTCATTTATCTCTTAAATCAGAAAAGTTGCATTTTACCAACGGGACAAATCATTACTATTGGAGTAAACCACGTGACCATTACACTCTATGACCAAAAATTTAAGTTTCTAGCAAAAACTGATCGTTTGCAATATTTATTTAAAGATTTGGTATTTTTCCAGCATTTTTCCGCAGCTAGAAGTCGCCTTTCGAGTTTTTATATACCGCCAATACCAAGCTGAAAACATCGGTTCTCGTCCGATCACCGAAGTTAAGCAGCTTTGGGCGCGGTCGGTACCTGGGAGGGTGACCACCTGGGAACACTGCGTGCAAGTTGGCAAAAAATCTGCTGAGGATCCGCCATCATCACAGATCCCTCTACTATGGCGTATTAAACTGACAGGCTCCTGTCAGACCTCTGTAGCAAGCAGCTGCTTGAGGAGGTATTTTTTTAACACTCTCTAACACTGGAAATTCCACTGATGGGGATACGAAAAATGTAAATATTAATATTTTTGTGGAAAAAATTTCACCGACATACGGGATTCGAACCCACATCTCTTCAAAAACGTGTCGGAATATTCTAACCTGTTGAACTAACGCCGGCTTTTTTCACCAAAAAATTATTGTTTTATAGACGTTTAAACGGCTACAAGCAATGCTGAGATTATCAAATATTGTTTAAATCATTAATATTTTGTTGGTACCTGTAAAACATATATTATATTGTTTCGTTTATCTCTTTAAAAAGTTTCATTTTCGCCCCCCTCCCCTTTTGGCTAAGACGACAAAGACTTGTTGCCATTGTAAACCTTCTGACCATAACTACTACCAAAATTTCAGATTTCCAGTGTAAATAGTTTATAATATTCGTTTGAAATTTTATCATTTTCCATCTTTTCCCATCGCTAGAGGACGCTATTAGAGCTATTGAAAATTTTCAAAATTGCTAATCGCAATATTTGTTCGACACCTATCCAACACAAAAAGAATTTTTCATTTAGGTTTAAAAGTAAAAAAATTGTAAAAAAAAGACCGACAGACAGGTGGAAAGACAGATGGACAGACAACAGTTAACAGAGAGACGGACAGACAGACGAACAAATATTGGCATAGAGAGACGACAAAGTGAAAACATTAGCTCGTTTTTCAAACGAACCTTAAAATAAATATTTTGTTGGTTTTCAGTTAGCTCGTTTCACTTTTGCAACCAATTGCCGTCTTCTGATCGAGTTTCTCGGAAAAAAATATTCATTAATTTATTTCTTTGAGTGAAATTTTTACACCCAAATGCAGCGTAGTGAGGCATTCATAAAATATGACAGCTTTTATAGACAAAAAAGTGGTAGAAATGTACAAAAATATAACAACTGAGAAGTTTTAACTTGGTACACAGATTACGTCATAGGCTTTCGTCTTACGGTACGACAAAACATGGCGCCCATAAACCACGTGACTCGATCAACCAATGGCAGTGAATCACCGAGATGGCCAGCCTCTAGATTCTAACTTCGGATTTCGTAAACGACAGACGTGTTTTTAGCTCTCTCTGATTTTTAGTTTTACAGTGGAAAATAGTGTAGTGCATTAATGGATATCACCAAGGATATAAGGATCAACAGAACCTTCAGAATTCGTCACATTGGTCTGACTTATGAATTTATAGTGTCTTCACTGGCCGACCAGCTCCTCGCCTCCTCGATCGCTATTGCTCAGAAGATCAATAAATCAACCACAATAGTGACTTTTGCCAGCGACGAAAATGCTGATTTATTCGCCTGCAACCCACAGGACTTTTTTAAAGACCACTCAGTCAATGCAACTCGACTTGGCACACCAGAAAAACGGTTCATCATCGCAAAACTACCCTTCTTCGTCACCAACAAGGAGATTGCCTCAGCTCTGGAACCATTTCGGAAGATAAAGAGTATAAACGATGAACACCTCGACCTTCCGGGATTGGAATCCATCCAAACAGGAACCAGAGTTGCGGTACTTGAGATGAAGAAGCAGGTTCCAAATCTCCTAACGATTGCCACCTACAATGCAACAATCCTCTATCCAGGTGTAACTCCACTATGCAAATGGTGTAGGAAGCCAAATCACCTCATCAAGGACTGTCCGCTATTTGCCAAGAAACATCCTGCTACCCTGGATACTATAGAAGACACTTTGGATACCCCTGCATCCCCAATCAACACTGAAACAGAAGCTCCCGCCTCACCACCTGCTATTCCTGATCCTTCTTCTGTATCTTGCCTTCCCTCACCCAAACTACTACTCAAATTTCTTCCAAAAACCCACCCTCTGAGGACTCAACTCTCCCTAAGAGAAAAGATCCCCCCTCACCACCAGACTCCCCCCCTAAAGAGGACACAACCAAAAAACAAAAATCATCAGACAACAGCGGTACCTCGTCGCTTATCGACAACATGCAAAACTACATCATTTACCAAATCAGGATACCTGAATCGACCAACAAACCAGATGGCCCCGAATATCTTGAATCATTTGAGGATATCATTGACCTATTCAAATCGCTAGCTAATCCTAAATTAGCCACCTACATCTGGGATACCCCCCCCCCCCGACCTACTCCCACTCAAAAGAACTCTTTCAGGCACTGGCCTTATCCTCAAACGATATCAGGACCTATACTTAACAGCTTTGTCGAAATGCCCACAAATGAACTGTTTCTCAGTATGGGACTATTTCCATATCGTTAATAAACACTACCCTCTCTTTAAATAACCACTGTTTTTGGCAACCTTTTTTACAAAATTTCTCCAAATTTAGATTCTACTATCGCTACTTACTATTCTATTTCGATCTCGCTCGCTTCCAAATTGCCTCCATCTTGGATTCGGCGCTCAGCCAATACCAAAATTCCTGCATTCTCATTGGCTGAGACGATTCTGGCTGGATCCAGCAGCTTGCTCCCGCTTTAGCTCTGCTCGGCAGCTTCAACACTTTATAAACACACATTTTATCAACACAAATTAATTATTAACACTCCTTCCCCTCAAAATTAAATAATTACATACACTCTAGCTCACACACAACTCTCCTCACACAAATACGACGTTTTTACCATCTTTGGATCACTTTTAGACCTGCCTTCCTCCGTCCACCTCTCGATCTCTATTCCAAATTTGCACTTACAACTTTTGCACTCACCGAAAAATTTGGCTTGTGGTCCTGATGATAAGTGGGCCGAGGCCCACTTTACAAATAGGACCAGTTCAATGATGGTTGTACAAGAAGAAGGCCAGCCTCTAACTATACAGGACATCTAGTGCAACAATCATTTATATGTCACAATTATGTTAAAATGAAAAAGCCAAAGTTAGTTTAGTGGTCTTAGAACATTCTGGCATGTATCTGGAGAGAAATGGGTTCGAATCCTACACATCGGCAAACTTTTTTCAACAAAACTATTTATTACAATGTTAATGTATGGTGAAACATGTTAATCGGATACTGATTTCTCATAAGGAATAATGTAAAGGAAGGCGTTGGGAAGGAAATGAGCGTTCCAGAGCTTTACCTGATTGGCTTATTTTTAACTTCATTTCTTTTTCAGAACTAAACTCTGGTTGATGCTTTGTGCTATTATTTGTTTTTGTATATTTCATATACGTAACTCATTTTTACAGGAAAAAAAACAGTGATAACGGTCGAAAAAAGAGAAAACCGGATAACTGCAGTTTTTTTATATTAATATACACGATACGTACAGATGATTGTCGGGTAACGAATACTAAAGATGAGGAATTGATTATTGTAAAAATTGTTGTCCAGTAATGAAGATGACTAAATGTATGTTTAAGTGTTTCTACTCTACACGTGACAAGTTAAAATCTTTATCCAATCAGGGTGAGTTTATTATATATGCGTATATTTTCATTCGTCAGCGCCGGTTAAAAGGTTCTCTATAGTTCATAAGTATATTAAATATTACAGCTATTTAAACACCCTAATTTGTAAGGAAAATCTTTTTGGTAGTGCTAAAATTATAAACATGGACAGGTCAGATAGGGGAGACAAAAAATCATCGAAATATCTTCTTATATATAGTAAATACAATAAAATAAACAATCTTTCAGAAGTAGTGAAGATGATAAATAATGAAATAAACTCAACAGTTAAATATCCACTAATAAATCAGCACTTTGACGTCGATTCTAATTTTAGGGGGGAAATTGTCTTGAGCCGGGGAAATACGATCCCACGACCTCCTGATAACATGTCATGTGCTCTGGACCACTGAGCTACCGGCCGCCGATCAAGCTCTCCTCTAATTAATGCTATGAACATTCCTTTTATGTCACATATATGCGCTATATATGTTTATCTCATTATTTATCATCATTGGCATACTTGTAAGACATGCTTTCCATCTATATGGCAAATAGAAAGCCGCTTGAGCAAAAATTGCCTGAATAGCGCATATATGTGACATAAAAGGAATGTTCATAGCGTTAATTAGAGGAGAGCTTGATCGGCGGCCGGTAGCTCATTGGTCCAGAGCACCTGATATGTTATTAGGAGGTCGTGGGTTCGTATTCCACGCGGCTAAGACGATTTTTCCTCTAAAATTAGAATCGACGTCAAAGTGCTGATTTATTAGTGGAGTAGTGAAGATATCGTGTTAAATCAAACGGCCAGTGGTGTTGAGCGAAAACCAGATTTTTTTTAGAAATAATTTTAAACCGAAATTCTGTTAGTAGAATTCGTGTAAATAAGGGATTAGGTATACAAGGTTTTTTGTAAAGAAATATTAATTACCCTGGATCGTATTCCAACAAGATGAATGTCGCTTCTAACACAAATGAAACTTTGAGGCTTGTCTTGTTCTAACGCATAAGCAATACTGCTATTTTAATATTCTATTATTTAATTATGATATTGTTTTACCAATGTATACGTATTGAGGGGATTCACTGAACAGCTATTAGGAGACATGATAGCCTCCGGACCATCCAGTGTGTTTTTGAACGTACAGAGGATATGGCCCTCCCGCACACGGGCAACGGATTTACGTCTCATCCGACAGATATCTTCTAAGCCCATCGATATCCCTTATTGACCGAGGGCAGGTTTTGCAGAAATATTACTGACTCTGCAGTTTGCAGAGATAAATCTCAACCAGATAAAAGTGGAACTGGAACCTGGGATTGGATTGTTTTACCTCTGAGCGGCACTTTTTTGCACACCATGGGCTAAATGGCCAGGTCACATGGACCCCGAGGACTCAAAGAAAGTTGGGGGAGGGAACCCACTGGAACAGCTGTTGGGAGACAGATGGTAGCCTCCCGTCAAGTCCATCCAGCGTGTTCGTTAACGTGCACAGGGTATGGCTCTCCCGCACACGGGGCCACGGCTTAACGTCCCATCCGACGGACGGCGGCCTTTCCAAGCCGATCGGTGTCCCCTACTGACCGTGGGCAGGGCGGGGAATTTTTGCGGAGATAAATCTCAACGCTGACCCAGCTGGGACTCGAACCTGGGAACTACAGATTACGAGCCTGGCGCGCTACCGACTGAGCCACCCCCACCCCACTGGAACCTGGGAACTGCAGATTACGAGCCTGGCGTGCCACCGACTGAGCTCCCCCCCCCCCCCACCTCCGTTAAAATGGGATGACTATAAAACAGGTGATTTGTACCGAAACCTACTAGAGAATGAATTAGGTTACTTAAAAAATAAAGAGAATTGTTGAGAATGAACATGATGACAATGAGAAACTTTATCTTCGAAAGAATAAAATAATATTTCAACGAGACTCAGCTCCTCTAAAATACTCCTCAATATTTCGCCGTTTAATATTTTTAGTTTCTTGAACCGTTAACAGAACCAATCGAAGTCTTCAGAGGTTTTCTCTAAATTTACGACTCTCATTGTAAAAGAAAAAAATTTCCAGAAATTACACTTATCGAAATCAACATATATTTGAGTTGGTATATTATTAGAGAGTTTATTAACATTTCCATCAAAATCAAATATTTCGGCATTTGTAACATTTTGATATCAAATAAATATTTTTTAGAAGGTCCCCATAAGGAGAAATTTCATTCAAATCCAATTCCCGTTGCCATGAAACGTTCATTTTTTGGAGTTATGAGATTTTTCATTGTATGGAAGTGGGCGCTTTTCGTCCTGTACTGTGCCAAAGGTTTCGTTCTATATTGTGCCGATATTTAACTGATATCAAAACGATATAAAGATAAAAGTCATATTTTATTCTGCATACTATAGGGTGTTGCCTTTATTAAATCCAATTCTATAATTGAAGCAAAAAATTCTCAAATAATTTGCTATCATTTGCATTGTCGATGGAAGTTCATTATTGTAGGAGTTTTGGACTCATCCTTGGTATTAATTTTTCTGCTCCAAATGGCAGAATATGTTTTAGATAAAAATGAAGATATAAGAAATGTCGTAATCAAGACCATAAAGGTCATCTGGACTAAAATGACGTTGGGTTCCTTTAATATGCCCATTGCGTAAAGTTCAAGGTATTGTAAATCTCCCGTTCTTACAGAAAAAAAAATTAAAGTATAGTTCATATTTACAAGACATTCCCTATTTCAATATGCAAGTTTTAAAATCAGATCAACTTTATTAAATAAATTTGCCGAATTATCAGTTCCAAAATCAGATATCCGAAATTTCTCCTAACGAGAATTTCGTTCCGGATTGATGGAGTTTAAACGATCCTTTTGGAAAATGAGTTCCGTTTTAATTTTCCGCGTTTGCATACATCTAACCAATTCACCATTTGGCCAGTCTGTTACTGATACAGAAAGTTTGGTCAAATGATGCATAATCTTAAAAAAAAAGAGGATTTAATTTTATTAAAGGAGTACCTCAATAAACGAAAGATGCGAAGAATCAATCATCTCTGTAGCTGCTCTCAAACAAACAGAAGTCGAAGAAAAATTTTCTGGATGCTAAAAAATGAGAACGAAAAAAGATAAATGTAGCAAAGAAACCAACAAAGCAACGATACCTTGCCTGTCGTCTTCTTCCCAGGAGACACTGCTGGTCGACGGAGACACATTTCTCCTGGTAACAAGTGCGAAGGATATCAGTACCAACAGGGCCCCCCAGAAAAAGAAATATCTTCGTCAAAGGGGCAAGTCGGAGAGCGCGCACTCCAGCGATCAGCAGAAGTGCAAAAACTGGAAAGTCACGAGCCTCAGGTCCGCCGTCTGTAGCACGCGTGTCACTAATAAATGTAAACTTTATCGTCACGTGACGAAAACTGGAAAACTTTGCCTGTGTTGTCTGTCAATCGCACGTGGAAACGGCTTCGCGCAACTCCTGGGTCCCGTTCGAGAACGTCGTCACTTCTCCGCCGTCTGAACTCCGCGGGATACGGAGAAGTTGTGGCGGCAGGAGGAGCAGCATCCCGCACCGTACTGCACGTGGAGCGGCGCGCCCAGCCGCCAAGTTGGCGAGTCCACGAAGACAGGTAGGGGGGAGTGGGAACTCGCCTTGTTTGCTCGCAAAAATTGTCGAGTACCAGCTGGAGACAGAGCGACAGTTTGTTTTTCATTTTATTTATTAATGTTTTGTTTCGTGGCCAGTTTATTTTTATCTGGTAAACACAACGCAGGTTAAACAGCGAAGTTTGAACGCAATAAATTAGGAAACATTTAATGTGCTAAAGATTAGATTTGTTGTTTTTTACGCTTCATTCGTTGTTTTTAGATTTATTTATTTCCAGATAGAATTTTGGTTGGGATGTTTTACCTCTGAGCGGCACTTTTTTGCACACCATGGGCTAAATGGCCAGGTCACAAGGACCCCAAAGGCTCAGAGAAGGTTGGGGGAGGGGACCCATTGGAACAGCTGTTGGGAGACAGATGGTAGCCTCCCGTCAAGGCCATCCAGCGTGTTCTTTAACGTGCACAGGGTATGGCTCTCCCGCACACGGGGCCACGGCTTAACGTCCCATCCGACGGACGGCGGCCTTTACAAGCCCATCGGTGTCCCCTACTGACCGTGGACAGGGCGGGGAATTTTTGCGGAGATAAATCTCAACGCTGACCCAGCTGGGACTCGAACCTGGAAACTACAGATTACGAGCCTGGCGCGCTACCGACTGAGCCACCCCCGCCCCATTTCCAGATAGAAGTAGTTAGTGTTGTTATTATTACTAACTGTATAATAAAATAAAAAATAAATACCCCCTCAAGCAGCTGCTTGCCACAGAGGTCTAACAGAAGCCTGTCAGTTTATATGCCACAGTAGAAGGTCTGAGAGGATGGCAGGACCTCAGCAGAAAAACGACACAAACAGCTATGCCTTACCCGGGGCTCGAACCCAGGTCCCGTAGATCAGTAGCCAAGCTCGCTAACCACTCGGCCGCGGGACGGCACCAAGTGTTTATTTTATTTCTCCACTGCAGAGTTATTATAGTGATTAGCTACTGATGAAAGGGACTCGGAATAGAACAGCAGATAAGGAAAAGATGTTTCTTGTGTTTTCTAAATTTCACAAAGGTAACGTATGGCATGCAACATAATGCATAAAATGTTTCAGAAATGTTTTGTGCCATGTTGTTGAAAACGTAAATCAACAACTTATACTAAGCAGCTATTTGAGGGATAACTTATTATTTTCATTTTATAAGAGCAGGGTCTGATCGTCGGTGATTCAAATCCTGGTGTTCCTAGGTTCGAATCCCACTGTGTACCCGTTGGGATTTCCCTTCCCTAGCCCCGTTCCTTTTTCGGTGAGAAAGGGAGAAACGTCGGACATGGAGGTGAAGCTGTCTGTGGTCCACTGTAGCAGAGTCATGCCCTGTGCGCGTTAAAGGACATGCTGGATGGCTTTGACATTAAATTTCTGCTTATCTCCCGACAACTCCGCAGTGAATTTCCTTCTCCTACTCAGCTCTTAGACCTTGGGATCTTCATGACTTGATTATTTTTCCCGCTGAGTACAAAAAAGTGTCTCTCAAAGATAAATCCAATTCAAACTTCATGCAACTTCTTTACGAATGAGAGAATGTTCAGATTCAAGAGATGTATGCTTCGAAATTACCCTTTGGATGATCTCAGTGTTTCGACAACAGAGCCACATTTAAAAGACAACTGCGGAATTTTAGTTCATGTTGGTACATCGTAATATTGCATCATTTAAAATCCCAAGGGTTTAAGGTTAACATATGAAAAATTATTTAGATTCGCAGCCATTCCTTAGAAATAAAACATAAAAATATCTCATATATATATATCACACACCGTGTAAATTCGAGAGCTTACGAATATTTCCAAAAATCTGTTTGGATTGCTTTTGCTGAAGGCGTTCCTCTTTCTTCCACTGTCGATATCTCTGCTCCACCATTTTTTAGACTACTCCATATAATTTTGACAAAAGAAGTTCTTTTATTCTTTCTAGATATTCCCATAAAATTAAATTTAGCATTCATATTGTTTTTACTCTTACCACTTCCATGGATGTATAGATTATAGATCCCAGATACTTAAAGATGTTCAACTTTATCACCATTTCTGCACTCACCTCAAAATCGGCTCTTCCATTACCTGATGCTCTTAGATATTTTCATTTTCCAAAATAAAATTTTTAATCCCTATTTGTTATATCCCCCCCTTAATTTCCACTTCTTATAATCTAAATAGCCGTCCCATGGCCGAGTGGTTAGCGCGCTTGGCTACTGATCTAAGGGACCTGGGTTCGAGCCCCGGGTAAGGCATGGATGTTCGTGTTGTTTTTCTGCTGAGGTCCTGCCAGCCTCACAGACCTTCTACTATGGCATATAAACTGACGGGCTCCTGTCAGACCTCTGTGGCAAGCAGCTGCTTGAGGGGGTATTTATTTTTTATTTTATAATCTAAATAATTCTTATCCTTTGAAATTATTGTCAAGTCATCTGGCTCAATATCATCAGTCAGTTGCGAATAATCTGTAATTCCTGGGTTCGAGACACCAACTGTACCTTTGTGTTGAGATTTTCTCCATCAACCCTCGTTCTGTCTTCGATGAGAAAAGGAACACCATTGGCTTTTTGGTTTTTCTACCTAAATTTTAAACAAAGTTGGGGATATAAAACATCCCAGTTTCAATCCTTAGATCAGGCATACGGTATTCGGAACTCTAGTGGAACTTACTTTATCCTGGCTTTTTAGGCACCAATCTGAAAGGAACACTTCCTAATTCTAATACCACTGTTCCATTTATATATTGGGATCATTCCCAGGTCCTTATCCTTTGCTGCGCCGATTTGTAATTTTACACTTTCTCAGTTCCCGCACAGTTCTTTACACAGAATGTCGATTCAAATAAGTATTGCACAAAAAAACCAAAGACTCCAAACATTGGGAATCTAGTGTAGGCCTTATTTACGCCTTCACGTAGATACGGGATTCTTCAGTGGACTTATCTATTTTCGCCACCTGAAACTCCATCTGCTGGACACTATCTTCCCTTACAGAACAATGGACTCTTGTCGGGTCTCTGTTATTTCTCTACAAAGCTGTAAGGGCGGGAGTGGCTCAGTCGGTAGCACGCCAGGTTCTCAACGCTGACCCAGCTGGGACTAGAACCAAGGAAGTGCACCTTCGTGCACTTCCTTGGTTCTAGTCCCAGCTGGGCCAGCGTTGAGATTTATCTCCGCAAAACTCCCCGCCCTATCCTCGGTCATTAGGGGACAACGATGGTCTTGGAAAGGCAGCAGTCCGTCCGATGGACGTAAAGTCGTGATGCGTGGTGCGCACGTTTAAGAACACGCTAGATGGTCTTGACGGCAGGCTACATCTGCCTCCCAACAGTTGTCCAGTGGGTCCCCTTCCCCTAATCTTCCCTGGGTCCTTGTAACCTCACCATTTAGCCTATTATTTGCAAAAAAAGTGCCGCTTAGAGGTAAAACAACCCAATCCTACAGGGCTTCCCCTCTTTAAAAACCTTTAACTTGAAGTAATCACTGACGGTCGTGTTAGCATGCCTCCTCTTACCCTCCACACGATACACCACACATGCACCACACACACACATATACCTGCCCTGTTTAGCAATACATAGGATCTTCACCCATCTATGGAGTTTTAATAGCAATGAAAAGCTGATTCATACTTCAGTCAGCTGAAATTTGTTATAATTCCAAGTTAATTCTGTTGGATTGGTTCGTAAATTTTGCTACTGATGTTCAGTCTGGAATAAGAGTACAAGTTCACCTCTTGAAAAAAAAAACTCATTAAAATCGCTGATACAGGAAAAGGAGTCTGAGCATATTTTGCATATACTGTCTTCATCAAAAAATAAACTCAATGAGTTTTAGTTACTTAATTGAAACGAACATTTCCTTCACACGCACCATTTTATGATTAATGTTACTAATATCTTGTAAACGTGTTGTCAGATAAATGAGTAGTCTGTCATGTGCATTATCGAACGAACGCATTGTCGGTGAAATGTGAAACAAAAAAATAAGTGTCAGGACACAGCCATTTATATTATCGTCAAATGAACCTGTCAAACTAAGAAAGCTTCGACCAAATGACTTTCCAGGCAAGTACCATCACTGTGGCAATGGCAGCTTCTGCATCTGATACTCGAAGTTTTTTCTCCATCAAAGAAGAAATTAAAAGAGAGAAATGGCCTTTTTGAATGGCTAACAAAAGTCCTTAAAGGTTTTTACAACAAACTGTTGGATAAAATAAACAGCTTGTGTCCAATAACGGCTCCTTTGCTTTGCACGGTTACGGTTCTCCCGTGTCGAGCTTCAAAAACAATTAACCGTGATCAATGCTCGTGACGTGGAAGGGCCGTTTTGTCAGCAATTAGGCAAATGACGTCCATATCTCGGCGTCAGGGATTCCGGTGGGGAACATTTATTTTTAAGAGAGAAAAAAAGTGAAGCGCTGCAGAAAGTAAAGAAATGCAGCCTCTGCTACGGAACGGAAATTTATTTTCTGAAGCGCTTTAAATGTGCTAACATCAAGCAATAAGTTATTTTAATGCTTCCTTGTAAGGATCGTGGTTCTCTGGTTAAGTTACCTAAATACTGCAAGTGTTTTAGAGCTTCTTCTTGTGACGAAAAAAGAGTTTAGTTCTCTAGAGAATTACAGATGCATACAACACCGGAAAGAATGTAACACCCCACCTTTTTTTTTGTAAAATCCAATTATGAATTGTAATTTTTTTTTTATTCTTGGAAGGAAGTTTTTTAAAGAAACTTTGTTTTCCCTGAATAACAATATAACAGGATATGCAACTCACTTAAAAAAATTCCAGAGCCCAAGCAGAAATATTTTTCAGAAATTAAAATATATTTAATAAACGGTTTAAACATGAAATTATATATATATATGATATAAAAGTGGTGGTTTCAACCGCATATGTCAGTCACAAACAGAGAGTTGGGTTATTTTACCTCTGAGAGGCACTTTTTTTGCAGACAATGGGTTAAATGGCCAGGTCACAAGGATTCGAGAGCTCAGAGAAGGTTGGGAAGAGGGGACTTAGAAGAAAGTTGGGGAGAGGGAGCTCAGAGAAGGTTGGGGGAGAGGTTCGACAATGCACTGGACAGCTGTTAGGAGACAACTGGTAAACCTCCCGTTAAGCCATCCAGCTTGTTCTTTAACGTGTCCAGGTATCTCGCACACCGGGCCATCACTTTAGGTTCTATCCGACAGACTGTGGTCTTTCCAAGCCCATCTGATCGTGGGGCAAGGCGGGGAGTTTTGCGGAGATCAATCACAACGCTGGCCCAGGAGGGACTCGAACCACGGAAATGCAGATTACGAGCCTGACGGGCTACCGGTTGAGTCATCCTCGCCTCACACAACAAGAGAGGGAATCTAGGAAAGTTACAAGAGTCTTACCCCCCCCCCCCCCCCCCCCCCCCCCCATCAAACGGATTGTTTCAGTAATCCCAACGCAGGCGAAAGAAATTTCATTTACTGAAACATGAAAGAGAAATATTTATTAAAATTATTCAGCAGGAATAATTTACAATAAGGAAAACTCGTAACTCCTTTTCCTAGTTCAGTATGGCCTTTTAAATCTCCTCGTCCCTCTAAATTTCCTTCTAGATATGGCCGAACAACCTCTTTCTTCATTTAACGTACACGAAAATTGACTGTGGTACTCAGATTGATCAAAATAAGGAGGAAAAAAATAAAGATTTATGAATGGGAGGAAGGGTGTCTTCCACTCTTCAAGTGACTCCTTTAGAGATGAGAATTGGAAGGGGGGTAGTGGGCGGAAGGGGGGAGGGTAGTGGGCGGAAGGGGGGAGGGTAGTGGGGGGAAGGGGGAGGGGGGTAGTGGGGGAAGGGGGAGGGTAGTGGGGGAAGGGGGAGGGTAGTGGGCGGAAGGTGGGAGGGTAGTGGGCGGAAGTTGCGTACAGCTTGGAATGAGTACGCAGAAGGTATTTTGCCAATTGGTCTCCCTTAATTTCCGAATATCCATTTCAATTACTAGGTGTTCAATGAAAAGAGATCCGAAGTTACCTTTTTACCTAGGATTTTATCTTTCAAATCAAATTGCAGCATGTTTTCATAATTTTAAGGCTGTCTTAAGAAGTAAAGGATGTCCTTCATTGTCCAAATTCAATTGCATCATCCACTGCAATCACAAATCGTTAATAATATTGAAATCTGATGCCATCCTTAAATTCCCTTCACAGTTAAAAACTGAAATTGTTCCCAAAGAATAACAAAATTCAAAACATTCTGCGAAAAAAGATAATATTTAGTTTATTGTTTCGTTTATTTTATTATCAAGGCAAAATCAATAACCATTAAAGAACCAAACTGTAGGATTCATTTCCTAATCAATACTTTACAACGGTTTCCAACCTGTGGTTCACGGACCCCTCCACAGGGGTCCGCCGTATTTTTCAAATTAAAATAGGGGTCTCTCCTTTTTCAAAAGGTTGGGAACCGCTACTTTAAAACATCCTCAAGCAGCCAGAAGCTATGGAATTCTCAAAATTAGTCTGTTCTGAGGAACAATAATAACACTGTGCAACAAATTTTCATAAAAGTCATGCCTCTGAGATAAAAGTAAAGATTTCAAGGTGTTGAACACGAATATGACAATGAAAATGCAAAATTGGCTACGATTTCTAAGAAATCCGCAATAGTTTCTTATATAATAGAGTAATACGTACATATGACATGTATCGGTAAAACTACGCATCTACTTCCGACGTCGCTTTGCCCGTCGCTTGTTTACAGCTGCTCAGGATCATCTCTGGAAAGCGTCCAACAATAGTCAACCAATATTGAAGTGGACAGTTTTCTTGGTATCGTTTCTGCATCGTTTCTCCATCGTTTCAATGTCTTTGTTAAAACGTTCACCGTGCTCATTACTAACCATGCCGCAGTTGTCGTCGGAAGAAATCTAAGTGGGAAAGGAGAAAGTGGATCTTTAAGGACATATTGCAGAATTTAGTTTCTGATACAGAGACAACATGTCCTTAACCAGTCCCTGACATTCCCGGGGAATTCAGTTGACACCAGGCAAAATGCGTCCCAAGCCTTTTTCTTGTCACCCTCAAGCAGGTTGTCCAACATCTGGCCTCTAAACAGCTCAGAGATCTGAGGACCCACAAAAATTCCCTTTTAATTTTCGCTTCACTGAGTCGAGGGAATTTGTCAGCCAAGTACTTGAAAGTTGATGCAGTCCGGTCCATGGCTTTTACGAAATTCTTCATCATACCGATTTTGAAGTATGGGGACGGTAGCAGGATTTTGTGCATTTCTCCCAGTGTTGGGTGTTCCACATTCTTCTCTTGGACCTTCAGAGATTTCCTCTGAGGCTAGTTTCTCTTCATGTAATGCAAAGCCTTTGCTCGGGCTGTCCCATTCACATACGTAACAGCAGTACTTCGTATATCCCAACTGCAGACCCATCAACAGAGCCACTACCTTCAAGTCACAACAGAGATGCCAGCCATACTTGCTGTATTGAAGAAAGTTCAACAGCTGTTTTAGATTGTCGTAGGTATCTTTCATGTAGACAGTGTGTCCGACCGGAATCGATGGAAGTCGATTTCCATTACGCAGCAACACCGCCTTGAGACATAATGTCGAGGAATCTATGAATAGTCGCCATTCTTGAGGATTATATTTGATTTTGAAGACATTCATCAGACCATCTGCATCGGATCAGAACACAAGGTTATCTTCCTTTCTGAAGTAAGGCACAAACTGCTCATAACAAGTTCGAAACGAAGTCACTCGGACATTTTCCTGTAGAAGATTCCATTGTTTAAGTCTTGATGCAAGTAACTCTGCTTTGGCCTTGGACAGCTCCAGATCGCGAACAAGTTCATTCATTTCTTCTTCGATGATAATGTGTGGCGCAGATGACACACTATGGCAGATACATGGATCAACATTAGAAGACCCCAAAAGGCTGCGGAGAACCTAAGTCGGTTCACTTCTCTCCTCAATGTCTGAATCGAGGGAAAATTCTGGAACGATCTCCATGGAAAGTTCGGGAACGGAAAATCTTTCACCGTGCAGAACTGGTCGGAGAGCAGAATGTATATTCAGGTACCCTATTGTCCACTTCTTTTTACATGTGATGCCTCTAGAAACAGGTGGAACCATGCAAAAGTAGGAGTCATTTGCGTGCTTGCTTGGTTCTCTCCAAACCATAGGAACAGCAAATGGCATCGCCACTTTTTCGCCTATCAGCCACTTCAGAAGATTTCTTGCACATGTACTAAAGCATATGTGTGAGGACCCAGGCCTTGTCCTAGTCCCCGATTTTGCATCCAATATAAAGCTGATAGCCGCTTTCACTATTGGAGTGATGGCCCCTTTTCTGGTTTGCAAACGTCACTTCCACGCAAATGTAATAAAAGGTATCTGCACTATTAACACAGTTAAAGGGCTCACTACTGCTAGATTAAAACTGCAAGGATCATTTCTGTTGTACTTATGACTCAGGGGTAAATGGGAGTCGCTCAAAAGACTTGCTCACCCTACGATATGTCGCTTACAATTAACGAGTGCATCATTTTTTGTCCGCGATGTCATGACTCAACTACATTGCATCAGACAATGATGCAATACTTCCGGGGGTTGTGTGTATGGTGAGCTAATTGCAATACAAGGCAATATATTGCAATCTGGAGTTTAAAATAGAGCGTTGTGAAATGCTTATCTACGCATTCAATGCAAACTGAGTTGTTTATACATGACCATATCTGTCTCTCCTAAACAAGAGCCAATCAACAAATTTTATTGTCATTTTCATGTTCAACACTTGGAAATTAGTAAAGATTGGCTATTTTTATTTCAAAGGCTTTTTCTCTTTGGCCCAGTGTAATGAATAATTCATTTGTCTATCGAAGACCAATTCTATCATGATCCTATTTTTTACTGTCCACCCACCCACATCGTTTTACCCATCGAAGACCAATTCTAAAATGATCGAATTTTTTTACTGTCCACCCACCAACACTGTTTTACCCATCGAAGACTACTTCTAACATGATCCGATTCTTTACTGTCCATCATCGTTTACCCAAAAACCAATTTTAAAATGATCCTATTTATTACTGTCCATCATCGTTTACCCAAAAACCAATTTTAAAATGATCCTATTTATTACTGTCCACCCACCCAAATCATTTTACCCATCGAAGATCAATTCTAACCTGAACCTATTTTTTACTGTCCACCCACACACAACGTTTTGCACATCGAAGACCAATTCAAACATGATCCTATTTATTACTCTCCACCCACCCACATCGTTTTACCCATCGAAGACCAATTCTAACGTGATCATATTTTTAACTGTCCACCCACCACATCGTTTTACCCATCGAAGACCAATTCTAACCTGGACCAATTTATTACTGTCCACCCACCCACATTGTTTACCAAAGACCAATTCTAACGTGATCCTATTTTTCACCGTCCACCCACCCACATTGTATTACCCATCGAAGATCAATTCTAGCGTGATCCTATTTTTCACTGTCCACCCACCAACATTGTTTTACCCATCGAAGATCAATTCTAGTGTGATCCTATTTTTTACTGTCCACCCACCCACATCGTTTTACCCATCGAAGAGCAATTCTAACCTGATTTTTTTTCTGTCCACCCACCCACCCACATCGTTTTACCCATCGAAGATCAATTCTAACCTGGACCTATTTATTACTGTCCACCCACCCACATTGTTTACCAAAGACCAATTCTAACGTGATCCTATTTTTCACCGTCCACCCACCCACATTGTATTACCCATCGAAGATCAATTCTAGCGTGATCCTATTTTTCACTGTCCACCCACCAACATTGTTTTACCCATCGAAGATCAATTCTAGTGTGATCCTATTTTTTACTGTCCACCCACCCACATCGTTTTACCCATCGAAGAGCAATTCTAACGTGATTTTTTTTCTGTCCACCCACCCACCCACATCGTTTTACCCATCGAAGATCAATTCTAACCTGGACCTATTTATTACTGTCCACCCACCCACATCGTTTACCAAAGACCAATTCTAACGTGATCCTATTTTTCACTATCCACCCACCCACATCGTTTTACACATCGAAGACCAATTCTAACCTGAACCTATTTTTTACTGTCCACGCACCCACATCGTTTTACCCATCGAAGACCAATTCTAGCGTGATCCTATTTTTTACTGTCCACCCACCCACATTGTATTACCCGTCAAAGATCAATTCTATCGTGATCCTATTTTTTACTCTCCACCCACCCACGACGTTTTACACATCGAAGTCCAATTCTAACGTGATCCTTTTTATTACTGTCCACCTACCCACATCGTTTATCCAAAAAAAATCCTAAAATGATCCTATTTAGTACTGTCCACCAGCCCACATTGTTTTACCCATCGAAGACCAATTCTTACCTGAACCTATTTTTTACTGTTCACCCACCCACAACGTTTTACACATTGAAGACCAATTCTTACGTGATCCTGTTTATTACTGTCCACCCACCCACATCGTTTACCAAAGACCACGTGATCCTATTTTTCACTGTCCACCCACCCACATCGTTTTACCCATCGAAGACCAATTCTAACATGATACTATTTTTCACTGTCCACCTACCCACATTGTTTTACCCATCGAAGATCAATTCTAACATGATCCTACTTTTTTACTGTCCACCACCCACATCGTTTTATCCATCCAAGACCAAAAATTTAACGTAATCCTATTTTTTACTCTCCACCCACCCATATCGTTTTACCCATCGAAGACCAATTCAAACCTGATCCAATTTTTCACTGTCCACCCACCCACATCGTTTTACCCATCCAAGACCAAAAATTTAACGTGATCCTATTTTTCACTGTACACCCACTTCGTTTTACCCATCGAAGATCAATTCTAACCTGAACTTATTTATTACTGTCCACCCACTCACATCGTTTACCAAAATCCAATTCTAACGTGATCCTATTTTTCATCGTCCACCCACCCACATCGTTTTACCCATCGAAGACCAATTCTAATCTGAACCTATTTTTTACTGTCCACCCGCCCACATTGTATTACCCATCGATGATTAATTCTAACATGAACCTATTTTTTACTGCCCTCCAACCCGCATCATTTTACCCATTGAAGACCAATCCTAACATAATCCTCTTCTTCACTGTTCACCCACCCACATCGTTTTACCCATCGAAGACCAATTCTAACATAATCCTCTTAATCACTGTTCACCCACCCACATCGTTTTACCCATCGAAGACCAGTTCTAACATAATCCTCTTCTTCACTGTTCACCCACCCACATCGTTTTACCCATCGAAGACCAATTCAAACCTGATCCAATTTTTCACTGTCCACCCACCCACATCGTTTTACCCATCGAAGACCAATTCTAACATAATCCTCTTCTTCACTGTTCACCCACCCACATCGTTTTACCCATCGAAGACCAGTTCTAACATAATCCTCTTCTTCACTGTTCACCCACCCACATCGTTTTACCCATCGAAGACCAATTCAAACCTGATCAAATTTTCACTGTCCACCCACCCACATCGTTTTACCCATCCAAGACCAAAAATTTAACGTGATCCTATTTTTCACTGTACACCCACTTCGTTTTACCCATCGAAGATCAATTCTAACCTGAACTTATTTATTACTGTCCACCCACTCACATCGTTTACCAAAATCCAATTCTAACGTGATCCTATTTTTCATCGTCCACCCACCCACATCGTTTTACCCATCGAAGACCAATTCTAATCTGAACCTATTTTTTACTGTCCACCCGCCCACATTGTATTACCCATCGATGATTAATTCTAACATGAACCTATTTTTTACTGCCCTCCAACCCGCATCATTTTACCCATTGAAGACCAATCCTAACATAATCCTCTTCTTCACTGTTCACCCACCCACATCGTTTTACCCATCGAAGACCAATTCTAACATAATCCTCTTAATCACTGTTCACCCACCCACATCGTTTTACCCATCGAAGACCAGTTCTAACATAATCCTCTTCTTCACTGTTCACCCACCCACATCGTTTTACCCATCGAAGACCAATTCAAACCTGATCCAATTTTTCACTGTCCACCCACCCACATCGTTTTACCCATCGAAGACCAATTCTAACATAATCCTCTTCTTCACTGTTCACCCACCCACATCGTTTTACCCATCGAAGACCAGTTCTAACATAATCCTCTTCTTCACTGTTCACCCACCCACATCGTTTTACCCATCGAAGACCAATTCAAACCTGATCAAATTTTCACTGTCCACCCACCCACATCGTTTTACCCATCCAAGACCAAAAATTTAACGTGATCCTATTTTTCACTGTACACCCACTTCGTTTTACCCATCGAAGATCAATTCTAACCTGAACTTATTTATTACTGTCCACCCACTCACATCGTTTACCAAAATCCAATTCTAACGTGATCCTATTTTTCATCGTCCACCCACCCACATCGTTTTACCCATCGAAGACCAATTCTAATCTGAACCTATTTTTTACTGTCCACCCGCCCACATTGTATTACCCATCGATGATTAATTCTAACATGAACCTATTTTTTACTGCCCTCCCACCCGCATCATTTTACCCATTGAAGAGCAACTCTAACATAATCCTCTTCTTCACTGTTCACCCACCCACATCGTTTTACCCATCGAAGACCAATTCTAACATAATCCTCTTCTTCACTGTTCACCCACCCACATCGTTTTACCCATCGAAGACCAGTTCTAACATAATCCTCTTCTTCACTGTTCACCCACCCACATCGTTTTACCCATCGAAGACCAATTCAAACCTGATCCAATTTTTCACTGTCCACCCACCCACATCGTTTTACCCATCCAAGACCAAAAATTTTACGTGATCCTATTTTTCACTGTACACCCACTTCGTTTTTCCCATCGAAGATCAATTCTAACCTGAACTTATTTATTACTGTCCACCCACTCACATCGTTTACCAAAATCCAATTCTAACGTGATCCTATTTTTCATCGTCCACCCACCCACATCGTTTTACCCATCGAAGACCAATTCTAATCTGAACCTATTTTTTACTGTCCACCAGCCCACATTGTATTACCCATCGATGATTAATTCTAACATGAACCTATTTTTTACTGCCCTCCCACCCGCATCATTTTACCCATTGAAGAGCAACTCTAACATAATCCTCTTCTTCACTGTTCACCCACCCACATCGTTTTACCCATCGAAGACCAATTCTAACATAATCCTCTTCTTCACTGTTCACCCACCCACATCGTTTTACCCATCGAAGACCAGTTCTAACATAATCCTCTTCTTCACTGTTCACCCACCCACATCGTTTTACCCATCGAAGACCAATTCTAACATAATCCTATTCTTCATTGTTCACCCACCCACATCGTTTTACCCATCGAAGACCAATTCTAACATAATCCTATTCTTCACTGTTCACCCACCCACATCGTTTTACCCATCGAAGATCAATTCTAACATAATCCTATTCTTCACTGTTCACCCACCCACATCGTTTTACCCATCGAAGACCAATCCTAACATAATCCTCTTCTTCACTGTTCACCCACCCACATCGTTTTACCCATCGAAGACCAATTCTAACATAATCCTCTTCTTCACTGTTCACCCACGCACATCGTTTTACCCATCGAAGACCAATTCTAACATAATCCTATTCTTCACTGTTCACCCACCCACATCGTTTTACCCATCGAAGACCAATTCTAACATAATCCTCTTCTTCACACCCACATCGTTTTACCCATCGAAGACCAATTCTAACATAATCCTCTTCTTCACTGTTCACCCACCCACATCGTTTTACCCATCGAAGACCAATTCTACCGTGATCCTATTTTTTACATCCACCCACCCAGATCGTTTCCCCGTTCCCGTTTGTTTCTTCCTAGAGCATTTGGGCACTGTTTTCGAAACTCTTATCTCCCAGTCCATAATCCTGCATCATATGTACAACATGGCAGCCTGTGCTTACTAAGAGAGAGAGTTCAGGTTAAATTTTTTATTCCGATTTGAAGAAATCATTTTCTGACCCGTCATAAAACATAAATAAATATTTAAAATTTCAAAGACTGTACTGGTAGAATTTTTTTGTAAACTACATGAAACAATTTGCAGCCAATACCTGATCTAGACTTTAGCGCATCTGACTACTACTAAAGTATTGGCTATTTCCGTACCTATGTGTTTGTCGGATAATCCCAATAGAGCTTCCTCTAGGTTATCTAGTCCTGTGTGTAAAGAAATACCTTCTCCTCTTTATAAAAAACATAATTAATTTACTAAATTTCATTATAAACGCAAACAAATATTAATTTATTTAAGATATAGAATACGTATTTTTAATTACTAAAGAATGAATAAAAATTTTAAATTATAATCAGAAAAATTTTATATTTTTACTTTTTTTTGCCGATAATTGCGCAAAAGAAAAAATGAGAAATTAAAATTTTTCTGAACCGGTGCCCACCTGGGCAAGTCGGGTTTCGAATGGAGTCGGGATCAGTCTGACAAAGCCCGAGTCCCAAATTCATATCTACACCCTACTATCTATATACTATTTAACGGTTGTTGATGGCTCCTTCGTCTAACATCATTATCATATATATATGATCTGTCCCATTTAACAGCGAAAAATACTGCGTAATGAAGAGCTTAATATCCTCTTTTCTCTTATTTACAATGAGATCTTAATTCTCGCTTAGTTTGGTGAATCTTCATCAAAATGCTTCTCATGCCATCTGCATGATTACCATCTTTATCCACTTCAACATTCATATTTTTTACTGCCTCAAATGCTTTATTATTGTATGAATATTTCTACTCAGTCGTCTTGGATGTTTTACATATTTGCCATTATTTCACTATTGCACATTCGTCACTGCTATTGATCGCTCATGTTATAGATCATCAATGCTATAGATCTTTGAGTTCGCCATTATTACACTTCTTCTTGTTCGCAAACTTTTATGACGTTCGTCATTGCTTCACTTCGCGGATTGACTTTCAGATCGTTCAATTTCGAAAGAAGTCGTTTCGCTCCTCATTTCCGTCCGCTCTTGCATCGTCTGCATGTCTTTCACATCCTGAAATGACGCCGTTGGATGGCGCTGCAGACTCCGCGTGCGACGGCAGCAGTGAGATGAAAGAATTCCGAAGAACAAAAATAAGAAAGAAAAAAAAAATCAGATTTTTGATCGTGATCGCCGACTCTGATTTCGTTGACTCCTTGTGGCAATGAACGTGATCTGTGTCTTACATTCCCCTTCGCCTAGGTGACGATCTTCCCCATCTCCGTGGATGCTGCTTCATCATCGCTGCAGAAGTTCTTCTTCATCATCTTCCGCCATATAATTAGCTGTAATCTTGATTGATGATTCATTTCACTCTCTTGCCAGACTCTTTTTTTGCGATTGGCCAACGGAAGATACACGAGACGAGATGCCTTTTGCTAACTTTTTTTCTTTCCATTATTTTAGATTTTAATTTTAAATCCTTGTTTTCGCAGATCGCGGATTTATTTCAAGAATAATATCGGGAATATTTTCGAGATCTTGAAAAAGTATTTCTGGGAATTAAATCTCGTGGCAGTGCGGGGAACGTGAGGGAATTCCACAATTGAATGCAAACAGCGGTCGAAGCGAAAAGTGCGCGCCACTATTTAAGCGGAATGGCTCTCCATTTATTTAACGAACTTTAGAAAAAGCTTTACATACAACATTAATCGTAAATTTTGTTTAAGAAAACCAATTGCGTCCCAGAAGATAACGTTCTTGGTGAATGATCCATTGCAAACGGAAGTAAATAAAATACGATTCAAAAATACATTTGTTCATTATTTACAGTTTTTGCTTATTCTCCCAGTGATAAACGAAAAAAATAAGCGTTTATTTTTATCCTCTTTAATGGGTGATCGGGATCCCGCCAGCGACAATTCCTAGCTTGTCCCATGGTTCCTTTGCCTAATTATCATATTTCAAAAGTTAGTGAACAGTTTTCCTTTAAAACAATCCCAACTGGCCAGCGTTGAGATTTATATCCTCTTGCTCCTCCCTACCCAAAGTAAGAAAGGGGACACCGATGGGCTTGTAAATGCTGCTGTCCGTCGGATGGAATGTTAAGCCGTGGTCTGGTACGTAGGAGAGCCATATCCTGTTCACGTTAAAGAAAAGTCTCTTGACGTAAGGCTTCCACATGTCTCGTACCCGCCGGCCGTGATTCTCCTTCCCCAATGTTCTCTGAACTTGTGGGGTTCTTACGACCTGACAATTTAGTTGGAATGTTTTACCTCTGAACGGCACTTTTGTGCACACCTTGGACTAAATGGCCTTGGTCACAAGAACCCCGAAGGCTCAGAGAACGTTGGGGTAGGGGGCCATGGCTTAATCTCTCCTGCACACGGGGCCATGGCTTAATCTCTCCCGCACACGGGGCCATGGCTTAAAGTCCCATCCGACGGGCAACGGCCTTTACCAAGCCCATCGGTTTCCCCTATTGACCGTGGGCAGGGCGGGGAATTTTGCGGAGATAAATCTCAACGCTGACCAAGGTGGAACTCGAACCTGGGAAGTACAGATTACGAGCCTGGCGCGCTACCGACTGAGCCACCCCCGCCCCCTTGACAATTTAGTCCATTGTGTTAAATAGTGCCCCTCAGAGTTGAAACAACAACAACGTTTAAAGCAAACTGAGGTCCACATATTGCGCCATAGCTGGCCTAGATATATTTTTTGGAAAGAAATAACCTTTCAATTAATATATAATTTAACTATTTGTATTCATCAGGTTTTCCAAAATTAAACCTTAATTGTATAGTCCGATTTTTTTCGCACCATATCATATTGAACAAGGCTTATTAAGATCAACATGCCCCTTCCATTCTCGACATTTAAAATGTGGAGATTTTCTTCTTGATTTTGTCCTCGTGTGCCTTGACGGGAGAGGAGACACTAATGCGATCGTCCTCAGTAGGATGAATGCTTTACTCTATTGGAAAATCACCCTCTCCGCACTGGAGCACTACAGAATTAATTATCATATCTTATTAACGACTTCTTATGTCACTGGTTCTCAGCCTTTTCTAAGGCACGGAACACTTTGCATAATATATATAATGGCCTACGAACCACACTCGTGGTCGGCAGACAATGGATTGATGTCTGCCACAGAGTAGACAGTGGCATAGAGTGATTGGCAACCTGGAAGGGAGACTATAAAATTACCCATCAACCACCGGTTAATCAACCTATGAGGTATAGCAGGCCCGGATGTATTAAACAATTATTTGGGAGGTATAGAGATGGAGATCAGACAAGAATGAATCAGAATAATATTCCTGTATATTTAAGATTTTTTTCCCTTATAAAATACCTTTTTAATATATAAATATGTTTACTACATTTTTTCATTCTTTCCGGTTATTAAAAATTTCCATGGGGGGATGATCCACTCATACTCCCTCCCCCCTCTAGATTGATCCTTGTCTGTGAGAATGTGGAAAAGTCAACTGCTCATTGCCCTAGTCTCTCCCATTGTTCTGCCCAATTGCCATTCACTCTATGATAACGATAGCACGATTCTTTAGGACAGATCTCCCTCGATTAGTTTTCAAACGAACCAAATCTTTCAGTTTTTGATTTTTGGGGTCCTTTTGGCGATCCAGTAAAGAACACACAAAAAAGGACTGCAAGTTAAGCTTGCAAAGTCCACAAAATCATATTTAATACGTTTCGCACTTGTTTTTGCTTTATATTTCCTTTCATATTGCTTCTGCAAATACAAAACGGTTTTTGTTTCATTTTCGCATTTTTTTATTCGTCATCTGCAGGTCATAAAATTTCCTTCTCTGACCCACTGTGGGTCACCATTCGAGTATCCGTGCCTTAAATAAGAAAATCTCGCTCAAGCAGCTACTTGCCACAGAGGTGACAGGAGCCTGTCCATTTAATATGCCATAAAAAAGATCTGTGAGAAAGGCTAGGGGATCTCAGCAGAAAGACAACACACCCATGCCTTACCCAGCGTTCAAAGTCAGGTGCCCTTGATCAGTAACCAAGCACACTAACCACTCGGCCACGGGACGCAATGCGTGCTTTAGGCAATTAAAATATAATGTTCATAAAAAAGAAAAACTCGTCATATTTTTTTTTTCTTTCCTACTTAGCTACTTTCCTCAAAATGACATCTTATGTTAAATGCTCCCATTTTTTTTTCAAAATTTATTTTATTGAAAACCATAAAATCGCCTGGGCCAATACCAAATATACAGTCGTCGTCTGTGTTTCAAGCTATGTTGGCGAGATTATTAATTCGGCCGTATGGCTTCATTGTTATGAGCGTTATCATTGCCAAACAATGTAGCCACAATTTTGTCGCAAAAAATCACCTCAATATTCTGGCATAGTCACGAAGCATTTGCAGAACGAGCAGAAATAACAGTAATTTAATAAAAACTGATTAACCGAATTTTATTAACTCATTCCGTGTTGTTGGTTGCAGTTTTTCTTTCCGAGCTGTTTCCAAGGGAGGTTTTTTCCTCATTCTCATCTCGGTGTGTGGCGTTCGGCAAATATCCAATACAGATTCCGCCGAAGCAAAAGGCGCCAGACGTGACAAACACAAGCGAAGAATCATATTTCAACCGCAATTTAATTACTCTTCAAGCTAGACCTCTGCATTAGCAACTTTAAAACCCAATACAACACGTGAGTCGAATTCCCTAAGCTTTATCTGCCTGAGAAATGGTGTGCCGAATGAAAGAAGATAACGTGTTTCCACTTGCGATGATGTGTGCAACATCATCTGTGGGTTTCTGCTGCATTTCGTTGGCCAATGTAAATTCATCGAGTCCTTCAATTGCAGGCAAAGCAATTAATCATGGAGGGGGGGGGGGGATCGGGGAGCTTATAATTTAATCTCTAGACTGTTCTTTTTTTTTTTCTCTTTTTTTGTTTTCTTGTTTGCCTTCTTTATAGGGCTCAAATGATCCATCAAAGTGCGAATCGGATCTTGGGCGTTATTAGGACGTCGCTGTGCCACCAATAGAAGAGTCTGCTCTTGCACGTGATTAATAATTGTCACTCGGAAGAGTTACCGACTAGGAAACTGAAGAATTTGTCAAAGCTGTCAAAGAGAGGCCTTTGTTGCTTTTACAACACTTCATAACTCTTTAAAGGTAATTCTTTGTTATTTCGTTCTTTGAAATTGTTCCAGAAGAACAATAGCCCATTTCGGAAACATTGCCTTGTGATCACTGGGATCATTTCTCACTTTAGGCAGCACCGAATACTTAAATCATAATTGCAATTCTAATTTTCGTTTTCCTATGTGTGTGTGTGTACTAGATTCTGACATTGGACTCTTATCTCTAGCATAGGTTGAGTTTGGTTGATTTACCTGTGAGAGGCATTTTTTTGCACAGTGTGCTAAATGACCAGATCACAAGGATCCCATGGGCTCAGAAAAGGTTGGGGGGACCTCCCTTCAAGGCCATCCAACTTATTCTTTAACGTGAACAGGGTATGACTCTCCTGCAAACGGAGTACGGCTAAACGAAACGGAGTACGGCTGAATCCGAAAGTTGGCGGCACCTTCAACCCAAAATGCACATTATACATACAAATATAATGATCTAGATTTCTGACTGTATTATTTAATCATATGTGATTGCATGAATGGGCTATTTGGAAGAGGCAAGACCAACATCCTTGTTTAATACACGCTGATTCCAAATGCAAAAAACATAGATTTTCTGCTTGTTTTGTCAAGTTGTCAACTTTGTAGATCTTAATCTATTTTTAAAGAAATCAAACACCTGAGGGATAAGGAATCTAGTTTTCAACAGGGTGGGATCTCAACCCACTACATGTCGTAGGAAGTCGTGGGTTCGGTCCTACCCAGCTCAAGACAATATTTCTTCAACCCTCCCCCCCCCCCCCCATTGTCATCGTGATACTTAGACTAATAGCGATTAAATACTTAGTAAGCTAATGATGTGCTAGGAATTAATTTGTGTAACTTCAGCCTTCGTCATTATAGATCATATAATTCGTTTTCATTTAATTATCGCTAATTCTTAAAAAGCAATTTATGGGTCTCCTATAATTCTGGAGTCCATAGGTTAATGTGCCTCTTCTCATAATGCCAAGCAATAGACCAGTGCGGCGTTTTTAAAAACCTATTGAATTTTCCATCGTGCTTTTCTCCAATATATCCGAGAGAAAAATAAATGAAGCAAAAATATCCTCAAATACTCGAATCCTTTTCGTGCAGCTCGGAATGGGATCGATTTTTCGTTTCCGATTACAGCGGATGCATTTCAACATAAAAATCATTTTAAAAAAAGCTCAGAGACATATTAAACAAATGTTACTGAATTGTAACACACAGCAAACCCCTGAATCCCAACCTTCCCTGTTGCAAGGACCAAACGAGGAGAAATGCATTGTTCCCTGAATCCCTATCTTTCCCGTGTGTCGAAAGAGGAAAAATTCAATTTGTGAAAAATGAACAATCGTGCACTTCGGAAAATGGGAACACGTGATGAGGAGAAACGAAAACGAGGCTTTAAAGCAGGAACGATTAAAGGATAAATCTAATGATAAATAAGTAGAGCACGACGTTCAGCAAGAGAAGTTACATCTTACGGCTTGTATTGAAGCCAACTTTTCTATCAACCTCTCTTATTAGTCATGTTTCTAGACTGTTCACCTTCTTTTCTTATCCATTAGCCTGAATAATTGGGAGTTTGTTATACCTGTTCCTGTTTTCAAACATCGCGAAAATATTTTCCATATTTATTAGTTTTGAGAAGTGACATGTATATACTTTTTAGCAACAAAAGCTACTGCTCATTTTTCCACATTCACCGATGCAAAACTAGGTAAAGAACGTTTTTTTTTTAATATTTAATATTTTTTTTAAAAATATATAGAGAGAGAACAGTTTTTAAATATTTAATAATTTTTGAAATATTGATTTTTTTTTATTTAAAAGCTAAAGTGAAAAATTATTCAATGTAGAAACGTTTTTGGTTGGGTTGGGTTCGGTTGTTTTACCTCTGAGCGGCACTTTTTTTCACACCATGGGCTAAATGTCCAGGTCACATGGAACTCAAAAGCTCAGAGAAGGTTGGGGGAGGAGACCCACTGGAACAGCTGTTGGGAGACAGATGGCATCCTCCCGTCAAGGCCACCCAGCGTGTTCTTTAACGTGCACAGGGAATGGCTCTCCCGCACACGGGGCCACGGCTTAACGTCCCAACATTTTTGGTACACCCTGAGTTGTTGTCCTTAATAATAACAATAATGTTCTTGTTGTTATGCTTCTTCTTCTTCTTATTATTATTATTTGAGAATAACGAATATTAGTGCATGTATAATCTGTCGTTAGTACATGCACTAATATTTAAAATAAAAATTAAAATCTTTATCGCTTAGTTCGAATATTTCATTTTAAAAACATAAATAGGTTTAAATGTAGTGGTACCGAACCGTGTCTTAAGGGTCGCATGAACCCCACAGATTGTTTTTTGCGCGGTGATGGGAGCATCACGCGCAAAAGAGTATATAAAATCATGTTGAAGAAATGTCATAGAGTGACATTATAAAAAGAAAGAGAAGGAATGAAAAGAGAACAGAATAAACAGAGCAAAGGAATTTCTTTATTCTCTATAAATTTAAATAAATTTCCCATTTATAATCTTCCCTCGGTTCTCGTTATTCTTGAAGATTCAAAGAGCTCTACTTAAACCGAAGGCTGGGAACCACTGATCTACTATAGTTCAGAATCTTTTAATCTTTTAAAACTGTTGAAATTAAGTCTCCCTGTACTTCATATTTACTTTTCTTTTGAAAAGTGCAGTTCGTTTGAGCTCTAGTTGTATAGTCGCTCAAAAAAATATCCGAACACTATGGTTCATTACAAAATTCAGAAAAAAATTCGTGTCACGTGACACGAAGGTTGCCAGATCACTAATTTCTAAAAAGATCGTTGCCAGATATTTTTTTCTGAATTCTGTAATGAACCATAGTGTTCGGATATTTTTTGAGCGACTGTACACCTCTAGTAGATTTGAACCCTAGCCACTCTTCAGAATGCTGGTAAGGATAATAGTGCCAAAAAATCATTACACTTATGAATTTTTCATGCATTTTGGAAGCAATGTTTCAAAGATGAAAGACTTCTAAAATGGAGGGGGAGATGTTTCACTATAATGGAAATCCAGTGTTTTGCATTTTTCAGAGTCGAGCGAATTTCTTGGCTCCCTTCCCCCTTAATATTTTTCTAGATCCGAGCCTGCCTTCATGCATACATACCTCTGATGTGGAGGTAAGTCAAGAATCACCAGCAATCAAAGAAAAAGCGCTAGATGTATCACGTGAAGAAAATTTCGAAATTTATAAAACGGCAAAAAGGAACTGCTAATCTTGAATGTTGTCTTAAAAACTGATCGCTTCGTAAACAGACAATTATGGTTCTCTCGAAGATCCTCATCACTTGCTCCATAAGTGATGTGGGAGTCCGGGAATGTTGAAGACGAGGAAAGCTTGCGATTCTTCATCGGATCAGGTGAGGAGTGGAAGAGGACGAAACATCATGTCCACTTATCCACGTGGAGCATCAGTTTGGTGCATCGCGTGGGCTCGTGCAGGGCAGCGACTCCCTTCCACCCCGTGGGCAGTGTCCGTCTCGGTGAGAGGTGGGCAAGGTACCCGGATGAAGATAATGACCATCACTAACCGGTAATGGTCCTTGATGCGGGATCAGCGGGAGGCGGCTCTGGCGATGCAAGGGGCGGTCGTTCACCTGGTCTGGGTCACAGGTCTGCGTGTGAGCGAGCGCGTGTTTATTGCGAGTGCAGGGGTCATCGTGGGGCGGGTCAGGAGGCGCACTAGGCCACATTTCTCTGACCTTGATGTTACAAAGAAATTTTCTACGCATTAAGCACAAATCTCATTTCATGAGAGTTAATGAACTTTCTCCTGAAATTCTTTCATTGAAAATTGGGTGTACACTACCTTAACCAAAATTTTCGGACACCAGTTTTCCATACAAGACAGTCATGCGATTATTTAGAATATCCAATCCTATGATCCTTAGAATATTCTGTTTCTGTTCGTAAATTGTATTCTCATAGTATTATTATTTCCACTTATCATGCAACTCAGGTTTAATCTGTATGATTTAAGGAGGATCACTTTTCTAAATGAGATAAAGCAAATTGCTGAAAAATGAGAATTTGCTTCTTTTTGTTCCTGACCAAAAGCTTGCATGACATCAACTATCGCTTTTTTCTCCTCGACGAGATATTTTTCAAACGTTTGTTCCGGATTTTTTTTCCTTCTTTTGTTGAAACAAAATATTTTCATGATCTTCCTGAGATGCTTAGCTAATATTTAGTATTAGCAATGCGTCAAATTCAAAGGTTTAGGCAATTGCGATGACTGCTAATCAGGATCATTCTCCCAGTTGATAAAAAATATATTTTGTATATCTAAGCCGTTCCATGGTCGAGTGGTTGGCACGCTTGGCTACTGATCTAAGGGACCTGGGTTCGAGCCCCGAGTAAGGCATGGTTGTGTGTGTTGTTTTTCTCCTGAGGTCCTGCCATCCTCACAGACCTCTGCTATGGCACATAAACTGACAGGCTCCTGTCAGACCTCTGTGGCAAACAGCTGCTTGAGGGGGTATTTCTTTATTATTTTTTTATCATTATTTTATTCATTTCGCTCTGGCAAGCTTTAGATAAATGGGAAACACATATAAAGATTCTTCTTCAACCGAGGTGTATCAGTGCTGTAAATCAACGATGCGATATTCAAAATTGCAATCACCATATGTCCACTTCTTTCAGATTCGAGACTTTGTGAGGTTGGCCGCTGCTCTGCAGGTGAAAAAATAAATAAGTAAAAAGCCATGGAACATCACATTAATATGACACGTCAGTTTGATAACAGTGATCTGTTCTTCTTCAGAGGAGAGAATATCATTCGAACAAGCTGTTTTTTCAACACCGTTCTTCTGTTCCGTTTCAAAGGATACGATATAAATAAATAAGACAAGCAGATTTGGCAGCAGTATCCTCCTGTTGCTCTTCTAAGGAGCAAATTTCAATGGGACAACCAGATTTGGCAGCACTATCCTCCTGTCTCCTAAGGAGCGAATTTCAATAAGACAAGCAGATATGGCAGCAATATCCTCCTGTCTCTTAAGGAATGAATTTCAATAGGACAAGCAGATATGGCAGCAGTATCCTCCTGTCTCCTAAGGAGTGAATTTCAATAGGACAAGCAGATTTGGCAGCAGTATCCTCCTGTCGCTCTTCTAAGGAGCGAAATTCAATGGGACAAGCAGATTTGGCAGCAGTATCCTCGTGTTGCTCTTCTAAGGAGAGAATTTCAATAGGACAAGCCGATTGGCAGTAGTATACTCTTGTCGCTCTTCTAAGGAGCGAATTTCCATGGGACAAGAGATTTGGCAGCAATACCATCCTGTCGCTCTTCTAAGGAGCGAATTTCAATAGGACAAGCAGATTTGGCAGCAGTATCCTCCTGCCGCTCTTCTAAGGAGGGAATTTCAATGGGACAAGAGGATTTGGTAGCAGTATCCTCCTCTCGCTCTTCTAAGGCGCGAATTTCAATGGGACAAGGAGATTTTGCAGCAGTATCCTCCTGTCGCTCTTCTACGGAGGGAATTTCAATGGGACCAGCAGATTTGGCAGCAGTATCCTCCTGTCGCTCTTCTAAGGAGCAAATTTCAATGGGACAAACAGATTTGGCAGCAGTATCCTCCTGTCGCTCTTCTAAGGAGCGAATTTCAATAGGACAAGAAAATTTGGCAGCAGTATCCTCCTCTCCCTCTTCTAAGGCGCGAATTTCAATGGGACAAGCAGATTTGGCAGCAGTACCCTCCTGTCGCTCTTCTACGGAGCGAATTTCAATGGGTCAAGCAGATTTGGCAGCAGTATCCTCCTGTCGCTCTTCTACGGAGCGAATTTCAATGGGTCAAGCAGATTTGGCAGCAGTATCCCCCTGTCGCTCTTCTAAGGAGCGAATTTCAATGGTACAAACAGATTTGGCAGCAGTATCCTCCTGTCGCTCTTCTAAGGAGCGAATTTCAATGGTACAAACAGATTTGGCAGCAGTATCCTCCTGTCGCTCTGCTAAGGAGCGAATTTCAATAAGACAAGCAGATTTTGCAGCAGTATCCTCCTGTCGCTCTTCTAAGGAGCTAATTTCAATGGGACAACCAGATTTGGCAGCAGTATCCTCCTGTCGCTCTTCTAAGGAACGAATTTTCAATAGGACAAGCAGATTTGGCAGCAATACCCACCTGTCGCTCTTCTGAGGAGCGAAATTCAAAGGGACAAGCAGATTTCGCAGCAGTATCCTCCTGTCGCTCTTCTAAGGAGCGAATTTCAATGGGACAAACAGATTTGACAGCAGTATCCTCCTGTCGCTCTGCTAAGGAGCGAAATTCAATAAGACAAGGAGATTTTGCAGCAGTATCCTCCTGTCGCTCTTCTAAGGAGCGAATTTCAATGGGACAAGAAGATTTGGCAGCAGTATCCTCTATTCCTCTTCTAGTAATATAATATCAATAGAACAAGCAAGTTTTACAGCAGTGCCCTTCTTTTCCTCTTCAAAGGGCAGAATATCTGCTTTGAAAGGTAAGAAGGCAGAATTGGAATTCAGATGCTATATCTTGTCAATTTTGTGGATCATCACAGGGGAAAGAAGCGTGGGGCTTTGCTTTCCAAAACTGCAAAGTCTAGACGAGGACAGCTGAAAAGCAGAACATGTTAATAAAGCTAAGGACGCTTGAATTTCAAATAATTTTGTTTTCCTAAATAGTTAAGAGAAACAAAATATTTTAGTAACAAACATGCTGGAAATTTAAACGAATTAATACAATACAATAAAATGTTATTTATAAAATGTATAACAATTTTTAAAGTTTTTAGCTCGTTTTAAAAAGAGAGAGAAAAACGAGCAAATAGTTTTACTTTGTCAATTCAGAAATTATTTTTTGGGGGAGTAGGGTGGAAAGGGTTTTATGAAATATTACGATTAGTACTTTCCGAATCATACAACAGCTTCATTAGCGACCTCTAACGGTGTAAAATGCCATACCTCAAGAAATGTTGCAAATGATATTTTATGCTAGAATTTATTAATTTTGGTGATGGAACTTGGTGGTGAAGAGGCTCACTTTGGAAGAGATGATTCGCCACCTTACCTTCAGGTGATCGTGGTAAACCCTAACATTTCGTTTTAAGAGAAAAATGGAAGTGTTCTTTATATGTGTGTTACAAAGGTACTAATAAAATATTGCAGTCTGCATATCCCATCATTCATTAATTCTCATTTCAAATGCCCTTTGAAAATGAGCATCCCATATTCGTCAGGGGTGATATATTAGTCGTCTAGTTTCAATGAGAGGATTAGGCTTAGTTTTCGGTTATGTTACTTGAAACCAGGCCCGGCTTTTAAAAAATCAGTGGGTTAGAGCGACGTACTGTCGCTCAAAAAAGTATCCGAACACTACGGTTGATTACAAAATTCAGAAAAAAATATCTGGCAACGATTTTTTTAGAAATTAGTGAGCTGGCAGCCTTCGTGTCACGTGACACGAAGGTTGCCAGCTCACTAATTTCTAAAAAGAAATTACCAGTGAAAATTACCAGAAGAAATTACCTTCGTGTCACGTGACACGAAGGTTGCCAGATCACTAATTTCTAAAAAAAATCGTCGCCAGAAATTTTTTCTGAATTTTGTAATCAACCGTAGTGTTCGGATACTTTTTTGAGCGACAGTACTCGTGCAAAAAAAAGGCAAAAAAGGGGGTGCAAGAGACTGAATTTCCCTTGCAGTGTAACTGTTTCCCCCTTCTTTTTAAAGGTTTTTAAAAAAATTCTCTAGATTTGACCTAGCTCGAAGCATTGTTCCATGTTTTCCCATCCAAAGTCGGATATCAGTTTCAGAATCATTTGTAAGTACACAACTCGTAAAAAGATCCTTGGCGATTCTCCTCGAAAGTGCCTCTTCCATGTTCTCCCTCACCCAGAATTCAAATCATCAAGAATACCTAGAATCCAAAATTTGACAGCAGCTTCTCACTAATCAGTTTGTGGTCACCCACCACCTGTAGGGAGGGAATCACAAACAAACTTTTGTTCTTTGCTGATTGGATTTCATCATAAAGTTTATCTGTTTATAATAATAAAATGAGATGCCTGTCTGTCTGTCTGTCTGTTGTTAGCCATCGTAAAATTGTGGCAGACGTTGCAAAATTTAACAGTGTTTTTTCGTTGTCGTCCAAGTTGCAGGGACCAATTTGAAGTCGAAATTCCAAAAGAGGTAAAAATTAATATTTACCATTCTATTCCTATGAGTAACTTAATCGCTGCCAAATCTAACGTTGCATTTTCTGAAGTATAAACGTGATTTCATCCATAGAAGATGACAACACTGCATTTAATCATTTTCCTTATTACAACACCAACATGTATACGTGTTGAATCTGTGTAAGCAGTGAGTGGTGCTCACAAAACTGACCTTTAGTACAGCGAATATTAGAATATGTAGGTTACCGGCTGGAGGCGCCGGGTACAGTTCAGTTAGTAATAAAAGTGATCATCTGCCTTTACGATTGTGTCAGGAAAAGATTGTGTATGATGTGAGTGAGCTAATCTCCCTCTGGTAGTGCAGAGAGTTGTATGCGTTTCAATTGCGAAATGCCTCCCCAGCAGCTCCACGCGCAATCTCATTATCCCGAATTAGCGCCCACGAGAGGAGGCCCACCTGAGTGGAGAAAGAGACCCCTTTGTATGAAGTCACTGGGTTGAGTACAGTGCGCTGAAGGGCTGAGTTAGAGGTGTAATGCTTAGGCAAGAGGAAATGCATTTCAGACAACGACTCCGTGAGTATAATAAGATTCTGAGAGATGTCATTATCAGTTAGCCGAGGCAGATGATGATGATGATCTCCGATGCTTTGTAAGCAGACGATGATTAGTGACGTGTTATTTGGCATTCGAGAATGTATCAATTTTTTTTGGCTCTTTTAAATGCCATCGAAGTAAAATTGCGAATTGGCTCCTTCGGTTTCATTTTCATTGAGTTGGGTTGGGTTGTTTTACCTCTGAGCGGCACTTTTTTGCACACAATGGGCTAAATTGCTAGGTCACATGGACCCCGAAGGCTCAGAGAAAGTTGAGGGAGGGGACCCACTGGAATAGCTGTTGGGAGACAGATGGTAGCCTCCCGTCAAGGCCATCCAGCGTGTTCTTTAACGTGCACAGGGTATGGCTCTCCCGCACACGGGGCCACGGCTTAACGTCCCATCCGACGGACGGCGGCCTTTCCAAGCCCATCGGTGTCCCCTACTGACCGTGGGCAGGGCGGGGAATTTTGCGGAGATAAATCTCAACGCTGACCCAGCTGGGACTCGAACCTGGGAACTACAGATTACGAGCCTGGCGCGCTACCGAGTGAGCCACCACGGCCCCTCATTTTCATTGAACAGCAGTCATTCGTAGTTTGAAAGCCACTGGTAATTTCTTTTTGCACTTCTGACGGGCAGTGACAATACCAAACGGATTAAGTTCACTCAGTACTTAAGTGCACGCTTACATCTATTCCGTTTCTAAGATAATTAAATTCTGTCAACAGTTTCGCTATTCAGTTGCACAGAATCCTTTAGGATCTCATCTTCTTCATCTCTGCTACTAATTCGGAAACGATTCGTCAGATGAACAGAGTTGGGTTGCTTTACCTCTGAGCGGCACTTTTTTGCACACAATGGGTTAAATGATCAGGTCACAAGGACCCCGAGGGCTCAGAGCAGTTTGGGAGAAGGAGACAACCCACTGGACAGCTGTTAGGAGATAAATGGTAGCCTCCTCGTCAAGGCCATTCAGCGTGTTCTTTAACGTGCACAGAGTATGGCTCTCCCACACAGAGGGGGGGGGGGGACCAAGGTTTATCGTCATATCCCCCAGACAGCCGCCTTTCCAAGCCCATCGGTGTCCCCTATTGACCGAGGGCAGGGCAGGGAATTTTGCAGAGATATATCTTAACGTTGGCCCAGCTGGGACTAGAACCAAGGAAGTGCAGATTTCGAACCTTACTCGGTACCGACTGAACCCCCCCCCCCCCCAACATATACGCACACACACCTCGTGAGATGAAGAAGGAAGTGAAGATTACAGCATACAAAGCATATGATTCACGATTTCAAAATGGAAATTTGGTCAATAGGTAATGTTCATTTTCAAAAGGGAAAAGGTTTATCATTTTTCAGCATCCTCTGAGGGTGGAAATTCAGAATACCTTTAAAAAATGCCTATCGAAATACCTTATTGGTACGGAGCAAACAAAAAAGAATTCTTCATTTTATTCCCAAAAAATTATTTTATTTCCAAAACAAAACAAGTTAAATTCGACAGAACTCAAAGGTAGAAAAAAAAATAGTTTATTTTTTTAATTTTTTTATATTTTTTGGCATTTTTTGGGGTTTTGTTAAAAAAAGAAAAATAATCTGTATAATAAAAACTAACAAATTTTCAATACTCTGTTCTTCAGCCTCAAACTAAGAAAAGTGATTTTACAACAGAATCTTTCAGATTTCGAAGTATTTGCATTAGGAAGAATAAAGCCATTCAGAATTATTGTCGGCAGCATTCGTAATCGGTTATTACTATTCTGGCAACAATCAATTTTAGGTTTTGTTGAAAATGTCTGACTTGCCTTATTTTGTACATTATGAGGATAAGTGAATGTTAATCTTCGTTCGGTTTCACTACATCAGCTTCTTTAAAAATCATCAGGGAAAAATTATGTGCTGCGGTGGGGGGGGGCTTAACTCCAGCCCCCGTCCCCTCTTCTTCTATCAGGCATCTGAAATGGGGAAGAAAATAATAATAAATAAGAATGAGAATCTGGTACAGTCGCTCAAAAAAGTATCCGAACACTATGGTTGATTACAGAATTCAGAAAAAATATCTGGCAACGATTTTTTTTAGAAATTAGTGATCTGGCAACTTCGTGTCACGTGACACGAGTCGAATAAAGGTATGATCTGTGTGGAAAGTCTACACTTATGTGATCTATTATACACTGCTGGTCATTAAAAGTGCAATACCAGGAAAGACAAGAGATATCAAAGCCACATTTAGTGAATACATAGCTTATGCTACAAGGATCAAATGATTACAAATACAACTCGGTTAGACTTGTGGAATACAAAGAAATCAGTATCTTGTGTAGCCCCCATGAGCGGCAATAACCGCTGCTACACGGTCCGGCATTGAGAGGATGAGACGTCGTATGTGTATTTGGGAAATGTCAGCCCATGCAGTTTCGGTACGTAGCCAAAGTTCATCTGTTGTAGCAGCTGCTGGTGTCTAGTGTGCTAGTCGTCGTGAGATCTTGGACCAGACATGTTCAACTGGGGATAGATCCGGTGAACGTGCAGGCCAATGCAGAAGTGTCACATGGTGGCTATCCAGGAATTGTTGGACGATTCATGGCCACATGTGGTCGCTCATTGTCCTGTTGATAAATTGCCTTTGAAGATAAGGTACGACCACAGGCTCCAACACCTCAGTGATGTAACGCTGGCTGTTCAAAGTACTGGTAATGTGTATGAGGCGTATGCGTGAGTTTAGTCCAATGGCACCGCATACCACAACATCAAGGGCCCGAGCAGTATGGTGTTGCATCATGCATGTCTCACTGATCCTGTCGCCACGGTACCGCCATATACAGACTCGTTCATCATGGTGCTGCATACTGAAGCGGAATTCGTCTGAAAAGACGATGCGGTGCCATTATCACATGCGCAACGTTCTTGGCACCATTGCAGTCGCATACAACTGTGTTGTAGAGTCAATGGTAACCGAAGCAATGGCCGCCTAGCAAAGATGCTCCGATGCTGCAGATGACGTCGAACCATATGTGTGGACACTGGTTGATGTGCAACACACCTTAACTGTTGAGCTAAGGTGTTTGATGTGGCTGTATGATCATTCAAAGCCATGCGCACGAGATATTTGTTCTCTTGTTCGTTTGTGTGACAGGGGCATTGAGATTCCTCACGTCAGTGAGTTCATCCCTCCTCTACCACTAATGCCATATTCTCATCACTGTGGCATCATTCCGTCCAACATAAGCACTGATGTCTTGTTACGATAATCCGCCTTCCCGTAACCCCACAAGTCTCCTTCGATCAAAGTCGAAAACCTGGTCGTATGGATGCCATGTTCTTCGACGGGGCATACTTGATCCTTTAGAGCGCAAGAACTGCGAGAAAACACAATTCCAGTGCTTTACACCTGCTCTTTGTAATATCCTCTTATACCACTTCCAGGGGGCGTTACTGTCACACATGATGTGCGTATGTGCTGCGCTTTGAATCATTTACATGTTCTCCCCTGGCATATTCTTGCATATTTCGAGACAATCTGATAGTTCTTCCTGGTGTTGCACTTTTAGTGGCCAACAGTGTAGATTCATATTACAGCTTTAAATACCAAAACATCGAATGATTAATGTATATTATTTAATCATCAATCAAAATTATCCTGAAAACGATCCAAACTCAGCCATTTCGCTTTTTCTAACAGTACCCTCTCTCTTCAATGGCAAGCAAGAATTACAACCCAAATGGCTTCGCGTATTATTACGTAAATGAATAAAACTTGATTCTCATACGATCAGCGTCCTGGTTGGTCGCCATAGCAACGGTTTTGTTGCACTCTCTATTATCTAACAACATCACTGACGTCTTTGTTGCGACTGAACTGTTGTCGTGGGGAACAATGTGTTGGCGACTGCATTATTAAAGCTCGCTAAACCTGTGATATCATTCTCGCGTGCGCCCTTGGCAGCTTCCGTCTCCTAAAGGAAAATCAAATAACAGGAGAATGAACTCGGAGGGAACTGGATTCGGAAGTGGTAGTAAATAAGGCGGATTTTTATTTGCACACTACCCACCAGAGAGCATTCATTCACTTCATTTGGATCGTTTGTAGTAGAGGCTCTTTAAAGTAGCAGCTTAAAGAGAAGCGATCGCTCGATATGTTACCAAATGACTCCGGGAGTAGAGATAATGTCATGTCGGATTAACGTATTCTTCTGTAACGTCCATCGAAGAATCCGCCTTTGCTAGTCCTCCCACGTTGCAGCAGTTGACGTGTAACCAATGCGACGACCTGCCGTGTGAGCGGTCGTCTAATCGGCGGAATCAGCACGGCCACGAAGTCCAGAAGAAGAGAAGCGACATCCAGCGCGCGCGGCTTCGTGAGCTGCGAGAAAAGAGGCTTACTCGAACACAAAAACAAGAAGCCGGTGCGAGACGCAACAATAACAGCAGCAGCACGTGAATACCGAGCTATTTCCGTTCGCTTCTGCAATCGGATTGCTGTCACGCGGGATGATAAGTCGCTGATTGGTTTCGGCATGATCGGTCGGGCTCCCCGCTGAATTGTCTTCCACACTTGTAATGGTTAATCCAGATTTGCGAATCCAAGTATGACTGATGTATAAAAATGACCTGGCTGTTAGCAGCTGGCAAACCTTCAATCAATCTGCATGCAACAAACGATGTCTCAGTCCTTTTTTCGTTATGAAAGCTTTTGATTGCATCTTTCGATTCAAACAAGAAAATTCATAGTATAATGGAAATTTTTAGCAGGTCACGTGTTCAGCCTATTCGTCGTGATTTTAAGAAAGAGAAAATATCTCCATCATTCCATTTATAGTGATTCGGAGCGATTAACTCAACTGTCTCAAACATGACCCATAGTTGCTCTCCCGCCATAAAACTCCAAACAAACAACAGATTAAACATGATCGTCTGCAGAAATGCTTTCAGCTGAGTGTGTGTTAGGGGAGAGGGGGGGGGGGAAGAGGATGAAACCAATGAGATTGGGAAGGAAGTTACGCTCTTTTTTGCATTTCTAATTGGAGCAAACGGGTTGTTGGGTTGTTTTACCTCTGAGCGACACTTTCTTGCACACAATGGGCTATATGGCCAGGTCGCAAAGACCCCGAGGGCTCAGATAAGGTTCGAGGGAGGGGACCCACTGGACAGCTGTTAGGAGACAGATGGTAGCCTCCTGTCAAAGCCATCCAGCTTGTTCTCTAACGTGTACGGCTTTTCGTCCCATCCGACGGACGAGTGCCTTTCTAAGCCCATCAATGTTCCCTACTGCCCGACGGCATGGCGGGGAGTTTTGAGGAGATAAATCTCAACACTGGCCCAGCTAGGTTCGAACCTGGGAACTGCAAATTAGAATCTGGCTCGCTGCCCGTTGAATCACCTCCACCCCCCGATAGGGGACCACCTTGTCGTGGGGGGGGGGGGGTGGCCTGTGGCCCAGCACCTGGTCGAAGACTCTGCTGACAGGTATGGGCCCCGGTTGGACAGAACCAAGACCAACCGAGGTCGAAGGCATTGCTGACCGGTTTAGTGGCCCGGTTGGACGGTACCAAGACCTCAAAATCAGGCGCTCAGTGGAGCAGTTCAAACCTGCAGAACGGATTGGCCCCCTATTACGCAAGGGCCCTTTTCAAAGTCTGGGTCCCACTAAGAGTCTCCACCCCGGGTACCTAGCGAACTTGGGTCTACATATCCGTGTTCATGGCTAACCGGAGAACAGAGTAGTAAATTCCAGGTTTCAACCGATGGATGAGCTTTCCTTTTATAGGACTGCTCGCCATAGGATGTCGGGATGTGATGCATCTATATGGTGTAGCCTTGCCCCCGACAGTAGATAGTCGCGGCTTTCCATTCAACTTGGTAGTGTCGTGAGACGGAACTGGGGATTGCCGTGGTTGCTGTGTTGTGCAGCAACAAATATTTGTTGAACCACCTCCACCCCAGGAGTTGGAAATAAAGAAAGTGACTTCCACCCCAATTTGTTGAACCACCTCTACCCCAGGAGCAATCACGAAATTCTGCGTTTTCAACATATTTGCAAATCTTGAAGGAAAAAGATTCTCCCCAAACATTCTTAAATCAAGTTGATGATACCATATCGTGGAAGACCAGCTTGACTGAGGGAGGAGGGAGATATTGGCTCAGTTGATAATGCGCAAGGCTCGTAATCTGCAGTTCCTAGGTTCGAGTCCCAACTGTGCCATCGTTGAGATTTATCCCTGCTAACCCTCACCCTGCCTTCGGTAAGAGAAGGACAACGATAGGCTTATAAAAGATTCCGCCGAATAGGACGTTAAGTCGTGGCTCAGAGTGCGAGAGAACGATACCCTTAACGAACACGCCAAATGGCCTTGATGAGAGGCTACCATTTGTCTCCTAACAGATACCCAGTGGGTCTCCTCTCCTGAACATTCTCTGAGCCCTTGGAATACTTGTGGCCATTTAGTTCATTGTGCGTAAGAAAGATGCCGCTCAGAGGTAAATCTACCCAATTGAGAAAGCAGTTATGCTACTGCACATTATTAAGCTTCTTCTAAATCGTAGCGAGTTTGATCCCTGATCTAAATGTAGGCCTGGGTCTAGAAAATAATCGAGGGAGGAGAGGCAAGAAACACAATCGAGCCAGAAAAATATAAAGGAGGGAATAAGAGGGAAAGACTGGATTTCCTATGCAGTATAATATTTCCCCCATCACTTTTATAAATCTTAAAAAACGTATGAACTCTCTAAGTTTAATAATTTTTATTTCTTACCTTTACTAACAATCTGAAAGAAAGGGTATGGCCCCCTTGGACCCCTCTCCCCCCGATCTGGCCCTGTTTATATGTGCTCAATGTTTCCCAAAACCGAAGGAATTGCTTTCATTATCTGTTAGCAAACTTTTGCGATCAAAACAACTGTTTCGAGGAGCTGGGCAGATAAAGAAAGAGAAAAGAATTATGAAGGCCACGACACTTCAGCTAACTTTTCTGTCCCCCCCTCCTCTCCATCTGAGTTGCTCCGGGGCTGTCAAACAAGAAAAGGATTGAGGCGAGATCCGTCTGGTGCTTGCCAAAGGCGGAGAGAACACCCTCGACTGGAAACGGACAGCTACCTCCCACGGACCCGTGTTTACACACTCGAGCGGAGGGCGTCAGTGCGTGCGAGAGGAGAGGGGATTGCCAGAGGAGCAACGGATGCAGACAAGATGAGGCGGGGTCGGGGTGGGGGGTGGGGGGGTGGAAAGGTGAAGGTGCTTGCCCTTACGAAACGGACTGAAGTTTCTGCCGTCATTGTCTGGGGGAGAAAAAACAGACAAAATCTTGCTCGATGATTGCATTGAAAATACATCTGTAATCAACAAAGATTTTTATAATTTTTCTCAAGTGATTACTAGATACATTTTGAAGCCAACTGTTGATTCACGGTGTTTAAGAATACTTATCGTAAATAGAACACATTTTAATCTTAATACCGATTGTTAGTCAGTAGGTATGCGTTTAGAGATGAGGTAACAATTGGTAAACTTTCCAATTTTGACCTTATTTCTTTTATTCTCAACGCACGCTGAAATATTGTCGACAATTTATGACGGAGAAATTTTACGGAACAAGAAAGAAGCGAGGAATAAGATTCCACCAATGATATAGTTTCAGTTAATATCAGCAAATCGAAAGGAGATGCGGTTAAACAAATGCAAAAGGACTTTAATATTATTAAACGATGGTTAAACTGTAATGAACTTTATCTAATAGCAATAAAACCAAGTGGATGACTTTTCATTCACCTGGTTTCAAAATTAACAATCACTTAATAATTAAAACACACAAACTGCACAAAAAAGGGAACCATTTCTGAGCTAGAAAACCGCTGCTGCATCAAAATTGACAGGGTACAGACAATAAAACATCTAGGATTACATGTCGACGGTGCCTTCTGATGGAACGTTCATACTGAGAAAATCTATGGCACATTCAGATTTTGGGCTTGAAGTTATATAAACTACGATATATTTATGTTTTATAACCATACACGTATTATGTTTTATAAAGCATTCGGTGAGTCCGTCTTAAATTATGTCATAACAAACATGATACCAGGCGCGGATCTAGTAAAAATTCGAGGGGGGGGGGAGAGCAAGAAAAACAATAAAACCCGAAATATGCAAAAGGTGGGGCAAATCAAGAGACTTGATTTCTAATGCAGTTCACCCTCCGTTTTACGGGTTTTTAAAAAAATTTCTTGAAAAATGCACGAAGTAATATAAATAACTTTAATAATTATTTTGTCTTTACTCCCCCTCCCCCTCCCCCACCTGGATCCGGCGCTGCATGGTACAGTCGGTCAAAAAAGTATCCGAACGCTATGGTTGATTACAGAATTCAGAAAATATATCTGACAACGATTTTTTTAGAAATTAGTGATCTGGCAACCTTCGTGTCACGTGATTACAGAATTCAGGAAAAATATCTGGAGCGTGTACAGCAACTGTCCCCGCTCCAGTTTGCTGTGAACGGTAACTTGGGTTGGGTTGTTTTACCTCTGAGCGGCACTTTTTTGCACACCATGGGCTAAATGGCTAGGTCACATGGACCCCGAAGGCTCAGAGAAGGTTGGGGGAGGGGACCCACTGGAACAGCTGTTGGGGAACAGATGGTAGCCTACTGTCAAGGCCATCCAGCGTGTTCTTTAACGTGTACAGGGTATGGCTCTCCCGCACACGGGGCCACGGCTTAACGTCCCATCCGACGGACGGCGGCCTTTCCAAGCCCATCGGTGTCCCCTACTGACCGTGGGCAGGGCGGGAATTTTGCGAAGATAAATCTCAACGCTGACCCAGCTGGAACTCGAACCTGGGAACTACAGATTACGAGCCTGGCGCGCTACCGACTGAGCCACCCCCGCCCCCTTGTGAACGGTAACTGCACACGCTCAATATTTCCGTGAGTGAGCCCACACGATCTAGTATCAAAATAATATGACCACCTACAGTCGCTCAAAAAAGTATCCGAACGCTATGGTTTATTACAGAATTCAGAAAAAATATCTGGCAACGATTTTTCTTTAGAAATTAGTGATCTGGCAACCTTCGTGTCACGTGATTATAGAATTCAGGAAAAATATCTGGAGCGTGTACAGCAACTGTACACGCTCCAGTTACCGTTCACAGCAAACTGGAGCGTGTGCAGTTACTGCACACGCTCCAGTTTGCTGTGAACGGTAACTGCACACGCTCAATATTTCCGTGAGTGAGCTCACACGATCTAGTATCAAAATAATATGACCACGTACAGTCGCTCAAAAAGGTATCCGAACGCTATGGTTGATTACAGAATTCAGAAAAAATATCTGACAACGATTTTTTTAGAACTTAGTGATCTGGCAACCTGCGTGTCACGTGACACGCAGGTTGCCAGATCACTAATTTCTAAAAACATCGTTGCCAGATATTTTTTCTGAATTCTGTAATCAACCATAGCGTTCGGATACTTTTTTGAGCGACTGTGCAATCAACTTAACAAATATTGGAAAAATAGAACGTATTCAATTCTCAATAGACAAAAATATTATGCCAATAAAAGACCGTATACATCTAACTACAGCCCAAGATAGATTTATTTACTGCTATGTTTTACTTTACTAGAGCAGATATAAATAGATAAAATATAAACACATAAAAAAAGAGTCCATTATGATAAAAACACAAGATTTAAAGAAATAAAAATATTTTCAACTACCGAATTTTACAAATAACTGTAAATAGTTCACAAATGGCTACAAAATACCATACATTTTCAATCTCTTGCCACGGAAACTGCTAGCCGTAAGTTCTTCTAGAGAATTGAAGCGTAAATTCAATAGATTTTTAAAAATGAATTAGAAAATTAAAATTAACACTAACAAATTATGTAGTGCTTAAGGTGAACATAAAAATCCCAATGTTATTATAAAATATTCTAAATGAAAAAAAGGGGTGTAAACATTTTTGTAAAGAGAACAAATTTTCGTAACTGCTTCCCCAGTGAGTTGAGTTGGTATACCTCTGAGCAGCATTTTCTTTTGCTCATAATGAATTAAATGGCCAGGTCACATTCTCCGTGTATTTAGTGTTGAAGTTTTCAACTAAATAGTAAAGCAGTATATAATAAATGCAACATAATGTAAATATATTAAGATTAGCAGATTAAGAACAAAAGGGATAATATATTATATCAATGCATTATTCTCTTCTGCGGATATGCTGTTAGCTTTGCGGGACATCTGCAAACAGAAATAATTATTTGCAGTTGTTTGAATAAAAATAAATAATCTTTTTTTAAATTACAAAAGAATAAAAACCCATTGTGACTTTCTTTATTTCCACATTGCTGCATGGTAAGTTTAATAGGTGAAAGGTAAGGCCGAATTTACACACTAATCTGTGATTTGTGGGGAGGAGTTTCAACAAAAGTAACTGTGTTGCCTTTCTACCTAAACGCTGAAATGCTTCACGATAATGTCAAAATCCTTTTTCCCATCATTCAGTGGTCCTAAACGTATGACATGGAGAGGGAATAAAATTGGTTGCAGAAAATACGAGCTAATGCTTCCGCTTTGTCGTCAGTCTGTATGTAGATATACAACTTTTTTTGTTTTAGAGTTAAATTAAAAAATCCTTTTTTTTAGGGGGGGGAGAACGTTCCAAATCACAATAGCTCCCAATAGCTGCCCTCTATCGGTATAAATTTTTGGAAAATGCTAAAACTTTAACAAATGTATTATGACATATGCATTATGATAATGGAAATGTATTATGATATATGCAAATGTATTATGATATATAAATGTATAATGTATTATGATATATCTGTTTATGCTAAATAATTTGCAATTTTGGGTGATAGATTGAGGAAGTCCAGGAGCTTATACTGATGGCAGCGATTTGCCCCTTGCCCCCAGGGGGGATAGGAAAACGCACCTTTTTCCGTTTAAAAGGTAAATGAAAAATTCTTTTAGTGTTGTATAGGTATTACTAAAAAGCACTATTTGCATTTTCGTAATCATTCATTAGTTCGAATTTTGACCGTTAGAGAATAATAAAGAGAAAAAGAAAAAAAAAAACTTCCTAATTGCACTCTAACGATTGAAATACTCCAAAATCTTAAACAAAAATTGCAAATGATCTATTGATACTAGAAATTTAAAATTTTAATTGTAGGGTATTATGACGATTAAAAAAATTTACACTAGCAGCAATGATTTGACCTCCTACTTCCAGGAAGGGGGAAATGCAAAATTATTTTTTGTGTTTTAAATGTACCAATAAATATTACTGCAGGTGGCCACCGCTTAGCGCACCTCCGGCCAACACAGATTCGTTTACAACGCGGTGTTCATTTTTTATTCTCATCAGACTGCTAAAAAAATTAATTTCTTTATACAAAGAATTTCTTACATGCAGGTAAAAACATATAACTGGGGAATCAGTCTACCCATAATGCATAGTTTTCTTCAGCGGGATATTCTATGAATAAACAATAAATAAAATATTAATTAAAGTGCTTGAAGAGGCATTTTTTTTCCATAATCAATGCATGGCTTGAATTGGGAGGATAACTGTGATTTCACACCAGAGAGGGTCCTGAAATATTGTTGTGATGTGCTGCCTCAATGTTATAAATCGCTATAAACAAATATTACTTTAAAATATGCCCTCAAGCAGCTGCTTGGCACAGAGGTCTGACAGGAGCCTGGCAGTGAAGGACATGTGACGAACACAAACATCCATGTCTTATCCAGGACTCGAACCCAGGTCCCTTTGATCAGTAACCAAACGAGCTAACCACTTGGTCATGTGCCGGAGCCATACCCTAGGTGTTAACTGGGTTAAGTAATGTATTTAATTAATTAATTTATTTTGTTTTCATTTTATTTCTAACTAAACATTTTATTTTTTTTTACCATATATGTCTCTATGTTTATATTTTATGAATTATAAATATTTACATTAGCATGTACATTCTCTCTTTGCAATACGTATTGTAGAACCCCTGTGATCTCGGATTTCATTTGGAGATGCCAGAAATGCATCCCCACGTTAAGCATGTATTACCTGGATTTATATTTTTCCATTCATCTGTTAATTGGGGCATGCTAAAGGAGGAAAATAAATCTTCATTCTCTTTGAAAATGATCATCTCCTACTCGCCAGAGGTTATACGTCATACTTCAAGTTTTGGCTTATTTATGCTCAGAGGGGGGGGGGGGGGATACATTGACTTGGAAAGACTGCCCTCCTTCGGATGAAAGTTAGGTCTTCGTCCTGTGCAAAGATGAAATGCATCTTGTGTTCGTTAAAAGCACACCAGATGCCTTAAAAGAGAAACTTGTTCTTCAGGTGCTCCTAACCTAGCAAAGCAATGGATCTCCTACCCCAGCCCCCAAATCCTACTCTTTGGTTGGCCAGTGCTATAATCTGAGTGACCATTGAACTCAAAATAACCAACCAATCTGATTTGTATGAAGTCCAAAGCAAGGTTTTTCAAACGGTGTTTCGCGAGCATCGCCATGAAATGTCCCGTTTCAAAAAGGGCGATTTCTATCAGAATGGTAACCCCTCTGTGTTTGCCAAGTCTATGAAAAATAAACCCATGTAAAAGAAAGGCATTACCAAGCATAAGTTTCACCTTAAAATTTATACTTTATTTACCCTTCTAAAAAAAGTAAGAATTAAAGTATTGATAAAGTATAGCTATGATGCCAGATATTTATGGGTTAAATCTATTTTTTTGCATAAAATTGCACTTTCGTTCCTGTTCAATACAGAAAATAAAGTTTATATATATGCATTGTTTATGAATGCTCCAAGATTTTATTACATTGCAAAGCGTTCCACACCCGAAACAGGACAAACGCTCGTCCAATGAATAATAACTCCCTGAAGTTAAACAACTCCATTTGAATTTGAATTTGAATTTCCATGGAATCATAGTTAACGGCTTCCTTTCATCGCCCCCCCCACCACCACCACCGAAAAAGAAATTAAAATTGTCCCACCAACGCTGACCAAAATCGGCAATCTCGGATGTGCAATCTGAGTTGAAGCTCAGTTAACGATTAGAGCAGGGTTAATATTTTCCATTCACAGAAACAGACTCTCCGCAGCTCTAACTAATCTCTGGACTTCATCTGAGTCCAAGTGCCATAAATTGAGACCTGTCGACGTAAACTTCCTCAGCGAATCTCTGACGAGACCTGCCCGCTACATAAATGAAATCCGTTCATGCAAAGGCTCTTCCACGTTTGTCCTCTATTCTCTTCCATTCAGACATCCTGTTGACTACATTATCAACCTCTGTCAGGCATCTCATCTCCGTGCATCGCAGTCAATGCCGACCGTCTCCCATCCCAATCTCTCCTCCTCTTCCCTCAGAGCTTTCTCCTGTTCACCGTCCGAAACGTGATAACATACCTGAGCCTTGGCAGACTTCATAGCAGCAACTGTGACGCCAAGTTTCATTAAACAGTGGCTGACAGAATTACACTAATCGAGTTGACACCGACACGTGCAGGTCCGGCCTTCGGTCGCCGTGCACGCTATTCATGCGCAAACTGTCAGCGAAAAGCACGTGACACTCAAGTTATTTGATAAATATTAATTACGACGTTAATAACGAGCTTCGGCCACCCACTCGCGAGCTGGCGGCGCGCAGATAGGATCAACGGGATAAAGGCCGGCCTCTCGTGCTCATTCGAAGCTTGCTGCTCTGGCTCGCGAGCTACTTAGTCGGCGATGGAATTAACACAGCCCGGAGGAAATGCGGCGGCGAGGTGAGGAATGCAAGAGACGAATGGTGACGACCTCTAAATGTATAAATCATTATCCTCACGTTGAATAACGGCGTTCGTTTCGGACCAAGAGTAAGGTCAACACAACTGACGTAATCGAATGAAACTCCGCCTTGACGGAATTACGCTCGCGTGATCCGAAGATTCGAAATCTGCACTTTTGTAATCCAATCCCGATCTTTGAGACGATTCTCAGCATTATTTCCATAAATATCTTGATCCTCCGTCGCTTTCTATGCCACAGAATACAGAATTAAATGAGCTCAAAGATCCCACGATTCAGCACAGACAGGATTCTCAGATCCTTTCATTCACGGCGTACGTTCAAAGTTTTCTTCAGCATGAAAAAATATAAATGACATAGAGGCGCAGCCCACGAGCCATAACGTAATGTCCCACCGAAGAGACGTCGTCCTTCCCATAGTCCTCCACCCACAGTTCCTCCTCAAATTCTCATCGCAAGCAAGTGCTGAAAATCAACACTGGAGCGCACAGACACTGAGTTTGAAAATCTGTCCTTTGCTATAAAACTGGATTGTTTTCTTTCGACAAAGCAATTCATAATCTTACAACAACAGGAAATAAGAATCGAGGAAGGAATATGCCTCATTTGTTGAGAATACAAATCGTTTTAATGAGTACACAAATCGCTTTTAATTACACCTCGCTTTAATCTAATGATATTGAATAGATGAACCCTAAGGGTTCGAGTCCCATCTGTGCTAGGGTTGAGATTTATCTCCGTTAATCTCCGTCCTGCCATCGGTGAAAATGGGACGCCGATGGGTTTGGTTCGTCGGAACGGAGGTTAAATCGTTTCTCCGTGTGCATGAGCTGGTGCAAGGTAAAGAAATACTTCGAATAACCTTGGCAGGAGGCTTTCATTTGTTTCCCAATACCTACCTACTTGATCCCCTTCCGCAACCTTTCCTGAGTACTTGGCGTCCTTGTGACCTGAATATTTAGTTTATTGTTTGCACAAAAGGGTTGGTTGTTTTAATTTCTGAGCGTCACTTTTTTTGCACACCATGGGCTAAATGGCCAGGTCACAAGGACCCCGAGGGCTAAGAGAAGATTGGGGGAGAGGACCCACTGGAACGGCTGTTGGGAGACAGATGGTAGTCTCCCGTCAAGGACATCCAGCGTGTTCTTTAACGTGCATAGGGTATGGCTCTCCAGCACACGGGGCCACAGCTTAACGTCCCATCCGATGAACTGCGGCCTTATCCAAGCCCATCGGTGTCCCCTACTGACCGTGGGCAGGGCGTGGAATTTTGCTGAGATAAATCTCAACGTTGACTCAGCTGGCACTCGAACCTGGGAACTGCAGATTACGAGCCTGGTGCGCTACCTACTGAGCCACCCCCGTCCCTGCACAAAAGGACAGCGCAGAGATAAAACAATACAATCCAACTCAGGTTTGGAAGGAAAAAATCCAGCTCGTTATATCCCCACCATCAGGATTAACGATAAGTTATCCGACGTTGATAACCCTCTTCCGCGATTTATGATTTAGAAACACTCTCACTTTGTATGATCATTAATTTCGCTTTAGCATGGTTTTTAAAAGCTCTCCGAATGTTACAAAAAACTGTAATATTTGGAAGCAAAGAATGGATATGTCTCAACTTAGAACACTGAGATCAACAGTATTTACACAAAACGCAAATAAATATATCGATGTCCAACAAGGGAATCAGCGATCCGCTGATGAGAAGCCTAAAATGATCGTGTCTCTAATATTGTAAAACATGGCTAGGATATTTATTTACTGGACAAATACTATCAGCTGATTGCATCTCTACCATATATACAGATGCCGTGCAGGTTAACAGTAGCCTATCTTAACAAATATTGATTGGCCCATGTTTAGTTATGAGAATATTTTTGAGTGTAACTTTGTTTATGCAGAAATTTGTGAACAGGAACTTGCATTTGTTAATGAAATCACGAAAAACGTTTCTTTTTCTACTCACCTGACAATATTGCTCTGTTCTTTCACTCTAAAAGGAAACTTTTGTGATTTGAGTTGTGTACGTAAACTACAGTTGGGTTGTTTTACCTCTGAGCGGCACTTTTTTGCACACCATGGGCTAAATGGCCAGGTCACATGGACCCCGAAGGCTTAGAGAAGGTTGGGGGAGGGGACCCACTGGAACAGCTGTTGGGAGACAGATGGTAGTCTCCCGTCAAGGCCATCCAGTGTGTTCTTTAACGTGCACATGGTATGGCTCTCCCGCACACGGGGCCACGGCTTGACGTCCCATCCGACGGACGGCGGCCTTTACCAAGCCCATCGGTGTCCCCTACTGACCGTGGGCAGGGCGGGGAGTTATGCGGAGATAAATCTCAACGCTGACCCAGCTGGGACTCGAACCTGGGAACTGCAGATTACGAGCCTGGCGCGCTACCGACTGAGCCACCCCGCGTAAACTACAGTAAACACAGTGAGTTAACTGTAAAACATACACAACCTTGAAATCTTTTTGCTACCTGCTGATTCCTGCGTGCCCTCAATGGGAGAATATAGAAAGTTCTAGCTTTCGCTTGCAGTAGTTGTTTATAGTTTACAGTTCGAAACTTGAGCGTCACTAGCGGTGATAATTTCGTTACTATTTCACCTTTTTTTTTTCCTTCATGAGGATAATCTTTACGGTCTCTACGAAATAAAGCAGTTTTCGTGGAAACGAATTTGTGCTTTCAAGCAGCCCGATTAATTGCCACATAAGGCAACATTGAAAGCATTGAAAATGATTGTCATATTATTTAGCAAATTTCCTCAGAAATTGCATAGTAATTGAAAATACTGTGGCTTTATAAATAAATAGATAATGAAACACTAAATGCAAAAGAAAGTACTGCATATGATTATTAGAAAAAGCCCAATTTCTTTTATTTGAAGCAGTTTCCTACCTTTAGCCGTCCCATTGTCGAGTGGTTAGCGCGCTTGGCTACTGATCTAAGGGACCTGGGTTCGAGCCCCGGGTGCTAGTGATCTAAGGGACCTAGGTTCGAGCCCCGGGTAAGGCATGGATTATGTGTTGTTTTTCTGCTAAGATCCTGCCATCTTCTCAGATCTTCTACTGTGGCATATAAACTGACAGGCTCCTGTCTGACCTCTATGGCAAGTAGCTGCTTGAGGGGGTATTTATTTTATTTTTTTATTTTTTCCTACCTTTGGAGCTCAACACTGCCAATACATAATTTCTCTTGGTTCCATCCCCAGTGAGTTGAAAGAGCCGAAATCTTATGCTTTCAATTCTCCAAGAATAGATTCTCATAATGTCTGTCATTACGCTTTCCTAGGCTTACACCCTCTGCTCATAGTATCCGTTGCAAAACTATGTTATATTCTTTCCTAACGTTTGCTCTCTTTATTCCAAGAATCACCTTCCCTTTGTTAATTTTACATTGGCGACACAAAAGTAGGTAGAAGAAACCAACATCTGGGTTGGGTTGTTTTACCTCTGAGCGGCACTTTTTTGCACACCATGGGCTAAATGGCCAGGTCACATGGACCCCGAAGGCTCAGAGAAGGTTTGGGGAGGGGGCCCACTGGAACAGCTGTTGGGAGACAGATGGTAGCCTCCCGTCAAGGCCATCCAGCATGATCTTAAGATAACGTGCACAGGGTATGGCTCTCCCGCACACGGTCCCACGGCTTAACGTCCCATCCGACGGACGGCGGCCTTATGCCAAGCCCATCGGTGTTCCCTACTGACCGTGGGCAGGGCGGGGAGTTATGCGGAGATAAATCTCAACGCTGACCCAGCTGGGACTCGAACCTGGGAACTGCAGATTACGAGCCTGGCACGCTACCGACTAGCCACCCCCTCCCCACCAACATCTGGAAGAATTTATTCTGTCTCCTAACAACTGCCCATTCCCAACCTACTCTGAGCCTTTGAAGTACTGTTACCTGATCGTTTAGCCCATTGTGTGCAAAAACAAAGTGCCGCTCACAGTTAAAACGAAAGAAACTTCACAATATCGTAAACAATCGGAATAATTCTAATGATTGAAAATGAAGACATTGTTCTTTAGCTTTTTTATGCCTAGTTAATAAAAAAGCTATCAAACTACAAAGATGTGATAGATCACCTCTTAATCGAGAGTCCTTCGACTTCATCTTGGTGTCATCATCAGACTACACTCCTTTGAAGTTTTGATCTTTGGCTGTGTTGTATGAGTTGCATCTACGATTCGTATAGTAGAGGATCTGTGTATCGTTCGTGGCGCCATCTGTTATCTGTATTAATAAGCCTTCTTATGTTTTCTAATGAATGAGATTTTGCTCTTTTCTCATTCATTTTTTTGTTGCTTTCCAGTCTAGTTTATAGTTAGATTTTGTTATGTATATATATGTCTCATCCTGTCTGTTTTTTATTGTTTTTTCTGTTCATTTTTTTCCCAGAGTTCTTCCTGTTTCTCCATTGTAGTTTTTTCTTTTTGTTTTCGTAGATCATTTTATACAGTGATGGCAAAAAGTCCTGAACACACTTGCTATATTGCATTTTTTTTGTTTCAGATCAACTTTATATCACTTTAATTATTTATGTAGAAGTATTTTTAACGCTGATTTCAAATCTTTTTTAATGATTTCAGATATTTTAAACACATCATCAGATACTTTGAAAAAACGTACAGATACAAACACAAGGTGATACTAGAACTGAACAAACTTTTTTTAGAGTTGGGTTGTTTTACCTATGAATGGCATTTTCTTGCACACAACGATCTAAATGGCCAGGTCACAAGGACCCCGAAGGCTCAGAGAAGGTTGGGGGGAGGGAATCACGGGCCGCTGTTAGGAGACAAGCGGTAGCCTACCACCAAGGCCATCCAGAGGGTTCTTTAACTTGCACAGGGTAGGGTTTGCTCACGCACACGTGACCACGGCTTAATGCTCCATCCGACGGACGATGGGAGTTTTCCTGAGATCATAAGTCTGGAAGGCGATCTGCTTTCTCAAAAAGAGTTATGTACATAGGTACAGTAAGGTCTTATACTCGGCATATAGAAGAATTCGATCTTAAATGATACCAGATATAGGTTCTCAAAGTACCATCTGGATATTAGATACAGGATAAGTATGATCTGGATATCAGATATAGGATCAAATAATATATCAAAGTAGGAGTCGATGGATTTCAACCAGAGTATATACACAATTTATGAAACTAATTAGGGAAAGTAAATACTGAGTAAACAAATGAGCTGAAGATTCATCTGAAAAATAAACCTCCGCATAGAAATTAGTTTGTTGAACGACAGAAGGGCACAATTACTGGCTGCGAGAGCCGTAAAGTCAGCTGAAAAAGGAATAGTTTGGTAACTTCGCATGACATATTCCAGCAACAGAATATGAATATTAGGAGGGGGGGGCATAAATTTGTGAAGTTTTTACTGTCTGCGGAGTCATTTGTCAGTCAAAGTGGACTGAGTAGTGATTTCGTTTATTTCTTCAAGTCCTCTCCAGAAGACCAACTCAATAATTAATTATCATTAGCTGTCCCGTAGCCGAGTGGTTAGCACGCCTGGCTACTGATCTAAGGGACCTGGGTTCGAGCCCCGGAGTAGGCATGGATGTGTGTGTTGTTTTTCTGCTGAGGTCCTGCCATCCTCTCAGATCTCCTACTGCGGCATATAAACTGACAGGCTCCTGTCAGACCTCTGTGGCAAGCAGCTGCTTGAGGGGGTATTTTATTATTTTTTTTTATCAATGATTGATTTAACCATCCTCAACATGAGCATCAGATTAAATAATCCTCGATTCTGTTAAACAAAAATATTTAATCTGGAGTATCCCTCCCTATCTGCAATAATAGCGAATTAAACATTCCTGAAAAATACTGGGATAGGGAGAGCGTCGGATCTAGGGTGAGGCAACTTCAGAATGCTAGTAATCGGAACGGAGGCGAAAAAATATAAATGATATACACTCGAGTCTCTTTTTGTGCGGTAGATAGGTTCCACAGAAAACCGCATGTAAAAAAGGCGCACAAAAAAAGACTTAACTTACTTTGAAAAATTAGGGATACGTTCCGTAATTTTCTAAAAACCACATAAAACCAAAGCAATGGTTAAAATAATCCGAAAATCGCATAAAAAAGTTTATGAAAATTCAGGAAAATAAGAATGCCTAAAAAAGGGAGGAAAATTGGTTCGAAAATCTGAAATTGATATAAAACTTAAAATAGGTTTGTTTTAAAATTGTATCATTTAATTTTATTGATCAAGTAATAATTCTTTTTACATTTTTTCGTCAGAATTATCGTCGCTATCTGACAATACTCGGCAGCATTTTTGAACTGGTGCGAAATCACTTTCATCACTGGAAGAGATGTTCAGCGCATCAGATTTGCATGCTAAAGACAATGGTTCTTCACGAATAGAATTAGCGTCAACTTCACGCTCATTCTGTGTTGATTTTTGTTCTCTTACAATGTAATCAGTGATTAAACTTAGCATTGATGATTGTACTAATTTCTTATGCAGTTCGCGATATCCAGACGTACAATTCTTCAGCTCATGTTGGAATTTGAAGGCTCGTTCAGAAATTGTGTCATTAACACGAAAACGATTTTCCAATTTATTACAAAGTTGAAGACCTTCTCGAATTATATTTGCAGTGAGGGAGACAGGTTCTTATTCCACTTCACTAGCGTTTTCTGGTTCTTCGACAATATCTAAAGTCCTATCAATAATATCATCGTCATTTAGACAATTTATCAATATTATCATCGTCATTAAGACATTATCCACAAGCAATTCGTCGATATCACTCTTGCTAAAGGTATCAAAAGCTTCGCCACCAATTTCATGTGCCAAAGTAATGATTTCAGTTGATAAGTCGATGTTTGATTGGTTTCATTGTTTGCAACACATCCAAACTGCTTTCCAACTGGCATTCAAAGTTTGTGGTCTTATTTCAGCGATAGCAGATGCAACATGATTTAAACAGTCCAAAATAGAAATTTTTTTTCTAAACATCAGTTATGTTAATGACTCATTTTCTGGTTTATCCAATATAAATTGATAAATGTGCTTAACGTAATATTTTTTAAAAGTAGCAATTATGCCTTGATCTAATGGCTGAATAATGCTTGTTGTATTGGGTGGAAGAAATACATGCATGATATATGCGCACCGCATAACGCATAACTTCAAAACCGCATTAAAAAAATACGCATATAAAGAGACTCAAGTGTATATATATATATCACACGTCGGGATAGGGAAATCACAGCACCACTTTTATTTAATTCAAGGTTGCTCCAATCAGGGAAAGTTTTAGAGTTACCAAAACTTTTATATTTATTTGATTATTAAATGCACATAGAGTAATAAATATTGCAAATCCCCTTATATTGAACAATTTATTTTTCATACAGTTTCGGAAATGTTATCCATTATTCAAAAACTAGCTTTATTTCCAACGAAATGTGCAAATGATTAATCAAAGAAGTGTACAAAGATGAAATCGTGTTGTTCTCCATAAAGCTGGAACAGCTCCATGAAACTGGAAGGTGTGGAGGCCTCATCAGAGCGACAGAGAGAAACAACTGTCCCTAATTAGATTTCGTTGGATTGTTTCAGCTCTGAGCGGCACTTTTTTGCACACAATGGGCAAACTGGTCAGGTCACAAAGACCCCAGTGGCTCAGAGAAGATTGGGGAAGGCAGTCCACTGGAAAGCTATTAGGAGACAAATAGAAGCCTCCCTTCAATATCATCCATCTGTTCTTTAACGTGCACAGGGTAAGGCTCTCATGCACACAGTACCACGTCTTAACGTCGCATCCGATGGATGACAACCTTTCCAAGCCCATCGGCGCATTCTTTTTCAGCGAGGACAGAATGGGAATTAGCAGAGAAACATCTTAACGTAGGCACAGATGGGGACTCATATATCTGCGATTTACATTCATTCGGACTCTTTTCAGAACTTTTCAGATTTTTCCTCGAAAGTGGATACATAACCAATAATATAAAATGCAATTCTTAACTGATAAATACTATTACATTATTGCACTCTACTCAAAATATTTTTGAACCTATGCATTTTGCATCATTATGCTGAAAGTTATTTCCTACTTGCAATGAGCAGACTAGTTCAAGAAACCCATCAGTCCCACATAATGGCGCCTAAATTCTGTCCCAACTAGCTGTGTAGGCTAATTCGTCAGATGAGTGCCTAATCTCATTCAGTGATTCATACAGATACAAAGCTGGCGTAACTACGGAAAGAATTCTGGCAGTCAGAATTAAATTATATAACGCCACTGAAGAGGAGGCAACAGTACTTGTAGAACCGTTGTCTTAACTACACAAGAAAAAACTTTGAATCAAAATCGCGAACTTCAGCATCAGTTTCTACAAATTAGGGTTAGCTTCCAGATACTTTGCTCCCAACTCTTAACCAGCCTCCTACTTGTTGCCTCTCTCTCTCTCTCCGAAGAAAGAATTCCTCAAGTTTTTCTCGCAAGCAAATGGTCAACATTTATCAAGCGAGTCCCAGCTGTAAGCGAAATTTCAATAAGCCGCAGACCTTCCCTTAACTTCCTGCTGCTGCTGCTGCTGAAATGTTTCTGACGCCAAGAAAAACAAGAGAACTTCTAACGAGAATTTGCATATTGCCTTTACTCTAGATCTAATTTTCTGCGTTGGTTTCATCTGCACGCATTTCTTGTTGATGCTCGCTCATTTGCTCTGACCTCACAGATAGCTACGAAAGGAGTTGACGACTCCCTTTCTCTTCTTGCTCGCTGATCTCGGAGAATGAAGAGTCGGCAGCCTGGATTTAATTTTCTCGTCCTTCATTGGGCGTTGCTGTTGACACAGGTCGACAAACCAGAGAAGGCAGCTCTGCGAATAAAACTGTCACCCCCATCCTGTTGAATAAACAGCGAAAGTCGTAAATGATCCAGAGCAATAGCTTCACACTTCACATACAAAATGAGGATTTTTTTTAAACACAAGTTGTTTTTTAACATAGTTGCAAAATCGAAGTACTTTTAAACTTCTTGGAGTAATATATTGAAACTCCTGTTTTTTTTTTTCTTTTTTTTGCTGCAGGTCATTCGCTTACTCATACCAAAATATGGGAAAATTTTATTTTTACCTGCGCTCTTAAAATTAATTGAAATGTACAGTAGATGAATATTCATTATTTCTCTTTCACACACATTTTAGTGAATATTTAATTAAAGAGCTAGAACTACTTTATTAATCCAAGAAATGCGTTTGTGGAAAAAATGAATTTCGCCGATGAGTGAGATTCGAACTCACGTTTCCCAGTTACATGTCACGTGTTCTAACCACTAAACTATCACCAGCTCCGTCATTTAGCCACTAATTGTGTCGCTCATGGTACTTATATTGGTATTCATAGTACTATTTATTGATTCTTGTATTAATTGGTGGCAACCTTTGTGTGGTTGCAAGGTGGTTTGTTTACTGGGAGCGATTATATATCGAAATTAAGTATTGTTTATCGTTTTATTCTTTTACATTTTCTTAAAACATAAATTTAGGCAGCATAAAAAGCGTCTGTTTGAACGTAACATGCTTAAAATTGAGGTATAAATATCCTAATGAGGATATAAAATTTCATGGGAGGTAACTAAATAAGTTTTAGCTAATAGTTCCATCTATTGTCTGGATATAAAACCCCTGAACTGTAATTTACATTACTGATTAATTGGAAATAACTATAACTTTAATTAAAGATGCCCAAGATTTTTTGTGCACATTGCTTACAGGAAGTGATTGATACAAGTGAAGTTTTTCAGTGCAAAGTTGGATGTAAAGATTTCTTCCATCCCAAGTGCATTGGAACTACTGACTCAAACTTTAGAAACCTTAATAAGGATAAGAAAAAGAACTGCAGGTGCACAGGAAGCACCATGTCTTCAAAATAATCAACAACTTCAGTAACTGAACTAGATCAGAGACTGGAGGAGATGTCTGGACTTGGAAATGCAGATGAATATGTTACTAAGGAAACAAAAGGCTTTGTTACAGGTGGAAATAAAGAACTTCATAACAGATATCAGAAATATTATGAAGCAATATATAACAAATATTAACAGTAATATCAAAGAAATTAAGAATTCTTTACAGTTTAATAATAGTCAAATAGAACAATTTATGAAATCTCTAACAGAGTTAAGAACAGAAATCAAACAACTGAGACAAGAAAATTTTGTTTTAATGAAAGAAAATAGTGTTATGAAATAAGAACTTAAGTGAACTCAAGAATGATTTCAATGACTTGGAATTGAGATCAAAAAGCGCAAACATTGAGATTGTAGTAATCCAGAACAGCCACAAGAAAATGTACTTGAGATTGTTGAAAAAGTATCAAATCTTCTTGATCTTCATGGGTTGGAAGAAGTTGATATATCCCATATAGTTCCAACTATAAGACAGGATAAAACTGAATCCATTATTGTAAAATTTAAAAATACTAATATAAGGAGTAAATGGATCCAAAGTGCAAAAAGAAAGGTAACTTAGCAGCAGATATGATAAGTGATAAATTTAAGGATAACGAGATATTTCTAAATGAGCATCTTAGTAGGTTTACTAAAAAGTTATTTTACAGGGTGTTTCAAAACTCTCTGTACAAATTTCAATGGATGATAGGGAACACCAAGACAAACCTTTTTCGTCTGTGAATGTATGTCCGCTGACGTAACCCTTCGGTGCTAGAGGGTGCTGACAGAACTATCGGTGGAGCTGGTACATAGTGAATGGAAACAAGTGTGAACAACATGTTTATTTAAGAAGGGGCTCAAAGTTGCGACCGGCAGCAGCATTGCATGCATGACAGCGTCGAGGCATTGATTGCGGTACATGTTGAAAGATTCCCGAAATTTCGCGAACAGTTGCAATTCTTGCAATGAGGTCATCTGAGTCAATGGGAGTCTCGTACACGAGGTTTTACATGTGTCCCCAGAGGAATGAATCGATACATGTTAAATCGGGCTATCTTGGTGGTCAGGCGACGGGTCCACCCCAACCTATCCATCGGCCCCCAAAAGTGGCATTCAGATAATCCCGCTCATCATTGCTGAAGTGTGCTGGTGCCCCGTCATGTTGAAACCACATTCGGCTGTTAATAGCCACGGGAACATCTTCCAGCAGTCCAGGCAAAGTTTTTTCAAGAAATACCCGACAAATCTGCCCGTTGAGTCAGGAAGGCAGAAGATATGACCTAATCAAAATGTCATGGATGATACCCGCCCAAACATTGACAGCGAACCATTATTGATGACCATGCACAATTGTGGCATGTGGATTTTCGTGCGCCCAAACATGAGAATTGTGCACATTAAACATACTCTCGGGTGTGAAAGAGGCCTCATCTGAGAAGAGCACATGAGCTGGAAAATCAGGTTCACCGTGGTCTGCTGCAGAAACCAGCAAACGAATTCCATACGAAGAGGGTAATCCTGACGTTGCAATGTCTCGACTCTCTGGCGATGAAACGGATGTAACTGCTGCTCGTGCAACACTCTCCACACGAAGGCGTGGTTCACACCGAGGCTACGTGCAACAGCTCGCGTGCTTGTGCCTGGATTGTCCTCAATCCACTGTAGGATCTCTTCTTCCATGTCAGGAGTGCGCATGGTTCTTTGCCGACCAGTGTCATGCATGTTTGCATGGAATGTCCCAGTTTCTCGCAGTTGCCGGTGCAAACGCGCAAATGTTTGGTAGTTTGGCACACGTGTGTTTGGGAAGTGCTGTCGATACAACCTCACAGCAGTTCTTCCGTTTCCATTGGCAGCCCCATACGCCAGCTGCATGTCAGCCATCTCAGTAGTCGCAACGGACAGCAGCCTTTCCAAGTCCATCAGCATCTCCTACTGACCAAGGGCAAGGCGGGAAGTTTTGAGAAGATAAATCCCAAAACTTGCCCAGCTGGAACTCGAGCCTGAGAACTAAGATTACGAGACTGGCGCACTACCAAGTGAGCCACCCACGCCCCATATTTATTATTGACTTATTTTAGCATGAATGACTTCTTATTTGTATCTATACTAAGCAATACTGGAACATTGTCTTCAGGAGCGAGCGAAGCGGCCGATTGCCCTGGGCTCTACGGCACAAGGGGCGCCGAAAGCCCGCATGTCATTTACTATATATTCATTTAAATATATAAATTTATAGTAGGCAAGCAGTGTCGGATTTTTCATAAGGGAGGTTAGTTACCAACATAAGAGGGCGCTATCATTTATATTTGTTTAAATACCAACAAAATTGCATGGGTTCAATTCTTAGAAAGTGTATGAAAGTAAGTGCAAGTATCCATAGTAAAAATAATAATCCATAGTAAAATCAATATTCCGTAGTAAATATGAAATTAAAGAATGATTGCTCTCTCTGCTGGCAATCGAAAACGAAATTTTAAAATAATACGGATTATGAGAATATAAACACACAATTTGGATTCGTGTTTATTCGTATTTATTTTCGAAAGAGCAGCAAGGGGAAAATTCTCAAAAAAAGGAAAAACATACATTTCAAAAGAATTAGTAAACAAACTTCTTTAGAATCAAAGAAATGTTTTGATTCTAATTTTTTTTTAATTTTGATTGAAAGAAAGAAAAATTCAACTAGGGAAAGAAAAATTCATAATAAAACACAATCAGCAAAGCCATGGATTACTTCCGAAATCCTGAACTTATTAAAAGAAAGAGATGAGCTATATAAAAAACACAAAAAGTACCTTTAAATGCAACTTACGAAAGTAGCTTTAAAAATTTTAGAAATCAAATATATTATAAAATTCAAGATGCAAAAAACAGTTTCCTTACAACTCAGTTTCAAAATTGTGATGGTAATATATCAAAGTAGTGGAAATTGATGAACGAGAAAATAAATCAGAAAGTAGAAAATAAATATCCAGAATTAGAAAATGGTTCTAATTCAACTGAAAATGCTAAGTTATTGGCAAACGAATTTAATGAACACTTTGTAAATATAGCGGTAAATCTGACAAAGAATAGGATTGTAAGAAATGAAAATAGCCCTATGAGTAAAAATGCCAAATCCATGTTTTTAGCTCCAACTTGTAGAAAGGAATTGACTGACATTATAAAAGGTTTTAAAAATAAAACCTCTGCTGGGTATGACAATATTTCCATTATGCTGTTAAAAAATGTTCTTTTAACTTGATTCAACCATTGGTTCACATTTGTAATTTATTCTTCGAAACTGGCACTTTTCCAGATTTAATGAAGAAAGATATTGTAATTCCAGTTTACAAAAAAGGAAATAAAAATGATTTTAAGAATTGTCGACCGATATCTCTTCTCCCAGTTTTTTTCAAAAATATTAGAAAAACTAGTTAATAATAGGCTGATAAACTTTTTAGATGGTTTTAATTTTCTCTCTGAAAACCAATTTGGGTTTACGAAGGGTAGAGGTGCAAAAACTGCGTTGTTGAATTTTACGTCAAAGGTGTTTCGTTCCATGGACAATAATCAATTTACTCTATCCGTTGGTGACTTGGTGAAAGCTTTTGACACCACTTATCACGAAATTTTAATTAGCGAACTAAAAAATATTGACATTCCTGATGTTGTATTAAAATGATTTAAAGACTATTTACAGCACAAAACGCAATGTGTTAGTCTTTTTAATATGCTAAGTAACGCTTGGCTATTGATCTAATGGGACCGGTTCGAGCCCCGGGTAAGGCATGGATGTGTGTCGTTTTTCTGCTGAGGTCCTGCCATCCTCTCAGCTCTTCTACTATGGCATATAAACTGACAGGCTCCTGTCAGACCTCTGTGGCAAGCAGCTGCTTAAGGGGGTATTTAATTTAATTAATTTAAACCCAAAACATATTTCATATTATGGTGTGCCACAAGATTCAGTTTTGGGACCAACATTGTTTTTTATATTCATAAATGACCTATATAAATTAAAAATAAATAGCTATATTTTTGCAGATAATAAACACTAATCTAAAATGTGTGATAAAATGGCTAGATTTAAATGGGTTACATTTAAATACGAAAAAGACTAAGTATATTCTATTTAACCTAAAAGAAGAAATCATACAATCCAAATTTGATTAAATTAAAATTGCATACCTTTGCATTCAATAATTACTCAGCTTGTTTTTGTGAAGAAATTGAACAGGTTCAAAGTCTACTATACCTAGGCGTTTATATTGATAGCTCCATAAGTTGCAAAATGTATATTGGAAAACTAACAAACTCACTTAGACAGATGTCATATAAATTTTATTATTTAAAAAAATCCTCAGTAATAAAATGTTAATAATGTTATGCAAATCTTGGGTCCAGTCTGCTATATAGTATGTTATTTGAAGTTGGGGAGGAACATACATTTCATCATTAAGGAATCTGATTTCAATGCAAAATAAATTTATATTTCAAATAGTACCAAATAAATATAGAACTGTTACCATTTATTGTAAGTATACCATTTCAGATATGTTTCCACTGAGACCCTTATATGTTTATAGAACATTAAATTACTTCTTTAAAAACAACAATACAGGTCTGCATTATACAAATTATTCTATGCGAGATGATGGGAAAAGGTTTCTGTTGCCACTTGCAAAAAAATTATGCACAAAGAAATAATTCTAAATGAAACAAATTTTATGCATTGCAAATACCTCACTGCCAATTTTCTAATGAGCATTTCTAATGCTGACAGCCTGTTTTCGGTGTTGAAGTAAAAAAACTTCAATTCTTTTTTATAAATTCTGTATTGTTTTTGGATAATTTTTTTTTTGTTTATGTAAAGTTGAGTGTCACTGCTGCCAAAATTATGTATTTAAATGATTTGTAGGTTAACCCTACATGAGTTTAGATGCGCTTGGGTTAATAAGAGTATTACAAATATATGCTCTTTGTAGCCTTATTATTATAATAAAATGATGATGATGATGATGATGATGATGATGATGATGATGATGATGATGATGATGATGATGACTATCATTGTGGAGATGGCAAGCAAGGAATCATAACTCATTTCTTGTTCACTTTATGATTCGTGGATCCTGATTTTCGTTCTTCACTAAGTGTACGATCTGACGATGAGCTACTACACAGTATTGCACTAAGAGTAAGGAAATCGGAAAATTCTTAATATATCACAGAAAGGTGAAATCATAAAGAATTTGAGGAAGACCAAAAGACAGTTGATGTTTTCATAAGTGTATAGAATTCCACCGAGTTCTTCGTCTATAATTATGTAAAAATAAGAGCAAATTTTGGCGGAGCTTGCGAAATTAAAAGGTGCTTGAAATCAGGAAAAAAGATTATATGAGCTTTATACCTGGATGTTGAAGAAGCTATTTTCCGTTCATTCATATCATCCAGAGCTCAAAATTACTACTAATTGTTCCACTCCTTGAAAAGGAAAAGAATAAGCACTGTTCATTAGATGCAGAATTTACTAAATATATGTCGCTAGTCTTTATTTTTTGTATTTAAGCAGTTTTTATTAAATTTGTTTTTGTTTTTGGCCTTAAATTCACGGTTATATTTCTTTCTTTTAGATAACTCCTCAATCAATATTTCTTATAACGAGTTTACGGATATAACGAAGTTATAATAATAATAATAATAATAATAATAATAACAATAATAATTTATTTCCCTACTCATGTACAGAAACATTACACACAAATTTTTGCCATCAAATTTAGAATCAAATTTGATAATAATAAATTTACCTTTTAATTTTTGATTATATAAATTTAATAATAAAAATACCCTTCCTTCAAATTTCGTCTTCAAATTTGGTAGCTACGTGTACATTAACGATGAGTATTTTTCGTGATGAAAAAGTAACGTATGAGATTTTAATCTAAGCATATCTGAATTAGTACAAAATAATGCCACATTAATGCTTATTATCCCATATAATTATTGCTGAACTGAAATTTGAGATACCTTGCATAAATAAAACTTTCGATTTACGTTTTATTCATAAGGATTTTTTCAGAACCTATCCCCCATTTTTTCCATAAGTTGTTGGTTTCGATTTGCACGGTGATTTCTCGGAACCTATCTACCGTGTAAATCGAGGGATGGCTGGAGTGACATTTCACTGTAATTAAAATCGTAATTTCGCATGAATATTTGTTTCACCGAAGTAATTTCCCCGTTGCGTTATTTCAATTCAATAAATATTCATTCTCAAAACTGACATACTTCTCCACCAGGTATCTCTAGGACCAGTTGAAAATGAGTCCAGAAATCTCTATATCACAGCTTGCTCTCAATCCCTCAATTTTCACTAACCTTTGAATAATGATCCACCTTTCTCATTATAAAAATAAAAGAACAAAATAAATCCTCCTCCTAATGATTTAATAAAGTTTCAGTTTTTGTAGATTTTCCTTTAGAATGCGGATGACGAATTTTCAGAGCAGTTGCTGAATTTACTGTTAATTGACTTACGAGTCAACCGATTACTGTTTGACTAAAGCGTCAGGAAAATTGGCATACTTCCAATGACATATTAGGTATTATCAACCTTGTCTTTCCCGCGATTCGAAGGATGAACACTACATATGCATATTTAAATTCTAAACAAATCTCATTTTGAGTTATTCTTGCTTTATCTTCGAGAAGTTAAAACCAGTCTGAGATTAAATATTTAGTCAGTTATTTAATCATTATTGTATATTATAATTGCGCTATTACCTTCACAACAGCAGCAAAAAGGAATGCCTATTTTTGCATGTTTGATAATTGTTAGCCTAGCCTGTTTCAATGAACTTGAATAGATGCTTAATTGCTTCATACAGTTTCAAAGTTTCTGTCTGAATTCTTTCTGTGAATTCAAAATATTTGGCGATCGATTCTCTCGAGCAAACGGATTCAATCGAAACCTCGTGCTTGGAGCTGATCACAGGCGAGTTTCCTTTGCTTAGAGAAACTAAAGAGTCATTCATCAAAGCGATCGCTCTGGAAGGGAGGATTCTCGAAAAAGACGGATGAAGATAATGGATTCTCATCCAGGTCACTAATCCTGACTCTTCAGCCTTAATTGGCACCAGTAAGTGAAGCAAAGGCGGCTTTCCTTGCGTGCTGCGTTCATTAGAAATCAGAAGAATCTTCAGCTTGGAAAAGAGAGCTCTCCCTTTTGTGTTGACTAAATAGTTAAAGAATCTGCATTATAATAGAAGAATTAAAATGCTAATAATGTTGGTTTAGTTTTGCTCGCACACTTGAAAGAACTTTTCCCTGTCACGGACAGGCCCAATCAACACAATATACATTCTTTCTATTCAAACAACACATGGTATCCGTTTTCACATTCTGATTTCCGTTTAGAATACAGTAGCGATAGTCTTAATGAAAGTAATCAAGGTTGACTTAATATTTCGATTATGTCCACAAAATGCCATTCATTACGGATTAGTTAGCGTGTATCGAATAGGACGTTAATCCATGGACCCATGTAAAGAAAATTCAAATTCTATGCCAATAGTTTCCAAAGTATGGGTCGCAATCCCTTGTGCAGAAGGCGCGACTTATTGGTTAGGGGTCGCGGAATTTTTTCGAAAAATTTTATTTTAAAATTGAATTAATAATAGTTCTTAAAATGTCAGAGATTGATTGTTAATTTCGTATATTGCTTTTAGAAACCCAAACCTTGCAGCCACAAGATAGCTCTATTCAATTTGAAGCATGCGTGTCCAACCTTTTGACTTCCCTTGGCCACATTGAGTGAAGATGAATTGATTTGGGCGGCACATAAAATAAATAATATAGTTAATGTATATGAATAATAAAACTTCATTTATTTTCTTATGTTTTTTATTATAAAATTAAAAAACGGCAACATGAAACTAGTGGGATATCAAAAACTCGCTGAAAATCACATAATCATGTTGAAAGCTTATGTCGTAAACACGTAAACTTTACGATTTTGTGGGCTGCATTACTAGCTGTCCAGGGCCGCGGGTTGGACACGAGTAGTGTCCTGACACTATAGCCCCCCCACGCACAGTGCTTTCCCCCTATGACGTCACAGCCACGCCCACTTCCGGTCACGCCCCTATGACGTCACATGTCACACCCCACGACGTCGCATGCCACGCCCTATGACGTAATCATGCCTTACCATGCCACGCCCTTTTATTAATAATTTCTTCCCCTTTATTAAACACCCCCTTCCCCCCTCAGTGGCGCCATCTGGTGCCTATGAAGCGTACTATTTTCCCAAAAACCCCTTTATTTTAAGTCTAATTTCTCGTTTTTGGACCCCACGGTCGACCTACCTATATTTTAAGCCCTCCCCCTTATTAATATTAATGATTACGTAATGAATACGTAACAGGCCACTCCCCTTATTAAAACACCCCCCCCCCTTTCCCCCTCAGTGGCGCCTCCATGGAACACACCTGTGAAATATCACCACGTTTTTGTTTTTAACGTACGGTTGAATCGTTCTACGATGCTAGCTTTGGTTTCATTATGAGTGTGTTTTTAAGATACTTTTGAAATACTCTGTTAATGAATTCAACCCCCCTTATCTGTTTGTAATTTCAGAGATATTCTGAAAGGTTTTTGTGATCAAAAGCTCCCACGATTTCCGTTTTAAAGGAGCACCACATGCATATTTCGAAAGCACGTCTATACAGGTTCGTAAATATTTGTAGACGTCATCATGTTTACTAAGAGATGGCAAATCTACCAGATCTCGACCAATGGGATGGAGTTACAGGGACACGTCACAGGTTTAAGGTATAAGTATTACCCTTCGACGGGGTGTAAGGCATTATTTTTTCCAGTATCGACTTGCTATGGCTTGTGCTAAACGTTCCCTGACCGATGGTGATCTTCCTGCGAAGCGACTTGCTGTTAGAGATGATGATAGCCATATGTTTCAACTCGGATCGGATTTCTTTGCGAGCGTTTGTGAATATCGGTCATATCCTAAAGTGCACATACGTGTGTTCCAGAGTGATGACTCGTTAAAACTATATCCTACAAAGGACGGTGTGATGCTGTCTGAAGAGCAGTGGCATGGACTGGTTTCGTATGCGTCTACAATCGTCGAAGCGTTCGAAGATGTCGAATACGGCGAGTATGAACTGGACGCTATGGTTTGCCTCGTCGTGCTCAAAGGTGGACACGGCGTGGTCATTAAAAAAAGCATCCCCCGTGACGGAGGACTTGTATTTTCGTCATCGGTTCGGCTCAGCGTCGAACAGTGGCATCGGTTGACAGATTTATGCGATCCAATCACCTACAGTTTGATGGCTCTGAAGTTTGAAAACGGTAAATTTTGGAATGCAGTGCGGAAGGTAGAATTAGCGGCAAATCTTCCTCGAAGCCCACCATCTAACGATCGACCCCTTGAACAAGACAGCAGTGATTTCGTAAAGCTTATGGACTGTTTAAAGCGGACTTTGAAAACAGATCTCCGAAAAGAACTGTTTACGCTGCTACGTAAGAACTGTTTCGGGTGTGAAGTGGATCATCCGAGTCAACTTCGCCATTCGTGCCTCACCATAAACGCTGAATCAGCTTACGATTATTTCCCCGAAGTGGTAAGAAACGTTAATCTAACTGATATTGCCGTAAGTTTTGTGGAAGAATCATGTATCGAACTAAATCGTCCTGCTAATGTCGCGTTTATGTCTTAATTGAACTTTGCAACAGTACTAAAAGAGGTGCACGGTGAACTGGTATGTACGCACTAAATATTAATGTGACCTTAATGTAAATAAATATGAATGTCTCTGATATTTTTGTCAATGTGATTTCTTTTGTATAGTTAACGGGGATTTTAAGGTCAGCCTTAGAAGTGTTAATATTGTTCTCTGTATCAAGACCTCGCACAGCTAGCAAGCTATGTTGGGTCGAATGTTTTATATCGGGTGGGTGTAAAAGAAAGGGATGGGAAACCAAAGCTAGCATCGTAGAACGATTCAACCGTACGTTAAAAACAAAAATGTGGTGATATTTCACAGATGTGTTCCTGGGATAGTGATCGTTGTCTCTATAGATTTAAAGTATAGAGTGTGTATCTCTTTGTATGTAATCGCTTATAACGAGACAATATTTCCTTTAAAAGTTGGAATATTATTATGAACTAAAAAAGTGATGATATATACACTATCTGATCGTTAAAATCAAACTTTAGCAGGTTAATATATCGTTCTCTAGCTAGTCGGTAATTAGTGTGTCTTTGCTTTTAAAAATAAACACGACTTCACGTAGCTAATTGTCGTAACAATTACCTCTCATACGATCCGTAGAAGGGGTCGCTGATGGCAGGTAAACATCGTTCATGTCTTACTATGGATCAAATATCCGAACACTATGGTTGATTACATATTTCTGAAAAATATCTGCCAACGATTACAACCTTCGTCCCTCAGAATCGTAAAGTAATTAGTACTAGCTTTGCAGGGGGGTAATGTTCCACAGACAGTGTTCTTTCAGATTGCCAAACAAGATAATATCAAAAATGTGTGCTAACCCGAACCACTTGTTCTAAGACTTCGACACTAGTGTAGAAATAGGAGGAAAAAATAACTTAATAGACATCTCCGTGTTAGATTGTAGTGAAACATCCTATCTTTGTCGAAAAGCTTGTGTATGCAGCTAGCCACCTTCACATGCACTTATTCAAACGTGCTGAAAAGAGATAGTACGCTGGAATAACTGGCGACAGAGCTAGATCTCGATTCTGGGGGGTGACTTTTCACGGAAATACTATAAACAGTGAGTTTTCAGATTTTAAATTTCCAAACTTCGGTGGTTCTTTACTATATGCAAAGTATTTTTGTGATATTCATCCGTGTGTACGCAATGGACCGTGATTTACCAGCATGGGGGAGGGGGGTTAATATTTTATGATTTTTCCTGTATTACTCCTTCCGCTACGGTGTGACTTTTATCGGTCGCTCCTTATATGACACTTGTTAATAGTCGTTTTTTCTATCTTACAGTATTTGCGCTGTAATCTGTTGTTTTTACAGCCATCCCACTGCATTTTTATACTTTCTCTCTCGTCACAGTTATTCTGCCTTCAAAAGAATTGTGAAAATATTCACCTATCCCGTTGTGCGAATTTACAGATATCCCTTTACATTTTCGTTTATGCACGTAATTTAGTTAAACGACCTAGTCACATACTGTATCGGGAGGTTAAAGTACTGAATAGGCTATTGTGAGATTTTCGTCGTAAGCAGATATACGGAATCAGATCCGATGATGCTTGCAATTTATCTACTTTGATCGTATGGTTTATTAGAAAGGGAAGATGTATTAGTGTTTGAACTTTATGCATGCTTTCTCTCACAAAATAATTAATGAGCGTTTTACGAATCTGTGTCGTGAAGCAGACTCAATCTTTCATTCTAAATGCTTACTCAGCCTATGGACAGGTAGTTTGTCGATGTAATGGGAGACCCATCAGGCTTTTGGTCCGAGCGACTGCTCCTCTCAAAGTGAGTCGAACCATACTCCTTTAACGCATGTTGGAACTTAAGCTTTACGGAAACGTATGAACTCTACTTTTAACATTCTGCCACACAGGCTTTACCCTGTAAAAGCATGTAACCCGGGGATACATCGAATAGCGTTACTTCCTGGGAAAGAGTTTGCATCATGTACTGAGGACACAGCCATAATAAGTTTTTTTAAACAACGTCCCGTAACGGGGGAGTTTTTTTATTTTATTTCGTAGGACTTTTGTTAAAAGCCATCCGGGGTGAGGATCCGAACACGGATCTTTTAGGTCGACCCTATTACCTTCAATATTTTTCATCACGACGAATAAAATCAGATTTTTTATTTGCTGCTACTGTGAGGTAGCCCTTCTTCTAGTAATAGTCACGAGGGAGTGAGTTGAAAGAAATAAGTATTGATTAAAACGGACTTAAAATACGTGGGTTATAAAAATACGTAAATGAAAGGACTATCGGGTTTTGGCGTAAGATCTAAATTTTAAAAGTGGAGAGGGATCCTGCCAGAATTAGACATCTACAGTAAAATGAACTCCGAAGATTGTACATTCAGACCTCTATTCATCTTTGATAATTTTCGCAAGCATCGAGGGTTATGATAAAGAAAGCAAGCTTGAAGTGAGAACGTATAAGGATGTTAATACTATCGCCTAACAAAGGACGCCTGAGATATTGCTAAAGATTTTCGTATTTTTCCACGGAATTATACGGCGCACATCTTTTCTAATGTCCGAGGTCGAATCCTATTTTTCCTGAGTCGAACCATAACCTTTTAACTCATATTGGAACTAAAGTTTTTTACGGAAACGTATGAATTCTATTTTTAGTATTCCGCCACATAGATTTAGCACTTCTCCGAGGAGTCGGTCATAAGGTGTGTTAACTCAATTTTAAGTGATCTAATAAGGTTCCAGTTATATTTCATAACCTAAAGGGCAGGGAATCGGTATTAATTGTAATCCCGATAATATGTAAAAACAACAATCTCCCTTTGAATTTCATAAATTCCTATTTTGAAGTGCGTCTATCAGCAGAAGAATTCCTTCTGTATTTCGAGAGGAAACAGTAATTATTTAACTTTCCCATTAGGTTTTCGGACGGACCCGCCACTCTTCTCAAAGACGCCGCATTCCACGTTGGTCCCCGTGACCTTTGCATACCACACGCTTGTTGTGTCTTGTCAGATCACATGGGGATGAGTGTACAAGATATCGAAACGGGTTAGAAGGTCGTCTCTCTTGTAAGCAGTAGGCGCGATCAGAGCATATATGTCAGTTAAGCGGTTTCGTTTGCTAAATTTTGGCTATCAGTCCCGTTGCAAATATAATTTCAGTGGATTAGTGGAGGTGCGTGAAGCAATGTATTATTTTTATAGTCGAAGTTTTAAACTAATGTTCCCCTACTCCGTTAATTTGCATTCATGATGAAAGCTTTTTAGCATTCTTACTTTCTATAACATTCTACCTCGTACAAAAAAAGTTATTTTTTACCCGATTTCATCAGCGTGATGAGACATACGCTCGCACGCAAACGATGAGAGAGACGTTTTTTCTTCGGTGTTGCGTTACTACGTGGAAACACAGATATCTGACGGCACCAACCCGATGGAGACTAATACGCACAACTCTTGAAGGTTTAGGACGTGTCATTTCAAAAGTCTACATGGGGTGCGTTGAAACCTATCATAAAGGGTTGTGCAGAGAACCGTCTCCGGACTTGGGGAAAATATCGAGTCCGAAATCCACGATAAAGAGTGCCAGTGAGTTTTCACGATGTAAGACAGCGCGCCTAATGCTTGGAGCAGCACAGATTCATTCGTCAATTTGATCCCCCGTTTGGAATTTTTTATTTTCGTAGGACTTAACCATCCGTCAGTGAAACGCTGTCCGGGGTGAGGATCCGAACACGGAGCCTATTAGGTCGATCCTATCACTCCTCAATATTTTTCATCACGACGAATAAAATCAGATTTTTTACCCATCGGCATTTTCTGCGGGACAGTCCTTTAAAAAACAGTTACTGTGGATAGATCTAGTAAGCGACAGTCGTGGAGTTAAAAGAAATAAATGGTACTGAAACGGACTTAAAATACATATATTAATGTGAAAGGACTATCGGGTTTTGGTGTAAGAAATACATAGAAAAAGATAGTTATAAAGACTGCTAGGTTAATGTCTGACCCGTTCGACACGCATCTAAGCCACAACAAGTACACGGCATAGTCCTGTGGAATCCACCCAGCGAGGGAAGAATTTTTTTTTTTTCCGGTGAAACGCCTCTACAGAAAACTGAATTTTATTTCGACCATGGAATGATTTTAATAAAGGTGAGGAATATTTTAACCAGTGCTTAATTACTAGGGAGTTGATTAACGGAGTTTGAAAATTTTTCCACTGCAGACGTGTGTTCTAAAAGCAGATTTAACATGTCATCCCTACGAATAATTTAAACCATTATTAATTTCACCCTATGGTATTTTCTATGGAAACAGTAAGAGTAAAATGAGTTTCAACTGTAGGATGATTTTTAATGTGGGAATTTTGATGAGTGTTTAATTACTAAGGAATTTTGTATCATTCCTTTCTGTACAATTATTCTAAGACCAGTCAATCGTTCCATGCAATTATTCTGAGACTTGCATCAGCCGAGTGAAGGAGTGGGGCCTTAAAATGGTCAACCAGAGGGTTTTTCATAAGGGGGAGGGCTTAAAATATAGGTAGGTCGACCGTGGGGTCCGAAAACGAGAAATTAGACTTAAAATAAAGGGTATTTTGGGAAAATAGTACTTCTCCCTGTCAACAGATGGCACCAGGAGGGTTTTTAATAAGGGGGAGGGCTTAAAATATAGGTAGGTCGACCGTGGGGTCCGAAAACGAGAAATTAGACTTAAAATAAAGGGGTTTTTGGGAAAATAGTACTTCTCCCTGTCAACAGATGGCGCCAGGAGGGTTTTTTTAATAAGGGGGAGGGCTTAAAATATAGGTAGGTCGACCGTGGGGTCCAAAAACGAGAAATTAGACTTAAAATAAAGGGGTTTTTGGGAAAATAGTACGTCTCACTGTCAACAGATGGCGCCAGGAGGGTTTTTAATAAGGGGGAGAGCTTAAAATATAGGTAGGTCGAGCGGGGGGTCCAAAAACGAGAAATTAGAGTGAAAATAAAGGGTTTTTGGGAAAATAGTACTTCTAACTGTCAACAGATGGCGCCACTGAGGGGGGGAGGGGAAAAGAGGTTTAATAAAGGGGAGGAATTATTAATAAAGGGGCGTGGCATGCTACGTAATGATTATGTAATGACTACGTCATGTTACGTCATAGGGGCGTGACCGGAAATGGGCGTGGCTTGTGACGTCATAGGGGGGAAAGCACTGTGCGTGGGGGGCTATAGTGTCAGGACACTACTGACACGGCTGATTTAAAGATTTATTATTCGTTAAATCTCTTGCACGATTCGAAATTCAACATCATAAAACAGTAGCTGTTGATTCTTGACAGTTGGCAACATTATCACGTGCATTTCGAGTTTTTTGCGCTTTTTGGTTCTGTCACAATGATTAATCCATTCTTAACCATTCAGAGTAAATTTTCGAAGTACACATTACACACCATGAAATCTTAACACTTCCTGCTGTGTAATCAGTTGCATTAATAATGTCTTACTTCTGTCATTCAAAGGTAATTTAAGTTTCACACGAACCTTTGTGTATTATCAAATTGGTTTCTCCTAGCACTTCAAACTCTCAACGATAGCACTAACGAATGCATATAACAGTTCATATCCAATACCTCAGTCCATTACCGTTAGCATAGATTTAGGCAGAGAACCATTCACAAATGCATTAAAGACCAGCCAATGAGATATTCACACACAGTTCCAACTCGATCATTTGTAAAATTCTACTTTGTTCATTCACTCTATCATGTGGTCTCTGCTTTTAACACTTCTCTCCATTCGACATTCAAGAGATCTGCTAAGATGATATTTTCCAGTGACTTGCTTTATAAGTATATCACTCAACTTAATAGTATTGTTCTATGCATACATTATAAGTCTCATGGTGAAAAATAAACTGAAATATGACGCAAATAATTTTTGTATATGAAAAAAAAGTTTTCACCACTCTAAAATATTTGCAGAAAGACGGAAAATAGTTTTTTTGAAGGGTAAAGAAAGAAACTATGTCGTTTTCTTCAGTATAGTCAAAAACAAAACTGCCATAAATGAAGTCTCTGAAAAGACAGGAATTATTTTATACCATTGTCCTGGGCATACTTCCTTTTGTTTTTAAACGTGAATCGTGAACTGAATTGTACAGTGAGAAGAGATTAATTATTATATAATTGTCGCTTGACCTGTCATATAAACTGACAGGTCAAGCGACAATTATATAATTGAGATGAAACTGAGAGGTCTGACAGGAGCCTCTCAGTTTCTCTGACACGGGAATGACCTTTGGTCTCTGCTGCAACAATACTTTCGGAGCAGACTTGACCGAGCCAACAGTCTTTATTCTTCTGTTCTGCAATCAAATCATCTTCCTCTGAATCTTCAGCAGCATTTGCTTTTTCTGAATTTACAGCACTCAATGATTTGTTCATCTGTGATGTTTTCTGTTATTTCAAATTCTTTATCGATCTCTATCCATTCTTCAGAGTCATTCTCTCTACTCCATTCGATGCCCGATAGAAAGGAATATTTGCAGCTAGAGCCACAGGTGAGTTGTAAAGGGCTCTATAGAAATATGACACTAAAGTGACTTGTCGATGGATGAATTGCCGGATAAATAACCTTTTACTATACTACGATACGCTCCATGATTGCAGTCATTTTGTCGCATTGATTCATTCGCTCCCTGCGAACACTTTTGGAAGATGCTTGTTTTGCAGTTGGACTCTATATCACCACGTACGTAATACTGCACATACTGCACGTGGTGATATAGAGTCGGTGGATTAATGGTCTGGGCTTAGATGTATATCAATCGTGGTAATATGTGTCTTCCCCATACAAAGTCCTCGGTGACAGTTTACCACCCTTGATGTGTACGTAATACAGTACGTGGTGAGAGTATTATCCTGCGAAGATTTTGCATCTCCAGCTATAATCATAGGGTCATAAACACCCACCTGTAGGTTTACCGTGGGCTGCCACCAAAGTTCCTGGAAAACAGGATCCAGGTAGTGTGGGCTTCAGGGTCAAGCGACAATTATATAATAATAATCTATTTTCATACTCATTTACAGAAACATTACACACAAAAATTTGCCATCAAATTTGGATGGAAACTGCAAAAGGAAATAATAAATAAATACCCCCTCAAGCAGCTGCTTGCCACAGAGGTCTGACAGGAGCCTGTCAGTTTATATGCCATAGTTGAAGGTCTGAGAGGATGGCAGAACCTCAGTATAAAATAAAATAAACGATTAAAAATACAAAAAATGCAAAACTGACAGAAACATACACTTAACAAGTATCTCTGTGTAATCTAGGAGTTACAAAACAACTCTTACAGATTACAAAAACAAAATTCTGCTGTAAACGAAAATATTTGGCAATGGAAAAAAATACTGAGAAATTGCATTAAAAGCGTCTTTAATATCATCAGTATTTACCAAATATTTTTTTTGTTTTTTTTTTCTTAAAATTACATTCACTTTTTTCTTCTTTTATACTATTAGGCAAAGAATTATATAATTTTGGTGCAATAAAATTAAAATGCTTATGTATGATTTCTTTTTTTTATTTCACAACATGAAACATGTTTGTAGAACATCTGGTATCGTATGGGACGAACCGTTTTTCGATCCAATTGTTGTTTTTATGTAGAAACAAAAAGACTTCTATATAAATATAACTTTCTCAAGAGTAATATACCATTGCTTATGTAATGATAATTTACATTGCTAATATTGCTATTTGAAACTAGTTTTACAATTTTATTTTTCAATTTCACTAGAGGGAGTGGGTTTGATAAATAATCTCCCCTCCCCCCAACAAGTGATTCCATAGCTTAAAACTGAATGACCCCAAGAAAAAATAAACTAAAATTAACAACTTGTTATGAGAACATGCTTAAAGATAATATAAATAAATAAATACTCCCTCAAGCAGCTGCTTGCCACAGAGGTCTGACAGGAGCCTGTCAGTTTATATGCCAGAGTAGAAGGACTGAGAGGATGGCAGGACCTCAGCAGAAAAACAACACGAACATCCATGCCTTACCCGGGGCTCGAACCCAGGTCCCGTAGAACAGTAGCCAAGCGCACTAACCACTCGGCCACGGGACGGCTAAAGATAATATAAGTTATACAAAATAAATCTTAATTTTTTACACACTGTATCTACATGTTTCTCCCATTTTAGATTTTGTTCAACGTAAATGCCCAGATATTTAACACATTCCACTTGTTCAACACTTTTACATACACATCCATTTACCAAATTACAACCAGAATTATAGTATTTTATGGCAATCTCTTTACTTATATTCAATAAGCCGAAATAGATAAAATTAGTTTTATTCACATTTATTTCCAGTTTATTGCTATTAAACCAGTTTCTTATGCTTTTTAAGTCATTGTTAATCTTGAACAATAACTCATTATTAGTTTCAGTCGAGTACACCACTGCTGTGTAAACCGCATAAACCGTGATTTTGCCGAATAAATTTAAATTGCAAAAATCATAAATATATATTAAAAACAATACCGGCCCAAGAATAGAACCTTGCGGTACACCACCATTCAAAACAAGCATATTACTTTCCAGTTTATTTATAGCCACACATTGTTTCCTGTTTTGCAAATATGTTTTAAACCAACTGAATGCAAGTCCCCTTATACTTAAGTCTTCCTATTATACTTAATTTCTGCATTAAAATTTCATGATTTATTGTATCGAAAGCTTTTTTATGGCAAAAAAAAGGCTAAAGTTTCCTGTGTTCATTTACGCTTTTATAGATGTTGCCGGTAAGTTGTAACATAGCATGTTCTGTACAATTTATCTCTAACTCCAAACTGTTTATTTGAACCCAAGCGAAATAAACTAAAATTAACAACTTGTTATGAGAAAATGCTTACTTTCATGCTCTCTTTCATTAGTTTTTCAATTATTTTTGAAAAGATAGGGAGTATGAAAATTGGTCTATAATTATTAAAATCCGTATTTTTGCCTTTTTTTGAAAAATGGCTCTACTTTATCAATTTTTAAAGCATCTATAAACATTTCCAGTACAAAAAGATAAATTTACAATTTTTACAAAAATATGAGTTTTATATTTAAAAACAATTTTTAACAAATGGGCATTTGTTTCATCATAACCACAAGATTTATTATTATTCAATTGTGATATTATATTTTTCAGTTCCGTTCGATCTGCTTCAAGCAGAACCATTGAGTTGTCAATATGGTTTACATATTTGTTAATTTCAGTACTAAAATTATTTATAGTATATTGATATCCCTGGTTAACTTCTTCGAAATGTGCATTAAATTTATTTTCTAGATCTTCATCAACATCTCCATGACCTTCAACGTCAAGTGAGAACTACTTACACCATCATCGCTCTTGAAGATCAAACGACAACTGTTTGCCTCTCCGTGCTCTTGAGGGCAAGCGACAACTATTTGCCTTCTTGTCGCTCTTGAGGATCAAGCGACAATGATTTGCCTCTCCGTGCTCTTGAGGGTCTAGTGATGATTATTTGCCTTCTTGTCGCTCTTGAGGATCAAACGACAACGATTTGTCTCTCCGTGTTCTTGAGGGTCATACGACAACTATTTGCCTTCTCGTCGCTATTGCAGATCAAACGACAACGATTTGTCTCTCTCCATGCTCTTGAGGGTCAAGTAACGATTATTTGCCCCTCCATGCTCTTGAGGGTTAAGTAACGATTATTTCCTCTCCATGCTCTTGAGGGTCAGGTAACGATTATTTGCCTCTCCGTGCTCTTGATGGTCAAGCGACCGTGCTCTTGATGGTCGTCGCTATTGAGGTTCAAACGACAACGATTTGCCTCTCCGTTCTCTTGAGGGTCAAGTGATGACTATTTGCCTCTTCGTGATCTTGAGGGTCAAGCGACAAATATTTTCCACTTCGCCGTTCTTGAGGTTCAAGTGACAACTATTAGCCTCTCCATAACTCATGAATATGAAGCAATAACTATTTGCCTCTCCGTGATCTTGACAGGTGAAGCGACATATAACTGTTGCTATAATTTTATCATATTTTCCTCGGGATCTGGGCACGTTATGCGCTAAACGCTTTATCTTTCCTTATATTTCAGTAGATAGACTGACGTTTAAAGATTTAACGAATAATTTTTGTTTTTCAGCTCTTCTCAAGCCTTTATTTCTTAATGACTCATTTTGGGATTCTAGCACCATATCTGTTTTGCACCCCCATCATGGGCATTGGAATATGTCAGGAAATATTATTTCTTAGCTCTATGGGGAAAAGAACAGATTTTTCTCTATAAAATAGCTGAATTTCAAATAGTTAAATCAATGCAAGAGAGTTTAAGGATTTTACAAATTCAGAGGGAAAGAAATAATGTATCACTTGCTCTCCTTCTGGTCAAACTTCAGGCCAACCTCTGCACCACAATTACTGACATTCAAAATCTTTACTCTTTGACCTTTGACACAATTGGTTGGTTATTTTTTACTTTACTATTCCGGTGAGAAAAACAAAGAGGCTAAATTGAAGAAGAAGACAAAGAGGCTAAATTGCAGAAGACAAAGAGGCTAAATTGAAGAAGACAAAGAGGCTAAATTGAAGAAGAAAACAAAGAGGCTAAATTGAAGAAGAAAACAAAGAGGCTAAATTGAAGAAGACAAAGAGGCTAAATTGAAGAAGAAAACAAAGAGGCTAAATTGAAGAAGACAAAGAGGCTAAATTGAAGAAGAAAACAAAGAGGCTAAATTGAAGAAGACAAAGAGGCTAAATTGAAGAAGAAGACAAAGATGCTAAATTGAAGAAGAAAAACAAAGAGGCTAGACTTCACACAAAGTTTCCTTAACATTTTTCACTAAGAGCAAACTGGAGTAGCTACAGGAGGAAAATTTACATTGCTTTTTCTGCTTTTCCAACACGAAAGACAAAAGTATTCCTGTGATTATTTAAACAAAATGTGCACATTGATCACAATCTCGGATTTGTAATGCTGTCCTGTTATACAAAAAAAAAGTTTCCTTACTGCATGCAATCGCGTGTATATTTAAGAAGAAAAAATCTGAACTCTCCTCGATTTAATTCCCTTCTTTTGCCGAAATTTTGGAAAGCAAAAGGGGATTGCGTTTAAAGTTCTTAATAAATCTGTCGTTGTTCTCAAAATTTAATATTCCGCCCTGTGAGTGATGTTGCTACTTTTCGCCAGAGAGTAAAAAAGAATGTGGAAAAGAGAAAAGAAGAAAATAAATTCTCTTTTCACACAGATTTCGATCTCGTTAAGCTAACTTTATCAGCTGAAGCAGAACAAACAGTCTAAGATGGGAGGAAAGAGGTGGGGAGCAGGAGAGAGCGAAAATTCGATATGAAATTGGATTTACCATTTCGCGCAGCTCTCCTCTTCAAAAAGTTCAACGATTTTGACAATGCCGAGCTTAAGCTGGTGGTTGGTGGTATGTGTGGGCGAGGCGTGGAGCTCCAGGGAGAAGCGTTTCGGCGGTAAAAGCTGTCGTGGATAGAGCTGCACGACCAAATTCTTCCGAGAGCAGGATTTCGAGATTTAAAAGAGTCTGAAATGGCGGCTAAGGTAGAAAAGAAAACGATGGTTTCTTTCTTGTCACCCGTCTCTGCTTGCTTAACGCTTGGGAAAATGTGGATAATAATAATCTGTGAGATTTCTTTCTTCCCACTTACGAAAGAATATCGTATATTTCCTCTGCAAAAAAAAGGAAGAAAAAAAATAAAGTAACTTAGAGAGCAGACTTTTTTTAGTCACATTCGTTTACATTGTAAACCCTTAACCAAAAATAATCGAGAGGGGATTTTCGACTTAATTGAAGTATCCAAAAATTTTGTTGAGATTGAGAAGTCATTGCTGTATATATAAATGAAACTAGCATGTTTTGATCAGACACTCTCTACAAGTTGATGGATTAAAAGCTCTAAAGAAATTTCACCTTTTAACCCATCAAACGCAGCATTGGTAGGCTTATGACTCGATGTTTCGTATTAAAAAGTCTCAAAAATACCTGTCTTTCTATGTGCGCCATAAAAGTAGAAAATAAACCTTAACATATGGATGGTGCAATCAGTCACTGAATTCGTGTTCACTACAAAGGAAAATACGGGCCCTATCTTCCTTTGTAATGAATACGAATTCAGTGACTGATTGCAGCTTTGATATGTATTTTAGGTTTATTTTCTACTTTTTATGGCACATATAGGAAGATAGGTATTTTTTTTTTAATTTATTTATATTTTTTTCTTTGTCGCTAACAACACGTACCTGCAAAAACTTTCATTTCATATGTGACTCATAAACATCGAACACATTTTTTTATCTTTAGAGTCGTGTTTTAGGTAGCTCATGACATTGAAGATCTCACGAGCTTTAATTTGAGATATAGCTTGTTAAGGTCGAACCCCGAGAAATTTGCGTCCCCTTTCGGCTGGAGGGGAGATGGTGGACGGTATGATTTGAGATAGCCTACGACTGTCTTCAAATGAGCTTTCATTTGACCCCTAACTCGTAACTGTGGACCATCGGGTTCGAAAGAGAGAGTAGAAGTACGACTTTCACCTATCCCTTTTATTAGGGGGGAACATACTTTGATTATTCATAATACTTCCCACATCACAAGCTTTCATTTGATATACAACTTGTTACGTTCGGCCCTCGCGGTCGAAGCATATAGTATTGCAATCCTTCATATATTTCCACCATTGTTTTTTGACGGAAAATTATGGGGGGGGGCGAATTTATATAACTGTGACACTCTCCATATCATAAACTTCCATTTGACAAATAGCCCATTACTTTCGGCCCTCGCATTCCAGGTATGCCATGACAGAGGAGACATTACAAGCTTTAATTTCAGATTAACACGTTAAGGCCGACTCCCGTGAAATTTCCTTCCCTTTTTGAGGAGAGGGGAGAATGTGGGGGACATAATTCGAAGTGGTATGCGACAGTCCTCATATGAGTTTCCATTTGACACCTAACTCGAACTGTAAGCCTCCTGTTCGGAAGATATAGTATAAGAATGACTTTCCAGTTTTCCCCTTTTTAGGAAAGAAAGAAAGCAAGGAAGCTATATTTTTATTGCCTACAACACTTCCCACGTAATTTCGAAACTCGAGGGTGAAATGTATGTCAAACATACATGTGACATAAATTTGACCCTTGAGTTTCGAAAGATATATCAATCCTTCGACTATTTTCCCTTGTTTAGGGTGAAGAAGTCATACAAGTATATGTTGGGAAGTATGGGTTAGTATCTAGAGTGAAACTACCATTAGTATAGGCGGTGCAATGCAACGAGCCCATCCGTAACTAGGGACAACTAATTGTATACTACATGATAGGCTCCCACTGGAATATTTTGCACCAAGGTTCATGACAATCTTGTTTCGCCACTGGTTAGTACATTATGAATGTCATTGTACTGTGTATTTGTTCAATTATATGTCCGTGTTTGAATATCCTTATGTGTGTAGGTAGAGATGAGTTTGGGCTAAATTTTTCAGGCCCAATTTCTGTAAAAAATGACACATGGTAAGACATTTACACCCAATTCTGTTTTTACACGGATTTGTTTTACACGATTTTGATTTAACACGGATTAGAAAAAAATTCTAATTCTCTTTATACACGATTTATTTTGATCTAACACGGTTCAAACGGCGCTTTTTAAAAATCTCCATTTGAATTTAATTCTGAAAAAATATTCCTATTCAAGAAAAAATTCTTAGAATTTATATTTATAACAAAGATGGTCACAGTTTTCGAAGTTTTTTTAACTTTGAAAATGTACTATAGATACACATTTTGTGCACTGAAATCCCCAAAATAAAAACTACACTAAAATAACTACACAACAAGTTTTCTCTATTTTATTCTCTATTTTATGGAAAAATTGTACAAAACCTACTTCATTCGGAATAAAGTGGCAACATTGAGTTCCGGGAATTCACCTCAATTTTATCTTCAATACATACGTTAGTCTTGGTTTCTCATTTCGTGTTTAAAGTTATAAGTGTTTAGATGTTTAATAGAAGAAATCGAAAAACATTTTGTTTCGTATTTTGAAGATTTGTGTGTGTAATATAAATTTATTAAATTTTGCTGATAGGTAATTTACATTTTTTGAACCATCAAGAAAAATGAAGATGCTATTAGAAAATCTATGATTTCTGGAACAAAACTGAGCGCTAAGTCGTCATCGTACACGAGAGATATTGTAAAAGTGAAGATGGAAAAGGCAGTAGTAATGTGGATAGAAGATAACACGCAAGAGAAATACCTCTAAGCAGAAATACCATCAAACAGATGGCATTACGATATATAAGCAGATACAAGAAATGGAACTAACCACATCAGCTCAGTTAAACAAAAATTATGATTTTTCTACAAATACAGGTTGGTTTGCAGGATTTCTTCAAAGACATGCGTTTCATAATGTAAAGATAAAAGGTGAAGTTGCATCTGCAGATGAGCCGACTGCTAAAGAATTTTTTCCAAAATTGGCCCAAATTATTGAAGATGGTGTGTACATTCCTGATCAAGTTTGGAATGCAGATGAAGCTGGTCTTTTTTGGAAAAACATGCCGAGTAGAACCTACGTAGCAAAATCACAAAGAAACTGTTGGTAGCTTTAAAGCAGCTAAGGATCGTGTGACCTTTCTATTTTGCTTCAGGAGATCTTATGTTAAAACCGCTGATCATCAATCGATCCCTAACACCACGGTCAATGAAAGGTGTAGATTTGAATAAATTCTCAGTGTATTGGATGGCAGACAAAAAAGCCTGGCTACAAAAGAAATTTTTAATGACTGGTTTCATAAATGTTTTGTTCCAGAAGTTAAACGATATTTGAAGGAAAAAATCTCGAATTTTAAGTTCTATTGATTATAGACAATGCGCTTGGCCATCCTGTTTTGGAACACCCAAAATGTGCAATTTTGTTTTCTGCCGCCTAATACGACATCCTTAATACAACCACTAGGCCAGGGTGTAATTGCCACATTTAAAACTTACTACGTAAGACGAACATTCCAATAGGTTTTGGATAAACTAGATAAGGATAAAACACTAACAGTTATTGATGTGTGGAAGAAATTTTCTATTTTAGATTATAATTTTCGATCGTATCAGACATGCTGGATTGACGTTATCAGAATATATACGTATCCATCAACTTTAAACGCATGCTGGAAAGCTATTTGGCCAGAATGTGTACCCCCAAATACGACTGAATATCCTAATATCATCACTTTAGCACATGCAGTTGGTGGAGTAGGATTCGATGATTTATCGTTTGCAGATATTGATGAATTGCTGGTTGACAAAGCTCTTAGCGAAGATGAAATAATAGAAGTTGTCCTTGAGACTCCTGATGAAAAAGAAAAAAATTTATGGTGATGAAGAGGTTCCACTCACTGCAGGTTTAATTAAAGAATGACTTCATATGGCTAGTAAATTGGAAAGTCATTTTCTTACACATGCATCCATTGTCGAACGAGATGAGCAGTTTAAACGTGAACTGAAGTCATGTATGGCGTGTTATCAAGAATTATACAAAGATCTAGTCAAAGCAGGATCTTAACGACTTATTACAGAGTTCGTTATCAAAACTAATCAAACTTCAGAATCACTGGAAACAAGTGATAATTTGGTTCCCCATGCCACAGAGATCATTTCGCCATTGGAGTATGAACAGGACAGCCAAAATATTTCAAGCGATGAAAGTGATTTAATTCCAGTCTTACGCAAACGAATGCGTCTATTGTCAGAAAGTGACAACGAATAAAAGGGACGAGTTTTTTTTTTAATAAGCATATGTAAGTCATATTTTTTTGCACTTTTGTATTCTTGAATTAGTGACATATTATATTCTTTATGAAGGATAATTTGCTTTATATATGTACATATAATTATCTTTATAAGTTTGTAAAATGAAAAATGTGTTGAAATGAATAAAAATCAAATAAAGATTTAATTAAAGTTTTTGATATGATATGTTTGAAAACAACTTATTATTTGCACTGGGTTTTCACGTCTGGAACCAATCTTCTATTTTTTCATATGCACTGTGTGGTTTTTACACAGTTTTTTTTTGCACGGTTTTTTTTCGGGAACCTATCTACCGTGTAAAAACAGAATTGGATGTAGAGTGAAATGTGAGTACAACGAATGCCAGAATAACGATATATTCAGTGCAACGAAATGTTTTTCCGAACCTCGGCCATTTATTCTATATTTCTAGGTAAAAAAATTTCATTTTTAGGAAAATATCAGTTTAACAAAATAAAAATGTATTCCGATACAAAAAAAAACCAGTAAAACGAAATTTGTCAAAAAGAAAATCTTTAAGCAATATCTACAAAACACATTTCAGCATTTGGCAACGATGCAATAATGTAAACGTTGTAAAATATCTAACCAATCACAGCGCCATGAATCACGTGCTATTGTACATTGGCCAGCATGCATTTTTCACGTGCCGGCAAAATACTTTAAAGCTGCGTTGCCACATTATCCTAGCATGAAAAGGGATTTTCAAGCATGGAGATCTACGCAATTGATTGTATTGCATTGCAAGTAACCGTAGCGTCAGCGAAAAATTCTTTGAAAACAGTTCCAATTTTATTTTTATCATTCATAAGTTATTATTATATTTCTCGTTATTATCATTGTGTTAGTTAAGTTGGTTAATTAGTTAGGTTTTGTTATTAGCAGACAATTTTGGCGAAGCCTTCTCCATTTCGTAATGAAACTGAAAGATATTCTGGACAATGTGCTGGAGAGTTTCGAAATCGCTTAAAAATTCACGGAGATATGATTGATCGAGGAGATTGAAACAAATTACCTACATTTTCAAGAAGCAAACTCTAATACACGGTAAATTTCTTTCATAATGATTATTTTGTACTATGTAACTATCAAAGCATGTTTTTCATTGCATTTCAGTGCAACGAAATTTCAGTATTAGAACAAGGCCGGATCTGGTAGGAGAAGGGAGGGGAGCACGCGCTTTCCTTAGCCTTCTAGTAGCCTACTAGCCTATCTAGTCTTCTTGCCTTACTAAAAACAACTTTGCTAGTGACTAAGAAAACTAAAATTTCGCAAATTCACTGATAATTTCATCTTTTGCTGATTATTAGAGTAGTAGTGGTTGCAGGTTAAAAATAAGTGGTAGGTCATGTTCAAATCTTATATTCTGACAAACTGCTTCTGCTTTATCATCAAGGTATTTTCTCCAAATCCTTGAACGGTATTAGCAAATAGTTTTATTGTGTTTCAATTTCGAGCTTTCAAAGGTAGATAGATAGATTCAAATGTGGTGGGAATGTTAGAGCCCCTGAACTTTGGGCTTCATACTATCCCAAGCAAAGAACAGGACACATAAATCACATGTAGAAAAAAATAAAATTACGATTCAAGTTTTTCTGACATTTTAAAAGCTCCAACTTGGGCAGAGTGAAACTTTCTGTGATCCAATACTCTTGGATTCCAATTTGCTTTCCTTTCTACATCAAAATAAACTAAAAAAAAAAATCAGCTGATCAAACAAGGTGTAAAAGGTAACAGAGTCACAGTTTTTTTTCTTCTGTTCCACAACCAAAAATAACCGTGAGGCTATCACTTGAGATGTTTATCATTAGAGAAAGTTTAAGTAAAACATATTTTTCTTGAAAAGTCAATAATGCACATTGTACATTTATTTTTTTCCCAAATTGAAATCTTTAGCAAGGATGTTGGGTTGGGTTGTTTTACCTCTGAGCGGCACTTTTTTGCACACCATGGGCTAAATGGCCAGGTCACATGGACCCCGAAGTCTCAGAGAAGGTTGGGGGAGGGGACCCACTGGAACAGCTGTTGGGAGACAGATGGTAGCCTCCCGTCAAGGCCATCCAGCGTGTTCTTTAACGTGCACAGGGTATGGCTCTCCCGCACACGGAGCCACGGATTAACGTCCCATCCGACGGACGGCGGCCTTTCCAAGCCGATCGGTGTCTCCTACTGACCGTGGGCAGGGCGGGGAATTTTTGCGGAGATAAATCTCAACGCTGACCCAGCTGGGACTCGAACCTGGGAACTACAGATTACGAGCCTGGCGCGCTACCGACTGAGCCACCCCTGTCCCCTTAGCAAGGATGAATTTGGATTCTGTTTATTACAGAACTTTCCTCCAGGAATCTGAGAAGCAGGGTTTTAATTTTGAATCCAATGCTTTTACTGTAGCTTCTACTGAGAACAGATTTCATTGAGAATTCATCATCATTAATCTTCATTTCTTCCTTACGAATTTTTGTTTGAAATTGATAGAGAGGACAATGAAGAAATACATGAGAAATATTTTCTGGACTTTTACAGATGGCACAAAGTGGAGAGGGTTCTTGGTTAATTTTGAAGAGCTTTGATTTAAAGCACAGGGATAAAACGGTGATTTAAAGCACAGGGAATGTGCCAACACTTATACGATTATTTTGATAATGTTTAATATATTCCTAGTAAATTATTCTATATTCTATATTACAGAAATCTTTGTATGTTATAATGTTATTTATGCTTGGACTGTTCTGTAAGTTCTCTCTAGCTTTTTTCTACCTCTTCTTTTCCATGTATCCCTTTGTGGCTAGGAATCCATTGGAATAAAATATGGTTTTTATTTTATTTATTTTTTTTTTGCGACTTATAGGACAGAGAAGAGTAGATAAGACAGGAAGATCCCAGAAGATAGGACAGAATTGCTGAAGTCTCTCACTAAGTGATATCACGTCACGGAGTTAAATTCGCAACTAACATAGGCAGCCAAGCCCCGCAACTCAATCATTCATCACAATTTATAGGAACAATGTGGATTTATAGGGACATCGTTAATCGGTCGACTAACCCTACATGAAAAGTATAAGTATAAAGTATAAGTATTTAATATTTGGTAAATATAAATATGTAAGTATAAATATGTAATGTTTATTAAATATAAGTATGTCTGCTTATACGTTTTTTTGCCACACAGACAAATATTAAAATTCGGAAAACATGTTTCGAATTAAAATAATGATCATGTAATCCAGTGTCTCGCAAACTTTTTTACTCTGCGGCACACTGAATTTAATTTTTTTCCGCGGCACACTGAATCTAATTTTTTTTTCCGCGGCACACCTAAAAAAGAATAAAAGCAAACTCTATATAATCATCATTATATTTGCGCTTTGTTGAAGTCATCAGCCTGGTTTTACTTGAAGATTTGCTCTCGTTCTTTAATTCATAACTCGGTGTTTGTTTTAAATATTTGTCCATTCTATGGCTTGAAATAATCCAAAATTAATACCAAAATTTGGAAAAAGCTTGATAAATACTTACAAGATCCCAGTTGATAAAATCTGAAAGATTTTTATTAAAGCACGTCGATAGCACGTCGATAACACAAGTCAAGTCAAAATGAAATCTTTGGAATATCTAGTGTCAATTTGAAAATCTCTCGCGGCACACAGTTTGCAAGACACTGATGTAATCTTTAGAGGTATATTCCATCTGATGCTCTATGGAACCCCTCCCAAACTCTGAACTCTTAGGGATCTTATGACCTGGACATTTAGCCCATTCTATGCACAAAATATGCCACCGAGTCCAACCCTATTTATTTCTTGCGTATGCATTGTCTTCACTGTTGAGACTTTGTAACATGTAGTGTAAAGTGTTTGGAAAATTTCGTAAACATCACTTTTGAAATGCCACCATCAGAGGCATTTTTAGTAGCGTATTAATAACAGTAAAACAACTTTTTCAAATAGCTACAAATAAAATAAAGAAGAAATATAAGGAGTTTTTATGAAATATAATTTCTACTTAGAAGATAAAGAAATTAATTGTTAATTGAGCGAAAGAACCTTGAAAATTCCATCCAAAGAATGGGATCGTCTTATTCTAGACTTGAATTTAATTTTCCTTTCTCTGGGACTTTTTTACATTCATTAGAGGTGAGGGCAGATTTACCCATGGATATATTGAGCACGTACTCAGACTACATGCCGTCCCATGGCCGAGTGGTTAGCGCGCTTGGCTACTGATCTAAGGGATCCGGGTTCGAGACCCAGGTAAGGCATGGCTGTATGTGTCGTTTTTCTGCTGAGGTCCTGCCATCCTCTCAGACCTTCTACTATGGCATAGTAAACTGACAGGTTCCTGTCAGACCTGTGTGGCAAGCAGCTGCTTGAGGGGGTATACTCAGACTACGAAGGTAGAAAAAATCTACAAAATATTTGAACAGAAACATATATATATATTGCTCTATGTCCTTGCCACTTTCAAGTTTATTGGATCAATTTCTGAATCTCTCTAAGTTTCTAAGCAATTCGCAATTTTTTTTCTCCGTCCTTTATAGATAGTATTATTATGCGTTTGCAATGGTCACGCGAAGGACGAATTTTGACGCTCATTATAAGAATTAATTCTGATTCTTAAGTAGATTTCTGATCTTTGGTTTTTTTTTCCATAGGGACATTTTATGTTACTGAAACTAACATTTTAGGCATCTTAGACAGCAAATATATTCTCAAAATCCTCACACGTATATATTTTAAATAGCACCAGTTGCAGATTTTTTTTTATTTTGCTGTATGAGCTTCTCCGCCATTTTGGTACTTTTCCACAAATTAGCCTTTTTCCTATTTTTTTCATCAATACTTAAAACTTTTTTCCACCACTGAAGGGGAGAGTTATGTTTCTGTGCGATTAAAAAAATCCTGATCAGGAAGTATGTTTGAAGAGTGTTGCGTCTATCTATTTCTATTTAAAGTTTTTTCCGGAAAATATTTTAAGAAGTAATTGAAAAAAAACTTTCTCCGGTTGATTGTTTCGTAAATCCATAGAGCTTTCAATTACACTGTTATTATCTGAATTTAAAAAAAAGAGATAATAATTTCACTTTGCTTTTATTTTTGCGAACATTTTTTGTTTACAGAGATAATTTAAAAATTATTTTTGTGGTGGATAGGTATTGATAAAATATTAAAATTTGCACATTCGAAATGTCCAAAAAGGCTACAATTGCGCCTTCTAGCGGTGGAAAAAATTCAAAAATTTCAAACGAATATTGCATACGATATATCTAGTTATGCTAGGAATTTGAAATTTTGTTGGTGGAATGTGAAGATCACATATATAGATATTCAGATAATAATATAAATAATTGTCCACTGGCAAATAATGAGTTGACCTCTTTGACCCACGGGTGGGTGGGAAAAGGCAACTTTTTTGTTTTCAGAGATGTTGTTTGTTTTTAGAGATAAATTAGATTCAATTTAGGTTGGATGGATATTGATGCAATATTACGATTCGCACTTTCCGAATCTCCCAAAAGCTATAACTACGCCCTCTAACGATGGAAAAGTTGAAAATACCAAAATTTCAAACGAATGTTACAAACGATGTATTTATGCAAGAAATCTGAAATTTTCGTGATGTAATGTGAAAGTCATGAAGTATTCATTGACAACAATCAGTTGACCCCTTACTCCATGGGGAACGCAACGTTTTTGTTTTAAAGGAAAATTGTTTGAGATAAATTAAAAAGAGAGTTGTTATTTTGTATATTATTAGAGAGTTGTTAGAGATAAATTTAAAAATGTTCTTGTATTGGATAGGTATTCATCAAATATTACGATATGAACTTTCCGAATCTCCTAAAAGCTATAACATTGGAAAAAGTCAAAAATTCGAAAATGTTTAAAGAATTTTGCAAATGACATATTTAAGCTAGAAATTTGAACTTTTGCTGGTGGAATGAAAAGGTTATGAAGTCTCCATTGGCAGCAATGAGTTGTCCCTTTACGCCCAGGGATGATAGGGAACGCAATTTATTTTTTCAAAAGATAATTCGAAGATTCTTTCTTAGTTCAGTTGATATAATGAAATATAATGCGCGTTTTTCAAATCCTTAGGAAGTTGTAATTTATATCGATATAGATCACTAAATACGGAAATTGCGAAACTTTTAACGAATTTCGGTGGTAGAGTTAAGAGATATTCCACTGACAAGCAACAATATGCCAATTTTTCTCAGAAGGTTGTGAGAAAAGCAACTTTTTAAATTTAAGAAATAAAAGACATACTTTTTATGTCGTATAATTAGTAATAAAATACTATTCTTTGTATTTTTCCCTATCATCCATTAGCTCAAATTAAAACTTTTAAGGAGTGAAAAAGTAGGTAAACGAAGAACTTCCTTCTCTTTGAAAACAAGATTCTCATTTGAACCAGAGGCGATATGCGTTCTTCTAGTTTCATTTTTATTATAGCTTTCCGTAGTAAATAATAATAGAGGGTACTAAAACTGCAGCAGCTTTGTGAAAACCAAGGAGTCTATCCTTTGAAACTTCAGAACTCAATGGAGTGTCGAATTCAGACCATTAGAGCAATGGCGACTGTGGTGCCATCTCTTGATAAGCTAGGATGATTGAAATGTAGAATATTCACCTGCTTCGAAAAGTTTCTGAATATGTTAACACACATTTGTCCCTTCCCGAAACAACATTTCGAAGACCTATATATCGTTTGTTAAATCTCAGTTTTTCGACGAACCATTTCAGAATAAAACATATTATAAAACTACATAATATGATTAATAATTATAGGGAAATAAAATTCTCTAAATTGTAAGAGTGCTATTTTTGTGCGTATGTGATTTCCTGAAATCAATGCTCAAAAATGTTTTTAAAATATTGTTTCCCTTCATATTTTTTTCAGTGTATTGTAAAAAATTTTTCATATGCAAATCGACTTACCTCCAATAAAGCAGAGAGATTAAAAAAAATTCCCACCATCCACCAATAAAAAGTTAATCAAACAAACAAGGATTACTGAACAATTAATATTGAAGGGTCGATGTTAATTACGCCATTAAATAAATGACACAATTACGTGACTTTTCATTAGCTGACATGAATAATGCATAAACGGCTTAGAGAGAAGCCCATGCAGAAATCACTCCTGTCGACGTCAACTGTCGATTTATCAAAACCAGATGCATTTAGCATTTCGGACATAATCAAATAAACTTGATTAATCGTTTTCTCCACTACATAATAGTAATGAAGTGGAGGAGATTTTCTTTTTTTTTCTCTTCATAGTCGAAAGTAATTAAGTAATTTAATCAAGTTGAGCTAGAGCATGTTGCGAGAATACGGCATGCGAGTTTGGGGGGGTCCAGTCTCCACTGACGTGAAGTACTCCGAAATTTTGACACTGTGTCTCGTCAAGTTATATTTACAGCCCTAAAATTAATCAAAACAGACTATATTAAAGTGAACTATTTATTTATTAAAACTTGGTTGACATATGATATTAAAACTGCCATTGGTTCACTTTCAACTCTGGTGAGTATTTGTCTTTCGTTTTCACTTATATAAAAACTTTAAGAGTTAGATTTCTTTCCTTGTATGCTTATTATTGTATTTTAATTTGGGTTGGGTTTCCTCTGAGCAGTACTTTTGTGCACACAATGGGTTAAATCACCAGGTCACAGGAACCCCGAAGGTTCAGAGAACGTTAGGGAAGGGAATCCAGTAGATGTTTGTTAGATAGCAGTCAACAGTATTCTTTAGCCTGCAGAGAGTATGGCTTTCCTGCATACAGGACCATCCAAAGGAGGATGGCCTATTCCAAGCTCATCGGGGTTCCCTTTCTCACCGAGGGCAGGGTAGAGTTAGCGGGGATAAATCTGAACGTTCTCTCAGTTGGGAGTCGAACCTGGAAACTTCAAATAACCAGCCTAGCACACTACCAACTGAGCCAACCCCGCTCATTTTAATTCGGAATAACGGTCACTCGCAGTTTACCGTTATCCTACACTTAAGAGTGTAATCTGAAGTTTTAAGAAAGACACTTGATGTGAGTTTTAAATTCAAATTCAATTTTTCGTCACTTGAATACTTTGATAGGATATACCAAATTTGATTTAGAGCTTAACACCGCCAAGGGATTAAGATTTCTTTCTCCAAACTCTCCTCCCACCTCCTAGTTAGTTTTGTTTTCCAAAAACACGAAATGTAGTTCAGATATAGAGTGTTTTTTTTTTGTTTTTTTTTGTTAATGACAATAATATAAATCAGATACTAAGATTTCAGACCGTCTTTTAAAGATTGTCTTTCGATTCAGTGCAACATATAATAATTAAACAATTCTGAAACTGATTAGCATGACATCTAATATTTTTTTTTAAAATTTAGCATTAAAAATTACTGTTGAGTAAATTATATACTTCTCCACTTTTTTTTGTTCCTTTGCAATTTTTTAAGATTTAAGCATTATGAAATATATTTTATGACAGTAAAATATTGAAAACTCGTAATAAAATAATAAAATCGACCAAAAACTTGAGAGAAGTATTTTAAGCACTTTTCGCTTAAAATACTTCTCTCAAGTTAAGTTAATCTCTCAATAAAATAAAAAAAAAATTTAACAGCACTTTAATAAATTGTTTAAAGTCACAATATCAGTTTCGATCGTTGTCCTTTGTAAAGTATTTTAATTTAAAAGAGTAAATATTTTTGTTCCTGAATTCAATTTTTTTAAATTTTTTTTCGAAATTTGTTTTACAAATTAAAGATAAAGTTTAATTTTTATATCGAAAGCATTGAAAAATAAATAATTTTACGTTATTTCGAGATACAGAAATTAATATTTTTTATAATAAAATAACCTGTGTTTTGTTTATATCCTATTTTACTTTTGTGATAAGGCCTAAATCCCCGTAGATTTTGACCGTATCAAATCATCATTATCATCATTCTCAAGCAGCCATGGGCTACGGAGGTCCAACCAGAACGTGCAATTTAGTTCTCCAAGCAAGTCTGTCCTGAGCTACATCTGCTGCATCCGGCCACTGCATGCTAATTCTAACAAGGTCCTGTTTGACAATATCTGCCCACCGCATCCTTGGTCTCCCCTTTTTCTAAAGCCTTTAAGCACACTGTTCATAACCCTATTCGCCAATCTATAATTAGCCATACGGGCAACATGGCCAAACCAACGGAGTCTCTCTCTGCACAATATGCTGCTTAAAGGAGGTTGCCAACTCCTTTGCCTAACCTCATCATTAAATAAGAACTGCGAGTCACAAAGTTGAACCACCTAATGCCCAAGATACTGCGTAAGCATCTGGAACCAAAAGCATCTAGTTTCCTGTTACCTTGTTTACACAATGTCCAAGTTTCACTACCTAACTAACCCTAGAAAGAACCAAACTATTATACAGTCTAATTTTAGTCTTTAGGTGTATACGCCTATTTCTCCACAATCTCCATAGATTCTTAAAAGTCCCGGCAGCAATACCTATTCGTCTGTTAATCTCATGCCGCACATTACCAATATCTGTTACATAGCTCCCAAGGTAATTAAACTGTGACACCTGCTCAAGACTGCAATCATTCACATTGGCTGAATCACAGCCTGCCTGACCAATTTTCATCACTTTAGTTTTCTCTCTCTTTCTAACCAAACCTACTCTTCTACCAGTTTCATCAACAGCTCGAAAGAAAGAGTTCATCTCATCAACATCATTTGCCAAAAGGGCTAAATCATCAACATAATCGAAATCAGAAATTTTCGTATTTCCAGTCCATTTAAGTCCAAAATTTTTCCCTTGAAGTGAATTTCGCTTAACATAATCAATAACCAAGCTAAAGAGAAAAGGAGACAAAATGCACCCTTGTCGAAGAAAAGAAGCAATGCTAATCCAATTGCTACAAGTCTTAAAAACTCTCACACACGACGAACCACAAATTATGACGATCAACAGAGTCGAAAGCCTTTTTGAAATCAACAAAGCTAGCAACCAAAGGTTTCTGAAACTCTAAACATTTCTCAAGAATCTGCCTAAGTGAAAATATCTGATCCACACATCCCCTACCACTTCTGAATCCACATTGCTCATCACGCAATTGACTGTCAACCAGATTCTTAATTCTATTAAGCACAATCATGGAAAGAACTTTACCTGGAACAGAGAGTAGGCTGATACCCCTATAGTTATCACAAGAACTGCGATCACCTTTTTTGAAAATAGGGATAACAATAGCTCTGGTAAAACCCTTAGGAACCATGCCTTTATTATAAAATATATTCAGAATTTCGGTCATCCAAGTGGTAACTGAAATATTCCCAGCTCTAAACAGTTCCGTAGTAATTCCATCTACCCCTGGGGATTTATGTAGTTTAAGTTTAGAAACAGCCAAAATAACTTCAGATTGTGTTATAGGGCCAACATTAAAGCCATCAGTACATCTATCATCATTGCAAACAATGGTAATAGAACTAACCGCATTGTTTAGAATATCACTGAAATGCTCAGCCCACCTAGCCATGACAGAATCCTCCTCTTCTATAACCTTTCCTTCTTTATCCTTCAATCCTTGTATGCCTGTCCGTTTTCTACCACACAAAGCATTAACTATCTGGTACAGCTCTCTGCTGTTGTGCTGTCTAACTGCTTCCTCGGCTTTGTCAGTCAAACCATCAAGCCAAAGATTCTCATCAGCAGCTAACTGATCTTTTACACGTTTATTAAGCTCTCTGTAATGCTTTCTATTAGGACTAGTAGGGTATTGATTAAGGACATTCCTGCAGTTCTTTCTTTCCGAAATAAGCTCAAGTGCCTTATCACTCAGATAATTCTGGCTCTTCTGCTCCTTTTTTCTTAAAAGAGTACTGTTAGTTTCCAAAAAAGCCTATTTAAAATGGCCCCATTCTTCCTCAACTTCAGTAGTAAGCAACCCATGACTGTCATAATGACTCAGTAACTTATCATGGAAAGCTTTGGCTATAACTGGGTATTTCAGAGCTTCAATATTAAAGGTAAATTTTTTAACTTTGGCACAACACTTTTTAAGTTCAAATTGCAAGACACTTTTAACAAGGTAATGGTCAGATCCAATTTCAGCTGCTCAATATGCCCTGGTATTTTTAACAGAACTAGACCATTTGCTGTTAATTAATATATAGTCAATCATATTCTTATGCAGCCCATTAGGTGAAACTCATATGTACTTATGTATGTCACAGTGTTTGTAATAAGTGTTAGTTATTCTGAAACCATTGAGTTTACTTACCTGTAGGAGACGTTGCCCATTGCCATTGCAGCTACCAATACCAAAAGGGCCTATTACTCCTCCCCAAAGGTCAGAGTCAGTACCAACTTTGGCATTGAAGTCACCTAGAACAAGGGTAATATGTCCTTTCTTGACAGAATTCAAAATATCCTGAAGTTGTCCATAAAGCCTATCCTTCTCATACTCATCGGCATCCTCAGTGGGTGCATAACAGCAGATAACATTCAAGTCTTTAACGCTTGTCTGAAATTTTGCTGTAAGAGACCTTTCATTAATACACTCATATCCTAGAAGAGCATCACTAGCGTGTCTGCTGAGAAGCAGACCCACGCCTTGGTGATGCTTATTGTCGTCCCTCCCTGAAAAGAGAAATTTAAGATTATTTTTAAGAATCTGACCTCTGGTCTCGTGCAAGCCGAGAATATCTAAATTATAATGGTGGAATTATTGTGTGAGGACATCAAGAGAAAAAGCTCTGTGCAGAGTCCTCACATTCCAACTACCTATGGAGAGAAAATGTTAGTGGGATGTTTAAAGAAACTATGTCTATTGAGAGTGGGAATGCCGACAATATCAAACAGCCCCCTAATCGCAGACATGGGGCAAAGACCCATTCCCTCACCACTAAAGGCTGAAGCCATCTACACTGGAAGACTTCCTCCAATGTAGAATTTGACGATGCCAATAGAAGCAAAGAGTTCAGGCGATGACCTCTGCTCATCAAAGCAAAGAGCCTGCGATGACCTCTGCTCAGGATTATCCACCAGCTGATAAACATATCCTGTGAATCTATTCACTTGGGGCTGTCAACCCACAAACAAACAGAAAACACAGCGGAAGATTTTCCCTCCACAGAAGCCCACCAGTGCAGCAAAAATCAGGATCCGTAATCAAGCTCAGAGCCATATATCTGTCCAGTCCAGTGGGTTTATATGGTCAGCACCCTGTGTGGTTGACCACTCCTCAGCAGGGTAGAGAAATAAGAAAAGTAGCCATATTTGTCCGGATCAGTAGGCCACACTAATCTTGCAGCCCTACCCTTCCGTTCACTTCCACAAGAGAGTATCTCTTTTGAAAGGTACTAACGGTCTGCACCACGAGAAGGCGGTGTCGGACATTAGGTGCTAGGCTTGGCCGGTTCTATGCATCATCACAGGGGATTGGTACATAGCTCTCCTTCCAGTGACTACCTAGCTACCATTTACAGACTCTACTAATAAAAGTTGAAAATTTAATTCTAATAACAAATTAATCTTTTTAATTTTGATATTTAAATTGGGGAAATTTTAAATGCCATGTTAGAAAAAGTACCCTGAGATGGACATCTTCAGAGTGCCCTGGGTATTCATGCAAAGTTTGAAGGCTCTAGATATCAAGGTCTTGCAATTATAGCTATCGCACATATACACTTTTTCTTTCTATATGACAATGATGATGATTTAACATAAAATTTTCCATCATCGAAAATTTTAAACTGCTCAAAAGTTTGAGAAAATGTACGAAATCATTTTGGACATTTCAATTTTTTTTTACAATTACAAGAAATTTCAATATTCATTTTTTTAAACTGTAATAATTTTTAAAAGAAGTCAGTTCTTTAATTTATTGCTTAAAAATTTTAAACTGTGTTATAATATTTTTCTTCTTAAGTAAGTTTAGAGAAAAAAAGGAGAAAAAAATTTAACTAATGGTTAAATTTTACTGCATAAAACGTCTTTTTACTATTCATTTAAATTGTACCTTTTTTGTTTTGCTTAAAATATTTTCCTAACATTATTGGTCTATTTCGCAAATTTTACTGTGCATTTTCAAATATATCACTGCCACAAAATACATTTCATAATGAGTAGAAATAAAAAAAATACTGGACAAAAATCATTTCCTTCCTGCACAATAATTTTTTAATGCACAAAGTCTTATAACATACCGTATGCTTAAATGCTATTAAAAAAATATCTTTCTTAAGTAACATTGATCTTATAACATATTATTAAATTGATTATATATTCTCCAACTTGATTTACGGTCAGTTAGCAATCCTACAAATTAATTACTAATCTTATCTTTATTTTCAATCGAAATACATTGATAACGAACCATTTTACGATAATTTCATTAATGCATTTTTACCATTAATCAGAATTATTCTGCTTATTCTTAAAGCAACTGAACGTCTGTTTTTATTATTTGTGGTTTATTCATTCTTTCTAAACCAACTTCTAATTACAGCTACGTCATTATTTCTAATCATAATCAAATTAATCAGAATTATCATCAAGAAAGGTAACTTCAAAATTATCCTACCTAGCTAGATGTAAGTAATTTAAAATGTTCATATTTTTGTTTTCATTTGGTAACCTTAATAAAACAAAAAGCGGAGAGTGATACTTTAAAAAATGCTTCCAAATCTCGGAGATTATACATCCATTCCCAATGGCTTTTCAACAGTTTCGTTTTTCATAACTTTATCGATTATGGCGAAGAAATTCTTTCATCCACCTTTCAATCAACCGATAAATTTTAACAAAGTGTGGAAAAATATGTAAAATATAATATTCAGCCGACGAAAGTAGAAATTTCTGCAAACTTTTTCACTTAATTACACCGTCGTTAAGCAAAATGCTTCAAGACAAAATAAACATTTAGCCCTGTGAAAAAAAAACACTATATCTGCTTTGTTTCCCACAGAATTATTAGTCATCCTGAACTTTAAAACACAGTTATTCGAACTCCTAAGTTTAACGTTCATTATGCCGATAGGAAATGAATGCATGGCCTGCTCTTCCCCGCCAGACACCAGCACCTTCCATCAGACGATGCTATGCATCATTTTCTGCGCTCGCGTGCGGCACCACTGTTGTCCAACAGAAGGGCGGGAAACAGCAGCACGCTGACGCACGTGAACCGTCGATTAGGCGTTGCCAGGAAAGAAACTTTATATTTAAGTTGGAAGTTTTTAAAAAGTCTTTTGTCGATTGGCTGAAGATGTCATCTTTCATACAGTCCATTAGGGACGATGAAGCAGAAATCTTGTGTACCAAAAATGTGACATCCCCATTTCTCTCACACCGTTTTTTGTGCTTGCTACCATATTGCTTTCATTCCTCCTCTCTGGGGATCTTAATATTCTGTTTTCACTTGACAATATCAGTCCATACTCTAGGGAAAAATCGTAAACTTTTTCGGCTTTGAAAAACGTCCCGGTCGAAGAATAATGGGTTTAGCTCTAGCGTGGGAAAACATATATTTATTGCGAGAACAAACATAAATACAGCGACAAATCGCTGGTATTGTACAAAACACTATTATTATGGGATAAACCTTTCCAACCATAACTTATGATAATGCGTTACACTAGAAGCAATACAAAGTGGAATTTTTACCGTCTTCAAAATGAAAAAACTTCTACTTAAAGCCACAGCTACTTATCGTATAAGACTAGTGGCGAAAAATCTTTAATACCCCTTTTTTAACTGATCACATGTTCACTACCCCCTGAATTAACAGTAGATTACTTCTCTCCGTAAATGCTAGGACAAATTATCTCTTTCACCCCACCCTTTCTCCTCTGTGGTTGCAACTCTGCTTGCATCCATGGTGCAATTACCAGGAGAGTAAGCCCACCACATTGTAGGATAGGGAACGGGGAATAATTGGGGTTTCGCATGCGGCCTTCCGTTTTACGCATTCATCTTATCTGATTTATATACTTTATTTAAGTAGTCGAATAATGACTTCGATAATCCAAGATTTTGATTTTCATGGAATTAACTGAAAAGAATTAACTTGCCACCTCGGTGTCTCAATTGTATCGCATTGGTTCACAGTGATATTGCCACTATTGGAGTACGGGTTTGAGTCCCTGTGTAGCATGATCATTTGGTATGCCATAACCTGTAGATAAGCTAGTAGCTTTTTACTGCATATGGTCACTATATGTATTTATGAGAGGAGCGAGAAATCACAGTCCCTTCCAGGTAATTAAGACCCTGTGCTTCGATTTCAAGTCAGCAATGGCGAGGCCGGTGTAAATCTTTAAGCTTACAGTGAATCCCTTCCCAAAATGGTTCCGAACGAGGGCGTTTTAAAACTTGGGGAGGGGAGCGCTCTCTTTAGTTGTTGGGCAGAGATAGGCTACGTAGATAATCGAATAGTACTTAAATTAACATAGATATGTATGTTTTGTATATCCATGTTAGAAACTCATGGGTGCAAAATATTCGAACATTTTTATTCACGGTAAATGTTATTTCAACTGCAGAAAAAATGATTTTGAATTCCATGAAGGGAATCTCTAGCTCCAAAAAGTTTGGAAACCACCGGATTAACCCTTCATTTTCGTGCTTCTCAGTATTCATAACATTTTCTTTCGGTTTCACAGTCTCACTTGTTGAATTTAATTCTACCTCACTCTGTACACCATTATATTTTTGCTTTAACTTTTTGTTTTCTTAATCTAAACACTATTGAAGTTCTGCATTATATACAAACACAGAGTCAAATCCAGGTAGGAATCTAGAGGAAGGAGAAGGCAAGTTGGATGGAAACGGACGAAAATTCTATTTCGGGGTGGACCTGTATTGAATATTTTTGCTAAAAGTGAAAGTCTTCTTTATGTCTCTCCGTTCTTTGGTCTTTTCCAAGAAAGTAATTTTACAAAACACACATAACAGATATACAAAGTATCTAATAAGTAACTCTATTTTTTAAGCACCTTGGCGTTAATTTTTTTTGAAAATGTCTTTACATAAGTACTCAGCTGATCCAAGAAAGTCTCGGGTAAACGCCAAGAGATTGTTAACTAAAGAACGTATTGTGATATTTCTTTCCATGACAGTAAGTCAAATTCAAAAATATCAAGATTCCTGTTACCTTTCCTATAAAATGATCCAAGTTTCAAAAGGTTCAAGTTCACCATAGCAAGCTTTAGTAAAAACAAACTATTATGCAACTTAATATTAGTCTCTAGGCGTGATTTTCTCTTTTTTCTCAAACCACAAAGATTTTTAGAAGTCCCAGCATAATGTCTAGTCTCCTATTTATCTCACGTCGCACGTGATCAATACCTTCGCAGAACTACCAAAATAATATAACTGAGCTCAGTCATTCAGAAAAACTGGAGCACCATCCATCTGCCCAATTTTCATCACTTTAGTTTTCTCTCTATTTATCACCAAACCTATCCAAATCTCTTCAATGGCTTAAATAAAAGAGTTCATCTCATGAACATCATTTGCCGAAAGGGCTAAATCTTCAGAGTAATCTAATTCAGATATTTTCCAATCTTTAAATATTCTAAAGCCTCCGTCTCTCTTTTCAGTAAATTCTACATTAACGTAATCAATAACTACACTAAACAGAAAAGGAGACAGAATAAAGTCTTGTCGAATTCCAATAGTGATAATACACCAGTCACTCTAAACTGTGCGCTCTGAAAAAAAAAGACTCAGTGTTGGAACATAATGATGGTCTCCATAAACCATTTCTCCGCAAAACTCCTCGCCCTGCCCTCAGTCAGTAGCGGACAGCGATAGGCTTCGAAAGGCCACAATCCGTCGGATGGGACGTTAAGCTGTGGTTCCGTGGGCAGGAGAGCCATAATCTGTGCACTTTAAAGAACATGGTGGATGATCTTAACGGGAGGCTACCATTTGTCTACTAACAGCTGTCCTGTGGGTCCCCTTCAATCTTCTCAGAGCCCTCGGGGTCTTTGTGACTTGGCCATTTTACCCAATGTGTGCATAAAAAGTACCTCTCTTAGGCAAAACACCCAACCCAATCCATTACCTCTTTCCCAACCTATTTCAGCCTTCCAATGCCCAAGCGGTATAGCATAGTTAACACATTTGTTTGTTTTTTCTGTTTTTCTGCCTACCTATTGCCAGAATTAAATAAAAACGTTTTGTTATGTATAATAACTATTTTCATTAATGCAGAAGTTACAAAAAAAATACTTCAAGGAAAACAAATTGCAAAAATTAAAAAACTTCAAGTAAAACAAAAAGTATTACTGTTCTCAAACACTGTGATATATTCATAGTTCATTACTTCTGATTATCTAACTACAGTGCAAGCACACACACTTTATCACCACTTCACGTTTCCTATGGATGCTGCATACTGGATTTTTGCATGAAACACAAAAAAGTCTGGTCTCTCTATCCTTATTTCGAAGGCAAAAAAGCAGAGCTTCTACGAATACTTCTAAAGGAACTTTGATTTGGAGCGCTGCTTCTGCAGTTTCCTTTTCAACTTTTGACATCTTCATTGCATCTTCCTACCATGACGTTTGCTTCAGCCCATAAAATGCAAATTGCAACATATACTTCGTCTGGATTAATATTTTCCCGCGTTCTTGTCTTCTCTGGATTTTATCATTCCACCTGTTATATAAATGCTGACCTTCTCTGTTCGATTTTTCGCATATTATGTCAACCTTTCTAAGAGGACTAAGTCTCATGAAACATCTTCAATGGGCCGTATGTTTTGGCTTGTATTTGTAAGACTTATCGAACAAAATTATGAGTACGACGCCTTGAAGATGAAGAAAAAATATTTGACCACTTTTTACCAGACATAGTTGTGTAACTCTCCTCATTTATCGCGTTAGGGGAGGGGGGTGGCGCAGTCGATAGTAGTAGCATTTATTTCCACTCATAATCCATATATAACACAAAATTTCATACATGTAACAATATAAATGGGGGAAACACAAATACACAAAACCAACAAAAATAAATGAAGAAAAATAAAAAATCACACACATAATTTTAGTTATTACATGCCGAAACCAAGGGCTAAACTGCCTGTCCAGGTTCCGTTTTAATTACCAACATCAAATTTAGGCAACCAATAATGGGAATAACAATCAATCATAAAAGATAGAATACATTAGTATTCATTAAGTATAAATAAAAGATTTAAACGATTGACCGTAAAATAGGATTCATAACAGTTAATATATGTGTATGTAATTTCTTTCTGAAGACAGTCAAATTGTTTTCATTTCTCATATCCAGTGGTAAAGAATTTTAAAATTTTGGTGCAAAATAAGCGAAGTGCCTCTGGAGAATATTCTTCTTTGCCAACGGTATTTCAAACATAACTCCTTTCATTCGTAAATTGCATTCAATGCGTTTACTCTCTACCCACTGCTTATTTTGATATAAAAACAATAGGATTTTATATATATATAAATATTTCTGATATGATGAAAATGAAATAAAATAGATGTGTCTAAAGTAGAAAAATTAACATTGAACACTCACTTAAATATTTTTTTATGTATCATAAATGAATTATATAAATTAATATCATAATCACCTCCCCAACTACACAAATCATGCTGTATATTAAATTAAACCCAGGCATAATATAGCACTATTAAAAATTTCTTATCTACTATTTTTTGAATATGATAAATTTTAAAAAATATGTACCTTAACCACTTTGTTATTTATTTGCATGAATATTTTCCTCCATTTTAAAGAAGAATCCATTTCAACCCCAAAATAATTGTATTTATGCACTCTTTCTAATTTAGGGCATATACAGTTGTGATTAAGAAGGCAATTAACATCATGATATTTATTTCTATTAAAGTATCTGTTTTAAGCAATTCAGAATAAAGAAATTTACTTTTATTAATATTCAAATTTAATTTATTCAAAACTACCTATGTACTAACCTATGTGTTTTTAAAAGATCATTTTCTACATTTTTTCCATTTCTAAAATAGTATCTGCTATGCAAACTACTGCAATATCATCGGCATAACATATTAAAGATCCTCTTAAATGCAAATCGCATAAGTCATTAATATAAATAAAGAACAAGATGGGACCCAATACAGAGCCTTGAGGAACACCTTTTTTAATTCCCCTAAAAGAATTTATTTCCCTTTTCACTTTTACCGCCTGACTTCTTGCTAAAAGGTAGCTTTTAAACCAATTATAAATATGTCCTCTTATACCGCCGGCAAACAGTTTTTTTAACAGAATTTTCTGATCCACCGTATCGAAACTATACAGCGTGTTCTTTAACTGCACAGGGTATGACTCTCCAGTATACGGCGCCATGGTTTTACGTCCCAGGACGGACCGAGCACTCTAACTACTCGACTACTGCCTTCTTATAGAGAACCATAATATGGTTAATTAATTTACAAGGTATACAATACATTTCACGATCACACCACAAATTATGACGATCAACAAAGTCAAAAATCTACAAAACTAGTAACTACTAATTTTCGAAACTCTAAATATTTCTTAAGAATTTGCATAAGAGAAAAAAAATGTGATCGACGCAGCTACAATCACTTGCGAAACTTCGTTGCCCGTCACGAAGTTGCAAATCAACTACATTCTTCATTTGTTTAGAATAATAATGGACAGAACTTGATCTGGAATTGAGAGTAGACCGATGTTCCTGAAATTACAAGAAATGCGATCACTATTTGATAATAGGGATGATAATAAAAGCTCTATCAAAATCCTCAGGAACTTTCGTTACAAAACATATTCAGAATTTCAGACAGCTTTGTGACAACAAAAAGATTTCAAGTTTTAAGCATTCCAGTAGAACTAACGACGTTGTTTAGAACATTATGTCTTGTTCCTAAGAATTTTACTAGAGCTAATATATCCCTATTTTTAAAAAAGGGGATTTCAGTTCTTGTGATATATATATATATACAAATAAAATATAAAAATGATTATTATAGTATATTTTATATACGTTATATATAAAATATAAAAATGATATTTATTATATATTATATATAAAAAATATGATTATAGGGGAATCAGTCTACTTTCTGTTCCAGATAAAGTTATTTACATGATTGTGTTTAATAGAATTAAGAATCTGGTTGACGGACAATTGCGTGATGAGCAATGTGGATTCAGAAGTGGTAGGGGATGTGTAGATCAGAATTGTTCACTTAGGCAGAACCTGGGTTACTAGCTTTGTTGATTTCAAAAAGGCTTTTGACTCTTTTGACCGTCATAATATGAGACTGACGAGTTAGCTTAATAAAAGCTATCTATAATAACACTAGGTCGTGAGTGAGAGTGGTAAGAAATGGAATTAGACTAGTATGATTTTATTTCCTTTTCTCTATAATTTGTCTAATGATTATGTTATGCGGAATTCCCTGCAAAGTGAAGATTTTTGGCCTTAAATGGTCTAGAGATTCAAAAATCTCTTATTTAGATTATGCAGATGATTTCGTTCTGTTTACTAATGATGTTAATAAGATGAATTCTTTTATTAGGGCTTTTGATGAGACTGGTAGTAGAGTAGGTTTGGCGATAAACGGAGAGAAAACTAAAGTGATGAAAATTGGTCAGGGAGGCAGTCTGTGGTTCAATTAATCTGAGAATGGCTGCAACCTTGAGCAAGTGTCTCAGTTTTTATCTTCAATAAGTATTCATCTTTGGAGCTGATACAGATACCGGCGATGTACAGCATGAGATAAAGAGAATAATAGAAATTGCTGTTGGAACCTTTAAGAATCTATGGAGAGTGTGCAGAAATAAGCATATACCCCTAAAAACTATATAATAGTTTTGTTTTTCTAGGGTTAGTTACAGTAGTGAAATATCGACACTTTGTAAGCAGGATAACAGGAAAAATTAAATACTCCTCAAGCAGCTGCTTGCCACAGATTTCTGAAAGGAGCCTGTCAGCTTATACACCATAGCAAGAAGGTCTGTGAGGATGGCGGGATTCACTTAGCAGGAAAACAACACAAACATCCATGCCTTACCTGGGGCTCGGAACCAGATCCCTTTGATCAGTAACCACTTGGCCACAGAACAGCAATAGGAAAATTCATGCCTTTGATTTTAGATGCTTACGCAGTATCTTGGGTATTAGGTGGTTTAACTTTGTAAGCAATGAGGAGGTTAGAAGAAGAAGTAAACAACCGCTTCTGAGTAGCATATTGTACAGAGAGAGAATGCGTTGGTTTGGTCATGTTGCCCGTATATATAGCTGCAGATTGGCGAATAGGATTATGAATAGTGTGCCTAAAGGTTTCAGGAAACCTGGGATGCGATAGGCAGACAGTGTCAACAGGCTAGAATTGGCGTACTGTAGCCAAATTCAACGGCTGTAGCTCAGGACAGACGTTTCCGAAGAACCAGAACCAGAGGAAGAACCAGAGGAAGGATCCAGAAAAAGCCCATTGCCTATCTTGTAAAACCTCCGTAGTCAATGGTTGCAAATGATTTTGTATAATAGACCTTACCGTGACATGACCTTATCGCGTTTATCCCTCAATCCCTACATGCAGTCTGTTTTCTCCACACAAAATACTTGCGATCTGATACAATTGTCTGTTATTGTTTGGTGTATCTTAACATTTTGTATTGTTGTCTGATAGATAGTAAGTATAGTGTTGATTTAGTTTATTTCTGCATTCCTTTCTTTAAGAAGTATGTTCCATATCCTCATGATCCAATCAAAATGATCCAATCAAATTTCCTCTAATTCATTTTTCCAGAAGAGCACTCTTGGTTTCAAGAATATTTAAAAGAGTCTCGTTCTTCCTCATCCTCAGTTATAAGCAAACCACGATTATCGTAATCACCAATCAATTTAATTAAGAACTGAATTAAGAATGGAGCTGATCTGACTAAAAAAAATACCCCCTCAAGCAGCTGCTTGCCACAGAGGTCTGACAGGAGCCTGGTCAGTTTATATGCCATAGTAGAAGGTCTGTGAGGATGGCAGGACCTCAGCAGAAAAACAATACACACATCCATGCCTTACCCGGGGTTCGAACCCAGGTCCCTTTGATCAGTAGCCAAGCGTGCTAACCACTCGGCCATCTAAGGATCATATAATACCCAACTGATTGGTATGAGAGAAGGAACTCCTAATATACCAAGTATTAAAATGGATCAGATCAGGGTAGGTGATTAAGATCGTGTAAAGAGAGTAAGCTTGCCAAAACTAATTTATGAAAACAGATGAAATGTGGTTCCTGAGACAAGAGGAAAAACACAAAAGGTTACAATCTAAAAATCAAATCATGGTTTTGAAAACTATAATGAGTTTAGTTACTCATCAAATGTTTTATGAATAAGAATTTTAAAATTTTTATGTCAGTTTTTCTCATCCTGCGATACGGCAAAAGGTTTTATGTTGGTTATAAATCAATGAAGAGGGTCCTTTAAGAGAAAAAAAAATGGAGATTCGCATGTTTTATGCGTGCATGAGATTTGAATGCCTGGAATGGAAAGCCAATAATAAAATGAATATTTAAAACTAAGTTTTAATTTTTTTTCTCTTCTCTGCGTTAAAAAAATTAACCACGAGTGCTCTTTTTTTCCTCAACTTTACCGCCCAAAAAGCATAGATTCACACCTTTCCTAAACCACCTGCACTCTCTAATTCACTTAGCCCTAGCAATTTCTTTCAGTGCTTTCTTATGCTAAACGCGAACTCCCAAGTGCGGAGACAGATGTGAGCAAAGAAGGCTGTTGCTAAACAAGATCAGAAATCGTGCACTGAAGAAAAATAAAAATGCATTCGTCTTATTTTTTTTAAATGTTAAATCTTTCGCGTGCACCAAGAAACGGAAAAAAAAGCAGAGAGAGAGAGACTTTATTTACACTTCGCCTTCCTCTATCAGAAGGCACACGCAAAAAAAAAATGGAGTTAAAAGCAGTTCAGGTAAAAAGGGGGACGGAAAGGTTAAAAGGAAGCAAGAAAGCGTGGGAGGGCGGAGAGAGAGAGGGGGGAGCGACGCCAGCGCAATGTATTCCTTTCTCCGCATTTCTCGGAAACCTGAGGAGAGTTTCTCGAGCTCTTTCACTTCCTCGGGAGTGAATGAAGATGATATGATTCGTGCAACAGATGCCAGAGAAAGACGACTGGCTATCGCTGCTTCCTTGCAAGGGAGGAAAAGAGAGAAAGAGACAGAGCAGTCTGCGAAGTGCAGAGAGAGACAGAAGGAGAGAGGCTTTGTTTCCAACGTCGGGGCCCGTCTCGTCGGCACACAGGTGATAAGCCCACCCAATTCATCGGCCCAGCTTTCGATTTCGCGGTTACTCTGAGGAGAAACAAAAGAGCCGAGGGAATTTCGGGAGGTTTACGGAGTGGACGACAGATGGCCAATCATCGATCGCCATGCTGGCCCGTCGACTAGTCATGTGACGCTGAAGAACGACCACAGTGTTTGGCCCAGCTCGCCATTGTTAGGGTCTCTCTGTCTTCAGTTAGGCTTCGCCATAGATTTAAACCTGCTCTATGCGATGGCTGCTTCCGCAACTTTATTCTTTTTCTTGTTTCTTTTCCTCAGCATTTTTGTGGTGTGCGTGTTTTTAAACCTCTCCGCGGATGCCATATTTCAGAGTAATATTCCCATTTTTCAAAGAGAAGCCGAAAGTTAGGTGACTTACAGAATCGCTTCGAAGAATTTGTTTCCCTTTTAAGTGCTTTCGTTATTACAGCAGAAATCATTATTATATATGCACCTTTTTCCCGCTTCTTCTTTCTTTACGGTGGATCGTAAAAAAAAATTCATTTTGCGTCATCTGTTTTCTGTACCGATAGAAGATACGTAAAATGAAATCCGCTTCTCAAATTCACATTCGTTTAAAGAAAAAAATACACTGGTATCCAAAAAGCCAAGCGTATGTCCTAAATTGTAAACTGTATCACAAAATGACTGAAATTATTGATTTTTCTGTGTCAATGAAATAGATTATACCCAAATCGTACAGGACAAAATCTGCATATGTGACTCAAAAACAAGTCCAGGGTGTTATTAAAGCTGGCTCTGATTTTGCGCCACTCATTGCCATCAATCGTTGTGTTCTTGTTGGTAGAGCATTTCGTAACAGCAGTACAGCATAAAGGCACGGATGCTTTTACACGTGGTGGAGCAATCAGCTGATGCAGCTGGGACTGTAAATGCCCCCAATCGATGCTTTCACGACTCTGGAGGCGGTCTCAACAGACAGGAGTCGCTAGCCGTGGAAAAGTGCAAGGTCATCCAAAAGTGACAACAGAACAGGATGACCTTATCTTGAGCTAACAGCCCGACATCACGGGGTGATGTAAAGAAAGCAACTCTCTCTGGAGCTTTCTGCATCCATTGGGACAGGGGCGGGGGTGGCTCAGTCGGTAGCGCGCCAGTCTCGTAATCTATAGTTCCCAGGTTCGAGTCCCAGCTGGGTCAGCGTTGAGATTTACATCCGCAAAATTCCCCGCCTTACCCACGGTCAGTAGGGGACACCGATGGACTTGGAAAGGCCGCCGTCCGTCGGATGGGACGTTAATCCGTGGCTACGTGTACGGGAGAGCCATACCCTGTGCACGTTAAAGAACGCGCTGGATGGTCTTGACGGGAGGCTATCATCTGTCTCCCAACATCTATTCCAGTGGGTCTCCTCCCCCAACCTTCTCTGAGCCTTCGGGGTCCATGTGACCTGGCCATTTAGCCCATGGTGTGCAAAAAAAGTGCCGCTCAGAGGTAAAACAACACAACCCAATCCATTGGGAGAACAGAGAAGTTGGTTCACCAGAGAAAGTCCATGCCAGACGACTAACGGTATATATTTCCCTCAATTCATACCACAGCAGAACCCAACTAACATAGTGCAGACAATATCGTGACTAGACAGCAGAACAATAAACGCTTCTGTTCTTCATTGACCGAAATGCGATTCAGTCTTCAGACTGATTCTCGGCGTGTTTCGATCTGCAGCAAGGAAATCGTTGCGAACCCTCTAATATCAGCAGGGCCCCATTTACACCTCACCCGCCTTTAGGTGCATGAAGTGATAATGCGTTCTTGTGTACAGTTGCTCAAAAAATATCCGAACATTATGGTTGATTACAGAATTCAGAAAAAATATCTGGAAACGATTTTTTTAGAAATTAGTGATCTGGCAACCTTCGTGTCACGTGACACGAAGGGATGACACGTGCCAGATCACTAATTTCTAAAAAAATCGTTGCCAGTTTTTTTTGTTTTTTTTTTTTTGGAATTTTGTAATCAACTATAATGTTCGGATACTTTTTTGAGCAACTATACAGTACATTTTAATATCGCATAAAAATTTTCGTTTTTTGCATTCATAACCATTAAAAAGGGAAATAATGCAATCGAAATGAAAGTAGTAATTTTAATAATAATACAGTTTTGTTAATGAATAGCATAATTAATGTAATAATAATGTTCATTCATTAAAATATAAAATCTTTCTTTCTCGATTTCGTTTTTTCTCTGGGAGTGAACATCAATTATCAAAAATATTAGAACATTTATATGTTGCGCGAATGTAAAACTTTATTCAAAGTTCGGTAACTTTGAATTAAGTGTTTTGCAGCAAACTGTCACAAGAAATGGAAAATCCCAAAAAATTGCAAAAAGTTCAGATTTTGAGAAATATTTGTTTATTATTAAAAGAGTTCTGGACAATGTGTAATTACTTACCTTAAAATTATAGCAAATCATTTACTGAAATAAATGTCATTTTAAAAATTTGGATAATATTTTTCATTTCGCAATAATTTTGAAACTGTTTAGGAAAATGCAACAGCAGAATCTGTTTCCAAAAATTTCAGTTTCAACAACTCTTCAATCACATAATGAATAATTTCAAAAATCAAAATTGCACAAATTTGAGATCTATATCTAATAATTTCTCTTCTGCAATATTTTTCTGCAAAAAAGCTTATTTTTAAACTTTGGGAGACTTTATTTTGGTTTTCCTTTCACGTAACATGGAAGTTCCCGAATACGTTTGGTAATATAGTGTATAGCCTCACAATCCATATTCTTTTAAAAAATTATTTTCGATTGTCAGGAAAGAGAGTACTTTGAAAAAAGTACAATCGCTCTTCATGGATATTTGTAATTAAATAAAAATAAATAAATACCCCCTCAAGCAGCTGCTTGCCACAGAGGTCTGAGAGGAGCCTGCCAGTTTATATGCCATAGTAGAAGGTCTGAGAGGATGGCAGGACCTCAGGAACGTGTACAGCAACTGTACACGCTCCAGTTACCGTTCACAGCAAACTGGAGCGTGTGCAGTTACTGCACACGCTCCAGTTTGCTGTGAACAGTAACTGCACACGCTCAATATTTCTGTGAGTGGGCCCACACGATCCAGGTTTTTGTGAGCTCACACGATCCAATGTAAATAAAATAAATACTCAAGCAGCTGCTTGCCACAGAGGTCTGACAGGAGCCTGTCTGTTTATATGCCATAGTAGAAGGTCTGAGAGGATGGCAGGACCTCAGGAACGTGTACAGCAACTGTACACGCTCCAGTTACCGTTCACAGCAAACTGGAGCGTGTGCAGTTACTGCACACGCTCCAGTTTGCTGTGAACGGTAACTGCACACGCTCAATATTTCTGTGAGTGGGCCCACACGATCCAGGTTTTTGTGAGCTCACACGATCCAATGTAAATAAAATAAAAATAAATACTCCTCAAGCAGCTGCTTGCTACAGAGGTCTGACAGGAGCCTGTCAGTTTATATGCCATAGTAGAAGGTCTGAGAGGATGGCAGAACCTCAGCAGAAAAACGACACATGCATCCATGCCTGGCAAAAAACCCGGGGCTCGAACCCAGGTCCCTTAGATCAGTAGCCAAGCGTGCTAACTACTCGGCCATGGGACGGCATACTTGTAATTAGTTAAAATAAATAAAAAAAAGACATAATTATCTTGTTACTTAAATGAATAAATCGTAGCATTTAAAACATGGCGTCCCGATATTTTATTCCCTGGAGTAGCACCTAATGTGTCTAATGGAAAATCTGTGCCTGAACATCGGAGGTGACATCAGAGACAGTACTATGGTGGTGGTGGTGGTTGGATAGTCTGGAAGACATTTATGTGAAATGGAGGCACACCATCTTTGCTTCTGACTAGTCAGGACTACAGAATATCCTTCAGCGCTGTGTGAGGCTTTTCAAGGGCGCTGTTGGTTTCCAGTTTATTTTGATGGACGATAATCCATTCCTTCATAGATCTATAATTATAATTCCTCGAAATTGAGGATATTAAGTGAAAAGGAGTGGCAAACCTATTCTCCCGACTTCAACCCTATAGAATATTGGTCTACGACAACTGGGTGGATGCGACAACTGGGAGGATAGGATAATTCGGTGGACAACAACTGGGTGGACGACAATTGGAATGGTATGAGAGTTGGATGGATACGACAATTGGGTTCAATTGGATGTAAAAAAGGAAGGGTTAGAAATAATTTGTGATTACTAACACTAATTCTATGCAAAACAAAGCAGTTCTTCGGAAGTCTATGCAATCCGACAATCTACAAAACGAAGTGTTTAAAGGTCGATATTTATATAAATTCTCTTTAACGCGACCTGGCATAAGACGAATTTCTAAACAAATCTATTTCTTTAGAATGAAAGAATCCAAAATCAAATGACCGCAATGGGATTAATATTGGGATTAATATCTCTAATTCTTAATTCAATACATGGTTAACGTCCCCTCTCTGTAATCAGATATTTCACTACAAAGAATTATTTTTTTTTAGTATCTTCATTCTAGCTAAATCAAATGGAAATGAATGAACGCACTGCAGGAAACAAAACTGTATAGGATTATCTGTATTCTCACCAATCCGACTTTCGATGAAACGCGATCTATTTTCACTAATCCGACTTCGATTGAAATGGAAATTTTTATTTTAATTACATTCTTTTCCTTCTAAATGAAGCGAACGGAATGTAAAAAAACGCAGTAAAGGAAACTAAACCGCATAAGAATATCGGTATATCCACTAATCCGATACTCTATAAAATGAATTTTTAAAGGTCCTTTGCTTCTAAACGGAACAGTAGAAAATCGAAGCAACTCGTACAGAAAACTGAAACAACCCATATTATATCTGGTCTCGATAGTCCGACTCTGGTTAAAATGGATTTTTTTTAATTTCAATTCATTTCTGCTCCGTTTACAGAAAAGAGTTGGAAATCAAAAGACTTCATACAAGAAACTGAAACAGCCGATATTGGCATCTCGATAATCCGACTCTGGTTAAAACAGATTTTCATAATTATATTCATTTTCTGCTCCTACTAAACAAAACAATCGGAAAACAATTGAACTGAAATGAATAAAAAACTATATTCTTCTTTAAAAAAAACTCATTCAGGGAAATGGAACACCTCATATTTACATCTTCTCTTGATAATCCGAACCTGGTTACAATTAATTTTTATCTTTCTGTTCACTTCTGCTTTTTCTAAATACAATAAGAAATCAACGGAATTCATACAGGAAATTGAAATAGCCCATAGTAACATCTAGATAATCCGACTCTGATCAAAACGGCGGATTTTTGTATTTCTCTCATTTCTGCTCTTCCTAAAGAATGCAAACGGAAATCAAATAACCCCATTCAGGAAACTGAAAGAGTTGATATTCACATTAGTTCTTAATAATCCGATTCTAGTTATAATGGATATGTCTATTCATTTCTTTTCCTGCTAAATGAAACAATCGAAAATCAAAGGAACTCGTTAAGGAAATTGAAACAACTCATATTATATATTTTTTTTATTGATTTTTTGATTTGCGACATATAGGACAGAGAAGAATCCTGGAAACTACTCCTAGCTTAATACAGTCCTTCTCATACAAGGACATGCCCTACTAAGACCGAAGTCACTGCTGACCACTGCCACGAATTATGTATTCCATATATAATTCGTTCGCAATAATCCAGTCCTGGTTAAAACAGATTTTTATATTTATATTCATTTCTTCTCGTCCTAAAGAATGTAAACGGAAATGAAAAAACAAAAGCACATTTAGAAAACTAAAACAATCCATATTATTATATGTCCTCGATAATCCGACGCTTGTTAAAATGGATTTTTATATTTCTGTTCGCTATTGCTCCTTCTGGAGGAGACAGTTGGAAATCAAAGGAATGAATACAGAAATTGAAACAGCCCATACTAACATATGTTCTCGATAATCCGACTCTGAATAAAAGGGATATTTATTTCTATTCATTTCGTCTCATTCTACAAGAAACAATCGGAAATCAAAGGAATTCTTAGACAACACTGAAATTACATCGTGATTTACATCGTTTATCGATAATCCGACTCTGGGTAAAACGATTTTTAAGCATTTATTAATTTTTGTTTCTTCTGCGGCAAATACACCGGGAATCAACCAAACTCATAGACGAAACTCAAAGAGCTGATAATTGCATCTGTTCCCGATAATCCGTCTCCATTTGAAACGGATTTATATATTTCTATTAATTTCTGCTCCTTCTAAACGAAACACTCGGAAATCCAAGGAATTCATACAGGAAATCGAAGCAGCCGATATTTATATCTGTTCCGATAATAGTGGATGAAAATGAAAATCCGTTTATCCAATTTGAGGAACCGATGCAAATTTTGGCTGTGATAGTTTCTTGTAGTATTCATTGTTCGTTTCATTTGTGATTTTTTCGCTTAGAAGGAAACAACTTATTAGAAAATTCGTTTTATTGAAAGTCCGTTTAATAACAATGCTTATTGTTCTATACGGTTTGATTTCCTGCAGTGCTTTATTTTGGCAATCGATTTTTATACTTTTAAAAAGCAGCAGAAAAATTCTCTGCTTAGAAGCGAAAATCTTCCGCTGTGTTTTCTGTTTGTTTGTGGGTTGACAGCCCCAAGTGAATAGATTCACAGGATATGTTTATCAGCTGGTGGATAATCCTGAGCAAAAGTCATCGCAGGCATCTGAACTCTTTGCTTCTATTGGCATCGTCAAATTCTACATTGGAGGAAGTCTTCCAGTGTAGATGGCTTCAGCATTTAGTAGTGGGGGAACGGGTCTTTGCCCCATGTCTGCGATTAGGGAGCTGTTTGATATTGTCGGCACTCCCTCTCAATAAACATAGTTTCTTTAAACATCCCACTAACCATTTTCCCTCCATAAGTAGTTGGAATGTGAGGACTCTGCACAGAGCTTTTTCTCTTGATGTCCTCACACCAGAATTCCACCGTTATAATTTAGATATTCTCGGCTTGCAAGAGACCAGATGGACAGATAAAGGTCAGATTCTTAAAAATAATCTTAAATTTCTCTTTTCAGGGAGGGACGACAATAAGCATCACTAAGGCGTGGGTCTGCTTCCCAGCAGACACGCTAGCGATGCTCTTCTAGGATATGAGTGCATTAATGAAAGGTTTCTTACAGCAAAATTTCAAACAAGTGTTAAAGACTTGAATGTTATCTGCTGTTATGCCCCCACTGAGGATGCCGATGAGGATGAGAAGGATAGGTTTTATGAACAACTTCAGGATATTTTGAATTCTGTCAAGAAAGGAGATATTACCCTTGTTCTTGGTGACTTCAATGCCAAAGTTGGTACTGACTCTAACCTGTGGGGAGGAGTAATAGGCCCTTTTGGTATTGGTAGCTGCAATGGCAATGGGCAACGTCTCCTACAGGTAAGTAAACTCAGTGGATTCAGAATAACCAACACTTATTACAAACACCGCGACATACATAAGTACACATGGGTTTCACCTGATGGGCTGCATAAGAATATGATTGATTACATATTAATTAACAGCAAATGGGCTAGTTCTGTTAGGAATACCAGGGCATATAGGGGAGCTAAAATTGGATCTGACCATTACCTTGTTAAAAGTGTGTTGCAACTTAAACTTAAAATGTGTTGTGCTAGGGTTAAAAATTTTACTTTTAATACTGAAGCTCTGAAAGATCCAGTTATAGCCAAAACTTACCATGATAGGTTACTTAGTCATTATGACAGTCATGGTTTGCTTACTACTGAAGTTGAGGAAGAATGGGATCATTTTAAACAGGCTTTTTTGGACACTAACAGTACTCTTTTAGGAAAAAAGGAACAGAAGAGGCAAAATTATCTGAGTGATAAGGCACTTGAGCTTATTTCAGAAAGAAAGAACTGCAGGAATTCCCTTAATCAATACCCTACTAGTCCTAATAGAAAGCATTACAGAGACCTTAATAAACTTGTAAAGGATCAGTTAGCTGCTGATAAGAATCTTTGGCTTGATGGTTTGGCTGACAAAGCCGAGGAAGCAGTTAGACAGCACAACAGCAGATAGCTGTACCAGATAGTTAATGTTTTGTGTGGTAGAAAACGGACAGGTATACAGGGATTGAAGGATAAACAAGGTAAGGTTATAGAAGGTGAGAATTCTGTCATGGCTAGGTGGGCTGAGCATTTCAGTGATATTCTAAACAATGCGGTTAGTTCTATTCCCATTGTTTGCAATGATGATAGATGCATTGATGGCTTTAATGTTGGCCCTATAACACAATCTGAAGTTATTTTGGCTGTTTCAAAACTTAAACCACATAAATCCCCAAGGGTAGATGAAATTACTACGGAAATGCTTAGAGCTGGGAATGTTTCGGTTACCACTTGGATGACTGAAATTCTGAATATCTTTCATGATAAAGGCATGGTTCCTAAGGATTTTACCAGAGCTATTGTTATCCCTATTTTCAAAAAAGGTGATCGCAGTTCTTGTGATAACTATAGGGGTATCAGCCTACTCTCTGTTCCAGGTAAAGTTCTTTCCATGATTGTGCTTAATAGAATTAAGAATCTGATTGACAGTCAATTGCGTGATGAGCAATGTGGATTCAGAAGTGGTAGGGGATGTGTAGATCAGATATTTTCACTTAGGCAGATTCTTGAGAAATGTTTAGAGTTTCAGAAACCTTTGGTTGCTAGCTTTGTTGATTTCAAAAAGGCTTTCGACTCTGTTGATCGTCATAATTTGTGGTTGATTGTGAGATCAGATGGTATACCAGACAAGTTAGTTAACGTTATGAAAGCTCTCTATAATAACACTGAGTCGTGTGTGAGAGTTGGTAAGGCTTGTAGCAATTGGTTTAGCATTACTTCTGGTGTTCGACAAGGGTGCATTTTGTCTCCTTTTCTCTTTAGCTTGGTTATTGATTATGTTATGCGAAATTCACTTCAAGGGAAAGATTTTGGCCTTAAATGGGCTGGAGATACGAAAATTTCTGATTTAGATTATGCTGATGATTTAGCCCTTTTGGCAAATGATGTTGATGAGATGAACTCTTTCATTCGAGCTGTTGATGTGACTGGTAGTAGAGTAGGTTTGGTTATAAACAGAGATAAAACTAAAGTGATGAAAATTGGTCAGACAGGCTGTGATTCAGTTAATCTGAATGGTTGCAGTCTTGAGCAGGTGTCACAGTTTAATTATCTTGGGAGCTTTGTAACAGATAATGGTGATGTGCGGCATGAGATTAACAGACGAATAGGGATTGCTGCCGGGACTTTTAAGAATCTATGGAGAGTGTGGAGAAATAGGCGTGTACACCTAAAGACTAAAATTAGACTGTATAATAGTTTGGTTCTTTGTAGGGTTAGTTATGGTAGTGAAACTTGGACACTTTGTAAACAAGATAACAGGAAACTAGATGCATTTGATTCCAGATGCTTACGCAGTATCTTGGGCATTAGGTGGTTCAACTTTGTAACTAATGATGAGATTCGGCAAAGGAGTTTGCAACCTCCTTTAAGCAGCATATTGTGCAGAGAGAGACTCCATTGGTTTGGCCATGTTGTCCGTATGAATAATTATAGATTGGCAAATAGGGTTATGAACAGTGTGCCTAAACACCTCAGAAAGAAGGGGAGACCTAGGATGCGGTGGGCAGACAATGTCAAACAAGACCTTGTTAGAATTGGTGTGCAGTGGCCAGATGCAGTAGATGTAGCTCAGGATAGACTTGCTTGGAGAACTAAATTGCACGGTCTGGTTGGACCTCCGTAGCCCATGGCTGCTTGAGGATGATGATGATGATGATGATGATTCGGGATTGACAAAATAGGTTGGCACCTTAAAATGTTTGAACTCAATCGGTAACGTGTCAGGCTCGTAATCTGCAGTTCCCAGATTCGAATCCTAGCTAGGCCAACGTTGAGATTTATGTTCGCAAAACTCTGCGCCCTGCCCACAGTCAATAGGGGAGACTGCTGGGCTTGGAAATGACGTTGTCCGTCGGATGGGACGTTAAGTCGTTCCCCGGTGTGCGGGAGATCCATACCCTGTGCACCTTAAAAAACACGCTGGATGGCCTTAACGGGAGGCTACCTCTATCTTCCAACAGGTATCCAGTGGGTTTCCTCCCCCAAATCTTCTCTAAGCCCTCAGGATCTTTGTGACTTGGCCATGTTTCGGGGAAGGTTCGAGAATTTTGTTTCGAGGGAAGGGTATTAGAATGAGACTTGAATATGGTGTCTCAATTACTAAAATATTCCATCGAACAAGTTTTTTAATATGATATATGGAAGGAGATTATATATATTTTAATTTATTTTAGTGTCGGATATAAACTATGGAGCTAAAATAAAATTAAACAAAGACAACTCTTTTGGATTTCATAGCATTTAGACAAATTTGAGAATCTGATTTTCGGGGAGGGGTGATCCGAACCCCTTAGGTACATCCGTTGTGCCATGCATTCGTTTGATTTCCCATTGTTTTGTTTAGAATAAAGTGCCCCTTTAGAAAATAAGTTTTATCGAAAGTCGGATTAGGGAAAATATAGATAGCCCTATGCAATAATCATAAGTAATCTAGGTACAACAAAATCCAGTACTGTTTTCTTCCATTTATATTTGATTTTATTAGAACGAATGTACTCCAATAAAATAACTTTTGTAGTGAAATATCTGATTACAGAGAATAGACGTCAACCATGCATTGAATTAAGAACTAGAGAGATTGATCCCAATATTAATCCCATTGCGGTCATTTGATTTTAGATTCTTTCATTCTGAAGAAATAGATTTGTTTAGAAATTCGTCTTATGCCAGGTCGGATTAAAAAGAATTTATATAAAAATCGACTATACTCATTTTTAAACAACTTCGTTTTGTAGATTGATGGATTCCGATGAGTGTTTTCTTTTTAGAATTAGGGTTAGTGTTTCTAAGCTTAGAATGTTTTTTTTTTTGCTTAGAATGATAAATGAATAATTTTTTGCTTAAAATTAGTGTTAGTGTTAGTAATAAATCCCATTGAAGTGTTAAGAAAAAATATATTAAACCTTTTGCAATACCATGGATTTCAGATACAGTTTTGGTTTCTGTCAATGAAAAAAATAGGATGTTTAAATTGCAAAATGAGAGTAATATCAATGGACCAAATTTAGTTCAAAATTACAAGAAATATCGTAATACCTTAACTAAAGTTATCAGGGAAGCGAAATCAAACTATTATAGCAACGAAATATTATTATATCAAAGTAATTTTAAGAAACAATGGGATGTCATTAATGAATTGAGTGGAAGAACTAAAAAATAATACAATTGTCCTAAAATAATTGATGATATGATAAAAAATATAGTGAAATAGAAAATTCAGTAGCTTTAGCTAATGCTTTCAACCACTATTTCACTGGTATAATATATAAATTATCCCAAACTGTTCCAAAATCAAATGATACTGAAATATTTCCATTTAAAGAAATAATACAATTCATTCTTTATTGAAGAAATATACGACAGGGAAGTACAAGCAGTTATCAAAACTTAAATTCTGGGAATTCTTGTGGAACTGATACTATTTCTATATATATTTTAAAAGAAATAAACCAAGAACTCAAAGGCATTTTGTTTTCTCTATTTAATAAATCTCTGTTATTAGGTTCTTTTCTTGCTTGCCTTAAGGTTGCTACTGTTGTACCAATTTTTAAGGGGGGTGATGAAACAAAATTTAAAAATTATCGACCTATATCTATTTTGTCGGTTTTGACCAAAATATTTGAAAAAATAGTTAAAAAGAGTTTATTAAATTTTTTAGACAAACACAAATTTTTTTCAGACAACCAATATGGTTTTCGGAAAAATAGGGGGACTGATGATGCAATTTTAAGATTGACCTCAATTATTCATCGTGATATTAACGGTAATTTGAGAGTTGCTGTTTTGTTTCTAGATATAAAAAAGCATTTGATTTTGTTTCTCATAGTATGTTGCTCAAAAAATTAGAAAAGGTTGGAATGAGAGGTCTTATACTATCTTGGCTAACTAGTTATTTAACTGAAAGACAGCAAATTGTAAAAATAAAAAATTGTTACAGTGCTTCTGCTTATGTACATTTTGGGGGTCCTGCAGGGTTCAGTCCTTGGACCAATTTTTAATATTTTTAATGACCTATGCGAGCCGTTTTCGAATGGGATTAACATTTTATTTGCAGATGATATTGCACTAGCTTACCTTGGCAACATTGATGATATTGTTATAAAAATAATGAGGATTTAAAAGAAATAAATAATTGGTTTGTGAAATATATGCTAATTTTAAATGTCAAAAAATCGAAATATATAAATTTTAGACTAAAAAATAAGTTAATTGATGAACTACACAATAAGTTAATTTATCATGATATAAGCTGTCAAAACTGGTTATGTTCTTGTCCAGTTATACAGGGTATTGATGGTTTTAGATATCTGGGAGTATTTATAGATAATACCTCACATGGAAGTTGCATGTAAAATTCGTAGTAAAAAAGCTTGAATGTCATGATTTCAAAAATATATTTTATTACAAGTTTTTTGAATTTGTCCATGTTAAAAATAATTTACAATTCTTGGATAAAATCTTATTTCGAATATGGTATTATTTCATGGGGTGGCCTTTATGAATCGAATTTGAGACCTATTCAGAATCTTCAAAATTATGCGTTGCGGTGCATGCTCAAGAAACGAAAGTTTGATAGCATCCAAAATTATTATACCTCTTTACAAATTTTGCAAGTCCGAAAATTATATATTTACCACTTGTTAACATATATTGTTAAAATTGGGACGATTCAAATGTAAAAGTTTTCAATAAAAATACCAGACTTGCAACAGTTGTACAGTCGCTCAAAAAAGTATCCGACCTTCGTGTCACGTGACACGAAGGTTGCCAGATCACTAATTTCTAAAAAAATCGTTGCCAGATATTTTTTCTGAATTCTGTAATCAACCTTAGTGTTCGGATACTTTTTTGAGCGACTGTACATTTAAAAGTGGTTACTCCCAGAAAAACAGCTTTTTGCAAACATTATGTGTACCTGGCTCCTAAAATATTCAATAGTTTACCTAACAACATAAAGAATGAAAGAAATCGTTATCTTTTTAAAAAATTAATTTTGAAATGGATACTCGAGCAAAAGGTAGAATATTTGTTATAGAGATTATGCCTTGCATGAATATAGTGTCTAGATACACATTTTGAGTCATAATGTTAACGGGTTTATTATATGTCAGCGTTACATAAGTTGGTACTGTTGCTTTACAATGTTTTATATTTTCTTAATCTAATATCTCCATAAACGAACTTCGGCTCATGTGGAGTTTTGTATTTTACACTTTCAAAATTGTCTATGTACTTTGGAAAAGAAAAACATTTATTCCTTTTGTTATTATAAGTTTTAAATTACATGTTTGTAATGTATGAAAAGTGTGAAATAAATTTGATTTGAGTTTGATTTTTTTCAAAATATTATTTAAAAGACTTTAACGATTTTCTTTTTAAAAATATTTAGGACATTATTTTAACTGAAAATATGAATATGCAATCAACCGAGTCTGTTTTTCTTCAACAAATAGACCATGGCTTCATCCATTGATATGCAAGTCTCGTGGAGTGAATGTAAATATTATACTGTTTAATCAAGGTGGTTTCTTCAGCAGCCTCTACAATGTTTCGTTTTATATTTATAAACAAAAATAGCACATTAAAAAATTAAATTTAATTAATAAAGTCAACAATAATTTACTCAACAAAAAACTGCCTTCATTTTTCTATCTCATGTAATAACGGTATTTTCTAAACAACAGAAAAGTCTTCCATCGTAATCGAACAGCAAGGGAATCTTCGAGCGCATTTTCCATTACCGGAATGTCCACCGCATCACCTGAGTCAGCCTCCCTGTTCTCCCGCATCTGTTGAGCACGAACCAGGCGCATGTGCCACACGAGACGAATGGTGCCGCGATTTGACTAAATGAAGCGAACATCCACTCAGCACGTTTCCAGCAGCGTGATCAAAGAGGATCGCGAGCTAGTGAACACCTCGAGCGTCCTAAATATCCATCACCTTCAGCTGATGTACTGTGCACGAGATCCTGGCAAAGATAATGAGCAAACGCTAAATTTTTGATCAACTTCATGGGCTCGGATTTGGTGGGGTAATAAAATGTAATCAATGCTTAGAGAAACACTGTGCTCTGCCACTGTGCACATCATCATCTGAATGCAAGGAAGCCTGAAGGTGGCAATGGAATGTAAGTCGGAAATAATGCTGGTCACTAAATATGGATGACAAAACGATCAAACGACGAACCTCTGAAAAACGTTTTGCATTTCAACAAATTGGATCAAAATTGTGTTAAGTCAGTTATCACTCTAGTAAAGTTTTCATTACATAGCTGTTCACCCTATGTTTGGAAGTAATACGAGCTCATTTTCAGTGGACCCATTTCATGCACTAAGTCAATCGATCGACAATTTCATCAGAAGAATGAAAATCTCAATATGAAGTCAACTGACAGTCATTCCTTCAGACTATGGATCAAGAGTGTTGTCTACTCCCTAATCTGCTGATATAGAGACACACCGATGTACATCACATGGGACAATTTTAGCTCTCCGTCATGGATGTCATGAGATTTTTCTTTCAAGACGAGAGAAACACCGTGTACATTTATGTGCAGACCATCTTTACATATTGGCATAACTTCAATAATATTCATGCGTAGAGTGACAAGAAAAATTCACTTTAAAGAATCTTGAATGTAGTTTAGTTAAATGAGCTTAAAATGAAATTTTTTGTTCAGTGTAGAGAGAAGTAAATGCTCCCTCTTGTCCCTTCCTACTGGCGTTTACGATCTTGTTTTTATTTGAATTTAGGCATTTAGGACAGAGAAGAATCCTAGGAGCTACTCCTAACTTTTACAGACCTTCCCTTACAAAGAGATGCCCTATTAAGACCGAAGGCGCTGCTGGCCACTGCCTCAGATAAAATTTGCTTTGCTGGAACAGTCGCTAGTTTCCTAACCACTACTCTTTTTTTTTCTAATTGATTGCTGGTACTTATAGATAATGTTATGCTTTATGTATCAATATGAGAACATAGAATTTTTATTGAGATGTTGATAAAGTGAATAATTTTTGTTATTGAGGGACAATCACAACAAATGAAACGGCCATGCGATTCATACCGGGACCTCGGCAGTCGCAGTATCATCGCGATGCCACTGAGACGGCCCCTAGCCACTATGCCAGGTAAGTTATCCTTTCAAGATTTTATTCTAATAAATATAGCAGTGGCGAAACGTGACTTTTTTTTTAATAGGACAAGCAATTACTAAAAGCAGTGCTACAACTAAGTCGGAACGCCGTTCCGGTACCGGTCGTTGGGTGAAAGTAGTTCTATACTTTTTAAATCAAATATTAATATTATAAATATAGTGTAGTAAGGAGGGGGAATAGCAAGTGCAATCCCCTCTCGTTACTGCACTATATATATAATATCTTATACTAATGCATACTAATGTTATTAACTTGAGTTCAACCCCCAGATAAAATGCATGAATGTTTTCTTTCTATTGAGGTCTCGCCTTCCTCAGAAACCTTCTCTATGGCGATTTCTGTGGCCAGCAGCTGTTTGAGGAGGAATTTGTTTATTCATTTGTTCATTAACAAGTATTAATAAAGACGTTAACAAAATTTTTGAAAACCCCACACTTCCAAATATTTTGACCAATCTATGCTACGCCACAGTTTCTTCATCCAATGCTGAATTCTGTAAACACACGTGTGGAAGTTGGGAAATATTTCGCCGTCATTCCTATTCCAGATTTAAATCGTTTTAGCCCTAAAAAGTATTTCTATGCATAAAATAGGCTAAACGTCCAGCTGCCAAGGGGCTCTGAGTTAAGTAGGGGAAAGAGATTCACTGGGCAATTGTTGGGAGACAGACGGAAATCTCCCATTAAGATCAACCAGCGTGTCCTTCAAAATACACAGCATAAGGTTATCCTGAGATGACGTCTGTCATGTCCCTCTAATTTATTTATTTATATTTATTATTGTATTTTTGTTGTTATTTTTATTGTTGGAAATATATACAGGGTGTCTCAAAAATATAGGTACAAACTTTTAGGGAAGGTAGATAACATCTAAAGGAATGAGAATTACATAGGAACCCATAACCGAAAACGTCATGGGAAAGTGGTAGCAGAGGTACAAGATCTAAAGGGCACAAGACAGTGATTAATGGGAACACATTTATTGGACATAATTATTACAAATGGTGTACTAGATGATACATTTCATAATGTTACAGCAGATGCTCGAAGTTTCCACCATGAGACGCGATGCATGCGTGACACCGACGGAGCATTGATTGCCGGACACGGTCGAACACACCTGGAGTTTCTTTGAGAGTAGCAGCAGCGCAGACGAGCCTTGCCACGAGAACCATGGCGATTCATACACGGTAGCTTTGAGGGCCCCCACAGAAAGAAATCAACGCTGGTTAAATCAGGTGAGCGTGGGGGCCAGGCAACTGGTCCAGCACACCCAATCCATCGTTGCCCAAAAGACATGTTCAAATGCGCAAGAACACACCTTCCATAATGGGGAGGCGCACCATCATGTTGAAACCACATGTTGCATCTCACATTTGCTGGAACATGGGCAAGTAAGCCTGGTAGAACCTGTTCCAGAAAGATCAGATACTTCGCGGAGGTCATGCAGGATGGTAAAAGGTGTGGCCCGACTAAGCAGTCGCCGACCAAACCTGCCCACACATTTACTGCAAAACGATGTTGTGCCGCATGGGTGCACACACTGTGGGGGTTCCCATGAGCCCACAAATGCGCATTGTGCTGATTGAATACCCCATCCCGAGTGAAACTGACCTCATCAGTAAACAAAACATAAGCTGGGAAATTTACATCTTGAGCACTTTCTTGGAGATACCACTGCGCAAAACGCACTCGTGCAGGATGATCTGCGGGGAGAAGTAACTGAACCCTTTGGAGATGAAAGGGGTGTAAGGACTCACCGTGCAAAACACGCTGTACACTGCAACGAGACACTCCTAAGGCAGAGGCAATGGCACGTGTGCTGGTACTAGGATTAGTCTCCACAGCATCCAACACACTTTCTTTCATGGCGGGAGTACGCGTCGATCGTGGCCTGCTCTCACTTCTGCTACCTCTTAATGACTCATAATCGCACAAATTTTGATGCGCACGCGCAAACAAACGGTGGCCCAGTACATGTCTGTGTGGGAAGCGTTCTTGATACATTCGTTGAGCAGATCGTCCGTTGCCCTCAGCTATTCCATACACTAAGTGCATGTCTGCTAGCTCCCTGTTCGCATACCTTTGCATGTTCTTCGCCAGCCGACTACCGCTCGAATGAGAAAATCCGAAATTTCCCCTCTAGCGCACTGATGAACAGAGCCGCCTATTGACTTGTGGTGACGTTTCCGGTTATGGGTTCCTATGCAATTTTCATTCCTTTAGATGTTATCTACCTCCCCTAAAAGTTTGTACCTATATTTTTGAGACACCAGGTATATATTAAGTGTATTTGTGGAAGTGCTGATGTGGGGATGTGACTCAAGAGCTGTTGTTCGGGTCTGAGCTGGCTGACTTATATGCTCAGCGAACGAAAAACACTTTTGCAATTATTTACGACTAGCCTCTGGCGCGAATGCTAGCACGGAGATAAGCGCAGTAATAATGAAGAACAGTCCCTGTAATAATAAAGAACAGAACCCTTACCAGGTTCGAGTTTTGTGTGAACCAGGGTTCAGTTCTATGTGAACTGAGATACAGTTCTGTGTGAACCAGGTTGTAGGCAAGGATTGAATATCCTTTCACCGAGTTTGAAGTTGGTAAAATGAGAATCTGCAAAGCGCAGATCTCCACCTCATTGCATGATTGTTTGCAGCAGCAAAAGCAGCAAAGACCCACGGAATCGAGCTCATCCCCATCACGAAATTCTATATATATGTAAATAAACTGTGTCGTCCATATACTACTCTCGTTCTTGAATTGCTGGACATTTTTCTACATATCACTTGGCGCAGCAAGTCTGAGTCATATGTTGCTACGGGTGTAACAACCCGCGAACCTATGATTTCACCTAAGTAAGGGTGGAGGTAATTAAGGGGGTTGATCTCCTCTGCTAAAGAGCGAGATTCGTGTCATCCAGACCAACACGACATTTGGCGCATTTCAATGCGCATAAGTAATTACTCGTGATCTGATCAAAAACCTGTGTCCCCACCCCATCCCACCCCACCCCCATCAACACGACTCATCCAGAGGACGGCGGTATTTCCAAGCCCAACGGTTCCCCTTTCTCGCCGAGGACAAGGTATGGGTTTACGAAATAATTCTCAACGCTGGCACAGTTGGGATTTGAGCCTCGGAAATTTCTGAGCGGAAATGCCGAGCTATAAACCGAGACCTCCCCCTCTTCATACGTTAAAACGCAAAGGCTATTCTGATCACTTTTGACTGGCAATTCTTAGAAAAAGTAATCGATAGAGACATCGAATAAGAAGCTTACAAATGTTTGTATTGTATAGATTTCAGTGGGACCCTTTCAAAATAAAAAAATAAATAAATAAATACCCCCTCAAGCAGCTGCTTGCCACAGAGGTCTGACAGGAGCCTGTCAGTTTATATGTCACAGTAGAAGGTCTGAGAGGATGGCAGGACCTCAGCAGAAAAACAACAAACGAAGTAGAATTGAAAAAAAATTACTTTTATTCTCATTTGATTTCGACTAAATTCAACATTCTAAAATTTATACATTGCACTACTGTGCAAAAGAACCATTATGTCATTAATGTTGACTAAACTTGCATAATCAGTAAATAGTGAAAAAGTCAAAAGTATTATGATTTGTTGCAACAACCAGAATTAATGATGAAGTTATAGATATTTAATGTTTTATAATTTTCAGCATTTGTTTTTCGTAGTTCGTTTTCGAAAATGCACTTCTGTTTTCGTGTATTGCAGAATTTTTCAAGTGCTACATAATATATTTCTTACGCCGCAATAGCTTCATTGGCAACAGTTCATTAACAGCGAGGTCAGCTTCCTCTTAAGCTCCAGTTTTTAACAAAAGTTTATATTTAAATAGGGGCTTAACCTTTTTTAAATGTATCTTTTCTGATGTGTAAAGACTTGTGTCATCACATGAAAGCGTGTGATCTAAAGTGGTGAATGTATTTATTAGAGATTCTCTTTTGTCGCCAAATATTCCTCGACTGTAATGGCGACTGCCAAATGTTCCTCGTGTTGGCTGTCTTTCCCTACTGAAAATGACTTCGTACGATGCTATGGTGACTGCAATGGTTGCTATCACTATAAGTGCACCAGTGTGTGGGAATCAACATATCGCCACAAGTCCATTGAAAAAACGAAAACTTGGATATGTGCAAAGTAATGGAAATCTATAAAACTTTCATCCGACAACCCATCTACCTTTAATGGCTATGGGTGTATCCCATCTGCTCCGAAGCTCGTCCTGTTGTAGGTCACGTATGGTCAGCCAGGTCACCAGGATGTCGCTCCGGGTCTATGTCCCTCTCTGCGACCTTGACAACTGAGGGTGGCAGCAGCAATTTCGATTATCGCCTGCAGCATATAATTGAGAAGCTCGAATCAATAAATGAACTTAGAAAATATATTGTTGATTTGCGGGAATCTGTCAAATTTTTTTCACAAAGTATGATGATCTGATTGGAAAACTTGAGGGTTATGAGAAAAAGCAAATCATCATCATCATCATCATCATCATCATCATCATCATCATCATCATCATCATCAAGCAGCCTTGGGCTACGGAGGTCCAACCAGACCGTGCAATTTAGTTCTCCAAGCAAGTCTATACTGAGCTACATCTACTGCATCTGGCAACTGCACACCAATTCTAACAAGGTCCTGTTTCACATTGTCTGCCCACCGCATCCTACTTCTCCCCTTCTTTCTGAGGCCTTTAGGCACACTGTTCATAACCCTATTCGCCAATCTATAATTATCCATAAGGGAAACATGGCCAAACCAACAGAGCCTCTCTCTGCACAATATGCTGCTTAAAGGAGGTTGCAAACTCCTTTGCCTAACCTCATCATTAGTTACAAAGTTGAACCACCTAATGCCCAAGATACTGCGTAAGCATCTGGAATCAAAAGCATCTAGTTTCCTGTTATCTTGTTTACACAGCGTCCAAGTTTCACTACCATAACTAACCCTAGAAAGAACCAAACTATTATACAGTCTAATTTTAGTCTTTAGGTATATACGCCTATTTCTCCACACTCTCCATAGATTCTTAAAAGTCCCGGCAGCAATCCCTATCCGTCTGTTAATCTCATGCCGCATATCACCAGTATCTGTTACATAGCTCCCAAGGTAATTAAACTGTGACACCTGCTCAAGACTGCAACCATTCAGATTAACTGAATCACAGCCTACTTGACCAATTTTCATCACTTTAGTTTTCTCTCAGTTTATAACCAAACCTAACCTACTACCAGTCTCATCCACAGCTCGAATGAAAGAGTTCATCTCATCAACATCATTTGCCAAAAGGGCTAAATCATCAGCATAATCTAAATCAGAAATTTTCATATCTACAGTACATTTAAGGCCAAAATCTTTCCCTTGAAATGAATTTCGCATAACATAATCAATAACCAAGCTAAAGAGAAAAGGAGACAAAATGCACCCTTGTCGAACACCAGAAGTAATGCTAAACCAATTGCTACAAGCCTTACCAACTCTCACACACGACTCAGTGTTATTATAGAGAGCTTTCATTATGTTAACTAACTTGTCAGGTATACCATATGATCTCAACAATCAACCACAAATTATGACGATCAACAGAATCGAAAGCCTTTTTGAAATCAACAAAGCTAGCAACCAAAGGTTTCTGAAACCCTAAACATTTCTCAAGAATCTGCCTAAGTGAAAATATCTGATCAACACATCTACTACCACTTCTGAATCCACATTGCTCATCACGCAATTGACTGTCAACCAGATTCTTAATTCTATTAAGCACAATCATGGAAAGAACTTTACCTGGAACAGAGAGTAGGCTGATACCGCTATAGTTATCACAAGAACTTCGATCACCTTTTTTGAAAATAGGGATAACAATAGATCTGGTAAAATCCTTAGGAACCATGCCTTTATCATGAAAGATATTCAGAATTTCATTCATCCAAGTGGTAACCGAAACATTCCCAGCTCTAAGCATTTCCGTAGTAATTTCATCTACCCTTGGGGATTTATGTGGTTTAAGTTTAGAAACAGCCAAAATAACTTCAGATTGTGTTATAGGGCCAACATTAAAGCCATCAATGCATCTATCATCATTGCAAACAATGGGAAATAGAACTAACCGCATTGTTTAGAATATCACTGAAATGCTCAGCCCACCTAGCCATGACAGAATCCTCACCTTTTATAACCTTACCTTGTTTATCCTTCAATCCCTGTATACCTGTCCGTTTTCTACCACAAAAAACATTAACTATCTGGTACAGCTCTCTGCTGTTGTGCTGTCTAACTACTTCCTCGGCTTTGTCAGCCAAACCATCAAGCCAAAGATTCTTATCAGCAGCTAACTGATCTTTTACACGTTTATTAAGTTCTCTGTAATGCTTTCTATTAGGACAAGTAGGGTATTGATTAAGAACATTCCTGCAGTTCTTTCTTTCCGAAATAAGCTCAAGTGCCTTATCACTCAGATAATTCTGTCTCCTCTGCTCCTTTTTTCCTAAAAGAGTACTGTTAATGTCCAAAAAAGCCTGTTTAAAATGATCCCATTCTTCCTCAACTTCAGTAGTAAGCATACCATGACTGTCATAATGACTAAGTAACCTATCATGGTAAGCTTTGGCTATAACTGGGTCTTTCAGAGCTTCAGTATTAAAAGTAAATTTTTTTAACCCTAGCATATCACTTTTTAAGTTTAAGTTGCAAGACACTTTTAACAAGGTATTGGTCAGATCCAATTTCAGCTCCCCTATATGACCTGGTATTCCTAACAGAACTAGCCCATTTGCTGTTAATTAATATATAATCAATCATATTCTTATGTAGCCCATCGGGTGAAACCCATGTGTACTTATGTATGTCGCGGTGTTTATAATAAGTATTAGTTATTCTGAATCCATTGAGTTTACTTACTTGTAGGAGACGTTGCCCATTGCCATTGCAGCTACCAATACCAAAAGGGCCTCTTACTCCTCCCCAAATGTCAGAGTCAGTACCAACTTTGGCATTGAAGTCACCAAGAACAAGGGTAATATCTCCTTTCTTGACAGAATTTAAAATATCCTGAAGTTGTCCATAAAACCTATCCTTCTCATCCTCATCGGCATCCTCAGTGGGGGCATAACAGCAGATAACAATTCAGGTCTTTAATGCTTGTCTGAAATTTTGCTGTAAGAAACCTTTCATTAATGCACTCATATCCTAGAAGAGCATCACTAGCGTGTCTGCTGAGAAGCAGACACACGCCTTGGTGATGCTTATTGTCGTCCCTCCCTGAAAAGAGAAATTTAAGATTATTTTTAAGAATCTGACCTCTGGTCTCGTGCAAGCCGAGAATATCTAAATTATAATGGTGGAATTCTTGTATGAGGACATCAAGAGAAAACGCTCTGTGCAGAGTCCTCACATTCCAACTACCTATGGAGAGAAAATGGTTAGTGGGATGTTTAAAGAAACTATGTTTATTGAGAGAGGGAATGCCGACAATATCAAACAGCCCTCTAATCGCAGACATGGGGCAAAGACCCGTTCCCTCACCACTAAAGGCTGAAGCCATCTACACTGGAAGAATTCCTCCAATGTAGAATTTGACGATGCCAATAGAAGCAAAGGGTTCAGGTGCCTGCGATGACCTCTGCTCAGGATTATCCACCAGCTGATAAACATATCCTGTGAATCTATTCACTTGGGGCTGTCAACCCACAAACAAACAGAAAACACAGCGGAAGATTATCCCTCCACAGAAGCCCACCAGTGCAGCAAAAGCAGGATCCATAATCAAGCTCAGAGCCATATATCTGTCCAGTCCAGTATGTTTATATGGTCAGCACCAGGACCCTGTGTGGTTGACCACTCCTCAGCAGGGTGGAAAAATAAGAAAAGTCGCCATAGTTGTCCAGATCAGTAGGTCACACTAATGTGACAGCCCTCCCCTTCCGTTCACTTCCACAAGAGAGTATCTCTTTTGAAAGGTACTAACAATCTACACCACGAGAAGGCGGAACTTGCTAAATTAGTTGAGGAGCTGCAGAAGAAATGTGACGATAAAGATAAAGATAAAGATCTGCTATTGTTAAAGTACCGAGTTAATGCCATTGAGCAAATGGGGCTTAATGAAATGATCGAAATACAAGGGGTAAGAAACCATCAATGAATCCAGAGGAGCAGCTACAAATTGTAAAGAAACTTGCAAGCAAACTGAATATCCAAAACTTCAGAGAAGATATTGAATCAGCTGTCCTTCATCCTTCAAAGAATAGGTCCAAGATATCTCCACTTATTGTAAAATTTCAGTTAAAAACTGTTCAAGACTCTCATAATAAACGGAAAGAAAGAATGCAGAATAATGACTTATCCAACAATCATGATACTTTACTTGTCTATATTAACGAAAACCTAACTTCCATGAACAAAACCTTCTATGACAAGCAAACATTATACGCAAAAGAAAATGATGTAAAATACATCTGGTATAAAAAAGGAAAGATCTTTTTAAGAAAGGTGACTTAGGTAAGGTATGTTGTGTTGATCTATCATGTAACTTCCAGAACTTAAGTCTCTAAATATAATATATCCATATTGACGATATATTGTATAAACTTGACATAATTAGTATAACAGAAAGTAATATTAGTGTCCATGAAAACGATTTATACACAATTAATGGCTTCAGCAACTTCAATTAAAATATTTTTGATCAAACAGGCAAAGGGGTTAAAAATATATTATCAAAATAATTTATGTTGTACATTGATCAACGAATCTATTGCCCCAGCTGAAATTTCACAAATCTCTATAAAGACTTTGTATTGTTGCAATATACAGATCCCCCAGTTCTGATTTGAAAATTTTTCTTCAAAATTTAAAAAAACGGTTTAAAGAAAATCATATTCTAAAATGATGTGCCTTTAATTGGGTAATTTAATACTGATGTTAAGAATCTACATAAATCTGGGGTAGAGAAGCATAGAAATATTATAACAGATTTTGGCTACGATCAAATGATAAACGATTATACAAGAGTGGATATCAGAAACGATCAGTTGACCCATACATGTATATCAATCATGTAGTTGTAAAAAATAATTTATCTTTTCTCATAGCTACGTACGCAGAAAATAGCAGATCACTATTTCATAATGGTAATGTATGGTTCCAACGATTTATATTCTAATGAATCAGCCACTATTGAACTATGCAACAAAATAAGTGAACCTTTCTACGCCTATGATGAGAAAATCATTGGGAAAAGATTACTGGAAATAAATTGGGAAGACTTATCAAAATCAACAAATAATTCAGAAATCTTATACAAGAAAATTTATGACGCGTTCCATAATATTTATAATGAAGCGAAATATACGTGCACAGAAAAGATGAAAGAGAAAATAAGACCAGACAGCATTAGAATTACTCAAATCGTAGAGAATTTTAGTAACTATTTCATTACATCTGTGTCTGACTTAAAGGAAAACAATCCCATCGAATGTGACTTTTCAGATATGATTACATCCAGTACACAGAACTCGATGCATTTTCAAGATATAGACAAAACTGATGTATTCAAAATAATCAAAGAAATGAGGCCTCAGATATCATCTGGTATTGATGATATACATATGAAACATATAAAAATCTGTAATGAACAAATTTCAAATACTATAGCTAAACTAATAAACCTAATATTTCATCAAGTTTATATTCCAGCCATGCTTTGAACTTCTGTAACAAAACCAATTTATAAATCTGGAAAAAAATGCGATATTAAAAATTTATTATTCATTAGCCTATTTACCAACATTTCATTTACCAACATTCAACCTATTTACCAACAATTGAGAAAATTATGGAGAGATACATAGCTGATAAAATCTACAGTTATTTTTTAGAAATTTAATCTATTACACTCAGTTCAATATGGTTTCCAAAAAAAATAAGAGCAGCAGCTTACTTTTAGAAAATTTTTCTGATACTGTCAATGGCAATTTAAATACAGGTAAACTCGTATGCTGTATCTTTTTAGATTTAAATAAAGCCTTCGCTATCTTGGATTCCGATATTTTGCTCAGGAAGTTGAAAAGAATTGGCATTAGAGGTAAACTTCTCAAGTGGTTCAAAGCTTATTTAAATAATCGATACATTACCACCAAAATAAAAGACTACAAAAGCTCTCCTCGGACTTCACAGTATGGTGACCTCAGGGGTCAATTTTGGGTCATTTACTGTTCTTAATATATATTAACGATTTATTACATATTAAATTTACTGGTTTTATCTTTCAATACGCCGATGATTAGTCAATTATGATTATAATTTGGAAACAATTATTTGCAATTCCCAAATTGATCTTAACAAAACACCAAAATGGTTAAATAAAAATCTCATTCATTTGAACAGTAATAAGACTACTCACCTGGTATAAAAATTACAACGGTTGAATCTATCAAAGCTCACTCCAATATATGTATATAAGCGAAACACATTTTTCAGTTGAGAAAAAACGATGACTGTGTCTGTCCAGATTTAGAAAAGGCAACATCATTTAATTATTTAGGTTTAATTATTGATAATTTATGTGATAGTCTTAGAAGATGTGCTATAAAATCTATAAATTATAGAGTGTAGTTCCCACAAACGTATGTGTCTTAATGTACAAATCTTTATGTGAATCTATTATTCGATATAGCTTATCAGGCTGTGGTTCAACTTACTCCTCTCACATTAGGGAGGCTCAGTTGGTAGCGTGCCAGGCTCGTAACCTGCAATTATCAGGTTCGGGTTCCAACTGGGCAAGTGTAGAGATTATTCTCTGCCAAACTCCCCGCCCTTCCTGCAGTGAATAGGGGTCATTGTTGGGTTTGAAAAGGCCGCCGTCCGTCGGATCGGGCGTTAAGCCGTGGTCCCGTGTGTGGGAGAGACACACCCACGCACGTTAAAGAACACGCTGGATGGCTTTGACAGGAGGCTGACACCCTTTTCCCAACAGCTGTCCAGTGGGTCCCCTCACCCAACCATCCACGAAACTATGAGAGCTTCGAACTTGGACATCTGTTCCAAATAACTGATATTTAAGTAGCGAATATCATGTTTTTAAAATTAAAAGAGCTCGAATTTACCCCTTAAAAAGGGTAGACTTTCGGCACAATTCATGTACAGAGTTGCAGTAAAAATTAGACCATAATGCTACCTAACCATATTGGCAATAAATAATTGGCACGGTTCAAAATTCGAAAGTCTCATAATTAGAGATATGAATGAACAGATTGATTTCCATAATATCAAACTAATGTAGACGATAGGTACTCTCCCAGCTGCTCGGCAGCCTTAATGTCAGCATTCTAATAGGAATTAACCAGCACACAATGCTCAAAATTCTAAAGTACCAAAATCAGAGATTTGAATGAACAGAAGACTTCAATAATATATAAGTAATGCAGAAGATATGTACTCTCTCCGCTGCTTCGCAGCCTCAATGTCAGTGTTTAGATAGGCCTCAACCAGCACACGAAGGTGGCTTTTGGTGCCATCCATAAGATGTAGTACTGTCCTGTATAGTGGAACGTCGGATGGCATCATTCATTCATATTCAAGCACTGCTCCTCTCACATTGACCGCATTTTTGGAATACAAAGCAGTATTTTAAAAAAATATTGATTTCTCACCTTTTTATAAATTCCAGCCTCAAGAAGGAAATGTTTTTTAAGTTACCTATCCTACCAGTCGCGATTTATACAAGTATATCATAATTCTAAAATATTACTTTAGTAAAGACTTCAAAACTTAAAAAAATTCTCTGCATCCAGCAAAAAGGTTGAGCATTAGGGAATACTACTTCTTGCCTAAAATCCTTAACAACTATGGCAAAAATACCCGAGCGTGCCAAGTACCATTCATCTTTAATTCAATGCCACGACATCTATTACAGCTTAAAAAAATATGTCACTATCAAAAATAAAAAAAAAAATTGGTTATTTGAAAACATGTTAAATTAATATTTCGATTTTTATATTTTACAAATGAAATGTTTGTTTTCATATTTCTCTATTATTTTATTATTATATAATACATATAAATAATATAATATATTATTTTATTTGATAATCATCTACAATCTGTGAAATAACGTGCTATTTGTGATTGTAAATTATTTCAATAAAATGTTCAATAAAATATTATTATTATTATATTATTATTTAGTAACCATGATATAAATAATGTTTTAAGATTAATACAATATGCATACTTGTTCCCTAAGTTCGATAGATGAGAGTGAACAATCACCTTTACCTTCCCTTATGAAGGTCCCCTTCATACCCTAAGCTTCCCGACTAAGCTATTTCGTTCATTAATATATTTTTTAATTTGAAGCGTACTAGTTGAGTGTCTTTTGAAAATTCATTGGCAATATTAATAAAATTATCTAATTTCACACTTTTGAAACGTGGCAGAATTTCTTATATGAACTATTTTAAACTTTCCTGCCACTTCCAAATTTCTCTCGTTTATTTCTCAATGCGTATTTAGAATTTGCATCATAGTTTAAACTAATTTCAAGTTCGAACTGTTCTATTATAGGTAAATAGTTGGATTTTTAAGACAATATGCTATTGCATATGTTAAGTAATGTGTTCCTGGAAAACATCGGTATCAGCAAACCTTGCTTGAATAGAAAAAGTGGGATTCTCCAGTCCTACCATTAGGTCTATATATTTAAAAAAAATTACTAATTAAATCACTATCATGACGTGCAATATGCTCACTCAAAAGTAATTCGTGAGCAGTGAAGAAAGCGAAGAGATACACAATTCTGCGATATAAATTTATTTATTAGGAGTGAAAGTTTCTATACAAACCTAAAATCTGACAATCACTTCCGGTTTCAGCCAGATCAGCCAGACACATTTCATTAGCAGGAACTAAGTGGACTTTTAGTAAAGTTGATACATAAAATATTCCCTACATGCGTTTGGTGTTTTCCTTTGTTAATTTGTATCAGAGCACTGCCTATAATTCGTTTTCAAACATTTAACGCTTATTTACATAATTCAAGTTTCAAATTTCCAGAATTTTCATTTGCTTCTATTACACTTTCAAAATATATCAGATTGCATGTATTTGAAAGCAGCCCGATACCTATTGTACCCGCCTAATGCTGTTAATTTGTTCTTTTAAACCCTAAGTTAAGCGCAACACATTAAATTATTTCTAGTTATTACGGTAGTGACAAGAACTGTAAAGAAATCAAGATGATATAAATCAGGTCAGGTTTTAGGTATCGATCAATTAGGTTTATAGGTATCTGAACACGAAAGGACATGATTATGTTTGCCAACAACTTACTACTACAAAAATATTCATATATAATTTCGAATGTGAAACCCGGGCATTGGAAAGTAAAGGAAAAATAATTATTTCTCTTCGTCTTCTAAAAAATAATGCAAATGATTACACCTATCTACGATGAAGTGGTGATAATGCTTGTATCCTAAGTGACACTATCGATAAATGGTGGCAATCAGTTACAGAGCGAACAGTCTGCCTCCAGCTGATAGTGAGAAAAGCATGAAATATACGCAATGCTATGAAGCGGCCAAATAAGTAGCTTCTGCGAGAGAAATTTTTGCAGGTTGAATATTGTGATGACCCAAAAAGTTACGATCCTGTAGGACTAAGTCGGATGTGATGACCTGGGTTCGAATCCTGTTCGACTGGGCCAGATGTGATGTCCTCCCTTCTCAGATCTATGGAGACTGAGCCAAACCGGTGGCCGCCGGAGGACAATGCAATTTTTGCTTAATAACTACTTCACCCTCACTTCGGTGAAAATACAGGTTCGTGGGTTTTTAGGCCTGTGGCACTGCACGCCTTCGAAGAAACTGGTGTTGAATGATGAAAGACAACAGTCCATAATTAGTTGCACGAGTGTTATATAGGGACGACACACTTAAATTTACATTTACAATATATACAGCTACATGCTGGGAATGCGCTCAACTCCGTGGGCCTTTGCCGCCTTCCTGCTGCAAACATTAATATAATGAGGTGGAGAATCGCACACTCTGCAAGTTCTCACTTTACAGACCTCAAACTCGGCGAAAGGGTAACAAACCTTTGCCTACACTGTGGTTCCTTCTGAACCACGAGAATAAAAACAGATTCTCCAAGAATCTCGATTCCCCTTTGGAATCGCACCCTCACTTCAAGGGTTTCCTTTGAGTATGACGGCGTCCTTCTGATGCGTATCAAAATGACTCCTTCTCGTTCGACAGCTGGTATGACCCCACTAGAGCATTTTTAGGGCGGTACAACTTTTAGGCCGTGATGCGTTCTTTGCTGCTAAAATTAAAGTAATTTCCTGGATCACACATCAAATTAATAGACATTTGTAATAATGAGAACTGAGCTGATTGTACAATTACAAAAACATAACATTTATTAACAAATTTAGTTTTAGACATTTACTCATAACATAGTTCCCACTTTTGGGACAATTAAACAGCGCCTCCAGCGTGGCCCTTTATAATTCTAGGGAAATTTTGTACGTGGTGGAGAACAGTCCATTGAAAAAAATAAAGTTCATAATGAGCGAGCTACTTGCTCGTGACTCTAGCAGTTCTTACCGATAAACAGGTCCCGCTCAGGACAATGCAACGATAGTTCATGGAAAACACGTTTAAGTGGAAAATCGCCATTAGATTGAGGAAAGATCCCCCTACCTTGTCAGTTCAATGTCTATAGGGACAGGCATCACTGGCCGCTGGCAAACTGAAGGCACAGGCTGCATAGTGCTCTCGCCACTCACTCATTGTCTATACTGCGGGACTCTGCATAGTGCTCTCGCCACTTACTCATTGTCTATACTGCGGGACTCTGCTCGCTGAAGATGCTCGTTTGCTGCCCACCACACAGATCGGACGATAGGAGAAGAAGCCCTTTTCCAAGAGTCTTTACTGCTACTTTTTTTGGCCCCACCATGAAGGTCACCTTTTGGATTCATCGTAGATGGTGCTGATTGGTTGAACAGGTGAAGGTGAGAAAAAACACCCATGACAGATAAGCAAACTAATATGACAACCTAATATAACACCCAACTGGTGTTTTTCTCCTTTTCCATGCCGGTAATGTCTTTCCAGTCCTAGTGCCTGGGGATGCCAACGGATTCATCGAATGTTCTATGCTGTCAGCAATTGTTCCTCAGCAAGGGCTGAATGCAGAAAAATGTCACAATTCAAATGGAAGGCAAGTTTTGCTGCTGTTCTTTCTCTCAAGAATTCCTGGCCACGTTATAAAATCACGTGGGCATGACACAGCTCACACCAAGACTATCGCTTCAATCTTCCGCTAGCCTCGTGCACTGCACTAGCCCCCTAGGCAAGTCATTTACGGCCATAAACAACTGCTGGCATTCGTCACCACTTGCATGCAGCAGCTTTAGACCCGAAAAACAACAACAGTGAGTCATCCCCAGCACACGAACACACTTAATACATAAAAATATATACAACAATAAAATGCAACAAAAATGCAGCAAACAAATAAATAAATATAAAATTCGGGGGACATGACAAATATGGAATATGGAACTTTCATTATGCGATATGATTTCCAATGTAGTAGCAATTTTCATACACTTCTATCTCGACTAGCCTGGCAAATTGGTACTTCTGTTTATTATACAGTGTAATATTTTCATGTTCACATTTGTTTCAAAATGCGGACATGACTGTTTGACGTGGAAAATCTCGGCCGCCATTATTTTCAGCCATTAGTGCCTTTGTCCATTGCCTCCATTTTTGTTGTCCAGTCCAGCCCTGAGAAAGGACACTGCCGCCAGTACAGAGACTCTACAGCGTGGTCCGGTGGACCCCAGTTGGCAGGGTGCCTACGTGACCTGTTGTTGTAAACAACCCACGCCAGATGGGTCAAGGATTCCCACCTCGACCCGCACTGGTCAGTGAACAGCGTCCATGAATAACCAGTGGGTGACCTTTCTGCCAGGAGTCGAGAGAAGGTGAGGCGGAAAAGGCGCGCAAATTTTTTTATTTCGTCTCTGAACTGTGAGGCGGAGGACGTGTAGCGTTTTTCCTGCCAGTAAACAAAGCAGAGCAGGAAGAGGGCATGTATGTGAGGTGTAGCTGAGGACTGAGCAGCAAGGACACCCAACTACCTGCGGCACATGAGCCGACAGTGGCAGCACAGCCATGCATTTTATTTTGGCCCACCTGAGTTGAACGAGGTAAGGGTCGAATTTATTCTGATCTAGTTTTCCCACATGAGATTAGTGCAAATTGTCGCTGCCATGCTGCTCCTACATGAGTTGAGAAACTGTTAGCTTCCACCAGCCTCTCGAACGTTTTATCCTACTCATGAGTTTGGAACAGTATATTTCAAACAGTATTATATAAATGTAAGATTTGTGTTAGAATAACTTATTAAAGCTCTGAAAATATCTTAACTTTTATGTCAAAACCTTTTCATATTTATCTTTTTAAAAATATTTATTAGAATTTTAAGGGCAGCATTGCTTCCCTTAAAATTTTACACTTAATTTATATTTAATTATTTTTTTTAATTGCTTCCACAGACATTTCGCTACTGAAATACAGATAAATACGAAAAAAAAACTGCTGAACAGTTTTTTGCATGTAATTAAATCGTGTCCTTTCAATACATCCCACAGTGATGGCATCTGAAGCTGAGAAACTGTCAGCTTCCACCAGCCTGTCGAGCGTTTTCTCGTGCTCACGAGTTTGGAACTGGCTTATTGCATGCCACTCACTAAGTTTCCCTCAAAAGAAAGGCACCGCGCCACTTTTTTAAAATTGCTTTCACAGACATTATCTACTGAAATATAGCTCATAATTGGATCTCAGGGAGATCCAGTTTTTCCGACTGATGTACAGGAAAGATCTCAATTCTCAAACTGCAACCTAAAGAAAGTCTTACGAAGCTTATACCTGAATATAAATTTTATGAATGGTGTAGCGGTTAGTACGCCTGGCACGTTACTGCGAGACGAGACGTGGGTTCGAATCCCTCTCACTGCAAAACTAAAAATTTTCAGCTAAATGTTTCATGAGCAAGTATTTATTGTTTTGCGAAAATAATTAAAATTCTAATTGGCTAGAAATCAATCAAGAATTCTTGCACTGATCATCCCTTTGAAGAAACGGTTAGAACGTTCGGTTCTGTAACTAAAGGATACGGATTTGAATCGAAGAAAAGAAATATTTATCCTTTAGTTAATTAATTTTAAGTCTAATTAATTGTGAAGTCTCTCTGCTGAGTGACCATTCTGTGGCCGAATGGTTAGCGCTCTTTGCTACTCATCTAAGCCCCTGATAAGGTATGGATGTTTGTGTTGTTTTTCTGATGAGCTCCCGCCTTCCTCACAGACCTTCTACTACAGCGTATATACTGATAGGCTCCTGTCATACCGCTGTGGCAAGCAGCTGCTTGAGGGGGTATTTATTTTATTTATTTTTTCTGCTGAGTTCTTGTATCTTTCGCAAGTATTGTGTTTTATATATCGCAAGTATTTTGGTTTATTATATTGCCAGGATCCTGTCAGAAATCATTGACGTCATAGCAAAGAATTGCTCATTTTCTTTTTTATCGTTGAATACAATTTATGAGGCAAATACATATGACAATTGATGTGTATTGGGAACTACGTATTTTCGATTTAACTAATAATATCTTAAAATCTAAGGATGTTACTTGTTAATGTAAATATACAGTCGAAGAGTTTTACTACGGTTCTGAAATACCAAGATACAGGGATTCAATGCATCAAATTTAAAAACCAACTGACTAACCACTAGATCACATTCGACATTCTCAGCTGAACATCATGATGGAACTTTCATTTTTCATGTAATTGAACTCTATAACTTTCTGCTTATTCCAATAAGCAGAAATTCACAGCATTCCCGTCAACCACATTTTGTGGGCTTTTACAATATACCCTGACAAGAATATACTCGTATTTCTGTACATATTTAATGAAAAATGACTGAAAGATCAATAAAACGCTATTATTATCCAGGAAAAAACTACGAATTTCACATAGAAACTATTTCGTTTCGCAACATTTCGAGATAATACATTTTCCTCTTTTCAGAAACCAACATCTGCTCCGTGTAACATTTCACCTGGAAGTAAAAGACGGACAGCGGAAAAAAGAAATCCTCTGAAAAATGATAGAATGAATGATGAGAACTGGTGTCTGCTGTGTGTGACTAAACGAGCAAACGCTTGCATGTTTTACAGGAAAATAAATCCTCCGAAGAGTAATATTTAATGGTGACAGAAAAGTAATGGCAACTTTTCTGAAAAAGACCTTTTATCCGAAAGTGTTCGGACGTGGTGGTTATCGATGCCTAAAGCCTCTTCTTTTTTTATGGCATTTCGGAATAAAAGGATTTTTGAACGTTGCTTGAATGACAAAAAGTAAAACTGAAAGGAGAGGAAAAGAGAGAAGAGGGTCAGGGGAGTGTAGTGTAAAGACGAGGGAATGCTCTTTTAGAGGAAGGCAACGGCACTAGAAAACCGATTTTACTCGGAAAGGGAAAGTGTCGAAAGACACTAGAGAAAGAAAAGTTGGAAGAGAACGAATGACGCGCTTTCTGGGTAAAAGAACAATTCGGGAGTCCGTAACCATCAATCAGTAAAGCCATTGGAAAACCCATTCAGGCATACTCTCGCTCAGGAGGTCGTCTTTGAAATTTACTCCATGTCAGCAAATAACTCTCCGCCATTGCCGAACGATTTACCGTCTTCTTCTCTTCTGCGTTTACTTTGTCGGCGGAATCTGGCCACTGCCACCAATGTCATTGTTGAGCACGTTCGTCCTCGAGCAGGCTGTTTGCATGCTCCGTGAGGTCGGTAAGTCGCTGTCGTGAACGTGGAGATCGTAGGGAATGTGCTGCCACTTTCGCACTGTCAAACTCTAGTGAGCAATTAATCTTTCCTACATAAAGCATCATTCAGAAGTTTTCATACAACATACGGCCAACAATTCAGCACTTGATCATGAATCTTAATCGTTGTTTTTGAAGTTAGAAAATGCAGATGATCGCTTTCATTCATTCAGTTTAATAACAAATATATTTAAAAACCGGGCTTCGCTGACTTTTTATGTATATAAATATACACAAAAAACCATAACTCTGTAAGAGTTTCGATTTTAGACTTCCGTAGAGATCAAAGTTAACTGTAACAGTATATACTATCTTTTCTTCACCTTATGAATGGCATCATTGGCATTTATTTATCAATCAATCATTGTTGAGTTTTCAAACCGTGACCTCGAAAAGTAAGGGACCATACACTCAATGACATAGTGAGAGTCCCGATGGCGAATGGGTTAGCGCGCTTGGCTACTGACCTGGGTCAACACCACCTAGAGGACAAGGCCGTACCACTGATTTGTGACGTCAGCATTACTAGACCGGACTGCCGGCAGAATAGATTGAGAGATAGCTTATCCTTGTTAATAGAACTTCCCATTTAGATTTTGAATATTCACTAATAAATCATTAAAATAATTTGTTTTCATATAATAAAAAAAAATCCCACATTTTTCTAATTTTTTTTTAGAGATAACTTTTTTTTTTGCTTTGACTAGTATTGTAAACCATTAATTACCGTTTCCGATTATACAGATAGCTTTAAATTATTATTTAGATAATAACACTCTTTAAATGTTCGGAAATTTCAAAACTTTTAACGAATTTTGCAAACGATCGATTAATGTATTGAACAAGTACTAAATTTTCACTCTTAAAGGATTCTAGAAGAGCGAAATATATTTAGAAAAAACTACTTGTTACAAAATACCACAGATATCTATTTTTTTTCACAAATATGTATGTATATATATACATGAGGTCTAAAACATTATTTAATGAAAACAGTATGTTTCAACATTGCATATGTTAAGAAAAACAACCAACAAATTCCTCATTAAAAAATACTTTTTATTTACAATATGAGAAAACAAATATATATAGGATACACATTACAATGAAACAAATATTTCATTGTTTACTTTATTTTTAAGAAAATTGTGCAATTAAAACAGGAAAATTCACCAATCATATGGGAGAATTTTTAAGCAATATGAAGGAACTTAATATTGTGCAATACTATTTAAATTGAAAAGGAAAATTTTATGATATTCCATTCATCCCAATTAAACTCTTTTTTTTTAAACAGTTTAATAATGAAAGCTGTTTTTAAAATGCATCACATTAATAAAAACTGTTTCTAGGACAACTATGACTTTTAAATAAAAAGAAAAGAAAAATTGCTTTCCCAAACTTTTTCACCCTAATGCATATTAAAACTAATTTCTTCACATAACATAGAAATTTTTATCCTTTTTGCTATCATAATAAACTTTAATAATAGAAAAAAAAAATTCTGAAGAAACATGAAAGCAACATCTAAATACATGTGGTCAAAAGGTTTGAACAGATTCAAAATACAACAGAAATATAAAATACAATGAGTATTATGCAATGTAAAGGTCACATTGAAATATCCATATACACTCAGTAATTATGAAACCTAATTCCATGTTATGTCAATGGAAAGCTAATTTCAAACCTTTGTAACTTTGAAAATAAGCTTTTATGAAAAAAAAAATGAAATGAAGATCAATTAAAGATCTCAATCAAATTTATCTAAATCTATGTTCATTAAAAATCAAAGAATTATGAAAACTGGGATATTTAATATGAACAATGGCTGTTTTAAAATATTGATCTGGGAAGTAGTTTAAATAAGTTAATCTCAAAACAGTATCCCATATTAAATTTTATTAGCATAGTTTTAGCAGAAAATGTAACAATTATTTAAATTTTCACCAACTCTGCAGAATGCGCATTACTGTTTAAGATGTTGATATATAATAAAATACCCCTTCAAACAGCTGCTTACAACAGAGGTCTGACATGAGCCTGTAAGTTTATATGCCATAGTAGGTCTGTGAGGATGGCGGAAACCCGGCAGAGAAACAACACGAACAACCATGCCTTACCTAGGGCTCGAACACAGGTTAGTAACCAAGCGAAGCCTCTTTAAATACGAAATGAATATTATTGGAATATAGAAAATTAAGATAGATTTTTAACTTATATATATTCAGTCATATTTTCCCATGAAATGTTTATTTTAGAAATTGCAGAGCTTTGAAATTATCTTTCCATTGACATAACATGGGATTTGGTGGTTATAATTAACAGAGTGTATATGGGGTAGTTTCATGGCAGCAAACACAGACTTTTATAACACAGAATTGAAAATATTTATGATAATACATTTGTACATACATGTAATAAGAAAAGATTTAACTTGTAAAATTTGCAGCTATATATATAATTAGTAGAATTGTAGCATCATCAGCAACTCAGATTTAATGACATTGCAAAACTTGAATTAAGTAAAAATAAAGTACTACAAGCAATATATATCAACTATTGAACATTTTACTAACATTGAATAGATAGAATTAGCATCTAAAATTTTCTTATATTTTTATAGAGGTCAAGCTGTTTCAAATGATTCAATATACTCCAAATGTGCAAATCAAATTGAAGAATTAAAAAAATATCTAGATATCATTTACATAAAGGTTGATGAAGTGGCAAAAATAAACTACACCAGTAGGTTCTTAATAGGATTCCTTCCCAAAGGCAAGTCGATAAAATAACTTTAAATTTGTATGGTGTCAAAAATATACAGAACAGAAAAAAATGTTTTGCTATTTTGTAAAGAGCATATACTTAACATGCCTGGAAACATATTAAATAAAAACATTATTCTAATCTTGACCTTCTGCAGAGTTTTTTAAACCTTAAGTCATTAACTATTATGCATATCTTAACTGCCATATCTCGTGAAGATACTTTCGAATGCTAAGAGCAACAGGGTATTTTCCCTTTATAAACAGATATTCTTACATTAAAATTTTAATATTACTTTAACTCACTATCTGTGTAAAACCAATTATTAACAAAGAACTTGGAAGAAGGAAATGTGTATCAGAACCAGTACAAGGTTTCTAATAACATAGTCAATCATCTCCCTCCAAGCAGAAACTGACATCCCCCAATGATACAGAAAACCTTATTGATCCGATGACCAGGCTAGTTCATAGGCATATGAAACACCCATTGGCAATCACTATTAGAAATTTAAAAAATCCTACATTTGCAAGGCAGAAGAAGCCACAAGATATGCATATATATTAAAGAAAATCAAGGAATAAATTAACTTCCTAAATCTCCCATGGCTTTTACAAAAACCAAAGATTGACACTTAAGTTTTCTGCTTATAATGTTCTCACTTTAAAGTAATGAAGGAAAAATAATATTCAGAAAATTCTATTTGCAGTTTAATGAGTTTCAGTTGATCATTTCATCCAGAAACTGGTGGTATATGTTCCAACAGAAAATTATAAGTTTCATACCCCACTAAATGCATGTATAACAGAAGCAATGAAATGGATTGGAAAGAAAACCATATACTGTCACATACTGCATCCATACTGAATAGCTGTCCAAACAAAAGCATCCACCCCAAGTATTTGATACATTGATAAAAAAATTTAAAGACAACCAAAAATATAATTTATCTTCAGGGGTCCAGCCATAAGAGTATAGTGGGAAGTGAAAATGTTGTGGCAAAAGATCACTCAAAAGTAACACTAAACACAATATTAAGAAAAAACCTACTGACAAATGCAGGTAGAGATTCCCTTTGATCATAGATGACACAAAAGACATGAAATCAGTAAAAGACATGAAATCAGTAAAATAAAAATGAAATAAATCTAGTAGACCGTGTACAGTAGCAAAATATAGTTAAAGGAACTGAAAATAGCTATTGCAGCTTGCATGCAATAAAATTTCCACTAAAATATTGCAAAACATTTGACAATAAAGTTAACCAGTTTTTGTGTCTAAAAAACAATGGTTGAAACAATAGCACACCATTCCAAAGGGTTTTCCACCATTGTATTTATTGGGCTATAATTATTTGAAGGTGGGTCTATGATGTTGTGGAGACTTTTCCATTACAGTGTATCATTACTTTCCAAAAAGCTCCATGCTAACTGATGAAAATGACAACCAGCTATTTTTACCTCCCTCCAAATTTGATATTTCTTAACCTACTTTTTAACATTAGGTACTTTCAGGTACTTGCAGACTAACCAAGTACACGAGTAGATGGACAATCCAAAGACTCGTGTAATAAGAAAAATCAAACAGCATGCTTTATAGAAGATCCATGTTCAATTACTGGCTCAAAGCCTGTGGAAATTGTTTTCCAGATATTAAAGATGAATGAAGATTAAAAATTTCTTTATTTAATTATCTTTATTTAACAGTTTAAAATAAATTATCTGCATTGGGTGAAATTAAGACATTGGATTCTGTACTCAATAAAATATTTACTTAAAAATATCAACCACTGATATCAAATTTGTAACATAATTGAGATTACCAAACATAAATTTTTGAATTATATTAAATCTCATAAGAGTAATTTTTAAGGTGTGAAATTAGACAATCAGCATTTTGACTTTAACACAATATCAAATTGTATAAAAATCTTAATATAATTTTCTCAAAGTGAAAGTAACATACACAAATTAATCCACAGTACAGTCGCTCAAAAAAGTATCCGAACACTATGGTTGATTACAGCATTCAGAAAAAAATATCTGGCAACGATTTTTTTAGAAATTAGTGATCTGGCAACCTTCGCGTCACGTGACACGAAGGTTGCCAGATCACTAATTTCTAAAAAAATCGTTGCCAGATATTTTTTCTGAATTCTGTAATCAACCATAGTGTTCGGATACTTTTTTGAGCGACTGTACCTCATTGATTTACTAACATTTAATCACTATCAAACTCCTTAAGTATTATGATGATAATGAGTATAGTGGAAAAATTACCTTGAGCCAGGTGAGATCCAAACACATAACCACCAGACGTAGGGTTACTCGATGCCAGTGTTATAAAAGGAGGATATGCTTTCTTTGTGAAATAAAATAAGTTTTTTCATACTAAGTTTTTTGCCAAGTACTAACAGTTGAGTCAAAAAAAACACTCATTAAATATACTATAAAATATATGGTGCAGTGATTTTTATTCCTATTTCATAAACAATCAAAGGTTATTTCTCCTAAAGTGTCATAATGATTAGTAACTATGCACTGTCATAAAAGGTAAACTTTCTGTTACTTCAAACTCTGACTGAGGTAGTGGTCAGCAATGATTTCAGTTTTGTGCGTAATATTTTTTTAAAGTGTATTTGTGGATGCTTTAAAAGTAGTTGAACAATACCTCTCCATCAGTATATGGATACTTTAGAGGTCAGAAAACTTTCTCCCAGTTTTCATGTCAAACATGCTGGTTTCTCTTTCAACATCAGATGGTGCAAAGTGGAGTTCACACACCTATGTATGCAAAAGAAATATTGAGAATATGTACAAAAAAACCTGTGATGAATGATAAACATTAAAACAAAAATCCAAACACCAGGAATACTGTTCACCATACACTAAAAAATTTTATTCAAAACTGAAGACTTTTTACCTTCGAAAGTAAAAGCTATAATTGTATTCAAAACAATTCTATAATCAGTGTATTTTCTAAGATTTCAATAAAAATCCATGGTTAAAAGAATGAATTCTCCCAAGGAATGCACCTATTCTACCAGTAAGCTGGTTTTTCTCAATATTTCTAGCACTTCTTTTATCATATACATATAGTTCACCTTGAAAGCTAATGCTAACCATCTAATAGCATTCCACTGCTAGTACTAACCATAAAGTGCTTTTGGTAATGCCACTATAAGGTGATAGTGTAAAATAAAATGCGAAAAATCATTCTGAGCTGAAAATCATTTAAAACAACCTTCTTATGAATGAAAGTTTAAAGGTTTGAAATATTCCAGTCCAGGAATTGAGCCTGAAAACAACTCCAGTAATAAGTTTATTGTTTCAGACAATTTCCTCTTACTGTAATTTTCAGTTTATTAGGCATAAATTTGTTTATATAGACAGCACCTGGTAATTATACTAATGCTGAAAGGTATTAGGAATTGATTGGTCAGGAAGTTTACTGTTGTCGATAGTTTCTACAATAAACTTTTACCATTACATATCAGTAAAATCAAAAAACCTCAAATTTTTGTGATAATTTTTGGATTTCTTCAGTTGTTAACTAGAAAACAATATTGTATGCATTTGTTCTGTTTAACATATTTATATTCACATAATAGATGAAATGACAGATATCCCCTCAAATATTCTCTAATATGATTATAGAATACATTTGTAACAAAATTAAAACAAAATCTGCAGTCACATGCAATAAAGATATGACAGTAGACTGTTATACCTTTATTATAATATACCTGACTTATCTCATTTTACAATGAGAGTGATTGGAAATATATGCACTTTTAATTACTCCTTTGAAAGTAAAAAATTCTTTAACTTTACTATTAAATCCTTTTTCAAAATATCCTTTCATTTATTAATCCATATGTACGCTAGATGTAGCCCACCCATTCTTTAATATCCGTATAACTTGACCTGATTTCAGAGATATAATTATGCAGAATAATTTAATGCTGAAAGTTATTAGGAATTGATTGGTCAGGAAGTTTACTGTTGTCGACAGTTTCTACAATGAACTTTTACCATTACCTGTCCTGCTTTTATTAAAAAAAATAGCTGATGTGTGAGGTAGGCAAAACTTCAGCAGGAAAATAATACATATTCACAAAGCCATCTCTAGGCTTTGAACATGGGTCCAATTTGTATCCACGTATACTAAGTAATAGCACCAAAATAATTTCTAATACTTATGCAGAGATTTTATATTTAAAAGTAGGTTTTCCCATGATCTTGCCTTTGGCTTATATATGTATTTCAAGTTTAACAGTATTATCGTATTAACTTATACGAGATATATTTGAACTCTATGGATATATAAATATAGTGATATAACATTAGACCCTGAAACTATCCCAACAAAAGTACCAATTTCTTAACTTACTACTGTAATCTATTAAATAAAAAGTCTGGTCACTGTGAAATATTCTTTTCTATTTAAGCATTTTAGCATATGTACATTCGACATTTTTTATTCCAGCATATTAGGTTTCTTACTTAATAAAAATAACGTCAAATTAATCCATAACAGATCAATGATATTATATATGTATATTATATAAACGTAACATACAATAGTTAAAACGATAATTTTTACTTTAGAAGTTCATGAGTATGACAACAGATATTAATACAGAATAAAGTTCTTCTTACCTTGGATGCTTTCGTTGGACAGAAGTTTTGCCTTGATATTGAACAAATCCATTTCTGTCGCAAATCGATATCTTCTGGAAATTTAAAAACTGAGAATATTTGTTCCCCATCGTAATTGCTCCTGCACTGAGGAACGCAGCAGCGCGATGGCATTTCGCTAAAAAAAATCAATGAACGTAATAACAAACCACACTAAATCATACGTTTTGCCGAACTAGCTAAACACTAACAAAGGCAAGGTGGAGGCGACGCTACTAGCTACGGGTCGACTAAAATTGACGTCATCAGAATCGCTTCACCGACTGGTAGGGCCTTCTCCTCTAGGTGGTGTTGCCTGGATTCGAGGCCTGGGTAAGGCATAGATATTTGTATTGTTCTTTCTGCTAAGGTCTCGCCTTCCTCACAGATCTTCTCTGTATTGTAGTGGTTATCAACATGGGGTATGCCGTGAGAGCTCAAAAGTTGCTAGATATATGTCATATATATTTTATTCACATTGTTGTACTGTAACTATAGTTTTATTTATCTATACAAGGGGTACGCCAGTTACATACACATTTCCAGGGGGTACATGAAGCATAAAAGGTTGAGAACCACTGCTGTAGTGTTTTAAACCGACAATCTCCTGTCAGATCTTTGTGGCAAGCAGCTGCTTGAGGGATACTTTTTTTTTATTAGAGTGGAGTGGTCCTAGGGAAAATTATTCTTCGAAAATCATTATTTAATTCCCCCCCCCCCTCCTGCACACACATATATTCCCTCGAAAAATACTACACATATTGATCCGTTATAATCGGTAACAATGACTTACTAGTAATGATGGACATATTGGTTAGAGTATTTTATCATCAAGATGGTTCTTCTTATTAAAAAAAGGCATAGAAAGAGTAAGGTAACACTTTTTTCATTTTTAATAACTAACTGTCATTTAATTAATGATTTCCCAAAATATGTATTTTGGTAAAAACCCTACTATTTTATAGGTGTGCAGGATAGGTTAATAGACCCTGCTTCTTCGGATTAGTGTAGAGGTCAAAGTCTTGCCTTCCTTATCGGTGTGCAGGATAGGCTGAAAGTCCTGCCTTTTCTTATTGGTATGCAGGATAGGCGGAAAATCCTGCTTTTTGGATTGGTGTCAAAGGATAACCTGAAAAACCTGATTTTTGGATTGGTGTGCATGATAGGACCTGGTGTAGGGAGCCCCTTGTTGAAGGCTAATTTCACCAAGAACTTACACTTTGAAACTTGAACATGATAGGATGAAAAACCTTGTTTTTAGAATAGGGTGAAGGATAGGCTGAAACCCTGCCTTTTGGATTGGTGTGAAAGGATAAGCTGTGAAAATCGTGCCTTTGGGATTGGTGTGCAGAATATGCTGAAAACCGTGCTTTTGTATTTGTGTGCAGGATAGGCCAAAAAAAAACTTGCTTTTATAATTGGTGAGCAGGATAGACAAAATGGATCTGTTTCTGTTTTCTTTTTAATCATAGATGTAAAATTGCATCGCTAAAAATTTTTAAACTGATTAACAGCAATTATCTAACTTTAAATAAAAAAATTTAAACAGCCGCTGATTTTGTGCACTCGAATATACCTTCTTACTTTATAATATTAATATTTCTTTACTCCTTTAAATCTGCTACTAAAACAAAGGGGCAGTATAACTATATTGAATTAGTATGAATTTTTAATAAAATTTCACAAGATAAGGTTAAGAAACAAAAATTATGTTGAAAAAAATCTTCAATTCAAAAACGTCATATATTCTAAAAAAAACATTTAGTTTGTTTGTTTTTTTTGTCCGAATGACGAAACTTTACCATTGGACAAGGAAAGGCAGCCCTCCATCAAATGGGACGTTAAGCCGTGGTACATGTGCATGATCTGTCTCCTACCAGCTGTCCAATGGATCTCTTCTCTAACCGTTCTCTGAGTCCTAGGTGTCCTGACCATTTTGCCAATTGTTTGCACAAAGTACTGCTCACAGGTAAAACAACTCAACCCAACAGAAATGTTTGAACCTTCCCGAGTAAAATACGATGTGTTTTCCAGTTTAAATATTTAAAAAACGTTGGGTTAATTCTCACATTAGGAATATGCGACTGTTAAGTTTATATAAGACAGGCAATTTTCTTTCTCTAGTCTTTGAGAAATATTCTAGTCTAAAAGAAGTGATTAAGACAGAGGATAAGTTAGTAATGTCATAGAGAGACGAGAAATATGAGTTGTCGAAAGGAAATCGGAGATGTATATAATAATGAGTCAGTTGTTGTTGGGTTGTTTTACCTCTAAGTGGCATATTTTTTCGCACAATGGGCTAAGTGGCTAGGTTACAAGAACTCCAAGCGATCAGAGAAGGTTGAGGGAAGTGGATTCACTGGACAGCTCTTAGGAGATGGAAACCTCCCATTCAAGTTGAAACAGATTGTGTCTCTCCTGCACACTGAGACAGGGCTTAACGTCCCATCCGACTGACGGCGGTCTTTTTAAGCCTATTAGTGCTCCCTTTCTGACCGAGGTATTAGTGGGGGTTTAGAGGAAATAAATCTCAATACAGGCACAACTGGGACTTGAACCTGGAAACTACAAATTACAAGCCTGGTCCGCTACCAACCGAGCCCCTCTTCCAAGAGTTAGTTTCACTTTGTTTCAAATTACTATATAAAAATTTAAATCCTCAAAAAAAAAAAACACATAACAATGTGGTATCATCTTCGATTCAACTAACTACGGTATTTAGTGAATTATTGATCATAAACTGATAAAAAAAAACTAGAAGAACAACATATCACCTTTTCCTAATATGGATCGTCTATTTAAGAACAGAATGAAATTCGTTATTTTACAACTTTAGCACCCTCTTACGGTGGGAATTCGAATTAATAGATGATTCGGGAAACCGAAATCGTAATATTTCAGTCTCCAACCCAAAAAGAATTTTCAATTTACCTCTTAAAACAAAACAAAAAAAATTCTTTTTCCCCACCACCTACAAAGGGGCAGAAAGTTGCTGCCAATGTAAACTTCTTAACCCTTATATTCCACCACCAAAATTAAAATTTTTAATTTTGTTTGCAATATTTAAGTAAAGTTTCGTAATTTTCCCACTTTTGCCGCCGTTAAGGTGCGCTATCAAACAGTTGGGAGATTCGGAAAATGCGAATCCTAACATTAACTTAATATCTGTCTAAAAATCAGATCCTCCCCCCCTACAAAAAAATTTATCACTAAAAATCAAAAATTTGAATATCTACAAACAGTGGCGTATGGGAAAATTTCGAACCCATGACTGTCATGATCTTATTTTAACGAAGTTCACTGCCACGCTCAGGCTTTGAGAAAATGAGTTCCGCCCCATAAGAAACAACGAGAGGAATTTCTAATAGGGAAAACGAAGCTGATATTTCACGGTTTGTTACTATTGTTATTATTCGAGCTTAAATAAAAGTCCATACTGTTCCTTTAAACAGTTGTATATCAAGTTTCACCATTAAATTTTATTATTTATTTTTGTTGCAGTGCCAATGATGCCATTCATAAGGTGAAGAAAAGATAGTATATACTGTTACAGTTAACTTTGATCTCTACGGAAGTCTAAGATCGAAACTCTTACAGAGTTATGGTTTTTTGTGTATATTTATATACATAAAAAGTCAGCGAAGCCCAGTTTTAAATATATTTGTTATTAAACTGAATGAATGAAAGCGATCATCTGCATTTTCTAACTTCAAAAACAACGATTAAGATTCATGATCAAGTGCTGAATTGTTGGCCATATGTTGTATGAAAACTTCTGAATGATGCTTTATGTAGGAAAGATTAATTGCTCACTAGAGTTTGACAGTGCGAAAGTGGCAGCACATTCCCTACGATCTCCACGTTCACGACAGCGACTTACCGACCTCACGGAGCATGCAAAGGGTATGGCTCTCCCACACATGGGACCACGGCTTAACGTCCTATCCGAGGACGACAGCCTTTCCAAGCCCATCGGTGTCCCCTACTGACCGTGGGCAGGGCGGGGAATTTTGTGGAGATAAATCTCAACGCTGACGAAGCTGCGACTCGAACCTGGGAACTACAGATTACGAGCCTGGCGCACTACCGACTGAGCCACCCCCGCCCCGTATCACGTACTGAAAAAGAGAGAATCTGGCAGAAACAGTGAAGATATTACTTCCGATCTTATGCCTCACAAACAATTTCCACTCTTTGCAGCTCTGCAGCAATTGTTTTACTGGAAGGGTAACATTCACGCATCTTGTTTAGCTCTTCCCCCTCCAAAAAAACAATGCAACATATTGGATGTTTTGCAACTCATCTGGTAACAAATCACTTTATTGAATGATGGAAGATTTGACAAGACTGTAGCTCATTGAGCAGTGCTAAAGTATAGAAATCATAGTGGTACAAAATTAAGAATTTTATTGACGACCATGTGGTTACGTCAAAGTGATTACATATAGTCAAATGTTATAAGCCACAGTAATGTGGTTTGTACAAATTCAACTCTTTGAGATTTATCTCCGCAAAACTCCCCACCCTGCCCACGGTCAGTAGGGGACACCGATGGGCTTGGAAAGACCGCCGTCCGTCGGATGGGACTTTAAGCCCTGGTCCTGTTGCGGGAGAGCCATACCCTGTGCACGTTAAAGAACACGCTGGATGGTCTTGACGGGAGGCTACCACCTGCCCCCCAACAGCTGTTCCAATGGGTCCCCTCCCCCACCCTTTTCCGAGCCTTCGGGGTCCTTGTGACCTGGCCATTTAGTCCATGGTGTGAAAAAAAGTGCCGCTCAGGGGTAAAACAACCCAACCCAACAAATTCAACTTCCCCCAAGCGTTTGGGTCAAAACCATAAAGACTATGAGAAAGATAATGTAAAGCACCCAATTTTTTGCTGGGTTCATAAACTAAAAAAAAATTACCGAAAATCGTTTAAAAAAAAAACTCAACCAATACAAATGTGAAATTGCTTTCATATCTTCCTACAGAAAAGTAAAAATTCTAACTAAATATTCAAAAAAATACAAGAACTTTAGTTGAAACATTGGCAAGCAAACATATTCATTATGTTAAAAATAACCAAATGGAACAAACACATACAGGGTGGCCACTATAGTCTTTAATCCGCCAATATCTCAAGAACGGTTAATGCTAGTTTAATACATCTTGGGCATGTTCATAGGATAGGTTATTTTACATCTGAGCGCACTTTTTTACGCCTGCATGACCCCAAGGCTCAGAGATGGTTGTGCGAAGATCTACTGTACAGTTGTTAGGAATCAGATGGTAGCCTCCAGCCAAGGCCCATGTTTATAAGAAACTACTACAGCCCGATGAAACAACTTTGAGCCTTCATCCCCCTTTTTGGGGGACATTAGGTTATCTCAGCGTCGCTTGCAGATAGGTAACAAAAGGAAATTGCAAAGTTGCAGACCATGAAAGAAATAGATATTCTCTAAACCAAGGGCTCGAAAAAGGTTGGGGGAAGGAGACCCACTGGATAGCTGTTAGGAGACACATGGTAGCCTTCCATCAAGCCCATCCAGTGTTCTTTAACGTGCACAGAATCTGGATCTCCTGCACTTGGGGCCACACTTGTCCCATCCAAATACATTTCCAAACCTATCTCTGTCCCCCTTTTATGATCGACGGTTTGTGGGAGTTTAGTGGAGATAAATCTCAACACTGGCAGAGGTGGGATTCGAATATGGGAACTGCAGATTATGGGCCAACCCCCAACTCTTATGAACACCAATTATAGGGGAATTGAAAAAAGTCAAAAGTGTCATGCAACTCAAGCTTAAGAAATGCGATGCTAAGGTAAAAGGATCATTCACTCATATTTAGGTTACTTAGTCATTATGGCAATCGTGGTTTGCTTACCAACGAAGCTGAGAAGGAATGACCATTTTAAACAAATCTTTCTCGAAATTAGCAATACTAATTGGGAGAGTACCCAATTTTTTGGGTAAAGAGACAAAGTCATTTGAATGATAAGACTATGCAACTTATTTCTGAAAGAAATGTAGGGATAACGGATTCAATACTCTACTGCCCTAATACAGTATTTAGACCTGAAAAATGTTTCGTGTGATAAAAAAAACTGATTGGGGCACAAGGATAACCCAATAAGGTTATTGAAGGTTTCTATTATAATGGCTAGGTGGGTTAAACAATCCAGATTTTGTAAACAATGTCGTTTGTTCTATTCCTGTTGTAATGAGGATAGATGCATTTACTTGCATTAATGTTTCCAGGTTATTTTGGCTATCTAAAAATTAAAGTTGCCTAAATCCCCAGGGGTACATGAAATTAAAAATATTTTTGCAAATTGTCCCATGTATGGTTTTTTACAGAGGAAATGTTAAACTTAGCGCTAGCCCTAGTTTCGAGATTACCCGACCTCGTTTTCAGCTTAAAAACTTCTCGACCGGCAGAATTGGAGAACTTTGATATTTATAGTATAATTCCACCAATCCAAATGTACCGGATATGATAGTTATTGGTTAATAGGATGCACTGGTTTACCTCTAATGAATATATTTCATAATGATAATGAAACAATTTGTAAAATTTGCGAAGTGCACAGTAGGGTGGAATGATGACGATAAATAACTTCCTTACTTTAATTTTTGCCCTAGTTTATGATCAGTTCGCTATTTCAAGATTAGAAGTAGAAAAATCCTCAAGGGTAGATGAAATTACTCCTAGAGATTGTTAGGAATGTTTCTTTCCACATGGCCGAGTGGAATTTTGAATACATTTAATGATAAGGGTGCTATACTTAAGGACTTTACCAGAGCTATTAATGTTCCCATTTTCAAGAAATATGGTCGCAGTCCAAGTGATAGTTACAGAGGAATCTGTCTGTTGCACGTAAAGGTCATTGCATTATTGTTTAATAGAATTGAGAATTTGGTTGATGGACTTTGGGATGAAGTGTGGATTCACACGTGGTAGGGGATGCAGAGATCAACTATTTTAACAGACTCTTGACAAATGTTTGGAGTTTCAAAAGCCTGTGGTTTTTAGTTTAGTAGATTTGAAACAAGTTTAGACTGTCTTATCCCATCTGATTGCGAGATCGTATTGTATACCTGAGTAGTAGTTAACAATATCGCTCTCTATAATAACAGTCATGTGTTCCAAGTTGGAAAGACTTTGACAACTGGTTTAACAATACTAGTTCGACGTGTATGTTTCATCTCCTTTTCCCTTTATGTTACACTGAATTCACTGTCCGGTATATTCGTTCTTAAATGTTCCTATAGATTTTAAATATCCCGATTTAGATTGTGCTGATAATTTGAGCCTTTTGGCCAATGATTTTGAGAGATGGCCTTTCATTACGGTTGTTGACGAGACTGGAAATAGTGAAGGTTTGGTAATTCAGCAGAAAGCGATGAAAATTGATCATGCACATGGTACTTCAGTTTAATTATATTGGGTTGGGTTGTTTTACCTCTGAGCGGCACTTTTTTTTGCACACCATGGGCTAAATGGCCAGGTCACATGGACCCCGAAGGCTCAGAGGTTGGGGGAGGGGACCCACTGGAACAGCTGTTGGAAGACAGATGGTAGCCTCCCGTCAAGGCCATCCAGCGTGTTCTTTAACGTGCACAGGGTATGGCTTTCCCACACACGGGGCCACGGCTTAACGTCCCATCCGACGGACGGCGGCCTTTCCAAGCTCATCGGTGTCCCCTACTGACCGTGAACAGGGCGGGGAATTTTGCGGAGATAAATCTCAACGCTGACCCAGCTGGGACTCGAACCTGGGAACTACAGATTACGAGCCTGGCGCGCTACCGACTGAGCCACCCCCGCCCCTTAATTATATTGGGAGCTGACTAAAAATCTGGTGATGATACGATTTAAGCAGAACTGGGATTGTTGCTGGGAATTTTTTTTTCGGATAGGTATTACGATTCGAACTTTCTGAATCTCCCAAAAGCTATAAGTGCGTCCTCTAACAGTGGAAATATTTGAAAATTACCAAAATTTGAAACCATAATTATTACAAACGATGTATTTATGCTATAAATTTTGGTAATGAAATGCGAAGATCACGAAGTTTCCATTGACAGCAATGAGTTGACCCCTTCCAGGTTGGGTGGAAATGCAACTGTTTTGCTTCACAAGATAACGGAACTTTTTTTTGCTGGTTTGGTACTAATGAAACATAATTCGCATTTTTCAAATCCTTAGGTCGTTCTAATTTACATTGTTAGAGGGCACTAAATATGGAAAAGGTGAAACTTTTAATGAATATTGCAAGTTATTTATTTATGGTAGAAATCTCGGCGAGCGTTTCCAGAGATATTCGACTGACAGCAACACTCTGCCCCGTTTTCTCAGAGGGGTGCGAGAAAAGCTACTTTTTAAATTTAAGACAATGAAGACAAATACTTTTTATGTTGAACAATTACTGATAAAAGGCTACCATCTGCATTTCCCCCATAATCGATTAGCTCGATTAAAAATTTTAAGGAGTGAAAAAGGTAAACGAAAAATGTAATCCTCTTTGAAAACAAGATTCCCATATATGCCACAGGTGATATGCGTTCTAGTTTTTTTTTTAACCTTTACCCTTCCTGAACAAAGTGGATTTGCCCACGGGCCAAAGGATACTGAGGAGTCTGTATAGAATGTCATTAACTCTTAACCTATTCAGATTTCTTACTATGAATTTAGCTAGTTTAAATGGTGAAAGGTGCAACTCAACTACAGTTGTGTGTGAATAGCACAATAAAACAGATTTCATGACTGTGAAAGGATTAAAGGGCTAGGCAGCCCGAAACATGTGCTTTATGCTTATTTTTTCCCTTTTAGGTTTCATATTTTATAGCTCAGAGTTAAATAATCTTGTGGTATGTAACATGACCTATTTCTCTTCATCAATTACTACAAATTTTGAAGTTGAGTTGATTAAAAAAAACTTGTGTTTTAAGTATTAAATATATAAGAAAACAGGTTGAACTACCAAAACTTTTTATAAAATTACATTTTATTAACAGCAGAGGTAAAACAATATTAGTCATGACACAAATTTTCAACTTTCAATAAATAAACATGTTATATAAACAATGTGTAATGATAATATACAAATGCTGTAGATAAGGCAAGAAGTGTACTTTTGGCTACTTACCTACAAAGCAGCACTTTTCTAATCAATACATTACTAACCAAGGGGCAAGTGAACCAAATGACAACCATTTGGAAATTTGTTCTGAAATTATATTTGTTTAGACAGCAACATACTTTCTATGTTTCATTCTTAGGAACAGCTGAAAACGAAATTTTACTTTTTCAGTTTCCATTTTCCTCTAGTCTTAGACCAAGGGTTTCACACACGTGAAGCTTGCTCATTGATAAGTACTTGTTAAATGTATCCTGGCTAAATATTTTAAGAATTTTAAAATTATTTTAGATTTTTTTACTGCATTTTTATGTAGTTTTATATTTAAAAATGCTTTGGTAAACCTAGTGTATATATGTGTGCTGGAACTTTAAATATGGAAATGCTATGAGCCTGGGCTCAAAATAGTACAGATGACTTTGGCTTGCTCAGGCTAAATCATATTTCAAATTACTAATATTTCTTGTAAATCATGAAAAATTAGGAAAGTTCAATAACTTAAAGATAATTTAGGTTGGGTTGCTTTAGCTCTGAGTGGCACTTCTTTTGTACACAATGGGCTAAATGGCCAGGTCACAAGGACCCGAGTGCCCAGAAAAGGTTGGGGGGAAAGGGACCCACTGGACAGCTCTTAGGAGACAGAGGTAGCCTTTCAACATGGCCATGCAGTGTATTCTTTAACATGCACAAAGTACAGCTCTCCCACACACAGGGCCATAGCTTAATGTACCATCTGATGGATGACAGTCTTTCCAAGACCATTGGTTCCCCTACTAACTGAGAACAGGGCAGGGAGTTTTGCAGAGATAAATCTGAACACCGGCCTAGGCAAGACTCGAACCTGAAAACTGCTGATTTCCAGTCAGGAGGTGAGAAAAGTAATCTACTGAAATGAAGTCTACAAAGGCAATAGAAATCATTATTGTGGCTAATATATAGAGTGAATAACAAGTTTACCCAGGGCACAATATTGGCTAGGCTAATATAGGCATTGATGAACTATTATGATTCACACTTTCCGAATCTCCCAAATGCTACAATTGAGCCCTCTAACTGTGGAAAAGGTTAAATTCCAAAATTTTGACTGAATATTACAGATGCGATTATTTATGCAAAGTAAGAGTGAAGTAGTATTTCATGTAAGATTTCCTCTATAGCAAATTATTACAAAATGAAACCATTTAAAAAAGTTATTTTTAGTTTCTGTCACTTTGCAATAATTTGTGTTTGTGAAGGAATGCTTAAATGATGGCAATAAAAATAGATGAAAATAAAATCTTTTTAAAGAGTATATCTCTTTGAAAACACAGTAATTGAATGACTAAATAAACTTTGGGGATGGGAAGGGAATATATGCTTTCAATAAAAAATACATTCCTTATGTTAAAGAATTTGCAACATATTGCATTGCAGATGATGAGATTACAGACATTAGATAGTTTGCAACTTTAATTTCTGGTTCTAGTTAGGAATTTAGAACAAATAGACTATTGAAGCTAGTCCTAATTTTAAAAAAAGAACCGTAATGATAATGGTCCACCATATCAGTATTTTGAATTACCTATGTAGTCCTTATATGATTTTCATTTGATACCCCGGCATAACCATTTAAAGAGAAAAAAAGAAAAGTATAAAGAATTTTATGATTAAAAATTTTTAACTAAGCAATAACACTATTATTATATCAGATATTCCATGACTCTCTGACATCAATATTAAATTTAAAAAATTTCTCTGAAAGCCATCAAATTTCAATATAGAAAAAATAATTTTAAAATTTTGTTTTCAATTTAGTCTTTATATATTTTAAACAAATATATTTTTCAACCATTCTATTGAAGCATACAAAAAAAACCTGAATTTTATAAGACTGCCTTTTATGAGGATGCTAATATAAAAATAAAATTAATTATACAAATGACAGGCAAAAAAAAACTACTACAGTGAACACAATGTTAGCTGAATGCTAACATCTTGAAATAAATTTGAAATTCTAAGGTCTAATATATTTGATGTCATAAGAATGAATCAATTTTCTGAACAAAGCATAGTTTTATAACAGTAAGTGACAACACCATTTTACTAATAAACAACACAAAGTATACACTTGCATAGTTTCACTCTTGTTAAGGTGCCATTTCTTTAGCCACCATATTCAGTAGCTACATGCTTAAGCCTGTATTCAGTTGCTATGTGTTTTAATTTGTAATGTATTGCCATTACAAAATCCATTAATTAGCAAGGAGAGAGGCATTTTTTAAACATAAATGCTCACTTTTCAGTTACATCTGTGTCATGGAAATTAAAATATTCGATCCCAAGTGTTTACTTTAGTAATAGTAAATTCATTCCATTTTGTCAGTTGTCTGCAAGAATGATTTTAGTATAAAGGATGTTTTAAAATCTTACTTTTTTACCATATCCAAGTTTTACTAAATTAAATTTTTTTGTCTTAATTCTATAAGTTATGACTCTTGTAATGATAATACAAAGATTAGGGCTGTGACAAGGCAGGGGCAAGTGGGGTATTTGCCCTAGGTGCAAATAAAACTTAGAGCACAATTAAATTATTACATTGTCAATTTTTATATTGCTATGTGCAAAAAAACTAACTATTCAATAAGTTGCAAAATAACTCTTGCCCAGGGCACAATATTGGCTAGGCACAGCCCTGATAAAGATTTGCTTTCTCTTTAAATAAATGTTAATAAGAAATATGCATCAATAATTGTGCACAAAAAAATTTCTTATCTGCTACATCACATCATTTTAACATCCTTTCATTCAGTACCATTTTAATCATAAACACCAAAAGTTGTATGCCTTGCTTCACTCAGCAAATTGGAAAGCCAAATAAATTTTAAAACAATTATGCATTTTGCAAATGTTACATGGGTATCGCAGTAGTAATCTTGTCAGAATTATTATACCATTTTGTGGTGCATAAGACTTAACTATAACCTTCTAGATACCAGTTTACTCCTTTCTGGCCATACATGTAAAATATCATTCTGGCTGATTCCTCTCAAGCTTGTCCCCTTTCCCCACAGATAAAACTATTAATCAACTACCTGAAATTCCCCTCCATATCTTAGCTCTCTAAACAGTATTCTTGGGTGTCCCTTGTACATAATCCTTTCCCATACGTCATAGGATTTGAGAATAAGAACATTATTTAGAGCATAATGGGTAGATGTCTTTGTCAAGTTTCCTACATTTTCCAAATCCTTTAGAGGTGGAGGTGGTGGATAACTTTACATATGCAGCTCTATCATCTTTGCTGGAGTAATACTTTAAGATATAGCTTTCAGCCACCTTATATTCTAAAGATACAATAATTTAAAATGCTATTATACCACTGGCTGAGAAATGGGCTAAAATAAGTCGAAATCAATAACCATTTTATTCTTATTTCCATAGTTCAAATTATTTCTTCCTCATGCTAGCTACTTTGTGAAATAAAAGTTACAATTCACTGATTTATTATTCTAAAAAGAAAAATTATATATTTAAAAATATCTTTGCTTACTGAAGACAAATTTGCCTCCTTATACAGTATAAAATTATCTTTGGTTATTGAAAACTATGACATGTATTATATTTCAAGCATTTTAACTCTTATATGCAGTTTTTAAACTCAGTTTAGCTACTAAGCTATTTTTACACATTTTTTGTTAGACACAACAGTTAATATTTTACATTTTAATTTCAAAAACTGGTAATTACACCAACTCAATTTTTGTTAGCTTTACTAATATACTCAATAGAGTGGTATAGCTTTTCAATGTTTTATTAATATGTTACATATAATTATAAAAACTAGCTTTGCTTTGAATTTTGCTATTTAAAGATAATTTTAATCTTAAAGTTGTGAAGAACACTGATGCTCAAAGAAAACTGTATGCTAAATTTTAAATACATATTTTGCATAAAAATTTCTTCTTAGAAGGCTGATTTACAAAGTAAGTAAAAGAAGCCATAAAATGGGTCATGTGAAATATTATTTACGAAGAAGATGGAATTGTTTTTCTTTACACTTCCTTTTACATGCAAGGCTATATTCTTTTATTTAATTAAATTGATTGCACATTTAAAAAAAAAATATGCTTTATTTTTAATATGTTCACCTTTCTCTAATTTGGATGCCCATCAGTTTCTCTAGTAACATCAATAAGCAGCTTGCTTTATAAATTTAACTCTCAAACTTGTGATGCTCATAAATAAAATAACAATAAATTCAATTCTAAATGCTGTCTTTCAGAATGTATATTAAATGCAGTCTTCTAATCTCAAATGTTTATCTGATAACGTGTATGAAAAATTTTCATATTACAGTCTGAAATCATATGTAGATGAGATTTACAGTTCTGAAAAAAAAGACAGCAGCAAAAACAATGATTTCTGAATTATGTTTTATGATATTCACAATGAAGTGCAGAATCCAACTAAATCATGATGTTGTACTACATGGTGCACTCTGATGATGTGAATCATCAAACATTTCTGTACTTAATAGCAAATGTTCACCAGATGAAATAGTTGCAGAATCATTAGCTGCTTGTGCATCAATACATTCAGCTGGAATACTAATAACTGATAAAGTTCTATCATCTTTACCAATGCTCTGTGTAGTGTCTGGACAATCTATAATTTTTAAGGACATATTTTCAGTATCTGCAGCAACTAGTGCAACCTGGTAAAAATAAAAACAAAAAAATAAATTGAAATTTTAAAATAATCATATTCATACTCCGATGTAAAAAAAAAGTAAATTTGCACATAGTAAAAGTATCATATATATGAGAAATGCAATAGATTTGATTAAAGAAAATTAATGGAAATGGGATAATGGATTATGCAAAAATATGGTTAATACAGAACACACATAAAAAATTTCTAAAAAAGTTAAAAATGTAATGGTGAAATAACTTTTTATACAAATATTAAAATCAATAAATAATATACAGCATGATATTAAATATGAAAATCATCAAAAATAACAATTTAGTCTTTTTATTTGTGGTATTGAGGATTTGGTATTCAGGAGATAAACATATTAATGTTATTGATGTAGCTGGTAATGGAATAAGTTTATTGATGAAAACAAAGAAAAACTGAAGCGATTAAAATAGTCATGGCAAGGAGGGAAGTTTTGTGGAGATATTGACAGACAGATGATAGTTCAATGATCATATCAGAGATGTATAGTTCAAATATTTTCATTCAGGTAGACTATTTTGAAATGTTTCAAGTTTCAGAAACCTGTAGTAACTAGCTTCATAGTTTTCAAAAAAAAAACTTTTGAGTTTGTTGGTCATCATAATTTGGAGGTGATTTTGAGACTGAATATTGTGCAATTAACCCTTCACATTCCAACTTTGTAACAATTGTATCTGCCTTGATGGCATGAGGGAGATAAGCACTTAATGGAGTCATATACTATAAACACTCAACCATTGTGGGGTTGTCATGAATATTTATAACATTTAATATCTCTATTAATGAATTAAAAACACCACAAATGGTTAAAAATAACATCTTTAACCACTATTTTAATATCTGTGCTATAGCCAAAATATTAAAAGCAACAATTAATTTTTAAACAAATTTCTAAAATTTTTTTTAATTTTCTAACAAATATAGTAATACCTGAGAATCTTTCCCATCATCTGCAGAAACTATAGCCAGACTTTCAGCAGACAAAAGATTTGTTCCATCTAGTCCACTTACTACTATTTGACCATTTTCTGTACTAATGACACCATCCACACCACTAACAACAATATGACCATTCTGAAGACTAGTCAGTGCAGCTATAGAACCATCCTCTAGAGTAACAGTAGTAATTGTATTAACTTCTTGTTCTGTAAAATGAAAAACAAATTCAAAATATATGTTTACCATTAAAATGTGACAAACACTAATTAGATATTTTAAAACACATTACTAGTTAAGTTATTATATTTAGATGTTACAACAGAATCTCAATAATTCAATACCTGAAGCGGACAGATGTAAATTTGCCAAGGTGCCCATGCAACATCATACCTATCACTATAAATGGCCCATTCCTGGTACAATTCACTAAGTTCAACCTATGGATGAAGTTACTCTTGAAAGGAAGTAAATTCTATTTCTGATGACATTGATTTGATGATGAAAATATTTTTTTAAATACCAACTGTACTTTAACATAATTAATAAATGAAGTTTGTAACCTTGGGAAAAAAATATATTATGGGTTGGGTTGTTTTACCTCTGAGCGGCACTTTTTTGCACACCATGGGCTAAATGGCCAGGCCACATGGACCCCGAAGGCTCAGAGAAGATTGGGGGAGGGGACCCACTGGAACAGCTAGCCTCCCATCAAAGCCATCCAGCATGTTCTTTAATGTGCACAGGTATGGCTGTCCTGCATACGGGGCCATGGCTTAACGTCCCATCAGGACAGATATATCTCAACGCTGACCAGCTGGGACTCGAACCTGGAACTACAGATTATGAGCCTGGAGCATTATATTATGGGGAAAGGAAAAGTTACATCAGCGATGGTGGTAGTGGGGGGGGGGGTAGATAAACAAAGTTATTATCTGGGGTAAGTTTTAGCATGGGAGTAGGGCACATACTATGGGTTAAGTTTTTGATGCTATGAATAAAGTTATATATCAACTATTGAAGTTATACAGAGGAGGAGTTCTAATGGGGCAAGTTCAATACAATGGGAAAAGTTTGTCCAAGAGTATGTAAATTTTATTTTTACATCTCATTGATGCAAAGGATTGACATACATTTTTAAATACTATTCCTTAATATTATTTCTATTAAAAATGTTTTTTTAAGTATTAAAAGATTTAAGTAATTTTTAAATTTATGTATTGATTGAATATGGGTTTCTATACTGATGGAAGAGGGATATCTCTGCATTACAAATATTGTTCCTATTAATACTGATAAGAAGTAGCTTTCGGTTTTTTAATGAAAATTTTGATGGTCCAGCTTTCAGGGAATTGGTGATGGATTGTGATAGAAAGTCTGCATTGTGAAACCCAGTGGACTGCTGTCACTCCTTGAGATAAGAGCTCTGGGAAGATTTACTCCTCAGAAATCTTGAGGAGATTTCAAATCTTGCTTATGAAAAAGGGAGACGTCCCCAATTACTTAATCACCCGTGTAATGGATGATCAGGAATCATGGGGATGAAGAAAGAGACAATGATATCAATGGTGTGATGACAAAAACAATGAAGAAGATGGGGACTCATGCTGTACAGCTTGCTCTTTGCAGCACCGACAGAATCAATTGCATTAACTGAACTAGATTTTTCATTTGTGGTTCAGTGCCCATGGTCCCCACCCACAACAAAGCCCAACAAGGGGACACCAAATCAGGTGTCAGAGCTGCATGGACACCATACCTACACAGGGCCAGTGAGTAGATCCCCCTACCACGGAACCCAGGGACAGTGACTCAAGCCCTCACAAATAAATAAAAGGAAAAAGAAGAGAAATGTAAAGAACTTGCCCAAGTTCTCAGAAAATAAAATAAGCAAAAAACAAAAATAAAAGTGTGAGGAACCAACCTCTTCTCATCGAAGAAAAATAACAGCAAAAAGAAAAAATGTGTGGGAAAGTAACTTGTACCTGAACATGGGCAAGGTACTCATCATACTGCATAGTTGGCCTTAACAGGTCCAGTCCACCAGCAGATTTATCCTGAAGGGACTACCACAGGACCTTCCTTTCACCTGAAGGAGAGGTAAAGCAGTGTGTAACAGCTGCCCTCGAAATCGCTACCAGCCTCACTGCCTTCCCAGAAGAAGATACCACCCTTAGGGGTTGTCTTACCTCTGAGCGGCACTTTTTTGCACATAATGGGCTAAATGGCCAGGTCACAAGGACTCAAAGGCTCGGAGAAGGTTGGAAGAGGGGACCACTGGAACAGCTGTTGGGAGACAGATGGTAGCCTCGCGTCAAGACCATCCATTGTGTTCTTTAATGTGCTTAGGGTATGGCTCTCCTGCACATGGGGCCAAGGCTTAATATCCCATCCGATGGACGTGGCCTCTCCAAGCCCATCAGTATCCCCTACTGACAGTGGACAGGGTAAGGAGTTTTGCAGAGATAAAGCTCAATGCTGACCCAGCTGGGAACTTGAACCTAGGAACTGCAGATTACGAGACTGGTGTGCTACCGACTGAGTCACTCTCACACCCAGGTTTGAAATGTCTGGCTGTCTGTGGTTGTGAAGGAGGAGGCATTCCAGGGGTGATAGTGAAAGGCTGTGTAGCAGGTATAGAAATCATTGTTGATATCAACCTCAATTTCACCTGTGTTAGAAGGTACTTCGCTGCTGGTGAGCAAGATTCCGACAGTGGTGCACTATATCTGTCTGCACCACCATGCTAGCCACACAATGATGAACTTACCACTGACCATACAGGCATAGGAGACCTCGTTGGGTGTGATGAACAGTGCAGTAAGTCTCTCAATAGATGTTGCTCATATTGAGAGATTGAGAGAATTTTGCATTCAGTTTCGAAAATAAATCTTGCAATTTGAATTAATATCACATTATAAGATAAGCCATATATATTTTTGTTCTTATTTAATAGCTAGTACTGTAAAGATGTAAATAGTAAAAGCACCTTAAAACACAGACTTTTTTTATATGATGCAGATTAATTTTCTTGTTGTTAAAAGTGTGATTCTAAAGTTAATGAAGAAGAAAATATTTGGGAATAGTCCAATTTAATATCATATAGAAATGTACTTACAGTTCTGAAAGGCAGACTGGTGAAGAGCACATCCTTGATATACAAACTTGATAAGTGTTGAAAAATGGCAAACATTTAACGTGATAATTGGACATATACCGTATTTTAATGTGTATAAGGAACCCCTTTTTGCCAAAAAATTGGGTTCCAAAAATATGGGGGTTTCTTATTCATGGATAGTATTCTTAAATAAATGATTACATCTTAAAATAAAAATATCTTTGATGAAAAATCAGGGGGTTCCTTATACACATTAAAATACGGTATATCATATGTGATATTAAAAAGGACTATTGCCAAATACTTTTGTCTCCATTGACTTCAAAATTACCTTTACCAACAAGAAAATTAATCATTACATATAAGAAAACATATAGAAATCATTACATATAGAAAATTATTAATTACATATAAAAATTTCTATCTATGTTTTAAGGCACTTTTACTGTTTATATCTTTATTTTATATACACTGAAAATTTCAACTCTGATAGTTCTATTGTTTTTGTGATTTTTAAATTAACTAGGCTTTCATACCTATAATACAATTATTATTAATTACATACTTATAATACAATTTTTTTCAGTCCCTTGAACTACAAATTAACCAGGTTTTACTGTACTAATATTAAAATTCTTGCATATTGCATTTAAAGAAGGGATTGAAAATTACTAAAAATCAGCCGATATGCTTTATTCACATAGATATGAAATTATTACTTGTACTACATATTTATTAGATAACTACAGTGACATTCATACAATTCTGACAGATGTCAGAACATATTACAAACAAACAGATGTCTGATCACTGACTCTCACAGAAGTTTTATCAATACACTATTTTGATTATTTAAAAGATTCATTTACATTCAATACTCTCAAAGTGTTTTTTAATTGTTCTGACCTATGACATTTTCAAATTTATATGGCAATAGAACCCATTCATTCACACTTAACCAGTCCTCAATAATTTTACACAAACTAAAAACTGGTTCACAGAGCTTTTCCTTACAAAAATTGCACTGTGCAGTTTAAAAAATCCCCAAGCATGATGATAAAATAAATTTGCAAAATAAACTTGCAAACTTATCCATGGTACCAACTACTTTTAAATTAATTTATTTCTCCATAATTTGCATTCTATTCATTCACAGCCTTTTCATATTACGTACCTGAATCAGGAACTATATTTGTAGTTATACATTCTACCTCCTCTTCTTCCTCAATTTGGGTGACGTCATTATTAACATGAAGAACAGAACTTTCTGACTCTGTGAGTGCTTGTTCAATCAAATAGGCTTCACATTGATTACTATTTTGATGTTCCTAGAGTGTGGGAAAATATTGAAATGGCAATTTTATTACTAACAGCTCTTTGCATTTAAACAAATCTATGCCAATATGAAGACTATACAGCATTAATATTGAAGTAACTGCATGATCATTACATTGAAATATATATATACACTTGTATGTGATTTTTTATTAGGCTGTTTTTATCTTATTTATCAGTGAAACCAAACTACATTATACATATTGGTCATCAAAATCATGGTATTAACAAAAAAAATATTTTAAGGCCCTAGAAGATATATACAATTTGAAATGGGAATAAGTAAGTGACACCAATACAGAAGGTACTGAAATAGATTGTGTAAAAATATAATGAATGATAAAAGTAGGTAATTACAGTAAGACAGAAGTAAAAAAAAAGTGCAGTAATGGAATGTAAAATGACTATCAATATGTATGTGTCTTTTAAACTATCAAAAGCCTCTGTAAATCCAAGAGGAAGCAAAAAATCCCTCTGTAAATCCAAGAGGAAACAAAAGTGTCTCCTAAACCTGCTGGAAAATTGAGGAAGAAGACTAAATATCTCACTAAGGCTTTTCGGATAAATTCTATCAGATTAAAGTTTGGAGATGTACACTGTGAATAATCCATATGCCTGAAGCCCTGTGCCTCCCAAATGTAGAAGATTAACTTTGCTTAGAGTGTACATACATTATCATTCACTTAATAACAAGCAAATGCAGGTAAGCCCCTGTAGGCTATGCACAATTTCGAGTAGAGTGGAAAAATTAAACTTGAGCCAGATGGGATATGAACCCATGATCTAATAACATGTCAGGTGCTCTGACCACTGAGCTACCAGTCACCATCAAGATATCCTCTACTGATGGCTTCATGTTTTATACCATGGAGTTAGTCATTAAAAATTGTCTTAACTGAAGATTCTTGTTGATAAAGCACTTGCAGATGTTATATTATCATTCATAAGAAGGAAGTTTAGCAAAGTGCATGACATTTGAGATGACTAAAAGAAAGATTTAGGGTTGAAGGAAGAGCAAACTTCTCTTTAAGTGATAGCATAATGATGAAGTTAGGCAAAGGAGTTTGCAACCTCCTTTAAGCAGCATATTGTGCAGAGAGAGACTCCGTTGATTTGGCCATGTTTCCCTTATGGATAATTATAGATTGGCGAATAGGGTTATGAACAGTGTGCCTAAAGGCCTCAGAAAGAAGGGGAGACCTAGGATGCGGTGGGCAGACAATGTGAAACAGGACCTTGTTAGAATTGGTGTGCAGTGGCCAGATGCAGTAGATGGTAGCTCAGGATAGACTTGCTTGGAGAACTAAATTGCACAGTCTGGTTGGACCTCCGTAGCCCATGGCTGCTTGAGGATGATGATGATGATAATTATCAGTATTGCAAAACATATTTTACAAAATGCGAAATTTTCACTACCATAAATCTTAATTACTAGCCATATAGCATTTATATCAGATTCTAACTGTAAGGATCACAAATAATTTAAATTTTACAAAGCATTCACTGATTGCAATTAAAATATACAATTCCCATTAGTTATCTAAAAGCATTTTATTATTGATTATATGTTTACACATTGCTTTGGACTTTATGCTGCAATGTTGCTTTTAATTTTGGTTTATGAATTTTTGAAATTATAAGTGGATTAATCCTCAGAAAGTGAAATCAGGTCAAAAATGATACAATTAGTTTATTTTTTAACAGGTTTTTTTATGATAGTTTAGGAATTCAATTTTACTTTTAGTAATTTTATCTAATGTTTATGTTATATGTAATCAAAGATGAAAAAAAACTTAGTGTAAAATTAGTAAGTAAATTAGTAAGAAAAATTAGTAAGTTTATGGCTACATATGCAGGTTTCATGAACTGCATTTTAGCCATTTGTACAAAAAAGTTTAAAGATAAAAAAAAACCTTATTTGTAAAAAATGATTCATATATAATATCTGAATTACAAAATTACTTCCACCATTTAAGGATTAATGGCTATTATTAAAAGCAATATTAACTACAGTAAATAAAATTTCATACACTCTGAATGTAAAATATCCAAATAAACAGAAATATTATTCAAAAATTAGCAGGGATTTAAAAATATTTCTTGTTAACAATGCACATACCTTAAGTAACTCCTGTGATCTAAATGCTTGTCCACATCTTTCACAAACTATAATTCTTGGATCTGTGTGTCTTCGTTCTATGTGCTTTCTAATATCTGTGAAAGTGTAACCCAAGAAATCGCATACTCCACATTTGTAATCACGCTGACCTTTATGCCTAAAATTCACAAAATATTGGTTTTTAAATAAGTATATATTTTTAATACATTACATCAATTAACCAAAATAAGTGTGGCATTTGAAAACAGCAAAGAAAAAAAAACATTTTAATATCGCAATTTTGTACAATACATTAATTTTTTCTTATTTTTACTATAGATAAAAAAATTAACTAAAACAAGTTTGCACTCAAGCCCCCAAATAATATTTTTTGGGGGCTTGAGTGCAAACTTGGAAACTAACAGTACTCTTTTACGAAACTAACAGTACTCTTTTTTTGGAAACTAACAGTACTCTTTTAGGAAAAAAGGAGCAGAAGAGAAAGAATTAGTTGAGTTATCACTCAACAGGCACTTGAGTTCATTTCAGAAAGAAGAAAGTGCAGGAATGTCCTAAATCAATACCCTACTAGTCCTAATAGAAAACATTACAGAGAGCTTAATAAACGTGTAAAGGATCAGTTAGCTGCTGATAAGAATCTTTGGCTTGACTGACAAAGCCGAGGAAGCAGTTAGATAGCACAACAGCAGAGAGCTGTACGAGATAGTTAATGTTTTGTCTCGTAGAAAATGGACAAGTATACAGGAATTGAAGGATAAACAAGGTAAGGTTATAGAAGGTGAGGATTCTGTCATGGCTAGGTGGGCTGAGAATTTCAGTGATGTTCTAAACAATGTAGTTAGTTCTACTCCCATTGTTTGCAATGATGACAAATGCATTGGTGGCTTTAATGTTGGCCCTATAACACAATCTGAAGTCATTTTGGCTATTTCTAAACTTAAACTTCATAAATCCCCAGGGGTAGATGAAATTACTACTGAAATGCTTTGAGCTGGAAATGTTTCTGTTACCACTTGGATGACTGAAATTTTGAATATCTTTTATGATAAAGGTATGGTTACTAAGGATTTTACCAGAGCTATTGTTATCCCTATTTTTAAAAAAGGTGATCGCAGTTCTTGTGATAACTATGTGTATCAGTCTACTCTTTGTTCCAGGTAAAGTTCTTTCCATGATTGTGCTTAAGAGAATTAAGAATCTGGTTGACAGTCAATTGCGTGATGAGCAATGTGGATTCAGAAGTGGTAGAGGATGTGTGGATCAGATATTTTCACTTAGGCAGATTCTTGAGAAATGTTTAGAGTTTCAGAAACCTTTGGTTGCTAGCTTTGTTGATTTCAAAAAGGCTTTCGACTCTGTTGATCGTGATAATTTGTGGTTGATTGTGAGATCATATGGTATACCAGACAAGTTAGTTAACATAAAGAAAACTCTCTATAATAACACTGAGTTGTGTGTGAGAGTTGGTAAGGCTTGTAGCAATTGGTTTAGCATTATTTATGGTGTTCGACAAGGGTGCATTTTGTCTCCTTTTCTCTTTCGCTTGGTTATTTAGTATGATATGCGAAATTCACTTCAAGGGAAAGATTTTGGCCTTAAATGGGGTGGAGATACGAAAATTTCTGATTTAGATTATGCTGATGATTTAGCCCTTTTGGCAAATGATGTTGATGAGATGAACTCTTTCATTCGAGCTGTTGATGAAACTGGTAGTAGAGTAGGTTTGGTTATAAACAAAGAGAAAACTAAAGTGATGAAAATTGGTCAGGCAGGCCATGATTCAGTTAATCTGAATGGTTGCAGTCTTGAGCAGGTGTCACAGTTTAATTATCTTGGGAGCTATGTAACAAATAATGGCGATGTGCAGCATGAGATTAACAGACGAATAGGGATTGCTGCCGGGACTTTTAAGAATCTATGCAGAGTGTGGAGAAATAGGCCTATACACCTAAAGACTAAAATTAGACTGTATAATAGTTTGGTTCTTTCTAGGGTTAGTTATGGTAGTGAAACTTGGACACTTTGTAAACAAGATAACAGGAAACTAGATGCTTTTGATTCCAGATGCTTACGCAGTATCTTGGGCATTAGGTGGTTCAACTTTGTAACTAATGATGAGGTTAGGCAAAGGAGTTTGCAACCTCCTTTAAGCAGCATATTGTGCAGAGAGAGACCCTGTTGGTTTGGCCATGTTGCCCGTATGAATAATTATAGATTGGCGAATAGGGTTATGAACAGTGTGCCTAAAGGCCTCAGAAAGAGGGGAGACCTAGGATGTGATGGGCAATGTCAAACAGGACCTTATTAGTATTGGTGTGCAGTGGTCAAATGCAGTAGATGTAGCTCAGGACAGACTTGCTTGGAGAACTAAATTGCACAGTCTGGTTGGACCTTCGTAGCCCACGGCTGCTTGATGATGATGATGATGATGGGATAACTGCTGACATATGGATAATTATGGATCATTGGTCTCAATATAAAGACTGAAGGGAAGGAGCATTCATGAGGTGTGGAAGGCCCTCCCCGTGCAAACATGGAGAGCCTTCCACACTTCACAAACCTCACCACCGAATCCTGGGCAGAACTGTATACCTGCGATCCACAGTCCAGTTTCAACCAGACAAATGCAAGGTAGAGGCAGAACAAAGAACATCAGTTCACCTCCCAAGAGAGAGGAGAGGACCTTGAGTCTATGACCTATGAAACTTGGTCTCTGCCACACCTGGAATGGTGGTACCCCTGAGCCACAGCTCAGAGACCAGATGAAGATTATCCTTGCAGCAAAAGTGAACCCAAATGGTCTACTGTGGGGAGAATTATAACCCATAGGTTGTTGCCCAAATCGAGAGATTGTTCAGGGCTGTTTGCAGTTGTCGTTCAATGACCCTCAAGCTGTACAATGAGCAAAAGATACTAAAATCGTCAATACGGAGAACATTGGCTACAGTCAGAGAAAGTTGTCTAGTAATGGAATTGGCATCCTTATGGCACTCCCTGTTATCCTTGTGGTTATCCCTGTTCTTGGGGATAGAGTATTGCCAACACGGATACAAAAAATACAAGTAGATAAAAAGTTTGCAAATGAAGTTCAGCAAGTAACCTCTCAAGCTGAAGCTATGGAAGTATGCCAAATCACACGAAGAATGGCAAATATATATCACACGAAGAATCACACGAAGAATGCCAAATCTCCACACTGTGTTGTATGCTTTTTCAATGTCAAAAAAATTGACACTAGGTGTTCTCTATGTAAAAATGAATTCCTGATCACCAATTCAAGGTGGATCAGGTGGTCTATGGTAGACCATTGCCAGTGAGAGCGACACAGGGTGTTGGTAAAAAAGCCTTAGTGTTCCAAATGCCAGACAAGTCTGGCATTTACCATTCTTTCCAAGACTTTGCATACACAGCTTGTCAATGCAACTGATGATAGTTTGAAGGAATCTTGGGATCCTTGCCTGGCTTTGGGAAGGCCAAAACGATAGCCTCCTGTCAGGAATCTGCAAACTGGTCCTTGAGGAAAATACAGTTGAAGAGTAGGAGAAGTCAATCCTTACTCGATGATGAGATGTTACATTCGCGTGGTGTAATGGACATTGTCTGACCTGACAGCAGATGCATGAGAAGTGTGCAGAGCAAGGGGAAGCTCCTCCACTGTGAATGGCCTGTTGAAAGGCTCCAGGCCATTTGAATGGAAAGACAGTGGAGAGCGGTTAGCCTTGTTCTTCAGGACCAGAAACTTGGGAGAATATGAGGACAACAAAGAGATGAAAGAAAAAATTTCTCCCAGAGTGTTGGCAATGGCTTGAGGATTGGCAATTGCTTGTCCATTGTGCTTTAGGATTGATAATGAGTGGGACATGTAGTTCCCACCTATCTTCCCAACTTTATCTCACAGGACCTTAGAAATGGTCATGTGGGTGGCAGAAGATGTATATTTGATCCAAGATTCCTTCTAGCTATGGCACCAGAGGAAACGGGCTTTCATCCTGGATCATTTGAATGCATCAAGATAGGGGGAGATCAGATATCTCTGGAAAAAAAAATTCAAGCCTTGTTCGGAGCCTTACAGGCTGTAGGTGCAGTCTGGATTCCACCATAGTTTTGGAAACTGTGGAAACTGGGTCCAGGTCTGAGAAACAGTCAAGGCAGCTGCATGGACAATACAGTCAGTCATCTCTGAAATCCTAAAGAAGAGTGGCTGTTGCTGAGACTTTTAAGAATATATGGAGAATGTGGTAAATAGGTGTATACATATAAAGACTAAAATTAGGCTACATAAAGTTTGGTTGTTTCTAAAGGCCTTAGTACTTCCAGAGTCTCTGTCAACGATACATGTTGACATAACCCAAAATGAGAGCCCAGAAAATGTCTAAAAAAAATTATGTTTGTGAGTGACAAACATCCCAGAAGTTCCTCTTACTACCCATCCTCTGCTGTATGGTACATCAATTTCTCCTTAATAACTTTTGATACTTGATGGCATAGACATTTGTTGAAGTGCTTAAAAACATTTAACAGTGTCATAGAGAATTAATGATTTCAATTTAATTTTAATTACTGCACTATGAACCTCTACTGTAATTTTTGAAATGAAATTTTTATTCTTTAAAAAATAGAAATTGTTACTTAAAACTTTTCTTACTTTACCTTATAAAAACATATAATTCAAGCTTTAAAATTTATATTTTTTTCATTTGTTGAATATTTTATTAAGCTGCAATATAAATAATTTGTTAAAGCCATCTGAACATTTTTAGATGCAATATGTAGCAAAGGCAACCTGACATTTTTATTTTTCTACATTCAAGCAACCTTCTGATTTAAGCTCACAAATTTGAACTAGTGCAAACTAATATTTTTATTAAAGTTTTGAAATTCTCTCAAAAATTATGTAAATATTGCTATTTTTTAACAATGGAGAATTTTGGATTAATTATGAAGTATGTACATATATCTTTTTAACACTCTTTTTCTGCTTTAAACCCAATATATAGAATTTTTTTTTATATCATACAACCCAGCATTAATGGTGCTCTCCTGCTACCGAAACCAAAATTATAAATTGTTGTTTGTGTCTTTCAGCTGCATAAAATAGGTCACAACCCAACAAGACACAGTTAACACTAATTAATAGCCATGTGTGGGAGCAAGTTGGTTGGTTGTTTTACCTCTGAGCTGCACTTTTTTGCACACCATGGGCTAAATGGCCAGGTCACATGGACCCCGAAGGCTCAGAGAAGGTTGGGGAGGGGACCCACTGGAACAGCTGTTGGGAGACAGATGGTAGCCTCCCGTCAAGGCCATCCAGCGTGTTCTTTAACGTGCACAGGGTATGGCTCTCCCGCACACGGGACCATGGCTTGACGTCCCATCAGACGGACGGCAGCCTTTCCAAGCACATCGGTGTCCCCTACTGACCGTGGGCAGGGCGGGGAATTTTGCGGAGTGGGGGCAAGTATGCAGTATGCTGCATATAGCATTGTCAACATTGGATATCTTTTGAATTCAGTTAGTATTTTATTTATACTTTTATAATTAAACCTTCATTCTTATTTCTATATATCTATTTTGATTTTATTCCCATTATTTATATTTTATTATCAATCTTTTTGAGTTATGCTACATCACTAGTGATGACAATGGCTGCCTTAAAACTTGTCGCAGTGGATATTTTTTTTAATACCTCATTAGGTAAAAAACTGACCTTTCATTATTTTCTGAAAATGAATGAGGTCTTGGATATGGAAGCAAAATGGATTTCCTGAACACAGAAATTAATCCTTCTATAGTTGGGAAGGCAATTTCAGCAGGAGTGTTACAACTCCACCCCCTTTCGCCACTGCTAAGCTGAGCATCCCCCCCCCCCCACTCCTCTCAAGAAAGATTCAATTTTTATGCAATTATTAGTTTTGTAGTTTATATACAATAGTTTTTTTAGCCTTGGTGCATCAACTTTTTGGCACTTTGCCAAAATCTCTCTCTCACAAAAACTGCACAATATTCAGTAAAAAAAAAGCCAAGAAAGTGTTCCTCTACTTCAGAAACAGAGTAAATAATCTGAAGAATGTGAGCAATCCAAGTCACTTTGTATAACACTGGCCTGTGTTTTAACATATACCATACTGAAAAAGAAATAAAATCATGTTTCAGGTAAATATATTATTCAGGAAGAAATTTCCTTTCAATTAATATATAATTTAACAATAAATAATTTTGAGGAAAAAAGTTTTGCTGATGTGTGGGATTTGACCATGTCGTGGATATTATTCATTGATATAATTTAACTTTTTTTTACTCATCAGGCTTTCTAAAATTAAGCCTTAATTGCCTAGTCAGATCTATTTTTTCACTATATCAATGCAAAAAAAGTTTCATTAAAATTAGTATGTTTGTAATTTTGTTTAATATTTTACTTTCATAAAATTTAAAATTCTGTTTAATTTGGGATATATAACATGGCCAATTTCTGTTGATTGGTCATTTGTTTAAAAAAATTCTAAAGTTGTTTATTTGACTCAACACAGTTGGCAAAAAGCCCAGACTTTTCTCAAAGTTCAGACCTCTGTGGCAAGCAGCTGATTGAGGGGGTATTTATTTTATATTTATTTATAGTAAGAAGAAAAAATTTATATTAGAAGGTTATTTTCTTGCTTTAAGTAAAAATTTATTTTTCTGTTATTCAGAAATAAATAGCCTTTCAATTCATACGAATTATAATTATTTTCACCTATTATATTAAGTAAATTTTTATTTGCATTGTCAGATCCTTTTTGACTGCATGACTCTAAAATAGTCCTATTAAAATAAAAGTACTCATCTTTTCATTAAATATTTTATTTTCAAAAAAACCAGGGTTAACTGCTGATTAATTTGGTTTATACATACATACAAAATCCTCATGCAGCCATGGACTACAGAGATCCTACCAGATTACATAATTTTGTTCTCCAGACATGTCTGTCATGAGCTACAGCTGCTGTATTTGGCCACTGTACACCAATTCCAGTAAGATCCTGTTTGACATTGTCTACCCATCGCATACTAGTTCCTCCCCTTTTCTTGAGTCCTTTAAACATATTCTTCATTATCCTATTCACCAATCTACAGCTATGTATATGAGCAACATGGTCAAACCACCTAATGCCCAAAATACTGCATAAACATCTAAAAAAAAAAAAGGCATCAAGTTTCTTGTTATACTACTTATAAAGGGCACATGTTTTGCTACTATAACCAGAGCTGCCAACCTTAAATGACAAAAATTACAATTTGGGAAAGTTAAAAATCAGAGCAGTGTAGTTCTGCATTTTACGGTACTCAGGTGCCATTTTTTAACACAATGCAATAATGCATTGCATTTGATGGAACATTCGACTTCCGGATTCCTAGTGGAAATAAAAAAAATAATTTTTCAAGAATTATACCAAGTTTCTTAATATTATTTCCGCAATTTTTTTTTGCTATATGTGCAATTTAAACTAATTACAAAAGCATAAAATTTTAAACTAATCTAAAAGGCATTTCAACAACAACAAAAGCATTCACATCAAAAAGAATATTCAGCAAAAGTGCCAATCCAGCGATGGGAACCTTCTTTACTTTTTGAAACTGACAGTCCTCAGATCAGCATTTTGCAGAATATTCAACTTCTTGGAAAGTTAGACAAAATATAAACTAAACAAATATATTACTAACAGTAGAGGCCATACAACGAGAATATGCTGAGTACAGAATATAATGATAAACGTTTATTCCTAAGCATAAAATTTTGTTTCCACTAGAAGTAATAGTATCTAGACATATTTTCCTAACTGCACATATCATTATATGGTGAATGTTGGTCAGTACCATCCAAAGCTACTTGTTTCAACAGCCTATTACACTAACAAACAAACATTCATTCCTTAATTAAAAAAAAACTTACAAAAATAAATAATTTCATTGGAAACGGCTGTGCAAAAAGCACATACTGCTAAACAATGAATTGCCATCCTCAATTTAAGAAAACCCCAGTACAAAATTATCGGAGATAACCATTTTAACTGAAATGTACTGTTAAACAACCACTCCATCCTTTTTACTGACCAAAGCCTAAAAACAAAATTGTAAGCAATTTACCACCAATCTGCAGTAATAAAAAAGACCCTGGAACTAAATAATCCCATCAAAGACAACAAGCCTAAAAAGCATGATCATAAACAATGCACAGCCATTTGCATCATTAAAAAATACCCAGAACAAGATAATCTCATTGAAGACAACCATTTTAAAAGGAGTTTTTTAACACAATATTTTAAATGGAGAACTTGAAACATTGCTAAAGATTAATTAAATATCATATATCATCTGAAACTTTCAGTACTTACCTGAGACAAAATTTATACCTTTATGCTACATATATAGGAATTAAATCCAAATTACATTTAAAAAATTCAATTATATGTTAATTAAATCTGTATTTATTAGGAAAGTTTAGGGTCTGAAAATAAATTTTTATTCACTTAAGAAGATTAGACCTGCAAAAAAAATCAAGAACCCGAGACCACACAAAACATCTAATAGAGAATCAAATAAATTATTCAATACTATAAAAGGCTATCATACTATATAAATTCACTTACATTGTTTTTTGATCCTACTAAAAACAAATGTTAGGCTTTACCTTATTTTACATACCTTAAGTACTCGTGGCAGCATCTAGTTGCCGAGTGCCATAAATTGCAGGAGTACTGCCAAAACAGACAGACACAAGAACCTATTCAAGTTGCAATGCCCATAGATAGGGAAGTTCTGTAATCTGTATTATTTCCTTTACTCTGAAATTTCAGATTCTAAGTAATCCAATTAGCATTTAGTTGGTCAGAACTGGGAGAGTCAATAAACATCCTTTAAAAACTATCTATGACCTTCAGCTCTGTAAAAAAAAATATAGTTGTGGACTTTGCCATATGTTCTGTCCAGAAATGGTCAGTTGGAGTTATAGATTTCCTCTGATTGGTGCACAGGTGAGCCCACAAGCAAGCACAGATTAGGGTATGGGGACACAGCTACACCTTTAGTATGGTAAAAGAGCTAAATCAGAAACAATTTCCCTTTATTTCCCTAATCAGAAACAATTATCTTTTAATTCCCTTTCATTAACATTCATCTTTTAGGAAAAGAGCAAAAATACTGTACAATTTGAAGGCATATTTTCATTACTGTAAAACTGGAAAAAAAACCCAAAAATCGAATTTTCGGATTTTAAACCAAAAATTGGACAAAATCCGATAAAATCGAAATAGTTGTCAGCTCTATATAACTAACCTTAGAAAAAACCAAACTATTATACAGCCTAATTTTAGTCCTTACGGGTAATGCCTATTTTTCCACTCTCTTCATAACCATAAAAGTCATATTAGCTATCCCTATTCTACTGTTTATATTTTATCACATACCACTGGTATTTGTTAAACAGTTCCTGAGATGATAAACTGAGACACATGCTCAAGAAGACAACCATTCAAAGCAAATGAAGCACCATCTGTCTTACCAATTCTCATCATTTTAGATTTCCCTCTTTTTATTAACAAACCTACTCTATTGCCAGTTTTATCAACAGCCCTAATGAAAGAATTCATCTCACCAATGTTATTAGCCAACATAGTCAAATCATCCCACAATATAAACCAAAAATTCAAATCTCTAGACCATATAAGGGCATATTCTTGCAGAGAATTTCATATATCATAATCAATAACCAAAGTAAACAGAAAAGGAAACAAAATGAACCCTTTCTAACTACACTAGCAATGCTAGGCCAATTGCTACAAGCCTTACCAACTCTCACACATGACTCAGTGTTATTATAGAGAGCTTTCATTACACTAACTAACTTATCAGGTATTTCATATGCTCTAACAACCAACCACAAATTAGGTCGATCAACAGTCACAAGCCTTTTTGAAATCTATAAAGCTAGCAACCACAAGTTTCTGAAACTCTAAACATTTCTTAAGAATATACCTGAATGAAAATATTTGATCAATACATCCCCTACCACTTCTGAATCCACACTGTTCATCATGCAATTGTCCATCAACCAAATTCTTAATTCTATTAAGTATAATCATGCAAAGAACTTAACCTGGAACAGAAAATAAACTAATTCCCCTATAATTATCACAAGAACTGCAATCACCTTTTCTAAAAATTGGGACAATGATAGCTCTATTAAAATCCTTAGGAACAACACCTTTATCATAAAAAATATTCAAAATTTCAGTCAGCCATGTGACAACACTAATGTTTCCAGCTCTAAGCATTTCAGTGGTGATTTCGTCCACCCCTGGGGATTTATACAGTGTTGATTTAGAGATAGCCAATGTGACTTCGGAATGTTATATAGGGCCATCATAAAAGCCAGTAATGCATCTATCCTCATTACAAACAATGTGAGTAGAAATAATCACATTATTACATCACAGAATTTTCACCTTCAACCACCTTGTCATATTTATCCCTCAATCCCTGTGTACCTGTTTCTTCCCACATAAAACATTAACAATCTGGTACAACCTCCTGCTGTTGTCCTGTCTAATTGCTTCCTCTGCTTTGTCAACCAAGCTATCAAGACACAAATTCTTATCAGCTGTTAACTGATCCTTTATATTTTTATTAAACTCTTTGTAAAGCTGTCCATTAGAACTAGTAGTATCTACTACTAGTCCTAATAGACAGCTTTACAAAGCCTTACTAGGACTAGTAAGGTGTTTATTCATATTATTCCTGCACTTCCTTTGTTCAGAAATAGCTTTGTGTCCTCTGTTTCTTTTTTACCAAAACAGTACTATTAGTATTAAGAAAACCCAATTTAAACTGATCCCATTCTTTCTCAACTTCAGCAGTAAGCAAACAACAATCATCAAAATGACTGAGTATCCTATTATGGTATGCTTTGGTTATATCTGGATCATTCAGAGCTTCAGTGTATAAAAATTTCTTAACCTTAGCATAAGTGTTCTTAAACTTCAGTTGACACTTTTGACCAAGTAATGGTCAGATCCAATTTCAACTCTCCTATATGATCTGGTATTCCTAACCAAACTAGCCCATTTGCTGTTAATTAAAATATAATCTATCATTATTCCTGTGCAACCCATCAAGTGAAACCCATGTGTATTTATAAATGTCTTGGTGTTTGGGTTACATATTAGTTATTCTCAAACTGTTAAGTTTACTTAACATAGGAGACTTTCCCCATTGCCACTGAAACTACCAATGTCAAAGAAACCTAACACTCTTAACCAAAGGTCAGAGTCAATACCAACTTTTAGCACTGAAGTCACCTAGCACAAGTGAAATATCTCCTTTTTTGATAAAATTTAAAACTGCCTGTAGTTGTCTGTAAAAACATATCTTTTATGTCCTCATCAGAATCCTCTGTGGGAGCATAACAACAGATAATATTCAAATCTTTAATCTTAGCTTTAAGAAATCTTTCATTAATGAAGTCTATCCTAGAAAAGCCTCACTGGCATGCCTGTTGAGAAGTAGACATGCCAGTGACCTTGAAGATGCTTTCCATCCCCTCTCCCTGAAAAAAATTATTTTTAAGCATCTTACCTTTATCTGACCATCTGGTTGTTTGCAAGTCTAGAATAACTAGGTTATAATGCCATAATTCCTGTGTGAGGACATCAAGAGAGTAATCTCTATGCAACATCCTCACATTTCCTATACCTGTAGGGAGTAAATGATTAGTATGATTTTGAAAGAAACTATGTTTATTGAGAGGTAGAGCTAGGGCCAACAATATCAAACAGTCTCCTAATCGCAGGCATGAGGCAAAGAATCCACTTGAAAGGTTCCCCTTTACTAGTGGAACTTTTCAAGAACCAGAATTTAGATTGCAACTGACTTGCCTGAGACACATTACTTCAGTGTAGGATTGGCACTGCCTAACTAGCTAAGTGAGGGTTCAGGTACCTGCAATTGCCTCTGATCAGGATTATCAACCAGCTGATATAAGGTATCCTGTGCCTCTGCTCACTTAATGGCTTGCAACCCATAGGCAAACAGAAAACACAGCAGCAGATTTTCCTTCAACAAAGGCTCACCATGGCAGCTAGTCCAGGATCCATAATCAACCAAAGCCATAAACCAATCCGGTGGGCATAAAAGGTCAGCACCAGGACCCTGCAAAGTTGACCACTCCTCAGCAGGGCAGAAAAAAAAAATGGCTGCAGAAGAACAGATTAGTAAGCCAAACTGATCTGGCAGCTATGCCATTTCCTTCCAGAAGAAAATATCTTTTTTGAAAGGTACTAACAGCCTGCACCATCAAGGGTTGGACATTAGGTGCTAGGCCTGGTCAATTCTGTGCATCATCACTGAGGATTGCCATAATTCTTTTCATTAGTTATTTGACAAAAAATGTTCTAAAGATAACCTCTTTGGCTGAGATTAGTGAAAAAACAATTGGGCCTCTGGAAGTAAAACCAGTTTTTCAGTCTGGACTCTGGAAGAGTTAGGATAAGAGGGAGACCTAGGGTGAGGTAGGCAGACAACATCAAATAGGACTTTATTAGAATTGGCATAGTGGCCAAATGAAGCAGCTGTGGTTCATGACAGACACTAAATTGCTACTCTGGTTGGACCTACATAGTCTATGGCTGCTTGAGGATTTTGTGCCTGCCTACCTATTTCTTTCGTAATAATTATTTTGTAATATGTAACTATCATTTGACATTTTACATTTTTGTTTCACTGTAACAAAATTGGATTGTAATGAATATATTTTAGTTGTCTACAAAACTTTGTTATGCTGACATTTCACAAATGTGTCACTATACTGAGGGTAAAATGGCTAAAAAGATAGAATAATCAAAGCATTTGAAATAATAATAAAACCTTTAAAGTACTCGAAACATTTATATTTTACACCACAATGCTTTCATTCAGTTTCATATATGCAAGTTTATAGAATATCTAATTTCTAGTGCATTGTAAGGCAGAAATACTTACCTTTTTATATGCAGTTCCTTGTTCTTGATATGGCGAAAATTTTTCCCACATATTTCACACTGATGTTTTGGTTCTTCATGAATAAGCATGTGTTTTGTAATATCAGATTTTTCACAACCTCTGTAAAATATGTTATAGGAAAATATTTAAAACCAATCCACAGTCAAATTGGATAATCCAATATGGACAAAAGAAACAATATAAAAAGCCATGAAATATTTTTATGTTTCATGTAATGTCACTGGTATTTTAATTGCAGTACTTTAAATCTTAGACATATATTAAATCCAGAACAATTCATAATCAAAGCATGAAAATATGCAGTTGAAAATACAATTTGATTCTACATAAACAATAGCATATTTCAATGGAATTCATCATCATCATCATCCTCAAGCAGCCATGGGCTACGGAGGTCCAACCAGACCGTGCAGTTTAAATCTCCAAGCATATCTGTCCTGAGCTACCTCTGCTGCATCCAGCCACTGCACACCAATTCTAACAAGGTCCTGTTTGACATTGTCTGCCAACTGCATCCTAGGTCTCCCCCTCTTTCTGAGGCCTTTAGGCACACTGTTCATAACCTTATTCGCCAATCTATAATTATCCATACGGGCAACATGGCCAAACCAGCGGAGTCTCTCTCTGCACAATATGCTGCTTAAAGGAGGTTGCAGACTCCTTTGCCTAACCTCATCATTAGTTACAAAGTTGAACCACCTAATACCCAAGATACTGCTTAAGCATCTAGAATCAAAAGCATCTAGTTTCCTGTTATCTTGTTTACATAGTGTCCAAGTTTCACTACCATAACTAACCCTAGAAAGAACCAAACTATTATACAGTCTAATTTTAGTCTTTAGGTGTATACGCCTATTTCTCCACAATCTCCATAGATTCTTAAAAGTCCCGGCAGCAATACCTATTCGTCTGTTAATCTCATGCCGCACATCACCAGTATCAGTTACATAGCTCCCAAGGTAATTAAAGTGTGACACCTGCTCAAGACTGCAACCATTCAGATTAACTGAATCACAACCTGCCTGACCAATTTTCATCACTTTAGTTTTCTCTCTGTTTATAACCAAATCTGCTCTACTACCAGTCTCATCAACAGCTCGAATGAAAGAGTTCATCTCATCAACATCATTTGCCAAAAGGGCTAAATCGTCAGCATAATCTAAATCAGAAATTTTCATATCTCCAGCGCAATTAAGGCCAAAATCTTTCCCTCGAAGTGAATTTTGCATAACATAATCAACAACCAAACTAAAGAGAAAAGGAGACAAGATGCACCTAAAAGGAGACAAGATGCTACCAGACGTAATGCTAAACCAATTGCTACAAGACTTACCAACTCTCACACATGACTCAGTGTTATTATAGAGAGCTTTCATTATGTTAACTAACTTGTCTGGTATACTATATGATTTCACAATCAACCACAAATTATGACGATCAACAGAGTCGAAAGCCTTTTTGAAATCAACAAAGCTAGCAACCAAAGGTTTCTGAAACTCTAAACATTTCTCAAGAATCTGCCTAAGTGAAAATATCTGATCCACACATCCCCTACCACTTCTGAATCCACATTGCTCATCATGCAATTGACTGTCAACCAGATTCTTAATTCTATTAAGCAAAATCATGGGAAGAACTTTACCTGGAACAGAGAGTAGGCGGATACCCCTATAGTTATCACAAGAACTGCAATCACCTTTTTTGAAAATAGGGATAATAATAGCTCTGGTAAATTCTTTAGGAACCATGCCTTTATCATAAAAGTTATTCAAAATTTCAGTCATCCAAGTGGTAACCGAAACATTCCCAGCTCTGAGCATTTCATCTACCCCTGGGGCTTTATGAAGTTTAAGTTTAGATATAGCCAAAATAACTTCAGATTGTATTATAGGGCCAACATTAAAGCTGCCAATGCATCTATCATCATTACAAACAATGGGAGTAGAACTAAACACATTGTTTAGAACATCACTGAAATGCTCAGCCCACCTAGTCATGACAAAATCCTCCCCTTCTATAACCTTACCTTTTTTATCCTTCAATCCTTGTATACCTGTTCGTTTTCTACCACACAAAACATTAACTATCTGGTACAGCTCTCTGCTGTTGTGCTGCCTAACTGCTTCCTCGGCTTTGTCAGCCAAACCATCAAGCCAAATATTCTTATCAGTAGCTAACTGATCCTTTACACGTTTATTAAGCTCTCTGTAATCCTTTCTATTAGGACTAGTAGGGTACTGATTAAGGACATTCCTGCAGTTCCTTCTTTCTGAAATAAGCTCAAGTGCCTTATCACTTAAATAATTCTGCCTCCTCTGCTCCTTTTTTCCTAAAAGAGTACTGTTAGTTTCTAAAAATGCCTGTTTAAAATGGCCCCATTCATCCTCAACTTCAGTATTAAGCAAACCATGACTGTCAAAATGACTAAGTAACCTATCATGGTAAGCTTTGGCTATAACTGGGTCTTTCAGAGCTTCGGTATTAAAGGTAAATTTTTAAACCCTAGCACAACACTTTTTAAGTTTAAGTTGTAAGACACTTTTAACAAGGTAATGGTCAGATCCAATTTCAGCTCCCCTATATGCCCTGGTATTTCTAACAGAACTAGCCCATTTGCTGTTAATTAATATATAATCAATCATATTCCTATGCAGCCCATCAAGTGAAACCCATGTGTATCTATGTATGTCATGGTGTTTGTAATATGTGTTAGTTATTTTGAAACCATTACCTGTAGGAGACGTTGTCCATTGCCATTGCAGCTACCAATACCAAAAGGGCCTATCACCCCTCTCCAAAAGTTAGAGTCAGTACCAACTTTGGCATTGAAGTCAACTAGAACAAGGGTAATATCTTCTTTCTTGACAGAATTCAAAATATCCTAAAGTTGTCCATAAAACCTATCCTTTTCATCCTCATCAGCATCCTTAGTGTGGGCATAACAGCAAACAACATTCAAGTCTTTAATGCTTGTCTGAAATTTTGCTGTAAGAAACCTTTCATTAGTGCACTCATATCCTAGAAGAGCATCACTAGCATGTCTGCTGAGTAGCATGTCACTAGCATGTCTGCTGCATGCCTTGGTGATGCTTTCCATCCTCCCTCCCTGTAAAGAGAAATTTAAAGTTATTTTTAAGTATCTCACCTTTACCTGTCCATCTGGTCTCTTTCAAGCCTAGAATATCTAGGTATAGCGCTGGAATTCCTGCATGAGGACATCAAGAGAAAAATCTCTATGTAATGTCCTCACGTTCCACGTTCCTGCAGAGAGAAAATGATTAGTAGGATTTTTAAAGAAATTAGGTTTATTGAGATTGGTAGGGCCAACAATATCAAACAGCCCCCTGATCGCAGGCATGGGGCAAAGACCTGTTCCTCCTCTGCTAAAGGCTGAAGTCACCGATGCTGGTAGGAACTTCAGGCACCACCTTTTCAAGTGGACTTTTTCAAGAGACACATGGCCTGCCTGAGACACATTACTCCAGTTTAGGCTTGACGATGCCCAACTAGCTAAGTAAGGTTCAGGTACCTGCGATGGCCTCTGATTAGGATTATCCACCAGCTGATATAAGGTATCCCATGACTCTGTTCACTTAGAGCTGGCAACCCAGAAGCAAACAGAAAACACAGCGGCAGACTCTCCCTCAAAAGAGGCCCACCAGTGCAGCAAGTCCAGGATCAATAATCAAGCTCAAATCCATAAACAAGTCCAGTCTAGTAGATATAAATGGTCAGCACCAGGAACCTGTGAAGTTGACCACTCCTCAGCAGGGTTGAAAAAAAAAAGAAAAGAGTGGCCATAGATGACCAGATCAGTAGGCCATACTGAACTGGCAGCCCTCCCCTTCCGTTCCCTTCCAAAAGAGAATATCTCTTTTGAAAGGTACTAACGGCCTGCACCACGAGAAGGCGGGGTCAGACATTAGGTGCTAGACCTGGCCGGTTCTGTGCATCATCACTAGGGATTGGTGCACAGCTCTCCTTCCAGTTTACGCCTAGCTACCATTTACAGGTCTTATGGGTAATTAATTTACAGGTAATTATGGCTAATTAATTTCTGTACTATGAAGCTAACTGTTGAAATGAATATACAGCGCAGAGAATTTAAAACACAACGATCATTAAAATGAAAAACATAAAACAATCAATAAATGCAAAAAAAAAAAATCTTGCATTACATTATTGATTTAAGCCTACTAGAAACACTGAATGCACATGTAGCTCTATCTTCTGGCATTATTCAAAAACAATCAGCTTTCAAAATGGTAGCATCCTTACAATCATGCATCAAGAAATTCTGTAATTTCTGAATGATGAAAGAATAAAACCAGCTGAAATTAATTAGACTGTTGGTTCTGCATGGTTGATGATGCATGAGTCAATGGCAAGTCTACACATGGGTGGATTATTTAGGAGTGCTGAAAAGTCTTTAATATACACCTGTCCTGTAGTGCACTAAGCTCTAAGCACTTAGCTACTGTTCTAAGGGACCTGGGTTTGAGCCCCAGTAAGGCATGGATGTTTGTGTTGTTTTTCTGCTGAGGTCCTGTCATCTTCACAGACCTTCTACTGTGGCATATAAACTAACACATAAACTACTGTATCATATAAACTAATACATAAACTACTGTATCATATAAACTAATACATAAACTACTATGCATGCATGCACGCACGCACGCACACACATACATACAAAAATTGCAATACCACAAAACAAGCCCTGAACTTCAGTGAAACTGAGCAGAGTGGTAGAGAATGTTACTAGGTAGTAATGATTAATCTCACAATCATCTGCATGCATATTAAAGGTGTGGTTAGAGGCCCCCAATATGGGGTATGACCCACATTGAAGGTGATGCGTGGAGCCAGACATTGAGGTATCAATGAATACAGGTCCCTAATAGTGTCCTGAGGCACTTTCCCCCATTCTTTCTCCAAATGGAGATGCTGGGTGCCCAGTGTGTGTGCTAACCATGGACATTTGAAGATATTGACCAAGTGCATCGAATGTGCTCTATAGGCGAAGCTAGGGTGTTGACATTTGTAGACACTATTGGACATGTGCCACATGGGAACATGCATTATCCTGCTGAAAAATGTCATCAGGGCAACTCTGCAGGAAAGGTAGACAATGGGCCACCAGAATCTCACTGACATATCTTTGAGCTGTCAAATTTTCTGAGTAAACACTTAAAGGTATTCTGGAGTCATAACTGATGGCACCCCATACCAGAACACTGTGTGTGCAGGCACTCCCATATGTGTGGCAGATCCTGCCAATGGCCATGGTGATATCAAACTCTGATGTGACCATCATCTGCACCCAAACAGAAGTGTGACTAATCAGAGAATACAATGTTTTGCCATTCTTCCTCCCATAACACATGCTCAATGCATCACGATAACATGCCTGGCAATGATTAGCAGTAAGAGGCAACCTGCACAGGAGACACTATGCCTAATGCATGCATTGCAGATGCTACATTGCACTGGATGGCTACATGTCCCAGAGGGGTTGGAGGTTTCTAAGCAGATGAGGCAATTTTCTTGTGGTTTAGTATGTCTGTGGGACCTGAGTCATGGCAATGTGGAGTGGTATCTGTCCTTGTCCACTGATCCAAACAGTATTACAGTGCTCATTGCAAGATTGAGATGGTGTGACAGGCAGATCAACCTGCCCTCATGCATCCCCACAATACAGCCTTGTTGGAATGGGAATGAATGCTGGTAAAGAGCTCACATTCACTGACTTGGCATAACTGAAAAACACATATACTGTTTCACTTTCATGGACTTACCTGCTGTCTGCTAAGGTGGCTTTTATTGGGATCTTGGGACCAACAGTGCTGCCTCTATTTCTATTCCCACGTGATGCCATGCTATCATCACTGGAATCACTTGTGCAGGACCTCTGGTACTATGTGTGGTAATGATTTGGGTCACTGCACTCATCCTTTATGGGTGTTGCAAATTTTGCATCCATAAGCATAAATGGGTTTGACTATATCACTGAATCTTGTGTGAAAATTTGTAAGGATTGTAGAAATTATTTTAGCATTGCTACTGGAGTTTGACAAGAGTGCATTTTGTCTTTCTCTTTGATTATTTATTATGTTATGTAAAATTCACTGCAACAGGGAGATTTTGGCCTTAAATGGTATAGGAAGTTCAAACTTTCTGATTTAGATTATGCTTGTGATTTGGCCCTTTTTTGGCAAATGATTTTATGAGATGAACTCTTTCATTAGGCTGCTGATGAGACAGGTGAGACATGAGTAAAAAACAGAGAGGAAACTAGAGTGATGAAAATGGTCAATCTTGTGATTCTGTTGCTTTGAATAGTTGCACCTTGAACAGGTTTTTCAGTTTAACTCTGTAATTTTGTAACAGATACTTGTGCAACATGAGATAAACAGAAGAATGGATATTGCTGATGGATTTTTTAGATATCTGTGGGGATTATGGAAAAAGAGGCATTTACATCTGAAGAGTAAAATTGAGCTATATAATAGTTTGGTCCTTTCTAAAGTTTAATAAATATTTAGCAGAAAAAATTTTTGCCGACATATGGGAATCGAACCTGCATTACTCCAGAAACATGCCAGAGTGTTCTTACCAGTTGAACTAATGCCAGCTCATCTTTTTTCCGCTTATTTAAGACTATACTCTATTACCGAGAAATGCGGGCCAACCATTGGTGCCATCTGTGGTCTCGGGTGGCAATTATTACCTTTATATTGCACAGAGTGAGATGGAAATAAATAATAGTCTCTTCACACTATTTAGCGTTATTAATGATTTAAACATAGATGATAATCGCAGCATGACCTGATGCTCTTTTGGCATTGATAAATCAATAAATATTTAGCAGAAAAAAAAGCCAAAAAACATCAGGTCATGCTGTGATTATCATCTATGTTTAAATCATTAATAACGTTAAATAGCGTGAAGAGACTATTATTTATTTCCATCTCGCTCTGTGCAATATAAAGGTAATAGTCGCCATCCGAGACCACAGATGGTGTCAATGGTTGGCCCGCATTTCTAGGTGATAGAGTATAGTCTTAAATAAGCGGAAAAAAGACGAGCTGGCATTAGTTCAACTGGAAAGAACACTCTGGCATGTTTCTGGAGAGCTGCAATTCCCGTATGTCGGTGAAAATTTTTTCCGCTAAATATTTATTGATTTATCAATGCCAAAAGAGCATCAGGTCATGCTGCGATTATCATCTGTTTATAAAGTTTGATACAGTAGTGAAACTTGGACCCTTTGTAAGCAAGAGGAAACTCAATTCTTTTGATTCTTGATGCTAAGCTAATATATTGGGCATTAGGCAGTGATGAGGTTAGATGACATTTTCACAACAAAACCACCTTCGAATGGCATCTTTTGTATGGAGAGACTGCTGGTTTGGACATGCTGGGCACATGCATCAGTGAATATGGTTATGAACAGTGTGCCTAAAGGTGTTAGAAAAGGGAGAGGTTTAGAATGAGGAGGGTAAACAATGTCAAACAGGACCTTGTTAGACGGTCTGAAGTGGCCAAATGCTGCAGCTAAATTACATAGTCCAGTTGGCCTCTGCAGCCATGGGTGCTTGAGGATTGTGTCATATTATTTTAAATAAATAAAATTTTAAATAAATCAATGCCATATAGAACTTGGTGTTGATTAAATTCTTAGAATTAATCTGGGAAGAGAAGGTTTCTGATTGCTGCGACAAATTTGTTTAAATTACTAGTGCCAAGTGGGGAGGAGGTGGCTCAGTCAGTAGTGTATCAGGCTTGTAATCTACAGTTACCAGGTTCAAGTCTCAATTATGCCAGCATTTAGATTTATCTCTGAGAACCCCCACTACCACCACCCTGCCATCAGTGAGATAAGGGATATTGATGGGCTTGGAAAGGAAACTGTCCACAGCATATAATAAACTTTGCAGAATAGCCATAATTAGTGAAATTTAAAGAATACATTGTATGTCCTTGACAGGAGGCTTTCATAGGTTCTAACAACTGCCCAGTGTCTCCTTCCCTAGCCCTTGTGATCTGGCTATTTGGTCCACTGTTGTACATAAGAGTGTCATTCAGAAGTAAAACAACAACCTAAGGCCAAAAAAGAATATTCATTCAAATTTATCAAAATATTATGAACATGGCAGATCCATTAAAACATAACCGATTTCTAACCAAAATAATAACTAAATAAATAATCAAAAACAAAAAGTAGCTATGAATAAAAGTTAAGTATTCTTAACTTATTTGTTTGTTTAAGTAAATGGTTATTACAATGTTATTTGGTTTGAGTAGTCATGAAAAGCTACCATTATGAATTTAAATTATTCTATAATTACTATATAAAAATATTAAATACTCACCTGTAGTCACAATGAACACATTTGAAAGGCTTATCTGGATCATGAGTGCGAAGATGTCTTTTTAAATGAGCTTTTCGATTAAACTTTTTGCTGCATAATTGACATTCAAATAGGACTTCAGCAGGCATATGAACCATTTTTATGTGCATTTTTAATATGTAGTGATCCTGAATGTGTTAATAAAGACTAAAAATTAATAAAACAAAATATATATATATATACTGCTCACAAAAATTAGGGGATATTTCAAAATGAATATGAAGCGATGAAATATCCCCTAATTTTTGTGAGCAGTATATATATATATAACAACAAAGTAAACAGAGCAATACAAACTTATTTTGGTATTGAATATTTCTAACATAAATTAAAAACACTTTTATTTTTTCAAACTTACACTTTTATTATTACAACTTGATTTAAAAAGCAAAAAAAAAAAGGTAATACTTAATTCTCAACTTTCTTTAGTGATTTACTGTATATACTGTAAAGAGTGTTAATGGAGCAGTATAATGCTGACTGCATATGCATATCTAGGGGTAAAAAGAAAATTCCTAATTTGGAACTGGGAAAATAAAAATGTTAATACCTTCTAAAACAATGTTCTCAAATAAAGATCTCACTTGAAAAGTGTCAAATGTAATGAGCCTAAGATCTTACACATTCAAAAGCCAAGGAATGAAATTTAGTTTTTAAACGAAGTTGTTTCTATAATATTAGCAGAAGATGGTGTTGCCCAGATTCTTGAACAAAGAATTGACTGTTTTTATGTCATTCAAATTTTTGTTCATGTTTTAAAGCATAAAAGTTAAACAAAAAGTTGCCAAAGAAAGTATCATTCTTAATTTAACTTTGATATTAATTTTAGAGGAAAAATTGCCTTGAGTCAAGTGGGATATTAACCAACGACCTTCTGATAACTTATCTGGTGCTTTGACCGATTAACTAAAAAAATAAATAAAATCAATACTCAATAAAATAATAAATATATAAATAAAAACTAAATAAAAACTATACTATAATAATAAATACTAAATAAAATAATACCTCAAGCAGCTGCTTGCCACAGAGGTCTGACAGGAGCCTGTCAGTTTATATGCCATAGTAGAAGGACGCCGCTGCTCACAAATAGACTCAAGAAGAAGATGACAAATATGTCATGAAGTTGGCAAGTATAAGTATACAATTGAATAAATTGAAAAAATTTCACAACATCAACTGTCAAAGAAGATATCATTCTTCGTTTAACATCAATATCAATTTTAGATGAAAAATTCTTTGGTTTGGTTGTTTGAGGATTTATGGCACATGAGCTAATGAGGCATTAATGCGCCAAATGAGGTAAAAAGAAGCTAAAAGACAAGTGCTCCTTAACCAAAGTTAAAACCAAATGTTGTAAAAGGCAAAAGACAAAACCAACAAGATGTATATATAAAAAAATAAAAAAAAAATAAAAAAAAAAAAAAAAACAAGATGTAAATATAGCAAGAAAACCAACAAGATGTATATATTACCAAAACAACCCAGGTGTAAGGCCTGGGTTAGACATAAAAAAATACAAGATAAAATCAAAGTTGATTAAAATAGCCCCAATGTTTCAAAAAGGTAAAAAACTGGCGGTAAAGCACAATGATCAGATAAATCTCAGTGTAAGAAGCTTGGACATAAAATTATGAAAGCTAAAATAAAACTGATGTTTGAAATTAAAACATGGACATTCGACTAAAAGATGTTTAATAGTTAAAACAGTGTCACAAAACTCACACTTAGGTTCATTGTCCACCCACAGAAGAAATGAATGAAACAATTCCTGTGGTAACATGACTGTCATGGTTTGACGATAGGTTTGATCTGAAAGAGCTTGTTCATAAGCTCTTCTGACCATGATCTCTGCCACTGTGCCTGGAGCTCGATGGTAAAACACTGCTGGAAATCCAGATATTGGACCGGCAATTGAGAGTCGGACAGGGGCGTGGCTGACCTGGCAGCAGCATCTGCCAAATCATTGTCCCTGATTCTGATGTGAATGGGCACCCAACAGAAATGGATGGTGGTTGTGGCTGCCAGACGATGTAGCTGCTGACGGATCTTAGAAAGAACTGGGTGAGGTTGATGCCTCACCGAGATCAAAGCTTGTAGTGAGCTAAGCGAGTCAGTGTAAAGCAAACACCAATGATGATGCTTAGCCGCCACGTGGTCCAAGACAAGACTGAAAGCGTGCAACTCTAAGGTGAAGATGTAACACTGCAATGGGATCTGGTCTGCAATGATTACATCACAGCAGACCATGGTCAACTCCACTGATGTGCCGGACTTCAAGCCATTTATGAAGACAGCCAAGAAGTCCGCATACTCAGTACGATGCTGGCAAAGAGTTGCCAATACACACAGTCAGATGTAAAGGCCTTCCCCATCCTGCACAGGGAAAAATCACAGGAATGGAAAACAGCAAGCCATGGTGGAAGTGGCTCGGCTGTTGACTGTGCGATGCTATCGAGACTGGTGTTGATATCTCTGAGGTAGCCTCGGACTCGCACACCAAATGGACAAATAGCAGTCAGCCGCGAATGGCAGAAAGCATTTCCCACTTTGGACTAAAAATGCAGCCCCAAGTGGGATGGCCAGGCAGGGATCGCAATTTAAATGCATATTGTAGGGACAACTGCTAAGGCAAAGAGATAATGACAGTTCGTCAGTCTCAACATAAAGACTATGAACTGGTGAGGTGTGGAAGGCACCCGTGCAAACACGGATTATGTAGGGGGTGCAGCACCTTCACCACCGAATCCCAGGAGGAGTTGTACACCTGGGATCCATTAGTCCAGTTTCGACTGGACAAGTACACTGGACGGTACAGGCATAGCAGAGAACATCAGTCAGCTCCCCAGGAGAGAGAGGAGAGAGGACCTTGATGATGTTCAATGCCCGCGTGCATTTGGACCTGAGATGACGGATGTGTGGTAAAAAGGTCAATTTCTGATCGAATATGAGACCAAGAAACTTGGTCTCCGCCACAACTGGAATGATGTTATCCCCAAGCCATAGCTCAGGATCCGGGTGAAGATTACGCTTGTGGCAAAAGTGCAGACAAGCGGTCTTCTGTGGGGAGAACCGAAACCTGTTTTCCGTTGCCCAAACCGGAAGATTGTTCAGGGCAATTTGCAGTTGTCTTTCAATGACCCTCATGCTGGATGAAGAGCAAAGGATGCTAAAGTCATCAACATAGAGGGCACTGTCTACTGATGGAAGAAGTCTAGTAATAGAAATAATCTTGACAACGAAAAGCATAACACTCAGAATGCAGCTTTGTGACACCCCTGTTCTTGGAGCACACCCTGACGGCCGCAATAGAGTGTTGCCAACACAAACATGAAAAGAATGCACCGATAAAAATATGGAGATGAAGATAGGCATGCGACCTCTCAAGCTGAAGCTATGGAAGTCATGAAGAATGCTGAATCTCCAAGCCGTGTCATATGCTTTTTTGATGTCAAAGAAAATTGACACCAGGTGCTCTCTATGTAAAAACGAATTTCTGATAGCCGATTCAACGTGTATTAGATGGTCAAGAGGTGATTGTTGCCTGCGAAAGTTAGACTGGGTGTTGGAAAGAAGGTTGTGGTGTTCTAAATACCAGATGAGTCTGGTTGTGGTGTTCTAAATACCAGATGAGTCTGGTTGTGATGTTCTAAATACCAGATGAGCCTGGCATTTACCATTCTTTCCAACACCTTGCACACGCAGCTCATCAATGCAATGGGACGATAATTGGAAGGAATCTTGGAATCCTTTCCTGGCTTCGGGAAGGCCAAGATGACGGCCTTCCACCAGGAGTCCGGAAACTGCTCCTCGATGAAAATGTGGTTGAAGAGTTGAAGTAGCTGATCCGTACTCGATGGTGAGAGATGTTGGAGCATTGCATAATGGACATTGTCTGGCCCAACAGTGGATGCATGAGAAGTGTGAAGCTCCTCCACTGTGAACTCAGAGCAAGGCGAAGCTCCTTCACAGTGAATGGCCTGTTGTAAGGCTCCAGGCCATTCAAGTGGAAGGACAGCAGAGAACATTCTGCTCTGCTCTTCTGAGCCAGAAACTCAGGAGAGTAAGAAGAAGAAGAAGAGATGGAGGAGAATGACTCCCCCAGAGTGTCAGCAATTGCTTTGGGATCAGCAATTGCCTGTCCATTGTGCTCCAGGATCGATAATGAGTGGGACATATAGTTCCCACCCATCTTCTGGACTTTATATCACATGACCTTAGAACTGGTTGTGCGGGTAATAGAAGAAGTATGTTTGATCCAAGATTCCTTCTAGCTCTGGCACCAGACGAAACGAGCTTTCGCCTTGGCATGTTTGAACGTTTCAAGGTTGGGCGACGTCAGATATCTCCGAAACACCCCCCAAGTATGACCCCCATTGGTGGCAATGCATGCAGCTAAACATCGAGGCATTGATGCATATATGTTCCTAATAGTATACTGAGGCACTTTCTGCCATTCTTCCTCCAAATGGAGATGCTGGGTGTCCAGTATGTGTACTGGCTGTGGACACTGTTAGAAATGCTGAACCAGCACATCACATATGCTCTATAGGGGAGAAATCGGGGACATAGCAGGCACAGTAGAATATTGACATTCCATAGAAATCGTTGGACAATGTGTGCCACATTGGGATATAAAATATCCTGCTGAAAAATGACATCAGGAGAGATCTGCAGGAAAGGTAGACAATGGGGCACCAGAATGTCATTAACATATTGTTGAGCTAACAAAGTTTCCTGGACAAAAACTAAAGTTGTTATAGAGTCAAAACTGATGGTACCCCACACCAGAACACCAGGTGAGCAGGCACTGTGACACTTCCATATGTGTGTTGGATCCTGTCACTGGCAGCAATGATACCAAACCCTGATGTGATCATCATCTGCACCAAAACATAAGTGTGACTCAACTGAGAAGACAAGGTGGTGCCATTCTCCCTCCCACGACACATAAACGTTTGATGCACCACAGACAACATGCCTGTCAATGACTAACAGTCAGAAGCAACCTGTGCAGGGAACATCATGCCTGTAATTCACCTTCATTCAAATGTCGTCAGATGGTCCATGTGGGTAATGGTTTACATTGCAGATGCGACATTAAACTGATTACTGTAAATGTTCCACAGGGGTCAGAGGTTGCTTGTTGGCAGATGAAGCAATCTTCTAGTGATGTGGTAGATCAGTGGGGAACTCAGCCATGGTGACATGAAGGAGTCCTGTCCTCAGCCACTGCTGCAAACAGTGCATGACAGTGCTCACTGTTCAACCAAGATAGTTAGCTATATGATGGGCAGGCCAACCTGCCTCAAGCATCTTCACATTATGGTCCCATTTGAATGGGCAAAGCTGCTGATAATGTGCTTGCATTCATTGCCTTGCATAACTGAAACACACATGCACTGTTTAACTTCCACTGACTTACCTGCTTTCTTCTATAAAATTCCATGGAAACAGAAATAGAGGAGTCACCTCTATTTCTCTTTCCATGTGGCATCATGTTGTCATCATTGCATGGAATGTCGTCATTGTGTGGAATCATTTGCATAAGACATCTGGTACTATGTGTGGTAATATTTGGTGCTACTGTATTCATCCTTTATGGATATTACAATGATGATGAATTTTTGTGTTCAAGAGCATAAATGGGTTTGACTGTACCATTAAATCCTGTGAGAGTTTGTAAGGATTGTAGAAATTGTTTTAGCATTGCAACTGCAGTTTAACAAGAGTGCATTTGTCTTTCTCTTTGATTATTGATTATGTTATGCAGAATTCACTGCTAAAGGGAGATTCTGACTTTAAGTAGTCTAGAGATTTCAAATTTCTGATTTAGATTATACTTGTGATTTGGCCCTCTGGTACTGCTTGTGGTAATGATTTGGTGTCACTGCATTATGGGTATTGCAGTTTTTGTGTCCATGACTGTAGTTTTATGTTCAATTCACATGCAAAGTATACACCAAAATATTATTAGCAATTAGAAAATTAAAAGCAGTGAAAAAGAGCATGAAAAAACAAATTTCCATACCTTATACGTCTTCCCACATATGGTACAAGCACAGCCATTATCAATGTGTCGATACATGTGTCTTTTTATTATATAAGCATGTTCAGCAATGTGATTACATACTGAACAAATGCATCGTGGATGATTATCCTGTAACAGAATAAAAAGTTAAGAATCACAAAACAAACATTATACCTTCTTACCAATACCTTAAGCATACTAATTACATGGTTGGGTTGTTTTACCTCTGAGTGGCACTTATTTGCCCACAATAAACACAAATTACATGCATCACTAAAATTTTATTATGGTATTTAAATTCTCTTTCAAATAGGCACTGTATGACAATTAAAAAAAGACAATACAATATTTGACAATCTGCATGCATATAATAAAAGATATTCTTATTTATTCTCAGTAATACACTAGTTTTCCCTTGAACTATGGGGTACAAAGTTCACAACTAGTAAAACCATACAAAACACAAATGAAGTCCCAATTTTTATATTTTTCCACTACTTGCAGCTTACACTCATTGAAAAAGGAAACACTCTTAAGGCTTGGAAAAGTCATTGTCCATCAGACAAGATATTATTCATTAGAAACCTAATCATTAGAAAATATATTGATTAGAAACCTAATCATATATTTTAGAGCCCTGGAAACAAACTAAAACATTAAAAAATCTTTGGAAAGGAAACAGCTAAAGAATATACTTAGGATTCAAAATTAACCTAATTGGATAAAATATTATTTGTTTTAAACATTTTACACATCCACCAACCAGCCAACCAACCAACCTAATCTTCAAAAAACCATATGCTGTAAAAGACCAACCAGATTATACTTTGGTTCTCCCCATGCATCTATTTTGTTATACACAATTACAAGCTTGTACCAGAGTTGTTTGGTAACATCCAAAGGTATTATATATATTATAATAATAACAATCTTTATTAATTTAACAGTTGTATTTACAATTTTAGTCACATGAATAATAAATCTGTTAAAGGTAAGAGTAGCTTATCCACAGAAGGTACAATTATAAAAATATGGCAGATGCTGAATGTTAACAATGAAAGTCTTTTCTAATCAGAGCAAAAGTCAGTACAAAGGAATGAAGTGGTTTATAAAGAACAGAAATATATATATAGCATAACATACTACATTTTGACAGTAAGCATAACTTATAATTGTGCATTTCAAAATAACATAATTACATATTCTGTATAGGACATTAATACACTAGTTATAAATTAAGGAAAATCCCTATGTTAAGTCAATGGGAGCATATCGTCAAAGCTCTATAACTTCTAAAATAAGTTCTTTTTTTGTTTTGAAAAATGTGATTGTAGATAAAGATCTTAATCAAATAAATCAATATCTCGATTTTCAATAATATTTGTTCAGTATTTAATGAGTTATGGAAGTTTGAATATTTAGCAATAACATGCCAGCCACAAAAATTGACTTCAGAAGTTAATTAAAACTTAGTAATAAGTATTGTATCAAAGTGTTTAATAAAACAAGTTTGTATTTTAGAACTTTGTGTAAAGAATTCTTTCACTATTCTTCAGTTTTGAATAAGTTTCTTAAGACTGGCATTGCTGTTATTAAATTTTCAAACCTCCATAACTCATTAAATATTAAACAAATATTGTTGAAAAATTGAGATATTGATTTATTTGATTGAGATCTTTATCTTCAATCACATTTTTCAAAACAAAAAGAAACAACTTTTTTTTAGAAGTTATAGAGCTTTGACATCAGCTTCCCATTGACTTAATATAGGGATTTTCCTCAATTTATGGAAACCAGTGTATTTGGAATTTTCACATCAGTATCAAACAGCCAAGATTTTCATTTGATTTTTAATGTAGCAAGTCTTTCCAAACCAATACATTTTTTTGAAATCTGATTGAAGATATATGGGATTTTATAATTTTTTTACATTTTTTGCCTTAATTATTTATAATTAGCGGGAAAACCAGAATATTTCCATCTTGTATTTAAATTGTGATCTATTCCTACTTTGTATGTATTATCATAGAAATATTTAATTATTATTCAATAAAAATACAGTTTATTTAGTGGAAGGATGTTAATTAATTTGTACGTATAAATTGCTGCTATTTGTGTTGTGTTGCTTTACCTCTGAGTGGCACTTTTTTGCAAACTATGGGCTAAATGGCCAGGTCACAAAGACCCCGAAGGCTCAGAGAAGGTTGGGGGGAGGGGATCCACGGGAACAGCTGTTGGGAGACAGATGGTAGCCTCCCATCAAGGCCATCCAGCGTGTTCTTTAATGTGCACAGGATATGGCTCTCCCACACACAGGGTCATGGCTTAACGTTCCATCTGACAGACGGCAGCCTTTCCAAGCCCATCGGTGTCCCCTATTGACCTTTGGCAGGGCGGGGAGTTTTGTGGAGATGTCTCAATGCTGACCCAGCTGGGACTCGAACCTGGGAACTGCAGATTATGAGCCTGGCATGCTACCAACTGAGCCACCCCCAACCCTATTTGTGTTGGAAACTGTGCCATTTTTGCTATAATTGAGTTCTTACCAATTGAATTTTGAACTCTAATAATATTATTCAAATCAGACTTATAAGCATTTCCATATATTGTTAATCCATAATTTATTACTAATTCTGCTATTAAAAGGTAAATATTCTACAAGTACATAGTGGGAAGACAAAATTAACTCCATTCACAATCGATGAACAGTACTTTAGTCTTTTGCAAACTTTTCAATATGTATCATCCATTCAAAGTGATGATCGAAATTTTACCCAAGATACTTAACTGATATTACATTGGTATAAATATTTAAAGCGATAAAAAATAATGGACAGACTGTTTAGTTCTTCACATAATTACTAGAGCAATTGATACCTTTGTTCCAATGATACACCAGCTGCTCAATTTCAGTGCTGAATGAATCAGGACTCTGTGTGTGCAACCATGGTATATTCAATCCAGAGTGCTTTTTCAATGGTGCAAACAGGTGGGTGCCACTAGATGTAAGGTCTGGGGGTGTATGAAGAATGGATGAGACATTCCCTATGAAATCACTCCAGGACTTGATTCACTTCTGGACTGCATAGGGGTAGGTGTTCTCATGGACAAGGATCACTCCCTCTGTGACCAAGAATACTATTTCTTCTGGATGGCTATTCTCAGGTGTCACAATGTTGTGTAGTAGTCTGTATTCACTGTTGTCCTGTGATTCAGTAACTCAGGAAAAAGAATGCTATATGAATCATAAAATGCTGTCGACAATACCTTCCCTGTAGACTGCACAGTCTTAACTTCTTTCTTCTGGAGGACAGAGTGTTTCCACTCTAACACTGCTAACTTTGATTCTTAACTGAAGTGGCAATTCCACATTTCATCATTGGTAATAATGTGAACAAGAAATGCCTGACTTTTCCCTGAGTACAACTACACATATGTGAGACTGCATCCCATTTTCAGTGCCTCATGCTCTGCATTCAGTTGCTTGGAAATCTTGCCTGGCACATCATGGTTGATGTGATGTGCAGTACAGGTGGAGATATTTGTTCTTGCCACAACTTGATGCACTATCACCTGCCTCGAATCAGGTCCTTCATACTTACAATATTGTGGTTTATTGTTGAGGCTGATGGACTGCTTTTTTGCCTCGTGGTCAGTTTGGAACATCCATTATTGGCATTCTGACACATTCTGAGCTTTCATAACATCTGGGCCATATACTTCTTCAACTGGGAATGGATAGCTGCATTCTTCATTCCCAGAGACGTATTCACTGTATGGAACTTCCTTGTGAGATTATACTTTGAGGTGATCCACATGTTCATCTCACATTGACCATTACCAGTCACTTTTAATGCCTTCTACATCACAATGCAACACCCTCTAAGTAGGAGCTTCAAATACATGTGCTTGAATTACATATTAATCTCATCTGACACCCAACACCAGATCTTACTTACAATATGTGTCATAAATCTGGCAACAATATCAAAGTTAACAAGATTGGGTACACACATAAAATTTCATCTCCAGAACACAAAAGTCTGTGGCTGCATGAAAATTACTGCACTTGTAAAACAACACGATGTTATGCAAATTAGCTACCACCAAAAGCTCAACTGAGGAGGCAATATTGCTAAAGAAAGTTGACTTGCAATGAATGGCACCTGGCACAGGTGTTATGAGCATGTTATGAACATGGTGATGCCTCTTTGAACATTTTCCTCATATGTCTTGAACAACACATTTGCTACCTAATTACCGTTTGGTGTTTAGTTCATTACATTATTCTGCATATGTTTCACAATTTTTACTGTGATTGATTAAAATGGAACTGCTGCTAGACTTTTCACATATTGTATATATATGCACATGCATATGAATGATACATTTAAGTACACATATAAGGAATTATGATGACACATACAAGGGATTCATTCCAGTGACATTTTATCCCTTCTGTTCTTCCCTGTGTGTATAGAAAAACTGTTCATTTTATTTTGAAGAATATTAAAAAGAATCCAGGATAAAATTTCATGATGTTTTTTTCGTATTAACCATTTCATCCCAATAAGTTTCAACTATGCTTCAAATAACAAGGAAACTTATTTCCTTTTGTCATTTAGTTACTACTTAAATAACAAGAAACTTCTACTAAAAATACATAGTATAACCTCACTTATCCAATGGTTTATGCAGGATCCCCTTTTTCCTTCTGGTATCATGTGGGATTTACATTTTCCACACTAAATACATCATTTCTTAATATTGATTGTTAGCTGCCAGTGGTGGCTTATAAATTTCTAAATGGGGGGAGGGCAACAGTATATATATATGTATATACAGAGATACTTCATTTATACTGCAAGAAATAAATGAACAGGACAAATAAAAAACACAAACCTATACAATCTGATATTGACCCCTGATTATATTGCAATGAAGGAAAATGAAAAAAAAAAGACCAATTGGTGAAAACTGCCATCCAAGAAGGGAAAATAGTTTCCTATAATATTAACCCACCTACATTAAAGACAGAAAATGAAAACTAAAAAGAAGTAATTGTGAAAAATACTTTGGTGAAGCTACACAAAATAATTTTAGGAGAAAAATCTATAGGAAAAGCACAGACAGAGACCCTCTCCTAACTATATCTACAATTAGTGGTTGGTTGTTTGAGGTTTTATGATGCAAGAGCAGCAAGGGCTACATTGCACCAAGCAAAGATTAAGAATAAAAGACATTCAAACCCACAACAAAAGGTAAAAGCAACACACCTTCTAAAGACATTACAGAAACAAAAAGCTTATAATAAAGATGAGTATAAAAAACAGGAATAAAAGAACCAACAAAAGTATAAGTCAACAATCAACAATAGGTGTATAAGACCCATTTAAAATCAGAAACAAGTGTAAAATCTAGAAAACAAAGTATAAATATTATAAATGGTTAAGATATCCTGTAAAACATAAAAGTTCAAAAACTGGAATTAAAAATGAGTCGTGTAAAAGGTGACCGAGTGTAAGGGGCTCAGATGCAAAATTGTGAAAGTCAAAATACAATCTACAATCAAGGGTAAAAGCGCTACAGTGATTTAAAATATGTTTAATGGTTAACATGGTATCACAAAACTCACACTTAGGATCGTTGTCTGCCTGAAGCACTGAATGAGTAATAAACAAATCATCTAAACAGAGCCATACAAGTACAACTTCCTCCTTGCAATTCCTGCAAAAACATGACTGCCATGTTTGATGATAAATGTGATTTCAAAGAGTTTGTTCGTTAATGGTTCTGACCAAAATCGTTGCCACTGTGCCTAGGGTTTGGTGGTAAAACAGTGCCAGAAGTCCAGGTATAGAACTGGCAATGGAGAGTCAGACAGGGGCATGGCTGACTTGGCAGCAGCATCTGCCAAGTCATTGCCTCTGATCCCAATGTGATCAGGCAAGCAACAGAAGAGAATGGTGGCTGTGGCTGCCAGATGATGGAGCTGCTGGTGGATCTTGCAAAGAACAGGGCCTCGCCGAGATCAAAGCCTTTAGTGACCTAATCAAATCAGTGTAAAGCAAACACACTGATGATGACACTTAGCCAGCATGTGGTCCGAGGTGAGGCTGATAGCATTCAACTCTGTAGTGAAAATGGGACACTACTTGGGGATGTAAAGACTCTGGACAGTGAAGAGCAAAGGACCCCATGCAAATGCAGAGATCCTGATGGTGACCACCAAATCCCGGGCAGAATCATATACTTGGAATCCATAGTCCAGTTTCAACCAGAAAGATGCATGGTACAGGCAGAGCAAAGAACATCAGTCTGCTTCCCAGGAGATGGAAGAGAGAATCTTGAGGATATTCAATGCCCACTTGGACCATAGATGGCAAATGTGTGATAAAAAGGTTAATTTTCAGTTAAAGATGAGACCAGAAACTTGGTCTCCACCAACCTGAATGGTGGTACTCCTGAGCTGCAGCTCAGTGTCTAGATGAAGATTATGCTTGTGGCAAAAGTGCATGCAAGTTATTTTCTGTGGGGTGAAGCCAAACACATTGGTCATTGCCCAAACTGAGAAATTGTTCAGGGCAGTTCTCATTCAATGACCCTCATGCTGGATGATGAGCAAAAGATGCTAAAATTCTCAACATAGAAGGCATTACCTGCAGTTGAAGGAAGTTGTCTGGTAATGGAATTGATCTTGACAGCAAAAAGCATAACACTTAGGATGCAGCCTTGTGGTCATGGGGAAAGGCCATGACAGAGTGTTGCCAATATGGAGACAAAAAGTAAGAGATGATAAAAAGTTGGAGATGGAAATCGGCATGTGACCTCACAAGATGAAGCTATGAAGGTCATGAAGAATGCGGAATCTCCAAGCCATTTATATGCTCTTTCGATGTCGATGAAAATTAACATGCTCTCTGCATAAAAAGGAATTCCTGATCATCGATTCAAGGTGGATAATATGAAGTAGACTGTTACCTGCAAAAGCCACACTGGGTGCTGGAAAGAAGTTTGTGGTATTCTAAATATCAGATGACTCTGGCATTTACCATTCTTTCGAACACCTTGCACATGCAGCTCATCAATGCAATGGGACAATAATTTGAAGGACTCTTGGGATCTTTCCCTGGCTTGGGGAAAGATCCATTCCACTGCTCCTCAAGAAAAAACAAGGTTGAAAAATTGGAGCAGCCAATCTTTACATGATGGTGAGAGATGTTAGAGGATGGCATGATGGACATTGTCTGGCCTGACAGTAGATGCATGAGAAGTGTGCAGAGCAAGCCACAGCTCCTTCCCTGTGAATGGCCTGTTGTAAAGGCTCCAGACCATTTGAGTGGAAAGACAGCAGACAGCATTCGGTCTTGCTCTTCAGGGCCAGAAACTTAAGGGGAATAAGAGGGAAAGGAAGAGATGGAGGTAAAAGATTCCCCCAGAGTGTTGGCAATGGCTTGAGGATCAGCAATTGCCTATCCATTGTGCTTCAGGATCAACAACGAATGGAATGTGTAGTTCCCACTCATCTTCCAGACTTTATCCAAAGATAAAATTAGAACTGGTAGTATGGGTGATAGAAGACATATGTTTGATCCAAGATTCCTTCTGGCTCTGGTGCTGCATGAAAAACACTTTTGCCATGCTGTGCATGAAAGCTTCAAGACTGTGAAACACTCCCCAAACCTTGTTCTGAGCCTTATGAGCTGTGGTGCAGTGGGTATTTCACTCATATTTCAGAAGTCATGATAGTAGGGTTAAGGTCTGAGAAATGGTCATCGCAGTTGCATGGACAATACAGTCAATCATCTCCGCCACTGCAACATTCACTGGCTCCTGGCTGACAGAGTGTTCATCCAATTCATAAAGGCTTTCAAAGTCACTCTATTGAGTCCAATCAAGCCTCCATTGTGACATAGATGAAGAGTCACAAGGCCTCCCCCCACCATGAGATATGGCATATACCATGGAGAGATGATCACTACCATATGGGTTGTTCTTGACCTCTCATAGAGTGGATGGATCAAGGTGAAGCAGATGGTGAGAGCCATGGCCGTGGATATGTGGGTTGGAGAATGAAAGTAGGTACTGACACTGACACTGGTGTTCAACAGGGAGAATGACAGATCCATTGCTGAGGATTCCACCCCTCCCATTTGTGTCAGTACTTCCCAAAGAAGACTGTCTGTTGGAAGAAAGGGGGGTGGCTGCTATGAGATGAGGCATCAAGATCTTCCCAGAAGATGATACTTCTGGGAGGTAGATAGGGATATAGACAAAGCAGACAGTCAAAGAAAATCCCACAAAGAAGTTGGGTTGTTTTACCTCTGAGTAGCACTTTTTTCCAACCACACAAGGATCCCGAAGGCTCAGAGGAGATTGGAGAAGAGAACCTACTGGAATAGCTGTTTGGAAACAGATGGTAGTCTCCCATGAAGGCCATTCAGTATGTTCTTTAACATGCACAGGGTATGGCTCTTCTGCACATGGGACTGCAGCTTAAAGTCCCATCTGACGGATGGCAGCCTTTTTAAGCCATCAGTGTCCCCTACTAACCATGGGCAGAACAGGGAGTTTTGCAAAGATAAATCTCAATGCTGGCCCAGGTGAGACTTGAACCTGGAAACTGCAGATTACGGGCCTGGTGTGCTACTGATTAAGCCACCCCCTTTGAGGCATTGTACCTCCTTTTCCTCCAGTCACTTAGGAAAGTCGCGGGAGAATGCTAGATGGTTACCACTACAATTCACACAGCTTGCCTTTTCTGCTGTGCAGTTAGGATCAAGGTAATCCTGATTGACACAAAGAGCACAGGTGGGTTTGCTCTGGCAAGCTATGCGGGCTTGGCCATACCTCTGGCATTGAAAACAATGTAGAGGGTTTGGTATGTATGAGAGTACCTCACAGTGAAGGTAACCTGCGTTGATGGCATTTGGAAGACATGGCATATCAAATGTAAGAATTAGCATATGAATGGTTACTAACTTCCCATCACAGCATTGTGAAACTTGGTGGATTACTCCTTGGGATGAGAGTTCAGAGAGTATTTCCCCCTCAGAAACTTTGAGGAGGCCTCACTCAGATATTACACCCCGAAAGGAATTATGTGATTTTTGGGATATCACAGAAATGGACACCCCACCAATTGTCTTTACCTTGAGGAGGAGCTCAGAATTTTTTGAGCAAGCAGTTTGAATCAGCAAGTTGCCGGATATTGGGTGCTTGACTGATTTTGGAAGTCTTACAAAACCCTCCTAACCTTTGCTTTTGTAAAAGGAGGACATGTCTCCAATCACCTGATCACCTGTGGAATGGGTGAAAGAAATCACGGGCATGAAGAAACAGAAATAATGGTGACAATGACAAAGACAACTAGAAGAGCACATATCACCTCTGGCATATTTGGGGATCTCATTTTCGAAGAGAATGAAGCTTTTCCTTTACTTATTCTTTCACTCCTCAAAAATTTTAATGTGAGCTAATGGATAATGGGGAAAATGCAAATAGTACTTTATTAATAATTAACATCATCATCCTCAAGCAGCCATGGGCTATGGAGGTCCAAGCAGACCGTACAATTTAGTTCTCCAAGCAAGTTTGTCCTGAGCTACATATACTGCATCCAGCCACTGCACACCAATTCTAACAAGGTCCTGTTTGACATTATCAGCCCATCATATCCTACGTCTCCCCTTCTTTCTGAGGCCTTTAGGCACACTGTTCATAACCCTATTCGCCATTCTATAATTATTCATACGGGCAACATGGCCAAACCAACGGAGTCTCTCTCTGCACAATATGCTGCTTAAAGGAGGTTGCAGACTCCTTTGCCTAACCTCATCAATAATTACAAAGTTGAACCACCTAATGCCCAAGATACTGCGTAAGCATCTGGAATCAAAAGCATCTAGTTTCCTGTTATCTTGTTTACATAGTGTCCAAGTTTCACTACCATAACTAACCCTAGAAATAACCAAACTATTATACAGTCTAATTTTAGTCTTTAGGTGTATACACCTATTTCTCCACACTCTGCATAGATTCTTAAAAGTCCCGGCAGCAATCCCTATTCGTCTGTTAATCTCATGCTGCACATCGCCATTATCTGTCACATAGCTCCCAAGATAATTAAACTGTGACACCTGCTCAAGACACTGTGACACTGCAACCATTCAGATTAACTGAATCACGGCCTGCCTGACCAATTTTCATCACTTTAGTTTTCTCTCTGTTTATAACCAAACCTACTCTACTACCTGTTTCATCAACAGCTCAAATGAAAGAGTTCATCTCATCAACATCATTTGCCAAAAGGGCTAAATCATCAGCATAATCTAAATCAGAAATTTTTGTATCTCCAGTCCATTTAAGGCCAAAATCTTTCCCTTGAAGTGAATTTCGCTTAACATAATCAATAACCAAGCTAAAGAGAAAAGGAGACAAAATGCACCCTTGTCGAACACCAAAGTAATGCTAAACCAATTGCTACAAGCCTTACCAACTCTCACACATGACTCAGTGTTATTATAGAGAGCTTTCATTATGTTAACTAACTTGTCAGGTATACCATATGATCTCACAATCAACCACAAATTATGATGATCAACAGAGTCGAAAGCCTTTTTGAAAACAACAAAGCTGGCAACCAAAGGTTTCTGAAACTCTAAACATTTCTCAAGAATCTGCCTAAGTGAAAATATCTTATCCACACATCCCCTACCACTTCTGAATCACATTGCTCATCACGCAATTGACTGTCAACCAGATTCTTAATTCTATTAAGCACAATCATGGAAAGTACTTTACCTGGAACAGAGAGTAGGCTGATACCCCTATAGTTGTCACAAGAACTGTGATCACCTTTTTTGAAAATAGGGATAACAATAGCTCTGGTAAAATCCTTAGGAACCATGCCTTTATCATAAAAGATATTCAGAATTTCAGTCATCCAAGTGGTAACTGAAACATTCCCAGCTCTAAGCATTTCTGTAATAATTTCATCTACCCCTGGGGATTTATGTAGTTTAAGTTTAGAAACAGCCAAAATAACTTCAGATTGTGTTATAGGGCCAACATTAAAGCCACCAATGGATCCATCATCATTGCAAACAATGGGAATAGAACTAACCATATAGCTTAGAATATCACTGAAATGCTCAGCCCACCAAGCCATGACAGAATCCTCACCTTCTATAACCTTACCTTGTTTATCCTTCAATCCCTGTATACCTGTCCGTTTTCTACCACACAAAACATTAACTATCTGGTACAGCTCTCTGCTGTTGGGCTGTCTAACTGCTTCCTTGGCTTTGTCAGTCAAACCATCAAGCCAAAGATTCTCATCAGCAGCTAACTGATCTTTTACACGTTTATTAAGTTCTCTGTAATGCTTTCTATTAGGACTAGTAGGGCATTGATTAAGGACATTTCTGCAGTTCTTTCTTTCCGAAATCAGCTCAAGTGCCTTATCACTCAGATAATTCTGCCTGTTCTGCTCCTTTTTTCCAAAAAGAGTACTGTTAGTGTCCAAAAAAGCCTGTTTAAAATGATCCCATTCTTCCTCAACTTCAGTGGTAAGCAAACCATGACTGTCATAATGACTAAGTAACCTATCATGGTAAACTTTGGCTATAACTGGGTCTTTCAGAGCTTCAGTATTAAAGGTAAATTTTTTAACTTTAGCACAACACTTTTTAAGTTGCAAGACACTTTTAACAAGGTAATGGTCAGATCCAATTTCAGCTCCCATATATGTCCTGGTATTCCTAACAGAACTAGCCCATTTGCTGTTAATTAATATATAATCAATAATATTCTTATGCAGCCCATCGGGTGAAACCCATGTGTACTTAAGTATGTCACAGTGTTTATAATAAGTGTTAGTTATTCTGAATCCATTGAGTTTATCTACCTGTAGGAGACGTTGCCCATTGCCATTGCAGCTACCAATACTAAAAAGGGCCTATTACTCCTCCCCAAAGGTCAGAGTCAGTACCAACTTTGGCATTGAAGTCACCAAGAATATGGGTAATATCTCCTTTCTTAACAGAATTCAAAATATCCTGAAGTTGTCCATAAAACCTATCCTTCTCATCCTCATCGGCATCCTTAGTGGGGGCATAACAGCAGATAACATTCAAGTCTTTAACGCTTGCCTGAAATTTTGCTGTAAGAAACCTTTCATTAACGCACTCATATCCTAGAAGAGCATCACTAGCATGTCTGCTGAGAAGCAGACCCATGCCTTGGTGATTCTTTTTGTCATCCCTCCCTGAAAAGAGAAATTTAAGATTATTTTTAAGAATCTGACCTTTATGTGTCCATCTTGCACATAAAGGATTCTCTTGCAAGCCGAGAATATCTAAATTATAATGGTGGAATTCTTGTGTGAGGACATCAAGAGAAAAAGCTCTGTGCAGAGTTCTCACATTCCAACTACCTATGGAGGGAAAATGGTTAGTGGGATGTTTAAAGAAACTATGTTTATTGAGAGAGGGAGTGCCGACAATATCAAACAGCCCCCTAATGGCAGACATGGGGCAAAGACCCGTTCTCCCACCACTAAAGGCTGAAGCCATCTACACTGGAAGACTTCCTCCAATGTAGAATCTGACGATGCCAATAGAAGCAAAGTGTTCAGGTGCCTGCGATGACCTCTGCTCAGGATTATCCACCAGCTGATAAACATATCCTGTGAATCTATTCACTTGGAGCTGTCAACCCACAAACAAAGAGAAAACACAGCGGAAGATTTTCCCTCCACAGAAGCTCACCAGTGCAGCAAAATCAGGATCCATAATCTAGCTCAGAGCCATATATCTGTCCAGTCCAGTGGGTTTATATGGTCAGCACCAGGACTCTGTGTGGTTGACCACTCCTCAGCAGGGTAGGAAAAAAAAGAAAAGTAGCCATAGTTGTCCAGATCTATAGGCCACACTAATCTGGCAGCCCTCCACTTCCGTTCACTTCCACAAGAGAGCATCTCTTTTGAAAGGTACTAACAGTCTGCACCACGAGAAGGCAAGGTCAGACTTTTTTTTCTCTGCATCATCACAGGGGATTGATGCATAGCTCTCCTTCCAGTGACTACCTAGCTACCATTTACTTGTCTTTTATTTCTTGAATTTAAAAAATTGTATTTCCCACACCCCTCTGAGAAAAGTGGGTAGATTATTGCTGTCAATAAAATATCGCTTAAAAGGCACCACCAAAATTTCAATCATATACAAATCATTTGCAAAAGTCATTAACAGTTTTGCTATTTCCATATTTCATGATTTGTGACATATAAATTAAACCTACCTAAGTATTTGAAAAATGCAAATTATAATATCTCATTAGTACTAATCCAACTAAAAATTTTTCCAATTATCACGTTTAAAAAAAAAGAGATGTGCTTTCCACCATCCTAGGGGTAAGGGGTAAGTCATTGTTCTCAATGAAAATTGTGTAACCTTCACATTTCACCAAAAAAATTTCAAATTTCTAGTATAAATATCAGGTAACCCAAAATGTTCATATGGATTTTGAGGGTAAAATTAAACAAACCATATGTAAAAAGTGAATAAAGATATTTTATTCAGGAAAGTAAGCACCAGTACAATCTATAACCGTTTTTCAATGAATTTGCAAATGCTACTCTGGTAGAATTCCCGACATTTAGAAGCAAAGAAAGCAGCAATTCATTTTCCAGTGCTTCTCGATTTCAAAATTGTCTGTTGTCCAGCACCAAGAAATGATAGCATGATGTCTGGGGAATACGGAGAGTGGAGTAGACTTTCCCAACCAAGGTTGTGGAACTTGTCTTTGGTCACTTGTACTGTGTGAGGGCAAACATTGTCCTGAAGGACCACAATGCCTTTGCGATGAACAAGTGCAGGCTGTTTTTGGAGCAGTGTATCTGCAAACCATGATATCCACAATGCAAAGTAGATATCCACAATGATTGTTTAACAAGTGGCAAGAAGCTCATAATGGATACCAGCTGTAGTCCACAAGACACACAACAAAATTTTCTGTTGATGGATCCTGGGCTTTGGTGTGTGTGTGTGTGTGCAGTACAGGTTCACTGGATGACAACCAATGATATGAACGTTTGTTGTTCCTATAGACAATACATTTTTCATTGATCTTTGAAAACTTGTCCAAAAATAGCTCATTCTTGTGGCATGAAAGCAGTGATGAGCAGACTGTAAGTCACTGGAGTTTTGTCAGCAGTCAGTTCATGTGGAACCCATTTGTTCAGCTTCCAGACTTTTCCTAGGTGGTGTAAATGCAAACAAATGATTTTGTCACTTACATGGAGCCTTTCTGCAAGCTCTTGGCACATTTGACATTAATCCAACTCGATGCTGGCCTTCAGTTCATTGTCATTAATGACGGTTGAGGGATGCATTTTCAAGTATCTCATTGCCTGATGCAAATTTTCTAAGCCACTTTTGAGCCTGTCTGTTCACTCACTGTACTCTCTCAAATGCTGCACATATCTTGTGAGCTGCTTGTGCCACTTTAGTTCCCAACTTAAACTCATAAAGTAAGCATGCTTGAATAGCAGACATGTTTTCATCACCCTTCCCAAGTTCATCGAACTGCTTTTCACACTTGCTACACATCAACTGACTCACATGCCACATGCTTTCAACTGTGTATCGTCATATGAGCAGCACTTGCAATTGTGCTTACCTACTTTTCATTGAAATGATAACATTGAGAAACCGCATGAACTTACTTGTTTACCTAACACATCAAATAATCCAAACAGACTACAGGAAGCAAAACAGGAAAATTCGAAATAAAATTAAACCTAAAAGGACAATTTGGAAAGGGAATCATATAATGATAACGATAATTTATATAGATCCCACAATATCCTCTAAGGATACAAATACTTTTCCCAGCTGGGAAATATATATATATAAAAACAATGAAAAATAAATAAAAGAAAATTGTAAAAAAATTAAAATTATAATGAGAAAAAATAAAACTCTAATGAACAAATCTTCAGACAACTGTTTCACCAGGAAGTTCCTACAGAAAAAAATTATGAATTTTTCTCTCAACATTAATACACTTCATAGAAAGCCAAAGCCCAATTCCCCCCTCTTTTTTGCAATCCTTACTTCCATTTTCTTCAAGATCTGAAGTTGGGGCCCCTCAGACTTTGCTAATTTTTAGGTTGGTTATGAAACCTCCCACACTTTTCCATATTGTTCATATATTCATACATATTTGTCCAAAATTATAAATTATATATTAATAATTTAATTCTTTTACAGCTTTTGTGCCTCTTTCAGAGATGCTGAGAATGCTACGTTGCTTCTTAGGTTACTGTCTAACATGATGTATCTCATCTTACCTTTCCCTGTCTTTCTTAAAATTAACAGAATTTGGTGTATTACCTTTGCTTTTGACACTCTCTTTTATCCTTATTTGGAATAGGGAACATGCCTAAACTTTCCTTAAACTTTAACTTTCAATAAATAAAAGGAAATGGTATGATATATATAAATAAAAGGAAAGGAAAAGGAAAATGAAGGGGGGAAAAAAGTATTCTAAGAACTTTTGAGAGACAACCTTTCACTTCATTAAACAAACCTTCAGACAACTGTTTCATCAGGAAGTTCACAACTGGGTATTCCTATGTGTTCCATTGCTACCATATTTCTACCACAATTTCCCAACATGCATCCCTTGTTGCATAAAGGCTACTACTATATGAAAGGGGCAGTAATAGCTCAGCCACACTGCATTGTACCAGGTGCACAATCTGATGTTTGCAGGTTCAAGTCCCAATTGACCTGAACTGGATGGTTTTGTCTGCTAATTCCCACTTGGCACTCAGTGAGAAAAGAAATATGGATTGGCTTGGAAAGGTTAACATATATGTAATAATTTTTTGTGTGTATTTATATATATATTGTGGCTTATGTTCTATGAGTTTCTTTATAAATATTTGTTTATGTTCAAAAGCAGGATTTGTTTATGTTCAGAAGCACAAACTTTTTCACTTAGTACATAAAAATAATTTATAAATGTATAATATTCATTATCTAATTTCTGATACCTATTGCATTTAAATTTTGCATTAGGCAAAATTAACAAAATATTCCATTGTTATCAAATTTCTAACACTGTTTCCCAACATGCATCCCATGTTGCATAAAATCTCTACCAATAACAAAACTGGTTCGAATTTAAAATCGTTTTTTCTTTTTACACTTGCTTAGTTGGGGGAGAGATGGGATAATCACAGGCCGTAATGAATTTCAACAAGAAATTTTCTCTATAGCCATTCCAGTTATTTAAAACTTAACTAGTGAGTTTCTGCACAAAGCAATGGAAGTTTTTTCTTTCTATACAAGTACTTGGTTATCCTATCACCCCATTTTATGCTGAAATCATTTTTATTGCTCTGAAAATAAACCTGTGTTATATATAATGCAGAAATTTAAATAAATCAAACACAAACACAACTATTCCTCTAGAATTTCAGTTGGTATGAGTGCATGGATATAGTTCATACAGGGTTGGATAGTTATACAGTTGGTCATGTTAGTAATATTAATGCACATCTGTAAATTTACATTGGTTGTCTGTAATAACTTAAAGAGCATTTACTTATTATATACAAAATCCTCATACAGCCATGGGCTATGGAAGTACAACCAGACTGCTATCTTTGCCAGAGTGCGTAATTTGTTCTCCAAACACATCTGTCCTGAGCTATATTGGCTACTGTAGGCCAATTCTCGCAAGGTCCTGTTTGGCATTATCTGACCATTGAATCCTAAGTCTCTCCCTTTTCCTGATGCTTTTAGGCAATACTGTTCATAATCCCATTTGCTAATCTGCAGCTATGCATCCTATACATGGCCAAAATAATGTGATCCCTCTTTGCACAATAAGCTGCTCAAAAGAGGTTGCAGACTCCTTCTTCTAAACTCATCATTACTTATAAAACAAAGTCAAACTACTTAATGCCCAAGATACTGCAGGAACAAGAGTGGAGTGGCTCACTCAGCAGCGCACCAGTCTCACACTCTAAAGTTCCCAGTTTTGAGTGTCAACTGTACCTGCATCGAGATTTATCTCAACCAACCCCCACCCTGCCCTCAGTCAGAAAAGTGGCATTCTGTCAGATGGGATGTAAAACAATGACCCTGTGTGCAGGAGAGTTATACTCCCCTGTCCACATTAAAGAACACAGTGGATGGCCTCGATGTGAGGCTACCATCTCTCTCCTAACAGCTGCCCCTTCTCACAACCTTCTTCTGAGCCTTTGGAGTCTGTGACCTGGCCATTTAGTACACTGTATGCAAAAAAAAGTGCCACTCAGAAGTAAAAACAACCTAACAACTAATCTAACCTACACTAAAATGTTTGCATCTTTATCAGAAAGACTGAATTTTTACTTACCTTGTAATGCTGAATTAGCTCTTCTTCTGTAAAACATTTAAATTGACAGGATTTACAATGCACAGTTTCATCAGAATGGACAGTAAGATGTTCTTGATACTGTTTGTCAAAGTAAGCTCGAAAATCACACTTGGGGCATTGTAGCGTCTTAAGCATATTGCAGTATGCAGCAAAACCTATTTTAAATATATTATTGCTGTATCATTATATACTGTGTTCAATATATACGATTAGATATCATTATTTTAGATATATATTCATGTATAATTGACAAATATCACTATTTAACAGTGATATAAATATATATTCTTTACCAATATTAAACTACAACCTAAAACTCCTCCCCAAAGGTCAGAGTCAGTACCAACTTTAACAATAAAATGATCTAGCACAAAAGAAATATCTCCCTTCTTCACAAAATTCAAAATATCTTGAAGCTGTCTATAAAACTTATCCTTCTCATTCTCATTAGAGTCCTCCTTGGGGGCATAACAACAAATGACATTCCAGTCTTTAGTTTTTGTTTTAAATTTTGCTGTAAGAAATCTTTCATTAATGCAGTCATAGCCTAGAAGAACATCACTGGCATGTCTGCTGAGAAGCAAACATACACCTTGGAGATGCTTTCCATCCTCCATCCATGAAAAGAGAAATTTAAAGTTACTTTTAAATATCTGACCTTTAACAGTCCATCTGGTCTCTTGCAAGCCTAAAATATCTATGTTATAACACTGGAATTCCTGTGTGAGGACATCAAGATTATAACCTCTATGCAAAGTCCTCACATTCCACGTACCTGCAGACAGAAAATTATTAGCAGGATTTTTAAAGAAACCAAGTTTATTAAGAGAGGTAGGTCCAACAGCAGCAAACAGCCCCCTGATCTCAGGTATAGGACAAAGACCTGTTCCCTCACTGCTAAAGGCTGAAGCTACCCATACTGGTTGGAACTTCAGGCCACTTTTCAAGTGCCATATGACCTGCCTGAGACACATTACTCCAGTTTAGGATTGGCGATGTCCGCATAAGCAAGGGTACCTGCAATGTCAGCATAAGCAAGGGTACCTGCAATGGCCTCTGATCAGAATTATCCACCAGATGATATAATATATATTATACAATCCTTCAGACTGCTGCTCAGTATGATGATATAAAGTATCCTGTGCCTCTGCTCACTTAGGACTGGCATAAGCAAACAGAGCAGCAGATTTTCCCTCAACAGAGGCCCCCCTTTGCAGCAAGTCCAGGATCCATGAAGCTCAAAGTTGTAAACCAGTCCAGTAAGTATAAATGGTCAGCACCAGGACCCTTTGAAGTTGACCACCACTCCTCAGCAGGGCAGGAAAAAAAAAGTGGCCCTAGATGACCAGATCAGTAGGCCACACTGATCTGGCAGCCCTCTCCTCCTTTCATTCCCTTCCAGAAGAGAATATCTCTTTTAAAAGATACTAATGACCTGCATTATGAGATGGTGGGAGCCAGAGCTAAAAATGCAGACTCCCTTGGATTGGAAACTGTTTTCCAGGTTTTACTGAGCTTGCAACAAGATGTCAAGAATACAACATGCATAAAGGAGTAATGGGACTATTAATCTGATGGAGTTGTGTTCATCTCACCTATATCTGACTGTTTTTTGGTGTAATGATGGAGCTGAAATGATATGTTTCATGCCGCTATGTTATTAAAACTATTATGGTTTTCATTGAAATGTATTCAATTTGATGATATGTGTGACAAACAAAGGAGAAGGAAAACTGACAATCTGGCATGAGTTCATGAGATGTTTGTATGTAATTGCTTGTATTGATCAAGAATGTAATTGCTTGTCAAGAGCAATTCACTGTTAGTCAATATAAAACAATTTATGATGCTGGAAAGATTTAGAGGAGTTTCTTTAGTCAATATATGAAATCTAAATCTTCTAAACACAGCCTAAAAGTTTTTGCATGCCAGTGCCTGAACATTTCATATCAACAACTTGTAAAACTATACTGAGCAGCAGTCTCAAGGATTGTTCAAGTGCAGTAATTCACCTGGCAACATCATTAATCTCATAGTTCAACCAATTTTAAATACAGGGAGAAATATCATGAGGGACAATTGGTTTTTGTCTGTAGCTCTAGCCTGAAAACATTTGGTAGAAGCTATCTAATAATGAAGAAATAAGGTGACATTCCCAGGTTTATTATTACAAAGATAAGTGCAATACAATAGTTTTGTACATACTAACCTTTGAAAAAGGTTATATCTGTATGCATCATGGTGATATCACTGATATCTCAGATGAAGAGAAAAGGCCAGAAATAATGTTTATAGAATCTGAATAAGAGCAGCATTAATATTGAATGGAATGGATAAAATGAAAGGTTCTAATAATGTATCAAGGAAAAGTGGTCTCTGATCATAATTTATAAGCATAAGCAGATATAAATTGTCAACTACCAAAGGAATAGTGGATGCCGAATTATTTGCAATTTTCTCCTAAAAGAAACTGCAATGAAATTGCTAAAAGATCATCTGCATCAAAACTGTTAGCATTCACATAATGATATTCCCACTGCATTTGACTACTGATTTTTCATTAGAATACTCACATGAAGAGTCAAAAAAGAAAAATAATGTACTCTGAAAATGAAAAAACATGTCTACTGCCTAACAAAAAAGAACAATTGCAAAGCAGTTTTACAAGAAACATAATGCCTAAATTTCCATCTATAAACATGAATAATAAAGCTGGAATATAAAAATTATTACAACCAAAAGTAAGATCAATGAATGCAGTGGGAATATGATTATGTGATTGTTTTCAGAAATAGATAAATGAGTCTGGCAAATTCTTGTATCATTCATTGGCATCCTCTAAGTGAGCAGCTTCTGCAAATATCACAGTTCCCAATGCTGTCCATGGTAACTAGGCATACACAAGGAAGAGCACTGTGTACTGATCTCCTGTGATGATGCACAGTATTGGAAAGGTCTAGCACCTAAGTCCAATCACACCTAATTGTGGTTCAGTCCATTAGTAACTTTCATGGTTTCATACCAAAACACAAAATGGTACCTAGTTACAATTAGTGAGAGATACACTGGTTTCCATAAATTAAGGAAAACTCAGAAAAATTACGATAAACAAAAAATTATACGAATGATTTTAATGAAATTTGATGGGAACGTGAATTACAATGCTAGTTTCAGAATGGAATAAAATATTTTACACTAGAAACATTTTTGGTCAAAAAATAACACTTAGAGGAACTGGTCCAAAAAATGAGGTGTCAGAATGCAATGGGCAAAGTTCTTTAATAAGGAGTGTGGTCACCCCTTACAGCAATGCAGGCACGACAGCAATGTTCCATGCTGTTTATGATGTGAATCAGCTAAGTAGGGGTAACGACCATAGTTCTTTTAAAGCAGTAATAGCTCCCTCTTTGTTTCAGGTGGCAGGTTGAGGGACAGTAACACATCTCCTTAGAGCATTCCACACATGCTCAATCAGATTTAGGCAGGAAATCGAGCTGGCCACTCCATGCGCATAATGGTCTCCTCTTGAAAGTATTGCTCCACTAGATGAGCTCTGTGTGGACAAGCATTATCATCTTGTAAGATGAATGTTTCACCTATTGCACCAGCATAAGGATGTATATAATGGCCCAGGATGTCATCACTATAACTTTGAGCATTAAGGTTTCCACTCGTCAACACATAGAGGGCTGTGCATCCACCTAAGGAAATGCCACCCCAAACACACACGCTATCTTCACCATAACTATTTCTTTGACAGATGTTACTGGGATGATAGCAGGTATCTTGTTCTCTCCATATCAAACAATGTCAGTAATCACTCTGCAAACAATATCAGGACTCATCTGTGAAGAGTACAGACCTCCATTGCTCTTCTGTCCAGTTAACATGCGTGCATGTCCAATTCAACTGCTCTCTCCTGTGACATGATGTGACAGGTATACAAATTACTGGCATTCTAGCATACAGATCTCCCTCATGAAGCCTTCTACACACAGTAGAGGCTGCAAGCTCTATTGCAGCAGCCTCCCAGTGGCTACTGCAAGAAAGGATCATTAGCTGAGAGGGAGTAGATTCCTGCTCCTTGTGCTGTTGATCACAGGATTCAACTGCTCTCTCCTGTGACATGATGTGACAGGTATACAAATTACTGGCATTCTAGCATACAGATCTCCCTCATGAAGCCTTCTACACACAGTAGAGGCTGCAAGCTCTATTGCAGCAGCCTCCCAGTGGCTACTGCAAGAAAGGATCATTAGCTGAGAGGGAGTAGATTCCTGCTCCTTGTGCTGTTGATCACAGATATCGGTACTTGTACAATGGTCATAACTCTAGCCCTTCCTCGGCTAAACCTCCAAGATGCAGAATCCATGCTAAGAAATTGACTCCACAGTCTATGGACCATAAAAGGACTCACCATTTAGCCATCATGCCACATCTGACTGACTTTGGCATGCTTCGAGCCAGCCAATAGCTCTCCACCACAGTTCATTTGACAAATGATGTCTTGAGGTCATTCCTACAAAATAGTTATTTCGAATTTCTTTACTCACATTTACTACACAAAATAATGATCTACTCCAAAACACACGCTTCTATGCCGCTATCCAATTATGCAAATTGATGCAACCTAGATGTTAACTATCTAGTGATACCTTAGTAAACCAAATCAATAGGCTGGCAATCATTCCCTTCTGTTTGCTTCAGAACAGCAACAGAGTTGCTGTTCTGAAGCAAACAGAAATGCCGAGTGAAGTAATGCTAAGTGAGCATATCATATGCTGGGGCTTTAAAGAATCTATGGAGACTGTGGGGTAAAATAGGCATATACACCTAAAGAATAAAATTAGACTGTAAAACAGTTTGCTCCTTTCTATAGTTTATAATGGAATGAAACTTGGTCACTTTGTAAGCAAGATAACAGGAACCTAATGCTTTGAATATAGATGTCTATGCAGCATCTTGGGTATAGGTGGTTTGACTTTACACATAATGATGAAGTCAACAACCTTCGAGTTACAATACATAGAGACTGCACTGGTTTTGCCATGTTACACACATGCATAACTACAGAATGGCAAATATGATGCCTAAAGTCCTCAGAAAAATGGGGGGAAATCTAGGATGCAGCAGGCAGAGAATGTCAAATAGGACTTCGTTAAAATTGGACTACCAGTAGTGTTACCACTGTACTGGAACTACTGTACTAGTGTACCAACTGTTCAGAACAAGTGGGACAGAAGTAGTAGGAATAAATTGCATAGTCTGGTTGAACTTCTACAGCCCATTGATGCTTGAGGTTTATATATGTATATTTATACTGCTTATTGAGAAGTCGCATACCAATGCTTCAGCAACAGCCTTTCCGTTTTAAGACTGTTGCTCATTTCTGGTTTTACCACCAGGTAAACCAGGAAAGAAGTTTACTTTTATGGGCAAAACTTGATTTGGTCAAAATGAATGTGCAGATTACAGGTCGGAATGTAGAATTAGAGAGAAAGTACTAAGAAAGTTGCAAACAAAGACTTCTTCCTATCCTCAAGGGGAGATTAACTTTGGAGGGAACAAGGTGGCGGCAAAACAATGCAAAGGAAGAGATAAGCTAGTCTCAGATTAATAACTGACCTTTGATAAAGATAAAGGATAATTAAATGTAGACTCATGGAAGATCAGAAGTGGAGGAGCCAATAGTGACAATCAAGAACAAAGAAAATGGGAAAGGATAAAATAAATCAGATGAATTTATCTGTATGTTCAACACTCATTGTTAAAAAAAAAAAACTCAATCAAAACACCAGATCAAGAGATCTTCTGTTATTTGGTTTTACAAGAAAAAATATTTAAAATTATCAATTAAAAAGAGAAATTAGAAAGGTAATTTGGAAATTACATTCCATATAACACTTTTACAGCAAATTAAACTCAATTTACAAAATTTTGACTTGCTGATTTATTTTGCTATTACTTCACTAGACCTACACTGGTTTCCATAAATTAAGAAAAATCCCTATCTTAAGTTAATGGGAAGCTAACATCAAAGCTCTATAACTTCTAAAATAAGCTTTTTCATTTTGAAAAATGTGATTGCAGATAAAGATCTCAATCAAATAAATCAATATCTCGATTTTCAACAATATTCGTTCAGTATTTAATGTGTTATGAAGTTTCTTACACTTGTCTTAAAACTGAAGAATAGTGGAAAAATTCTTTACACAAAGTTCCAAAATACAAACTTATTTTATTAAACACTTTGATACAATACTTATTACTAAGTTTTAATTAACTTCTGAATTCAGTTTTTGTGGCTAGCATTTTTATCGTTAAATATTCAAACTTCCGTAACTCATTAAATACTGAACGAATATTGTAGAAAATCGAGATAATGATTTATTTGATTGAGATTTTTATCTGCAATCACATTTTTCAAAACAAAAAAATTATTTTAGAAGTTATAGAGCTTTGACATTAGCTTCCCATTGACTTAACATAGGGATTTTCTTTAATTTATGGAAACCAGTGCATTAGGAATTAATGGAACTAGTGAATTACTAAGCAAATATGTATGTATAAAATGTATATATATATAAAACAAGTGGAATGAAATATTATACTTAATGTTCAAAACTGAAAACAGTAAAAGCACAGTTTTTTTTAACTGAAAAATATATCTGATCTCGCATTTTTATATAAAATATTACTCACAAAAATCAGAAAAATTTTACTCTCCCTTAGTCCACAATATTGACAATTTTCTGTTTCTGTATTACTAATAAACCATATATCTGATTACTTACAGTTCCTAAGTTTCCTGAACTAAATTTTTTATTCCGAATTCTTGGTTAACAAACTCCAGAGCGTATACCATCCATATTTTTAGTTCTTGAATCATATACAATGGCTTCACAAGTTCTATGTTTGACACTCTTGATTTAGTTAGTATATTATCTGAACTAGTTTTAATTAAAATGCTTTTATCATTCCTTTTATAGAATATTAAGTTGTTTAATTGCTGTATAATCTATATGTCGACCATATTTTTCAAAAATTTGGAAACAAATATATATATACTAATTACTAAATTTAATGTTTTGAAACACCACCTGGAGCTAACACATTATTACTCACTTTGTAAATGGTCTATAAACCTCACACACAAGATCTGCTAAATTTCCTAGAGTATTCTAAAAATTTTAGAACAGTTTTAGAATATACCAAAGAATGAACAAAATTATTTAGTCTTTGTTTTATTTACAAACACGTAATTTACAAACAAGTTATTTACAAACACGTTATTTACAAACAAGTAATTTAGAAAAAATGTAATGTTCTTCAAATAATATAATAATTTCTATGGAAAAAATTAATTCATGTTAAAATAAAAGACAATACTTTATTTGCAGAAATTACAACAACATTTATTTCATTACCAGATAAAATACAGTTAGTCTTAAATTCTATTTTGGTACTTATTTTAATAACAGGCCACTCTGAAATGCATTTTTGACTAAGGTTCAGAAAAACTTTTCATGTTGACAAATCAAAACATATAAACTTAATGTGACTTGATTTCTCATTGTGTCATTCATATTGAAATACTGTCAACCCAAATTTCAGATGCATGCTTCACCAATATCATTTACTACTATTTAAACATGAATATGATCTGTAAATGGTAGCTAGGCATAAACTGGAAGGAGAGCTGTGTAAGAATCCCCAGTGATGATGAATAGAACTGGCCAGGCCTAGCACCTAATGGTTGGCCCCACCTTCACATGGTGCAAGCCATTAGTATCTTTCAAAAGAAAAATTCTCTTCTGGAAGGGAAATGGAAGGGGAGGGCTGCCAGATCAGTGTGGCATACTGATCTGGTCATCTATGGCCACAATTTTCTTTCTTTTTTGCTGCCCTGCTGAGGAATGGTCAACTTCACAGGGCCCTGTTGCCGACCATTTATACCCACTAAATTGGAATGGTTATGACTTTGAGCTTGATTGAAGATCCTGGACTTGCTGCACTGGTGGCACTCTGTTGAGGGAAAATCTGATGCTGTTTTTTCTGTTTGCTTGTGGGTTGCCAGCCCTAAGTGAACAGAGGCATAGGATACCTTATATCAATTGGTGGATAATCCTCATCAGAGGCCATCACAGGTACCTGAACTCCTGTTTCTATGGGAATTGCCAATTCTAAACTGGAATAATGTGTCTCAGGCAGGTCATATGGCACTTGAAAAGGTGGTGCCTGGTTCCTACCAGCATGGGTGGCTTCAACCTTTAGCAGTGGGGAAAATGGGTCTTTGTTCAATGCCTGCAATTAGGGGACTGTTGGATATTGCTGGCTCTATCTCTCTCAGAATGTGATAAGGTCAGATCAAGGAATGTGAGCTCTTCAGAATGTAAAATGGTCAGCTCTTAAAAATAATTTTAAATTTCTCTTTTCAGGGAGGAAGGATGGAAAGATCTCCAGGGTATAGGTATGCTTCTTAGCAGACAAGCCAGTGAATATTATCTGTTGTTATGCTTAGGGACCTGGGTTCAAGCCCCGGGTAAGGCATGGATGTATGTGTCGTTTTTCTGCTGAGGTCCTGCCATCCTCTCAGACCTACTGTGGCATATAAACTGGCAGGCTCCTGTCAGACCTCTGTGGCAAGCAGCTGCTTGAGAGGGTATTTATTTATTTATTATTTATGCTTCACAGTGGACTCTGATGAGAATGAGAAAGATAGGTTTTACAGACTACTTCAAGATATTTTGATTTCTATCAAGAAATGAGATATTTCTCTTGTGCTAGGTGACTCCAATGCTAAAGTTGGTACTGACTCTGACCTTTGGCATTGGTAGTTCCAATGGCAAAGGAGAACATCTTCTACAGGTAAGTAAACTTAACTGTTTGCAAATAACAAACACATACTACAAACACCGGGACATTTATAAATACACATAGGTTTCACCTAATGGGTTGCACAGGAATAGGAAAATTATATTTTATTTAACAGCAAATGGGCTAGTTCAATCACAATACTAGATCATGCAGGGCAGCCAAAGTTAGATTTGACTATTACCTGGTCAAAAGTATCTTGCAACTGAAACTAAATAAATGTTGTGCTAAGATTAAGAGAATTACCTTTAATACTGAAGCTCTGAAAGATCTAGATATAGGCAAAGCATACCATGATAGGCTACTTAGTCATTATGACAATCATGGTTTGCTTACTGAAGTTGAGAAAAAATGGGATCAGTTTAAACAGGCTTTTCTTGAAACCAACAATACTCTTTTAGGGAAAAAGAAACAGAGATAACATAATTATTTGAGTGATAAGGCTATGGAACTTATTTTTGAAAGAAGGAATTGCAGGAAATTTTTCAACACCCAACTAGTTCTACGAGACAGCATTGCAAAGAGTTTAATAAAGGTGTAAGGGATTGGTCAGTTAATAAGAATTTCTGGCTTTATAGTTTGGTTGACAAAGCAGAGGAAGCAGCTAAACAGCATAACAGCAGGGACTTAGATAGTTAATCTTTTGTGTGAAGAGAAACAGACAGGTACACATACATATAATATGTATTGAGGGATAAACATGGTAAGGTTATTGAAGGTGAGGATTCTGTAATGGCTAGGTGGGTTGAACGTTTCAAAGGTGTTATAAACAATGTGATTATTTCTACTCCCATTGTTTGTTACGATCATAGATGCATTTCTGTCTTTAATGTTGGCCCTATATCACATTCTACAGTGGCTTTGGCTGTCTCTAAAATGAAACTGCATAAATCCCCAGAGGTGGATGAAATCACCATTGAAATGCTAAGAGCTGGGAATGTTTGTGTTGTCACATGGTTGGCTGAAATTTTGAAAAAAATTTTATGATAAAGGTATTGTTCCTAAGGATTTTATTAGCGCTATTATTATCCCTATTTTTTTAAAAAAGGTGATTGCAAGTTTTTGTGATAATTATAAGGGAATTAGTTTACTTTCTGTTCCATAAAGTTTTTTCCACAATTATACTTAATAGAATTATGATTTGGTTGATAGGCAACTGCATGATGAACAGGTAGAATTTGGAAGTGGAGAGGATATAGTATAGATAAAATATTTTCACTTAGGCAGATTCTTGAGAAATGGTTCGAGTTTCAGAAACCTGTGTTTACTAACTTAGTAAATTTCGAAAAGGCTTTTTACTCTGTTGATTGTCATAATTTGTGGTTGATCATGAGATCATATTGCATATCACACAAGTTAGTTAACATAATGAAAACTCTCTATAATAACACTGAGTCATGTGTGAGAATTGGTAAAGCTTGTAGTGATTGGTTTAGCAATGCTAGTGGAGTTAGACAAGGGTGCATTTTGTCTCCTTTTCTCTTTAGTTATTGATTATGTTATGTGGATTCCACTGCATGGAGAAGATTTTTGTCTCAAGTGGTCTAGAAATTCCAAAATTTCTGATTTAGATTTTGCAGATGATTTGGTCTTGTTGGCTAATGATGGTGATGAGATGAATTCATTCATTAGGGATTTTGATGAGACTAGTAATAAAGTAGGTTTGGTGATAGAGATAATACTAATGGAAATTGGTCGAGCAGATGGTGCTTCTGTTGCTTTGAACAGCTGCACTTTTGAGAAATTGTCTCAGTTTAATTATCTTGTGAGCTGTATAACAGATTCATGTGGGCATGAATCTGTTATACAGCTCACATGTGATGTGGGACATAAGATAAACAGAAGAATAGGGATTACTGCTGGAACTTTTAAGAATCTGTGGAGAGTGTGAAAAAACAGAGATATATGCATCTAAAGGCTAAAATTAGGCTGTATAATAGCTTGGTTCTTTCTAGTTATAGTAGTGAAACATGGATTGTTTGTAAGCAGGATAATAGGAAACTTGATGCCTTTGATTCTAGGTGCTTCTGATTCTTGGACATTAAGTGGTTTGATTTTGTAGTAATAAAGAGTTAAGAGTCAGCAACCTCCTTTGAGCAGCATATTATGCAAAGAGAGACTGTGTTGGTTTGGCCATGTTGCCCATATGCATAACTACAGATTGGCAAATAGGATTATGAACAGTATGTCCAAAGGTTTCAGGTAAAGGAGGAGACCTAGGATGTAGTAGAGAGACAATGTCAAACAGGATTTGCTAGAATTGGCATATGGTGGTGAAATGCAGCAGGTGCAGCACAGGATAGACATGTCTGGAGAACAACATTACAGTCTAGTAGGACCTCCATAACCCATGGCTGTATGAGGATTTTGTATGCATGTATATAAACATGAAAGAAATTTAAAAAAGGTAGGAGAAATGTTTAAAATTAATTGCAATCTAGCTACAGTTCTCACCTGGATTTTGTGGCTTGGGGAGTAGAAGTGGAAGTACTTTCTCTGGTAATGGAATTACAGTAGCAGATGCTCCAGATGAATTAGAGCTTTGTGTGGTTGGTACGGGGAGTGTTCCAGATGGTAAAGCAAGAACAGTTGAAACATTCTGAAGAGAAGTAACGTCTGCTTCTGGTTTTGGCACAGGTTTAATTGTAGTTTCAACAGAAAGTGGTTCAGGAAGTGGATGTTTTCTTGGGCGACCTCGTTTCCTTTTCACTGTAAGTGGTGGTGGTTGCATATCTACAACAAGCTTTGTGCTTGCTGCAGTGTGTAAAGGTAGTGATTCAACCATATTAGCATCATTTTGTTGTGTGTTTTCTAATAAGCTATTTCCTTCAGACAGTTTTTTTATTACTTCATTTTCTTGCATCTTATTTTGACTGATATCTGTTATGTTTACTGCTGAAATGTTATTGCTATTGTTTTGACTCTCTATATTGTCAATAGTTATATCAATATTATGTACAATTCTTTCTATTTCATTAGAGAGTTCTTCTATTTTAGTTGTCTGACTTTCAACATTGCCTTCAGATTGGGAATTAGGAGTTTCAATGTCTGTGCTATCAAATGTGAATGCTACATTAGAAGTTGTATTTTGTGCTAAATTTGATTCATTGCTTTCAAAGGATGTGCTGGAAGCCAGATTTTCCATATGTCCACCAGAAATGCTTTCTGCTGTATTCTTTTCACTCTGATCTTTCATACAGATAGTTGAAGTGCTTACAGTGACATTTTCTGCACAGTCATTAGGTTCAAGCAATACCTCAATATTTTTTACAGAGGAATTTTCCATATTACATTCTGATGATGTGCTTATAGTTATATTCTGTACATATTCACTAGGTAAGTAATTTCCTTTCATTATTATGTCCATATTTTGATTTTCATCACTATTTGGTGACAAAATGTTGCAAGGCAAAGTTTGTGAATCTGCAGAAGACTGTTCTGTCACTATACCAGTAGGATTGGTAACAATGTTTTCAGTCCTTGTACAACTATCTTTTTCTTTAATAACAGAAAATATTGAATTGGAGTCACTGGTAGCACATTCATTTGCGCTATTAATAGTACTAATTTCAGTTCCATCAGCAGCAATGTTTTTATCCAGATTTAAACTTATAAATTCTGTGTTAACAATACGTAGTCCTTGTGATGAAGCTTCATGATTTTCTGGAATATCCACATTATTTATTGTACCTGAAACAAAATAACACTCCTAAATAAAACTTTTTAAAAATTTGTATTTTATATGTAAAACAAACTGAAATACAAAACATGAAACTTTCTCATGTAAAACTATAATTAAACAAACTTTCCCTTTCAAAAGAGGGTCATCGTGTCATACAGGTTTTATTATGTTTATACACATCGTATCAGAATAATATGACCACCTACCATACATATACTATGGTAGGTGGTCATATTATTCTGCTATGACTGTGTGTATATATAACAAACTATAAAACTGAAATAATAATTTATTGTTAAGGAAAGTTGCATTGATTAAATACACACATATTGAAAGGATTAAATTAAAGAAAGCATATAAAACAGTATAACCCAATGTACTAGCTAAGACCTCAAAAATTCAACAACTTAAGCAATTTAAAAAGTAAACTAATTATGTCCGATGCCTACGTAATGGGAATGCCTGCCGATTTCCATGATTCTCTGTGTCAGCAAGCGTGCACATGAGGGCAGCACCATTCCACGGTAAGTTAACCTACGCTAATGGTAAGCATATAGCGATCTGGTCGAAGTCACATGGTAAAGAATCAGACAGATGGCAAATCAAGTACAATAAACTAGAATCTTTCTCAGAGATACAAACGAGAATAATAAATCTTTAAATACTAGATGAATGCTGTTAAAAATCGAGATTTAAATAGATAAAATTATAATCTTGAATTTATAGTAAGATTCCATTCACCTAACACAGAAATTCTCTAATATTTTGTTAGGGCAGTGTAACTCAGTTCCATATATTGTAAAGATTTCTGCGATTTCAAAATATTATTTATTCAAAAGTGATCTCAGAATTTTTTTCCAATTACTCATGTCATCGTTACACTGCCGACATATTGATGCAGTCACCTCAGTGAAAAAGTCTGATGTAATATGTCAATATGTCCAAACTGATTTGCAGATCCAGTTTGGAATAGATTCAATAGAAACTGAGTTTTGCTTCTGCAAAACATCACACAATACTGCTTCATCATTCAGACTTCTAGTTAAAAACAGCAGAAAGTAGACAGAATAGTAAATAATCACATATGAACAAATCTGTATCAGAATCCAATTTTGAAGCAAGCGGTAAACCTATACTGCTACGAAGCAAGTAACAAGCAAAGCAGCAGATCGCCAGCGCCAAGTGGACGAAAATGTAACTAGCGTTGCTGTCACTCCACATCTTGAAATTGGCAGGCATTCCCATTACTAGGCACCGTTATGTCTGATATTAATATGAAATGTTCATAAAAATTTAAAAATTTTAATTTTAACATATAAGGTAAAAAATAATTTTTCAAAAATTACAGTAGAGGTACACAGTGCAGTAATTAAAGTAAAGTAATTTAATTCTCTACAACACTGTTCTCTATAACAGTGTCATAAAGAATTAAATTACTTTACTTTAATAATTTTTCAGAAATAGTACATTATTTCACCCTGTTGGATTGTTTTACCTCTGAACAGCACTTTTTTCAGTCATTGAGAAAAATGGCCAGGTCATGAGGACCCCAAATGCTTAGAGAAAGTTGGGGGGGATCCCACTGGACAGCTGTTAAGAGACCGCTGGAAGACTCCTGTCAAGACCATCCAGCATGTTCTTTAACATGCACAGGGTAGGCTCTCCTGCATACATGGGGACAAAGCTTAACATTTCATAAGCAGACAGCAGCCCTTCCAAGCCCATCAGTGTCCCCTACTGACCAAGGGCAGGGTGGGGAGCTTTGTGAGGAAAAATCTCAACACTGGCCCAGCTAGGGCTCGAACCTGTAAATGCTGAACCTGAGGGTATGGCTCTCCTGCACACAGAGCCACAGCTTAATATTCCTATAGCAGACAGTGGCCTTCCCAAGCCCATCGGTGTCCCCTACTGATGGAAGGCAGGGTCAGAAGTTTTGTGGGGGAAAATCTAGTGCTGGTCCAGCCGTGACTCAAACCTAGGAACTGCAGATTACGAGCCTGGCGTGCTACTGAGCGAGCCATCCCCGCTGTATGTATAATGATATAATTACAACAGTTTGCAATTATATCATTGAATTCATATGTTGAAATTATGACTGATAGACAGTTTGGAACTAATTTGGAGGATGAGAAAAGTAGGAGACATGCTCATAATTTGCATTTTCATATTTTATAAGCTTGCTTCTACTGGACTAATTGTTTCAAAACTTATATCAAATGAAAAACAATTTAGTGAAAAATAATTAAAATATCAAACAATAAAAACTTTTGCCTAAAAGCTCAAAAGCTTTAATTTACATTGAGTCAATTTTTTTTCACTTGAATAAACAAAAAGCAGACAGCATACCAAAAAGTGCACAAAAGATGGAAAACATTTGTTATATTAAAAATATAACAAGATGCTATATACTCCATTTATAAATCAATGCAAATTTTTATGTAAATAAAAAAAAATATTTTTTCACTCAACAATTTGAGAGCTGTAAACCACCAAAATATCAAGGAATAGCTGAAAAAAGATTTTAAAAATGTTTTTAAGGAATGGTGTAGTAGATGGTAGAATGAGTAGGCAAAAATTAACCTTCAGATATTTATACTTACTAAATTTCATACATTAGTTATTTGAAGTTGATGGATAAAATGAACAAATAAGATGAATATCAAATACTGCAATAGAGAATATAAAAGTTCTGATTTATTTCGTCCCAACTATTCGGGCTTCTTCAGACATATGATAATTGGAGGATTAGCTCATAAAAATGGATAAATTTTAAAGCTCTATATCAAAATTTGAATTCTAGTTGTGAAGAGATGTGATGCATAAGTCATGAAGTCTGATGGGTGAAGTTAGCTGTCTCGAGAAGTGCTGGTGATTGTTGGTAGATTACAGTTGGATGACAAATTCATAATAATTTTTATTATTTTAACATTGTATAGATGAAACAATTTATAGTGAAATAAACAAAGGGACTAATATATATTTTGATTGACCTTTTCACTGAGATCTATCTGTATTATATAGTTTTTAAGGGTTTGTGACATTAAGCCATAATTCAGTTAACTATAAGAGATAATGAAAAATAACATTCTAAAATTATTATAAAACTTTTATTATTATAAAATTTTCTCAAGAAAAATTTGTCCGAGATATTACAGAGTTATCTCTGCTCATCTTGGCTAATCATCCCCCCCCCCCCCAAAAAAAAAAGAAAAAAATTCTTTACCCTTTATTATCTAGGATTGGAAAAGTTTTTTTTACAAATTATATGCATCCATCTAAAAGCCTCAAGACTATTTAATACAGGTATTTAATTTTTTTATGAATATAAAACCATTAAAAAATAATTTCAGTCCCCAATTTTAGATTTTTTTTCTCTCTCTCTCTAGGCAACATATCCTAGCAAGGACATTGATAATCATCAAGGCCCCTGTGCAAATATTGAGTGCCTGATGGTGGAGTGGGTCCAGCACCTTCATCACTAAATCCCAGGTGGAGTTGTACACCTGGGATCCATAGTCTAGTTTAGACTGGACAAGTGGATGGTAAAGGCAGAGCAAAGAACATTGGTCCACTCTCCAAGGAGGATCTTGAGGATGTTCAATGTCCCCATGCACTTGGATCTGAGATAACGTATATGATGTAAAAAGGTCAAATTCCAGTCGAAGATGAAACTGAGAAACTTGGTCTCCACCACAACAGGAATGATGTTACTCCTGAACAGTAAGCTGAAGTGTCCAGTTGAAGATTATACTTGTGCAAATGTGCACACAAAAGGCCCTTCTATGGGAAGAATCGAAACCCACTGGCCATCACCCAAACCAAGAGATTATTAAGGTCAGTTTGCAGTTGTCATTCAATGAACCTCATGCTGGGCAAAGAGCAAAAGATGCTAAAATCGTCAACAGAGAGGGCACTGCTTTCAGCCAGAGGAAGTTGTCTAGTAATCTTGACAGCAAAACAGCATAACATTCAGGATGCAGTCTTAGGTACCCCCTGTTTTTGGGGGTTAGGCCACGACAGAGTGTTGCCGACATGGATATGAAAAGAAGGTGACAATAAGAAGTTGGATATGAAGATCAGAGGTGACCTCGCAAGATGAAGCTGTAGAGGTCATGAAGAATGCCGAATCTCCAAACATATTGCGCACTTTTTTGATGTCGACGAAAATTAACACCAGTTGCTTTCTGTGTAAAAAGGAATTCCTGATCACCAATTTGAGGCGGATCAGATGGTCTAAAGCAGACTGAGGAGACTCAGGTGGTCTAAAGTAGACCACACTGAGGGTTGGAAAGAAGGTTGTAGTGTTCTAAATAATCAGACAAGTCTGGCATTTACCATTCATACTAACACCTTGCACATGCAGCTCATCAATGCAAAGGGAAAATAATTTAAAAGACTCTTGGGATCTTTCCCTGGCTTGGGAAAGATTAAGAAGATGGCCTCCAGCAAGGAGTCTGGAACCTTCTCCTCAAGAAAAGGTTGAAAAGTCAGAGTAGCTGATCCTTACTTGATGGTGAGAGATGTTGGAGCATGGTATAATGAACATTGTCTGGCCTGACAGCAGATCCACAAGAAGAGTATAGAGCAAGGCAAAGTTTCTCCGCTGTGAATGGCCTGTTTTAAGGCTCCAAAATCGTTCAAGTAGAAAGACAGTGGAGAGTGTTCAGCCTTGATCTTCAGGGCCAGAAATGCTGAGGAATAAGAGGAGGAGGATGAAGACACGGATAAAAAAAGTTTTCCCCCATTGTACTGGCAATTGCTTGGGGATCAGCAATTGATTGTACACTTGTAAAGTCATTGCAAAGATGGGCTTTTCAACTGAAGATATGTACTTTATCCAAAAAATACTTCTGGCAGCAGATAAAGTGAGCTTTTGCCTGGAGTGCTTGAAAACTTCATGGTTGGAGGATGCCAGATTTCTTCAAAGCATCTGCAAGCCTTGTTCTTATCCTTATGAGTTGCAGTGAAATTGGAACTCCACCAGTTTCAGAAACCAAGGAAGCTGTGTGTAAATTTGAGGAATAGTCATGCCAGCTTCATGGATGATATAGTCTGTTACCTCCACCACTGCAACAGTGATAGGCTCCTGGCTGACCGAGTGTTAGTTGAACTCAGAGGAGTTCGAAACCACTCCAGTAAGCCCAATCAAGCCTCCATCGTGATAAGCATAAAAGGTCATGAGGCCACCCATGGGAGATAGTACAGACCACGGGGAAGTGATAGCTTTCATTGGTGTTGTCCTCAATCTCCCATGTAAAGAGTGGAAGGATTGAAGAGCAGCAGATGGCGAGATAAATGGCAGTGAATGTGCAGGTCAGGGAGTTAAAAGTAGGTATTGACACATATTCAACAGGGAGAAAGAAGGATCCAAGAGCTATTCTCCAGGATTTGTATCATTTCCTTCCATTTGTATCAGTAATGTCCCAAAGTGGACTGTTTCCATTGTAGTCCCCCCATAAAATGAAAGGGGGATGGTAACTGCAACAAGGTAATCAAGATCTTCCAAAAAGATACTTCCAGGTGGAAGATAGAGCAGACAAAGAGAATCCCACAAAGAGGCAGATGACTACTTCCTCAAGAGTAGTGATGAGGGGTAGAACCTGGAATGTGGGGGGGGGGCTCACAAGGATGGCAACACCCCCCTACAAGCTAAACCACCTACATCCTGGTCCCAGTGAACAAGTGAGAAATGCTGGATCATGGGATCAGCGATTGTCTGAAAGTATGTCTCCTGCAGCATACACAAATGAGCTCATGTGCCTGAAAGATGGCCTTGATGTCATCAAAATTCCTCTGGAATCCATCACAATTCCATTGCAAGAGTATGACCATCTCAGGTCTTAGAGAGGTTTGCATATTTCCGATTGATGATTTCCTATTTTTTTAATCATTGCAAGCAACAGTTTTGGGAATTGAGACAGGTCTGCATCCATGTCCTTGGAAACTGCTATTTGAGGAGGAATCATTTTTTCTTTGGCCCTGGCAGGTGCCCTTTGAATGTAGAAGGTCTGGCTATCTGTGGTTGTGAGGGAGGTGGCCTTTCCGAGATGGTAGTGGAAGGCACAAAAGCAGGAATAGAAACTGGCATTGATGTTGAAGTCAACACCAACTGCATTTTAACCTGCATAAGAAGGTACTTCACAGTTGGCGAGAAAGATTCAGACAGTGGAAAGCTGGTATCGGTCTGCACTGTCACAGAAGCGATTGTAATGATGGGCCTTTCAATCACTTCACTGGTGTAAAAAACCTAGCTAGGTAGGGTGGGCAGTGCAGCCAGCTTTCTCGCCATTAGATAGGAGATGTTGTTTACGATCTTCAGACTTTTCATAGTCTTATGACAGTCATGGGAGAATGCCAAATGGTTGACACTACAATTCATACAGCTTGCCTTTTCTGCTGTGCAGTCAGGATCGAGGTGATCCTGGCTGACACAAAGAGCACAGGTGGGTTTGCTCTGGCAAGCTGTGCAGGCATTGGTGTATCTCTGGCACTGAAAACAATGCAGAGGATTTGGTATTATGTCTGTACCTCACAGTGAAGGCAACCTGCCTTGTTGGCAGCTGTGGCTTATCAAATGTAAGGATTAGCATATGGGTTGGTACTAACTTCCCATTGCAGCATTGCAAAACATATGGACTTGTTACTCCTTGGGATGATAGCTCTGAGAGGATTTCCCACTCAGAAATTACACCCAGGGATGAATTAAGCAATTTGTGGGGCATCACAGAGATGGCATCCCACCAATCGCTGCTACCTTAAGCAGCAGCTGTGAATGTTCTGTGCAAAGTTTCCACCAGCAAGTCACTAGATCTCAGGTGCTCGACTGATTTCAGAACTTCCACAAGATCTTCAAGACCTTTGCTGATGAAAAAAGAGGGTGGAAATATGGTTGAGTGATGCCATCAGATGCTCCACTATACAGGATAGTACTACATTTAATGGAAGGCACCACATGTCACTCTCATGTGCTGATTGACGCAAAAGGAAAACCGACATTATAGCTGTGAAGCAGAGGAGAAAGAACCTATTGAAAAGATCTGCATTACACAATAATTGTGTATTTCTGTCTGTACATTCAATTCAAGAAAAATGGAAACTTTTGAATTTTGAGCTGTGCCAAGGAATTACTGCCAATAGGATTTGGTAGCGATAGATTTGGAATATATACTGTAACTCTGTAATTGAATTGTGCCCAGAGTCGATCATTTTCAAAGGGGGAGTTTCGAGCTTTTTTTTTTATATTATTAAAAAAAATGATTATCGCTACCATGAGATCAAATAGTTGGGACTAATGTCCATGTTCCGAGCTCTCGCGGGCACAGGGATGGATGATCAGAAATCTAGGGCAGTGGTTCTCAACCTTTTATGCTTCACATACATCCTGGAAATGTATATGTAACTGGCGTACCCCTTGTATAAATAGATAAAACTATAGTTATAGTATAACAATGAGGATAAAATAAAACACTGACTTTGTTACTATATCTAGTGACTTTTGAGCTCTCATGGCATACCCAAAAAAATTTTACCACTTACCCCACATTTAGAATCCCTGATCTAGGAGATGAAAACAATGAAGAAATGAAAATGAAGAATGAAAACAGTGAAGAAAAACAAAGGGGCTCGTGTCGAGACTGAGTCAACAGAAATTTGTGAATGCATGGTTTTTTTATGGTGGTTTAGTGACCCTGGTCCACCCCACCATGGAGCCCAACAAGGGGAGGCCCAATCAGGTGCCAGGGCATCATGGACACTATACCTAGTGTCCATGCAGCCCTGCCAAGCCCTTACAAATAAATACAAGCAAAAATAAAAGAGAAGAGAGAGAAACTCACCCAAATCCCCACAAAATGAAATAAGTGAAAAAAAATTAAATTTTGAGGAACCAAACTGTCTTTATAAATAAAGATATGAGAAAAAGGAAAGCAAATGTGTGAGGAAACTTATAAACCTGTACCCAAACATGGGCAAAGCACTAACAATACTGCACAGTTGGCCCTAGAAGGTCCAGCTCACCAGCCGATTGGCCCTGGAGGAGACACCCCAGGACCTCCCACTTACCTGAAACAGAGGCCAATGCAATGTGTAGCACCAACTCTCAGAAGCTGTGCCCAACCCCACGGCAAATAGTCTCCGAAATGGCCAGACGGCCAAAGGGGACTCTGCCAGTTATGAGCTTAGGAGAGCACATGAGCAACTTCCAGGATCCTCCTTTCCAGGAAACTGCACATATCAAGCATGCAGGCAACCATTTAAGAATCTGTGAAGGTACCCTAACAGCAGAACTTTCACAAGGTGGTCCCCTTACTATAGACAGGAGCTCACACCAAGGGGTGTGTTTAAAAGTATACACCCATATTGGTTGTTGTTGTTTTACCTCTGAGCAGCATTTTTTTGCACACCATGGGCTAAATGGCCAGGTCACAAGGACCCCGAAGGCTCAGAAAAGGTTGGGGGAGGGGACCCACTGGAACAGCTGTTGGGAGACAGATGGTAGCCTCCCATCAAAGCCATTCAGTGTGTTCTTTAACGTGCATAGGGAATGGCTCTCCAGCACATGGGGCCACAGTTTAAAGTCCCATCCGATGGACGGTGACTTTTCCAAGTCCATTGGTGTCCCCTACTGACCGTGGGCAGGGCAGGGAGTTTTGCGAAGATAAATCTCAATGCTGACCCAGCTGGGACTCGAATCTGGGAACTGCAGATTACGAGCCTGGTGCGCTACCGACTGACCCCCCCCCCCCCCCACACACACACACACATTGGTTAAATTATATACCATATTATATTATTATACTATTGTTGAATATTGCAATGACCAGTTCTTCAGAGCAGCATTTCCAGATATGTACTCAAAACTTCCTTTTCCGAAGTGTCAGTTTTTCTCCATAGTACTTTTATGATAGTGCTGTGAGAAAAAAATGAAAAGAAAGCTCCAACTATACATCTAGACTTATTTTGTGAAAGAGTCAAATAAATGCAGAGTGTATCTAGAATAAGAACTGAAAAATACAATGGAAATCCTGACACTTCAAAAAAGGAATCTCCAACAACATATCTGGAAACAACAACGCTCTGAATAACTGGACTTTGGCAATATTCAACAATAGTGTCTAAAGGTATTTAAATAACTATGCATCTAACCAATACAGTATACCTTTAAATGGGTCATCCAAAAACAGTGAAAAACACGAAGTTTTTCTAAATATTATTAACAGATGTTACATTCTATTAATACATTAAGGAGGACCTTATTAGAAATGGCCAGCAGTGACCAAATGCAGTAACTATTGCTCAGGACAGATATTTTGAGAACTAAATTGCAGTATGGTTAATCTCCATCCTACAAATGTGGGCATTTGTCAGTCTGTCTCTGAGTGCACATATATGCTGAATGAACAAATTATTATATACACCCCAATAACAATATGCGAAGCAAAAGTATCATGTCCAGTCATGTTGGAATTTCCACATCAGACCGTCACCACATGTATACCAAGACAATGTAAAATATGGCTAAACTTCCAACCAGTGGGAGACAAGTGAACATAAATGTGCAATTGACTATTGAGATTAGCACAGACTCCCACATCATTACAAGGAATCGCACGGCTATCATGGAGCAGATAACATCTGAATTCAATGAGGGCACATCCACAAGCTTATCCACAAAGCTTATCTGTCACACCATGGAAGAAATAGGCAATGGCAGTCGATGCCTACATTGTGTCCCCTTGTTGACTGCAAGGCTGAAAGATTAGGCCTATCGCAACTGGAGTGCAGAGAACTGGAAACACATCATCTGGTCTGACAAATCACGGTTTCAACTCTATCATGCCAATGGGAGAGTGCTTGTGTAGCATAAACTACGTGAAGTGATGGACTCAGCTGGCCATGTTGGGGTCATACAGGTGGGTGGAGGCAATGTAACAGTTTGGGGTGTGTTTACATGGGCTTCCTTGGGGCCTCTCGTACCTGTCAAGACCTCCATCACCAGTACAAGGTATGTGAACATCCTTGCCCCATCTACACCTGTTAACAATTCTTTTTCCACATCATGACGCCATCTTTCAACAGGACAACACCACCACATACTTCCCGAGTGGCAACCAATTGGCTTCAGGAGCATTCAAGTGAGCTTACCATGCTCAAATGGCTCCCTCAATCTCCAGACCTCAACCCATTGAGAATTTATGGGATGAATTGGGAAGATCTGTTCAAGCCTGCAAACCCCCATCAGCAACTGTGAATGTTCTATGACAGGTGATCCTCACTGCACATGTGGCAATACCATCTCCCTGTTTTCAACACCTTGTTGAGTCTGGCTGCTGTTGTGAGCGCTAAAGGTGGAGCAACAGGATATATGGTAGATGTATATAATAATTTGTCATTCAGTTTACTTCATCTCTAACTTAGTTCTGCATTGTTTCATTTCCTTTCATGCAGATATGTTCTGTAACAAATAAATTACTGGTATATAATAAAGCTCATTATAAGCATAATAAAGTGATAATAATTAAAGATAATCACATGAAATTATACTTACCATTTGTAGAGATAGCATCTACACTTTGCTTTTCTTGCAGATTAACTATATTACACAAAGATGATGATTCCTCCAAGATATGTTGCGTAGTTGGCAATATCTCTGATGTACTGTCTACATGATCATCAGCACTTTCAGGTCTATTTTCTTCAAGTTGTTTAGCATGTGCTAAGGGTATTGTGGAACTACCTATTATATGATCTTGAATTGCAGGTGGTACTTCTTCTGAAACTGTTTTGCTTTCACTATTAACATTGTCTGATGTCAGATGGTCAGGATCTATTTCAATTGGCAAAGGAAGAACACTGGGGGAATTAGCTATTAATTCTGAAGCATTTTCAGGTTCATCACAAACACTTGACTCTGCATTAGTTGTTTCAGAGGAAGCACTTGAAGTATTGTTAGATAAAGTTTCTGAAGCACCCTGATTTAAAATGAAAACATAATAAACTATTAAAACATAGTACATACATATTTTCTCTTAATTATTTTGCCTCTTTACACTGTTTATCTCCTAAAACCTATCAAATGATTCTTCATTTGCTTACCTTATGATAATTTTTTTACATGTACATCTTATAACTGCTCTTATAATCATCCCTTTATTCCAGTATTACCCTTCAAACATCATATTGTTATTCAACTCTTTGTCTACTAATGTCATATGAAGTCACAAGAATGGGTTGTGTGAGGTAGTGTCATGTTAATAATGCTACTGGACCAGGTGAGGTGAATACAATTCAGCTACCTGAAGGATTAACACTGTTTCTTAAAGAAGCTTATTTAAATTGCTTCAGACTCCAAACTTTTAAGTTCACTCTCTGTATTCTATACTTTGTACTCAAGGTACAGAAATTCTTTCAGTTTACTTCTTTTTCATTTATTTTGCTTTTTCACTCACACACACACAAGATGCTCCATATGCACTTTCTTTAAGCTAAAGTGTTTTAAACTAGTTAATGTTTCAGTATTACGTTTTGTGAAAATAAAGTGCAATGAAATGACAGGCAAGAAAGCAAAACTAATGTTGCCTATTCATTGGTTGACACAGGTCTTTCAAATTTGGTAAAATTAAAACAAATGTTTTCCAAAAGTCTATTCTATTACTGAAATAAGATGCCAATTATAAAATACAAGGGTGGATCATTTAATTCATGGACTGTTGATGTCTTATCTTTAAATTTCATTGCTTGAATCTGTAGGTGTTTCTTCCTTCATAAAGTGTTCTCTACTGAAAGCTATGCACTTACAAAATCACATTCCTGCAAGCCATTGCATGAAAGTGTTTGGAACACTGTCACTGTAGTCACTCAAACCTCCTGTCATTTCTAAAATGATGACCTTTTAATGCTGTTTTCAGCTTTGGTAACAGGTGAAAATTACAAGGCGCAAGATCAAAGGAGTAAGAGGGATGGCTCTAGCATCTCAGCAGAAATGTTGGTGACAACAAGCTGAACCAAAGCAGCAGTATGGGACCTCATGTTATAATAGAGAAACCATTTTCCCCTTCAAATTCTGGTTGTTTTTCACAAACTGCATAACAAAGTTTTGTTTGAAGAATTTATATGTATGAGCTTATTCGATGTTGACCCCTGTGACATAAATGTGTTATGAGAATACCTTTGCAATCAAAAAAAAGAACAGACTTTTTTTGTGAGCTGGACCTCATAGCTTGAAATTTTGTGAACCACAGTAAATTTGAGTGCTTCCATTCACTGGATTGGCATTTTGTTTCTGGATTGTAGTGGAAAAGTCAATCTTGTCTCCAGTCGCAATATGCTCTAAGAATCTTTCACCTTTCTCCTCAAACCTTGCTAACCAGTTCTAACACACATCAACATGTTTTTGCTTGTGTTCAGGGCTCAGATTGTGCAGGGTATCTAATGAGCACAGTTTTTTGACATTTTCAAGTGCTCCACAACACTGCCATAAGAAAGACCCATCTTTGCTGCTAGTAAAAGCAGGATTCTTCTGCTTTCTTCATTGAGAATATCCTGGGACTGGGTGTTTGCTGCACATTGATTGAAGTGCTTGATTGTCCAGATCTTGGGGAGGTGTCGCCCAGAATCGAAACTAGTCTGTGCATTTGTGCCACTTGAAAATTGCATTTCATTTCAAGCACTGCTCCCCTACACTTGACCTACCATACATATACTATGGTAGGTGGTCATATTATTCTGATACAACTGTGTATATGTATAAGGTAATTATAAAGCAGCTTTACAATTCAAACATATATAATTTACCACATGAAAGCAAAACAAATTACATGGCATAAAGATAACCGGGTTATAATTGTTGTGTCCATGAGGAACACTGCTGTAAAAAACAAAAATGATGGATTACACAGTTGTACAAAAAGCATGGCTTTTGTTATTATTATTATTGAGGAAACTGAGTCAGTAATGTAAGTGTCACGTTCCTCCACATTACCTGCTGCAAGTGAGAGACTGTCTAAATAAACAACTTCCCAGACAAATGGATCACTCATGGCTGTCCCCTTAATAACTTTTTCACTTACTAAACCTACCCCACTTGATTTTTTCTGTAGCAGTTCATCAAAGATGAAATTTATCACCCATCATTACCACAATCCATCAATGAACTGCAGGATAGGATTACACTACATAACAATTTTTAATGAAGTTCATGTTTATCTTTTTGTGTGTGTATTTATTGATCATATTAGTTATACTAATTGCAAATATATCAATGGTTTGTACATGGCATCAACTAATCGTACAAAAATAATGATATTAATATTTATAGAAAACATTATATTAATATATATAACATGCCATAATATATGCACATGTAATTGCCAAAAACATTGCATGATCATATCAAAGTGACAAAAAAATACATGCTAGGCTGTTGTTGCACAAGAACTAAGCTTTAAGGTCTAATTTAAAAGTGAACATTTTATTGTCTTTGCCTTTTACAAATGGATTCATCTTATCAAATCCCCAAATATAATCATGCCTGCAGATCATTGCCACATCCCATCATCTTTGGTATCTCTTCTCCATGGTTTCAATATCTTGGTGAAAGTGTTCACCATGTTCTTCACTCACATCACCCAAATTTAGTCTGAAGAAGTTCAGGTGGTAGTGTAAATAGTGCATTTTTATAGATGTGTTACATTTTTCCATAAGTTCTTTGTAGGTCTCATTCTTATTGCTGCCAAGAAAACCACGCACTACTTATTAAAAAGTCTGCCAAGCATTCCTTTTCATTAGTCATTTTTCCTTCAGTTCTTTAGACTGTAGCCACCATCATATTTGTGGTCCAGTAAATATATCACCCTTTACTTTTGTTTCAGAGGTTTGACCAACTGCTTCCCAAGCCCCAACTTAATGTGAAGTGGTCAGCAAAATCTTGTCTGTTGGAACAAGAGCTTCATGAATAACATTAACATTGTATGTGTCTGGAGTTAATTTTTCTTCTGGCTGGCCATTCTCTTTTAATGTAATGATAGCCTGATGCTTTACTGTTGCAGAGAAAACAAGAATATTTGGTATAGACACCTTGTAGACCTAGTAGAAATTCTAGCATCTGGAAATCCTGACAAACTTCCCAACTGTAATGTTTATAGTTTATTTCCTCCAACAGTTTCTTGATATTCTCATAGTCTTCTTTTATATGTACTGAATACACTACTGGAATGGGGGGAGGGGACTGATTGCATTATGTAGCAAAACAGTTTTCAGACTTCTGGTTGAATAGTCGATGGACAAATGCCAATTTGTGGGTCATGAAATAGACCAATAGCTTCAAAAAGATCATCAGTGCAGTAGCACAAATTTTTGGTCAAACATAGAGGGATGCAACTTTCGTATGCCTTTTCCAATATGTTGATATCTTGCAGGTCAGATTCAATAAATTAGTCTTAGATGGGATGTTAAAAGCTCTGCATTTAATTTACGGAGATCTAAATTCTTGATTAGGTCATCTAATTCTGTTTGATTAGGAAAATGTGGCTCTTTGTTGCCACTTGCTCTGCAGACATCCTCATTGGTGAGCATCCTCACAGATGAGCTTATTACAGTTTCCTCTTCTGACAACAAAATCATAGGTGGAGTTGGAATAGGCAAGACTTCATTCATCATGTGAGTATACTTCGATACACCACATTTCTTCAATCTTTTGCCTTTTTGTAATGTGTTATGTTCACCTTACAAAAGTAGTAATCATCATGGTGATTAGCAGGCTCTCTCCAAATTCGAGAAACTGCAAATGGCATACATTTCCTGGTTCCATGCATCCATCCTTCTATTGTGGATTGGTAGCTACTACAGCACACAAGGAGCCCATGATGTCTTGATCATTGATGGGAACTCCTAAATATCCTTCATATGCATTACAAACTTTGTACCAGTTAAAATCTGGTGCTTCTCCTGCTTAGGACAAATATAATATCCACAAACATAGCAGAACTAGTCTGTTGACAGTTTACAACCTCAACTACTGAAAATCATTCATTGAAATAGGAAACAACAGTTAATACATGATTACTAAATTTTTATATATTTTGCATTTAATTTATGGCTAGTAGTCATTTTTACTAAATAGATTTGATGTAAATATATGTATTTGCATCAAATATATGTATTTACATCAATGTAACAATTTCAGAGACATGTGAAGACAAAGTATGCAGAGCAAGTACAAAATGCTGAATTTCATGAAAACTGATTCTTTTGTAATATCTTTGCATATATTAACAATAAATCAAAACTGGGGGTAGATTTGTATTCAGCACCACTAATTTATCCAAGAAACATGTAGAAAATAGCACAAAAATTTCTTGTTAGATAGTAATATATTGTTATCATTGAAGCAATTCCTGATATGATTGAGAGGAAATTGAATTTCATTGGGATATTTGCTACACCTCTTGATCCTATATTGAGCATCTGTAAATTTAATGCATTTCTTTTCATTGTCATTTTTATTTGTTTTCCTTTCATGTAACAAATACAGTAATTATGTTTGCAGTTTTAGTCATTTTGTAATCACTGTGCATTTATGTATGCACATATGAAAACATAAGTAAACAACTTCATATGAAATTTTAAATTTATAATTATTTCACATGAAAAGTTTTCATACTCCTGAGTAAAAAATTCCAATGCAAAGAAGAAGTAAAGTTTATTCATATCTTTATCTAAAGATATATTTCACTGGTCCCTGTTAGACTTCCAAGGCAAACAGCTGCTTGAGAAGTTTTATTTTTCAGATCAAACTTCTCATGCAGGGTCAATACAAGAGGCAAAAAAAAGCCTAAATAAAAGATTTCCCAGGAAATTTGAAAAAATTAGCAACACAACTTTTAACTAAATTGATATACTTTTAAAAATATGCTTCTTACATAATATTTCTTCTTAATTTTGATTTTTGAATTACTGTGGTTATTGAAATGTATATTGAGTCTTTCACTTTGAATTTTTAACCACATAATGATGTTAAACTGGTAAGTGCATTAAACTGTTACAATATTTGTTAAATAACTGAGTAATGATATGCAAAATTAACACCGATATTCTCTTAACCATTTTGGGCTTGGGTAAAATTTCATGCATTAGAACACTCACAAATGAGAAATTAGAAACAGTTTTCTGTTTACCTTTTTATGCTTTTCCACCTTAATTAGAGGTCATTTAAGATCAGTAGGGATTTAAATTTTTACAATTTTAAGGGTTTCTAAAACATTTTATATTTTTTAAACTACTAAAGTTATGAAGATACTGAAAATAGTTTGAAATCACTAAAAGTCAAGCATTCTATTAATAATTATCATAAACATAAAGTTTTATGAACATCTTGTTTGGGATCCTAAATAAAAAAAAAATCATTTTTACCATTTTTTAATTATACAAGGGTGCTTAATATCATTACCATATTTTGTGTGTTTAATTTGCTTAACCAAATGAAGAGATATAAATATTTCAGTTACTTTTCACTTGAATATATAATCCTGAAATTCAAGAGGAAATGTTTTTAAAGAGCCTATAACTAAAAAACAAGAAACAAATAAAAATATCATAATTTATAAATATTGTTAACATTGTACTAGGCCCTTTACCTCATATATATTTCAACTCTGGTCCATTATTCATGAAAGAGCTAGAGTGTCCCTAATATTAACAAAAAGGGCAACTCCTCGTTCTTGTTAACTTATTGGAAAATTTTACATGCATTCTTCAACAATAATATTAGCTGCTGTTGCCCATAGAGATTCATTCACTTTTTAGTATAACAGACTTCTAGTTATATATTTATGACATGAAATGCACATTCTCTTATTTATTTTAATGTAAGTCCTGCCATAACAAAACTGGCTCTATGGAGACCAAAAGTTGGATGAAATTTCTAATAAGGAATTTTTTTTCTTCTGATTTTAAGTTCCTATAGATTAATAACGGTTTTCATTTAGGAAATAAGACATGGACACAATTGTTAAAGACTAACCATTCATGTCACTGCCTATCTTATCTTCTTCACACAATCCAGCCACCCTTTCATCTGACCATATATTGTAGCACATTCTCAAAACATGTTTTTACCACTCTTTCTATTTTTATACTCTCACCTGCCTAGTGTATTCAAGATATAATGCTGTGCAAGACTATATGTTATCATCTAATAATGAAAAGTACTCACATATATACTGCTTGTCCACTATGATAACTGTATACACATGTGAAAAGTGATGCATCTGTGAAAATTTCATTACATTTCAAAGTGTCAAGTTGTGTAGCTAAGAGAAACTAGAAGAATACTTATCATATATGGTACATATGGGAATCACATTTTCAAAAAAATTTTCCTTTACCTACTCTTTCACTCCTTAACAGTTTTAATTTGAGAATAACATTTTTTTCTTTACCTACTCTTTCACCTCCTTAAAAGTTTTAATTTGAGCTAACAGATGGGGAAAATACAAACAGTATTTTATTAGCAATTATACAACATAAAAAGTATATCATTTATTTCTTATATTTAAAATGTTTCTAACTCTTGAAAAGCTACCACCAAAACTTCAAATTTCTACCATATACAGATCATTTGCAAAATCTGTTAGCAGATTTCCTGTTTCCATATTTAGTGATCTCTAATGATATAAATTAAAATCACCTAAGTATCTGAAAAATGTGAATTATATTTCATTAGTGCCAATCCAACTAAAAAAAGTTTTTCAATTATTACTTTTAAAAAAGGAGTTGTGTTTTTCACCCCTTGGGGGTGAGTCAAGTCATTTTTCTCCATGGAAACTTGGTACTCTTCACATTCCATCACAAAAATTCATATTTCTAGCATAAATACATAGTTTGCAATATCCATTTAAAATTTTGGAAGTTTCAAATTTTTCCACTTTTAGAGGGTGCATTTATAGTTTTTGGGATATTAAGAAAGTACAAATCGTGACAGTTCATTAATACCTATCCAACCCAAAAATAATTTTTTATTTATCTCTAAAAACAAACAATTATCTGTTAAAACAAAAAAGTTGTATTCCCTCCCCCCTCCTCCTGGGTCTAAGAGGTCATATCATTATTGGGAATGGAAACTTCATGACCTTCACATTCCACCAACAAAATTGAAATTTCTAGAATAAATACATCATTTGCAATATTTGTTTGAAATTTTGGAATTTTAAAAATATTCCACTGTTAGAGGGCACAATTATAGGTTTAGGGAGATTCAGAAAGTGCAAATCATAATATTTTAACAGTACCTACCCAACATAAAAATTTATTAATTTATCTTTATAAACAAAAAAGTTTGATACCAACCGACTGACTGAAACTATTATCTCGTTTTTTTAATGAGATAAAAAAATTAATGTGGTTGAATGAATCGTACAGAAATTTTTGAAAACTTTGCTTTATCATTAAGAATGAAATACATTGGTTTCCATAAATTAAGGAAAATCCCTATGTTCAGTCAATGGGAAGTTAAAGTCAAAGCTCTACAACTTCTAAATTTTTTTTTTTTTGCTTTGAAAAATGTGATTGCAGATAAAGATCACAATCAAATAAATCAATATCTTGATTTTCAACAATATTCGTTCATTATTTAATGAATTATGGAATTTTGAATATTTAACGAAAACAATGCCAGCCACAAAAATTGATTTCAGAAGTTAATTAAAACTTAGTAATAAGTATTGTATCAAATTGTTTAATAAAATAAGTTTGTATTTTAAAACTTTGTGTAAAGAATTTAGTGAAGAAACTGAAGAATAGAAGAATAGTGAACAAAACTGAAGAATAGTGAATTATTTCACTATTCTTCAGTTTTGCATAAGTTTCTTAAGACTGGCATTGTTGTTGATAAATATTGAAACTTCCATAACTCATTAAATACTGAATGAATATTGTTGAAAATCGAGATAGAGATAAAGAATCAATATCTGCAATCACATTTTTTAAAACAAAAAACTTCTTTTAGAAGTTACATAGCTTTGACTTTATCTTCCCATTAACTTAACACAGGGATTTTCCTTAATCTATGAAAACCAGTGTATAAGCTTGCCACAGGGTGAGTGTCTAGGCTACAGCGCATCTTTTTGTCTACATTTCACAAATGAAAATTAAATATGGGAGAACACATTTATTGTATATATCGCGTTAATGATTACTTAATTCAAAATGTATGTGCATTCTATAATAAATAATAATAATAAATACCCCCTCAAGCAGCTGCTTGCCACAGAGGTCTGACAGGAGCCTGTCAGTTTATACGCCACAGTAGAAGGTCTGAGAGGATGGCAGGACCTCAGCAGAAAAACGACACAAACAGCCATGCCTTACCCGGGGCTACCTTTCAAAAAGAATTTACTACTGAATTGAAATAACTTCTCTGTGAATAAAATATGCAGAAAAAATTTAGCATTTTATGCTATTAATCTGAATGTTTTGTCTGCATAGTGAGTGATATTTTTTGGCCACTTCCCTCAGTAAAGAACCTGAAATGGAGTATAAGGCACTATTAAAGACTTGCAAAAGCTATTCTGCAGAAAATGATCACTTTTAAAAATCAAAAAAGGTGTATTTGCTTTGTGACATCAACATAACTAGATTCCTATATTGGCATAATTATAAAGCAATGCTTTTTTATTAATAATTAAGCTGCAAATTTTGTAGTTATCTTATAAATGCAACCATCTACAGGATCCCTTCTCCTGTTCTTGAATGTCTAGATGGCATCTGCGTCACCAGGTGTTTTTTCAAAGTCATCATTAATTCTTATAATAAGTAATCCAGCTATAGGATGCTCAGTTATAGCATTGATTTTGCTGCTGCATTATTTTTTTACTGTGCTTGATGTAACTGTTATCCGAGTTGCATTTCAGTGATTCTTGAGCAAAAATGAATGACCTCATTGAAACAGGGAACAAAAAACTGTTAAATTAACAAATGATTACAATGGACTTATGATAATGCAAATCTTAATTATGGTGAGAAATGAAAGGAAAAGGGAAAAATGAAAGCACTGCTGCTAGAAAATTTGGTTTTACTAAAAATAATGTGACACTGGCAGAAACAAAGGACTGAACCCCATAATTCACAATCTACAAGAAAAGCATTTCATGGACCTCAAAAGAGGACATTATAAGAAACTTTAGAAATGTGCCATTCAGCATGTTAGAGATGTATAAAAAAGGAATTCTAATGATAAGTTATCCAGTTTACAGGCAAAGGAATTGCAAAAAGAAAGACTAAACTTACAACAAACAGAATTTAATGCAAACCTGGGATGATGTAAGAGGTTGATGAAGCATAATGGGCTAGTGCTGAAGCACCATACAAGTTTTCATGGAAGTTAAGATTACAATGCAAACCTGATTTAAACATCATGTTATAAGCATAAACCCTTTGCACTCACCTTTCGCATGTCCTGAGCTTTTCAGCCAGTTCCAATTAATTTTTAACAAAATTTAATATTTAAACAATGTTATACACATTATACATATATGTAACATGAAAAAATGACCACTATTTTAGAAAGAATGCCAATGAAATGAATATACCACTACTTGAATGTTTTCTTGGGTGGTATTTCTTGAAACAGTCCCCAGGATGCAGCCTTAGCTGATCTTTTATTTTGTTGGTTGGCCTTATAATTATTTATTTTTATTGATATTTTTTTAATTTCATATTTAATTATACTGTAATTATTTATAACCTTTTATAGAAAAAATCTGCAGATTTTTGCTGCACCATCATCTTACAACACCTTAAACCTTGCAGATGGTAACTAGAAAACAGACTATATTATGCTGTGGTGCATGTGCAAGCTGCTTATAAAGTACTACACTTTGAAAAGAAATTTATTATTTTTTTTTACATATTAAAAAATACAAAATGTTTTACACAAACTATGAAAAGCACTAACTGTATAAAAGAGTACAATTTTGCCTCATTGTATTAAATTTATAAATAAATGTAGCTCATTATATGGAAATCTACACACATGAGCATAAAAAAAAATCAACAAATAAAATTGGCTTTTAAAATCTTGCTCCAGGTGTGTTTTTGTTTTGTAATATTGGCATTTATTATAACAAACTTTTACAGTAAAATAAAAAAATGGTCATAAATGACAAGATTAAAGGCCAAATCAATCTAGAAATCCTCTCTTTCTGGTCACATCCAAATAGAACATTTTCTTTGAAAGGGATTAATGGCCTGCACCATAAGAAGGCAGGGATCAGACTTTAATTTCTATCATTAGAAGGTGCTCAAGTTTGCAAATGGCAAAATTTTAAACTAATACTATTAATGTTAAGAAATCTTTTTGCTGCAAAATTGAGTTTCACCATGAGTGGGACACAAACTCACATCTCCTGAATACATGCCATATGTTCTAACCACTAAACTATCAGCAGCTAGCTCTTTTTCAGCAAACTATGACCAAAAATCTTCCTGATTTTTGTCACTCATGGTACCATCTATGGTTGGGAACAGGCAAACTTTTATTATTGCCAATTATAATTTATTATACCTGTTCTTGACCATAGATAGTGCTAAAAACTGGAAAATTTTAGTCAAATTTACTGAAAAATAGCTAGTCATTGATAATTTAGCAGTGGTTAGAACACTTTATGTATTCAGGAGATATGAGTCCCAGTCACTTTTTCCAGCTCATTATTATGGAATATATGCATTTTTTGTCTACTAAAACTCACTACAGCTCAAGTAATAGTATACAGAAATGTTTTCTTTTTGAGCTTAGTATTCAGTGGAACTGTGCTGAAACAGAGAGTAGGCTTAATTGTGAAAATTATTAGTTACAACAGAACTTCTGTAGAAACTAAGTACTCTAAAGACTGATATTGTTATCAAAGTACTTGTTGTCCCAGTGGCCAAGTGGTTAGTGCACTTGGCCACTGGGACAAATAATGGAGAGTATAGGCATATAGATATTTCTTTCCTGTGCTGTATTATTGCTGAGATTTCTCCTTCCTAACTGATCTTCTCTATGGCATTTTATACTGCAGGCTCCTATCAAACCTCTCTGGCAAGCAGCTGCTTAAAGTATAGTTTTTCTCAATTTTAATCACCACCTATAAAATGTAGCTCACAAACAATTAAAGCTGTGTAAATTTCACAATGATAAAACATGACATGCCATGTTTCATAAGGATTATGTACTATGAAATAATTAACTGAAAATAAAAATAGTTTCATCCTGAATGAGAAACCATTTTTCACAGCTAATTATATCAAGCATTTCTTGTCAACAGGTCATTTCTGTGATACTTTATTACTGTATTATGTACCATATTGTTAAATGTAAATTAAGATTTTAAGTCTTATTCCAAGTGAGTTGTAGTTAAATAAGAGTTTAAAACCGATTTTTTGTATCTTGTAACATAAGAAGCCCACATCTTCCTATTGCTGCAGATATCGGTTCTTTATTACTATAGAAGCTATAGTCTAAATTTATAAAAAAATAAAAAATAAATACCCCCTCAAGCAGCTGCTTGCCACAGAGGTCAGACAGGAACCTGTCAGTTTATATGCCATAGTAGAAGGTCTGAGAGGATGGCAGGACCTCAGCAGAAAAACGACACAAACAGCCATGCCTTAACCGGGGTTCGAACCCAGGTCCCTTAGATCAGTAGCCAAGCACGCTAACCACTCGGCCATAGGTGAAATTATCTCAGCACAAAAAATATAGTGCAAATTACGGTATTTTTGGCTGACCTTCCTTTTTTAGTGATATAAATAATAAATAAATACCCCCTCAAGCAGCTTCTTGCCACAGAGGTCTGACAGGAGCCTGTCAGTTTATATGCCATAGTAGAAAGTCTGTGAGGATGGCAGGACCTCAGCAGAAAAACAACATGAACATCCATGCCTTATCTGGGGCTCGAACCCAGGTTCCTTAGATGCACACTAACCATCAGCATTTGAAAAAATTATTGTTCAAGTCCCTGTTACAAATTTCAATGCCTATATTAATACAAAAAAGACCTAAAAATTAGTTGAAAATTTTTGCATTGTTTCATTTAGTTATGAAGATTAAGAGACAAAATATGGTAATGATATGCACACACTTGAAAAGTAAAAAAAAAAATGCATAAGAATTCAGGGAACCTATGACAGCACCTATGATCCTAACAGTGTACAAATTTTGTTTATAGTATTAAAAAAAACATATTGAAAAGGCTAAGTAGGAGTTATCTCAAAAATATTCATATGTTAAGAATAAACAAAATACTAGTCTGTTATAATACATGATTTTCATACCTGTGCAACTGCCATATTAAGATTATTTGCTATTCCTTGTGCAACATCTTGAAGACTCATCCCTGAAGGAATGTTAGCCACTGGCACCTGCATCATCAATGTCTGTCCATCTGCAGTTTGAATCAAAAAGGCTTGCATTGCATCTTTATTCACACCATACCTTCTTGGTCTTCCTCTTCCTCTTTTGCCTTAAATGATTTAGCATATTAGTAGAATGTCTAATCCCCCCCCCCCTTAAAAACATACCCCATACTTGCTAATAACTGAAATATCAGTGATTACAGAAAGGAAATAATTGAATGCAAAAATAAATGCACAATGAAGTTTAAAAATAAAACAATTTAATGTCCAACTGTGCCTGGAAATCTGTTGTTTTATATTCTTATTATACATATATATTTAAGAGGTATGAACAAATATTACACAGAGTAGTAGAGAATTACGTAGCTAATGGGATACATTGCAAACACATAATGCTACATTAGAGAGGTATGTTTGGGCTCAAATTTTAGGTTTAAGATCATGCAGTTTGATAATTATTGAGCCCAAGCCTGCCTGATTAGTGAAAACATTTCTTTGAAACATCATAAAACAAATATGCACAAATGCATGCCACTAAACAATTTTTAAATTATTTGTTTTCTAGGCTATTAAAAATTTTATCTGAAAATAAAAGTCTTATGCATCAATTATTTTTTTAAATGAAAAATATTACAAAAAACTCAAAGAAGATAATTCTTGAATAACATCATTCTAAATGATAAGATGCTCAGTAATTCAGAAACATCAGATACTGAAATGCATTCCTATCCATGATTCAGAAATGTCAAATATTGAAACAGTGTTATGTTTCAATGATTTTAAAACTTCAAGTATCAGAACGACATTCTGGTTCATTAATTTGGAAACTTAAGTACCGAATGATGTTCCAATTTAATGATTTGGAAACTAAACTACTGGAATGGCTCATTCCAGTTCAATGATTTACAAACACAAGTACCAGAACAGCAATCCAATGTAAGTTGAGCTATACTTTTGGTAACTGCTTCTCCTGTTCAAATAGTCATGCCTCACCACTGGGCCGCACTAAGCGATTTGGTAATTTTACCACCAAAGGAAATGGCTACATAAAAAACCAGATGAACCATCAGACAACCAGAATATCCAGCAGTCATGTAGTAACTGATTTTTTAAATAATTATTTCCCAGTTCCAAGGAACCATCAAGTGCAATCATGTGATGCATTTATGAACTTGCAGGGCTCTCTCAGCCCATCCACATTCCATACATGCTGAACAAACCTTCCAGCACAGTCTTAGCAGTGTGGGTTTTTAAATACACTTGTATTTTCATGCACTTCTGCATCACGAATCTGAAGTTATTGTTGTCAGGATGGAAGAGCCTAGCCAAAATAGCAATAATTCTGGCTATCCCTTGTACCTCCACCAGCCTAGCCACAAGAGAGCATGAATTTCTTGTTGAAAGTCACACTAAACTCTCCCCCATGTGTTCTTACTCACAATTTTGTTATTTTTATATCTCATTAAGATTGCTGTCCTTGCGAAATTTCCATTTTTATTTTTGGTTTTATATTAATTCATTTAACTGAACTATGGCTCCTAAACATTTAGTACTAACTTTAGTTACTAACTAAACACTTAAACTAAACACTCTTTAAAGCAGCTGCTTAAAGTATACTTAGTACTTAGTTTTAAACTCTTTAAATAGTAGCGCAATAAAGAAATTCATGATGTTATCGCTTTGGATTAAAGCAGGTGTGTCCAACCTTTTGACTTCCCTGGGCCACATTGAGTGAAGATTTGACTTCCCTGGGTCACATTGAGTGAAGATTTGACTTCCCTGGGCTGCATTGAGTGAAGATGAATTGTTTTGGGCCGCACATAAAATATATAAAATAGTTAATGTATATGAATAATAAAACTTCATTTATTTTATTATGTTTTTTATTATAAAATTAAAAAAAGGACAACATAAAACTAGTGGGATATCAAAAACTCGCTGAAAATCACATAATCATGTTGAAAGTTTATGTCGTAAACACGTAAACTTTACGATTTTGTGGGCTGCATTACTAGCTGTCCAGGGCCGCGGGTTGGACATGCCTGGTTTAAAGGATAGCCATTTTAGCCAAATGATGTGTGAGTACAAGTACAGTGCATCTTGCAAAGAACATCACATGAAGAGATTACCATACATGGTATTCATGTATCCAAGCCTTTTCACAGGTCCAGAGAGCACCATGCCACAACTTTCAAGTCTCCTAGCCCAAATAAGAATTATCTCATCTTAATCATTTGTGTTGCAAATGATTAAGTTGTCCACATGTTTTAATTGCATAGAGAAACCAATGTGTGTGTATATATATATATTCTGTATGCAGTGCAAATGTTCAAGCACAAAAAGTGATTATGCAGATATGGACTGGTAGTCACAATAGAAACAATGTCCCAGAAAGTGGTAAGACAACTTCACCAATAGTGAATGTGTCAGCTGAGCCTCATGCTTAGCCTACCAGCAGAACAGAGCATGTAGAACAAACATTTCTGCACTCAAAAATGGTAATCTACAGTAACATTTGCACACCAACAACTGCTAGCAACCTTTTACAAATGAAAAGCAGTTGTATAGCAAGCTTTTCACCCAGAAATCTACATCATATGTGGACTTTGTACATTATGTTCAGTAATATTTGAATAAGCACTACAACCTTAAATTAAGGTGATCAATGGAGCCCTGTTTGTTGTTGTTGCCTGTGGATGCCTGTGAAAGCCTGTTGGATGCATTTAACTTATATATAATTCGCATTTATTTATTTGTGAATAATCATTGTGAATTACATTATTACTTAAGCTTTTCTTGCAAGTTTCCTTTCAAAATTGTAGAAATTTGCCTCTTAAGACTTTTTAGTTGATGACGAAATAGGAAACTTTTTGAAGCATCTGGTTTAAAAAAAAAATCACCATTCATTACTGATTCCACCTCTGAAAAAGAAAAAAAGCAAGTATTTCAGTTCACAATTAAGGACTATTCTTCCAAAAGAAGGATAGTTGGCAATCCTACTTACGGATGAGTGTTCTTTAAGCTATTTACCGTAGTATCTTTATACTGTATTTACATTATGATCAACCCATCTTACGACATACCTTATATATCAAATCTATCCCTGTTTCATTCAATTACCAATATGCTTGTCATTAAGCTCTATGCTTGATTAAAAAGTCCAGTACTTTACAAAAACAGTAAAACAAAATGTATAGGTGGCTGATATTTAATTAAGCTATTAAAAGAATCTCCCATTTCTTATACCTAGCAGTGAAATTATCATTACTTACACCTATGACCGAGTGGTTAGTGCGCTTGGCTATTGATTTAAGGGACCTGGGTAAAGCATGGAAGTAGGTATCGTTTTTCTGCTGAGGTCCTGCCATCCTCTCAGATCTTCTACTATGGAACATAAACTAACAGGCTCCTGTCAGACCTCTGTGGCAAGCAGGTGCTTGAGGGGACATTTATAATTTTTAGACATCTTCACAGAAATGAAGTGAATTGACAGACGAGATGGCTCAGATTTTATAGTAAGAGAAACTAACAACAGGTTACAGAGGGTTAAAAACCTTACAGAACTGCTATTATTTGGTTAAAATATCTCTCTTCCTCTAGATCTGTATCAATTTTCTAGCTGATAATATTTACAATAACTAAGCTTAAAAGACCTGTAAATGGTAGCTAGGCGTAAACTGGAAGGAGAGCTGTGCACCAATCCCTAGTGATGATGCACAGAACCGGCCAGGTCTAGCACCTAATGTCCAACCCCGCCTTCTCGTGGTGCAGGCCATTAGTACCTTTCAAAAGAGATATTCTCTTTTGGAAGGGAACGGAAGGGGAGGGCTGCCAGTTCAGTATGGCCTACTGATCTGGTCATCTATGGCCTCTTTTTTTCTTTTTTTTCAACCCTGCTGAGGAGCGGTCAACTTCACAAGGTCCTGGTGCTGACCATTTATACCTACTAGACTGGACTTGTTTATGGATTTGAGCTTGATTATTGATCCTGGACTTGCTGCACTGGTGGGCCTCTGTTGAGTCTGCCGCTGTGTTTTCTGTTTGCTTCTGGGTTGCCAGCTCTAAGTGAACAGAGGCATGGGATACCTTATATCAGCTGGTGGATAATCCTAATCAGAGGCCATCGCAGGTACCTGCTTACTTAGCTAGTTGGGCATCGTCAAGCCTAAACTGGAGTAATGCGTCTCAGGCAGGCCATGTGGCTCTTGAAAAAGTCCACTTGAAAAGGTGGTGCCTGAAGTTCCTACCAGCATCGGTGACTTCAGCCTTTAGCGGAGGAGGAACGGGTCTTTGCCCCATGCCTGCGATCAGGGGGCTGTTTGATATTGTTGGCCCTACCAATCTCAATAAACCTAATTTCTTTAAAACTCCTACTAATCATTTTCTCTCTGCAGGAACGTGGAACGTGAGGACATTACATAGAGATTATTCTCTTGATGTCCTCATGCAGGAATTCCAGCGCTATAACCTAGATATTCTAGGCTTGCAAGAGACCAGATGGACAGGTAAAGGTGAGATACTTAAAAATAACTTTAAATTTCTCTTTACAGGGAGGGAGGATGGAAAGCATCACCAAGGCGTGGGTCTGCTGCTCAGCAGACATGCTAGTGATGCTCTTCTAGGATACGAGTGCATTAATGAAAGGTTTCTTACAGCAAAATTTCAGACAAGCATTAAAGACTTGAATGTTATCTGCTGTTATGCCCCCACTGAGGATAATGATGAGGATGAGAAAGATAGGTTTTATGGACAACTTCAGGATATTTTGAATTCTGTCAAGAAAGGAGATATTACCCTTGTTCTAGGTGACTTCAATGCCAAAGTTGGTACTGCCTCTGATCTTTGGGGAGGGGTGATAGGCCCTTTTGGTATTGGTAGCTGCAATGGCAATGGGCAACGTCTCCTACAGGTAAGTAAACTCAATGGTTTCAGAACAACTAACATATTACAAACACCGCGACATACATAAACACACATGGGTTTCACCTGATGGGCTGCATAAGAATATGATTGATTATATATTAATTAACAGCAAATGGGCTAGTTCTGTTAGAAATACCAGGGCATATAGGGGAGCTGAAATTGGATCTGACCATTACCTTGTTAAAAGTGTCTTGCAATTTAAACTTAAAAAGTGTTGTGCTAGGGTTAAAAATTTTACCTTTAATACTGAAGCTCTGAAAGACCCAGTTATAGCTAAAGCTTACCATGATAGGTTACTTAGTCATTATGACAGTCATGGTTTGCTTACTACTGAAGTTGAGGATGAATGGGGCCATTTTAAACAGGCTTTTTTGGAAACTAACAGTACTCTTTTAGGAAAAAAGGAGCAGAGGAGGCAGAATTACTTAAGTGATAAGGCATTTGAGCTTATTTCAGAAAGAAGGAACTGCAGGAATGTCCTTAATAAGTACCCTACTAGTCCTAATAGAAAGGATTACAGAGAGCTTAATAAACGTGTAAAGGATCAGTTAGCTACTGATAAGAATCTTTGGCTTGATGGTTTGGCTGACAAAGCTGAGGAAGCAGTTAGGCAGCACGACAGCAGAGAGCTGTACCAGATAGTTAATGTTTTATGTGGTAGAAAACAGACAGGCATACAAGGATTGAAGGATAAATAAGGTAAGGTTATAGATGGTGAGGATTCTGTCATGGCTAGGTGGGCTGAGCATTTCAGTGATGTTCTAAACAATGTGGTTAGTTCTACTCCCATTGTTTGTAATTATGATAGATGCATTGGCAGCTTCAATGTTGGCCCTATAACACAATCTGAAGTTATTTTGGCTATCTCTAAACTTAAACTTCAGAAATCCCCAGGGGTAGATGAAATTACTACAGAAATGCTCAGAGCTGGGAATGTTTCGGTTACCACTTGGATGACTGAAATTTTGAATAACTTTTATGATAAAGGCTTGGTTCCTAAAGCTTTTACCAGAGCTATTATTATCCCTATTTTCAAAAAAGGTGATCGCAGTTCTTGTGATAACTATAGGGGTATCAGCCTACTCTCTGTTCCAGGTAAAGTTCTTTCCGTGATTGTGCTTAATAGAATTAAGAATCTGGTTGACAGTCAATTGCGTGATGAGCAATGTGGATTCAGAAGTGGTAGGGGATGTGTGGATCAGATATTTTCATTTAGGCAGATTCTTGGCAGTTTCAGAAACCTTTGGTTGCTAGCTTTGTTGATTTCAAAAAGGCTTTCGACTCTGTTGATCGTCATAATTTGTGGTTGATTGTGAAATCATATGGAATACCAGACAAGTTAGTTAACATAATGAAAGCTCTCTATAATAACACTGAATCATGTGTGAGAGTTGGTAAGTCTTGTAGCAAGTGGTTTAGCATTACTTCTGGTGTTCGACAAGGGTGCATTTTGTCTCCTTTTCTCTTTAGTTTGGTTATTGATTATGTTATGCGAAATTCACTTCAAGGGAAAGATTTTGGCCTTAAATGGGCTGGAGATACGGAAATTTCTGATTTAGATTATGCTGATGATTTAACCCTTTTGGCAAATGATGTTGATGAGATGAACTCTTTCATTCGAGCTGTTGATGAGACTGGTAGTAGAGTAGGTTTGGTTATAAACAGAGAGAAAACTAAAGTGATGAAAATTGGTCGGGCAGGTTGTGATTCAGTTAATCTGAATGGTTGCAGTCTTGAGCAGGTGTCACAGTTTAATTATCTTGGGAGCTATGTAACAGATAATGATATTGTGCGGCATGAGATTAACAGATGAATAGGGATTGCTGCCAAGACTTTTAAGAATCTATGCAGAGTGTGGAGAAATAGGCGTATACACCTAAAGACTAAAATTAGACTGTATAATAGTTTGGTTCTTTCTAGGGTTAGTTATGGTAGTGAAACTTGGACGCTGTGTAAACAAGATAACAGGAAACTGGATGCTTTTGATTCTAGATGCTTACGCAGTATCTTGGGTATTAGGTGGTTTAACTTTGTAACTAATGATGAGGTTAGGCAAAGGAGTCTGCAACCTCCTTTAAGCAGCATATTGTGCAGAGAGAGACTCCGCTGGTTTGGCCATGTTTCCTGTATGGATAATTATAGATTGGCGAATAAGGTTATGAACAGTGTGCCTAGAGGCCTCAGAAGGAGGGGGAGACCTAGGATGCGGTGGGCAGACAATGTCAAACAGGACCTTGTTAGAATTGGTGTGCAGTGCCCGGATGCAGCAGATGTAGCTCAGGACAGATATGCTTGGAGAATTAAACTACACGGTCTGGTTGGACCTCCGTAGCCCATGGCTGCTTGAGGATGATGATGGTGAAGCTTAAAAGCACACAATTAAAAGGACCTTCTTGCTCAGAAATTAATTAAAAATTTCTTAAAATTCTCTGTCAGTGAGCAATAAAATTTTAAAGTTTATCCTTCAAACTATTTGCATGTTATGTCTCCTAAAAACTTTTAACATGCAAATAGTTTGAAGGATAAAACTTTAAAATTTAATTTCTCAATGACTGAGAATTTTAAGTTATTTCTAAAGCTTAAAAATATATTGCATCTAATGTACTGTTAAAAATACTTTGCTGACCTAAAATATGCTTTTGCAATGGTGAAAATCTGAGTGTGTATACAATAACATTGTAGTTAAAAAAAACACCATTAAACACTGATAATAAATCATATATGATGTAGATCAATTTCTCTTGTATGCAAAAGTGCAATACAATGTCAATGAAGATGAAGGTTTTAAACAATTAGTATTTAAATTTTAATTATTTAATCTCTATATGTTTTTGCATTAAATTTGATAACATATAAAATGAAAATTTACCACTTGTTTGCAATCCAAATGTACTAGTAGGAGCTGATGGTAATGGATATTTCCTAGGTCTACCTGGTCCTCTTCCTTTAGCCTTTTTCTTTTGTGGCAACTCTTCCTCTTTATCAGGTTCCTCATTATCATCAGCATCACTTCCTAGCTCATGCTTCAGATTTCCAGTTTCATAATCTTTGAAATTTATATATATATATAAACACACAAGTAGTTTAATTTTGCAGATACAGAAATATTATATTGTCAACAATTTAAATATTCTGATTTAATGAAAAGATTATTAATGACATTAAGGCTGTTAAGAACGTGAAGGGTGATTCCAGCATCTCGGTTGCAGGTGGAGAGAAGCAAAGTTCATTATTTCAATAGCCTCACAGATGATGGTTCTGTAGTAAATAGATGCATGTGCTAGCAGTGTGGCATGCTCCCAATCTTTGATAGCTGCATGTTGTATTGCCAGTCATTAGCTTATTTTTTTTTCACTGACATTTGTCTGATGCTCTGTCAACCTCTTCTTTAGAGAACATATGGTTTTTCTGATATAGTAAATAACTAAATTATCTGAAATGGAGGGGAAAACTGTATATGCCCATTTTTGAAGGAGGCTGAATTTGTCTCTGTCCCTTTCTATAATTTTCTTCAGATTTGGAGCTGGACTGAAAACAATTACGATTTTTTTGGGCCTGAGTAATTTGCAGAATGATTTGCATAGGACAGGAACATAGGATATAGATTTAGCAAAGTTTGCCCACTCTGAGTTGGTGATTGGGAAGAGAGCTGAATCTATTATCATTTCCATACTTATTGATAGCTTTTCTATTGTTTTTAGGTGGAAGCCACGGGATGCAGCAATGGAATGAATGTTTTGAATTTCTTTTTTAAGCAAATGCTTGTTTGATGATATGGTGAAGGCCATATGGATGAAAGAACAGAAGGTTGCAATTTTGTACGTCCATGGGGTGCATGAGTTCACATGCACATGATGGAGGGTACATATGTAGGCTTTCAGTATACTGCCATTGTCAAGGCCCCTGTGTCATTTTTGTGGATAAAAACATCTAAATAGGGGATGGCATTGTTGTTTTCCTCTTCCTTCATGAAACATATTGTAGGAACAATCATATTGTCTATCAATGAGACAGTTTAATTGCTCATTGCTGCCATTCCAAATAAAAAATATATTGTCAACAATAGTGGCACCAGAAGATGAGAAAAATTCATGCAGAGTTAAATAATTTTGTTTCAAGGTCTTGAAGGACAATCTCTGACAGGATGCTGAAAAGGAGTGAGCACATGGGGGGCCCTGACTAGTTTTAGTGCTTCATGAATGGTGGTGTTGATTTGAGGAAGGGAGCCTGCAATTCAGACATTGGAATCACCCTTCACAACATGTTGAAAGATGCCTGTTATGCTACCACTACTCTAAAGGAAATATCCTGTGATTCTTTACTACTGAATGTTGAAAGAAGTTCATATCAGCCCTAACATCACCATATAGTGTCACTTCACTGAAAACTAAGCACACTCCTTGCTCCAAAAAGCTTTAGAGTTTGCTCCTAAAAACTTTTAATATGCAAATAGTTTGAAGGATATACTTAATATTTCTATTGCTCAATGACAGACAACTTTAAGTTATTTTAAGCAGGCTATTCAAAGGCACAAATGTCTAAAATTTATAAATGTACTAAATTCAATATAAATGTTTATTTATATTTATTCAAATATATATATAAATATATATTTATTCAATATAAATGTATGATATTATTTACAATAACTACTATATTATTACAATAACTACATATCTCTATGACTCACAACCATCCACTCAAAATAAAACAGAATTAACTAAATTATGCTAGTCCTTTGCATTTCAGTATGTGCATAAATTAGCACAGATACTGCAAAATATGATGTGAGAATTTAATTTTCAGGTTTCTGTTATATTATCACAAACCTTCAAGCAATTAGTTGTTAATGATTGAGATGTTATCTGCCCATCAGGAGAAATTTATTTCCTTAAACTTAAAGATTCCTTAAAACAAAAGCATCCCCACAACTTCTGTATAGGAAAGATTTGGTTTGGTTTCATTGTTTGGGGTTTTATGGTGCAATGACAACTAAGACCAAATTGCAACAAGCATATCATATAGGAAAGGTGCATCATCCCCCTTTTGCAATCAAAAGAGCATTATGCTGACATCCAAAAATGCTAAACCAACCAAAAGCCCAGCACAAACTACTATACAACATAAAAACACAATTTTTAAATAGCAAAAATAATTATGGCCTACCCCCCACCACCATCAAGTATCAACTTAATAAAATTTGCTTATAAAAATATATCAACATAAACAGCCACAGTGAGCAGCTGCCTGTATAAAAAACCATCTCAACCCCATCCTCCTATTCTCTTACAGTTCAATGAAGCAGCCATGAAATGTGTCACCATATTACTCTTTTAACTTTTCACTTATCTACATAAAGATTTGAAAGATTTAATTTGAATCTCTCAAGATCAACTAGCAAAACCAATGATTAATGTATGGCATGGCTGTCTGTGTCGTTTTCCTGCTGAGGTCCTGCCATCCTCTCAGACCTTCTACTATGGCATATAAACTGACAGGCTCCTGTCAGACCTCTGTGGCAAGCAGCTGCTTGAGGGGGTATTTTTTTTTATCTACTATGTAACCCCTGCAATGATCACATGTAACTGTCAACTACAACATAAAGAAGTCTTTCTGGCACATAATATCAACTATACTGAAAAAAGTTCTTATATCTCTGGACTGACTTCAAATGCACACACACTCCTGCATTTATGCAAAAACATAACAAACATACAAACATCTTCACCAGACAGTTCATCAGAAAAAATATGCTACTCAGTCTCTATCCTAAAGCTAGACAAGACTTTAGCACAAAGACAGCTGGTAATCTTAAATTACCTCAACTGCCATCACTAATGGATTGTGCTTCCAACAGACAGCAACTTTTCCAAGCCCACCAGTGTTTCCTTTCTGATCGACAGCAGGTAGGGGTTTAGTGGAGATAAATCTCAATGCTGGCCTAGGTGAGACTCAAACCTGGGAACTGCAGATTACAAGCCTGGAATGATACTAACTGTGCCAACCTTTGACCCAGGGGCATGGTTATGGGATGGGGGGTGGAGGATGGGATTAAAATTAATCAGAGTTAGCAAAATTCAAAGCAAATTTGCAAAAACCAGGTGAATTCTGAAAATTGTGTTTTTTATTTTTGTAAAATTAAGGGGAGTAGCAAAATCTAGGGGAGTTTCCAAAATCAAAGCAACTTCGCAAAATCTAAAGGAGCTGGCAAAATCAAGACAACTTAGCAAAATTCAAAGCCAATCGGTAAAATACAGGTGAATTGTGAAAATTGAGATTGGTTTTGTGAAATTAAGGAAAGCTGGCAAAATCGAGACAACTTGGCAAAATCTTAATAATTAATTAGTATTTAATTATAACTTAGCTGCTCACTCAACTTGGCAAAATTTTGGGGAGTTGGCAAAATTCAGGTGAGATGTAAAAATTGGGGGGGGGGGGGGGGGGTTCTGTAAAGTTATGGCAAGTTCACAAAATCTAGGCAACTTGCAAAAATCTAGGGGAGTTGACCAAATCAAAGTAACTTGGCAAAATCTAGGGCAGTTGGCAAAATTTGAATCCACTTGGTAAAATTGTATTGATAAAATATAGGCAAGATGTGAAAATTGGGATTGGTTTTGTGAAATTAAGGAGAGTTGGAAAATCGGTACAACTAGGCAAAAACTTGGGAAGTTGGCAAAATTTGAAGTGACAGATTCAGGTGAGAAGTAAAAAATTGGAATTTTTTCTGTAAAATTATGGCTAGTTGGCAAAATCTAGAGCAGTTGGTAAAATTCGATGCCACTTGATAAAATACAGGCAAGTTGTGAAAATTGGGATTGTTTTTGTGCAATTAAGAAGAGTTGGCAAAATTCAAAACCATTTGGTAAAATACAGGCTAGTTGTGAAAATTGGGATTTGTTTTGTGAAATTAAGGATAGTAGGGAAAAATCGCTCAAACTTGGCAAAATGTAAAGGAGCTACTAAAATTCGCAGTGGCTTTCCAAAATTCAGGTTAGATTTTAAATTAGGGAATTGTTTTGTATAAATCATGGGGAGTTGGTAAAATTGGGACAACTTGGGAAAATCTTGGGGAGTTGGCAAAATTCGGGTGAAATGTAAAAAATTGGGATTTCTTCTGTAAAATTATAGCTAGTTGGCAAAATCTAGAGCAGCTGGCAAAATTCGAAGCTATTTGGCAAAATACAGGCTACCAATTTGAGTTGCAAAAATGAGGCAGTTGGCTGTATTATATTATGGAGATGCTCACTCTAAACCACTCAATTAAGTCATACCATTGATACCAGTAGAAACCACTGCTTAAAATAATGTGCTGTCTTAGGCACAATTACATGGTTAATCATTTCATATACAACAAACTTATTGAATGTGTTAAACACTTTTACAGAAAGGTCTCGATTTGATTTAATTTCGAACTAACGATTTTCTTTGCCATTTAATGGGATTTTATCTTTTGGAGTTGGCAACATTGCATATTGATTTTTCGATTAAAGTGGCAACAAGATGTTCATATTTAAGACAACAAATAGCAGTGCATGAGAACAGTTGAATAATAGCAGCATAAATTATTTCAACTACTACTCATAAAGAATTATTCAAGGTATGTTGGTCAACTGAAGGATTTTTAGTTCTAGCTTCAGTCATTAATGATATTTAAATAAAGTTCATTAATATAGGATTAGGGCTCAGTTTTACTAATACTTATTATATTCCTTTGGAGAGCACAAGTATGTCAACAAGGACTAAATTGGAAAGAAAGAGGAAATTAATGACTGCATTTAGAGCCATGGAGAAGATGTGAAAAGTGGAGAAAGGAAGCTAAAAGAATTTCTCTCTTAAGATCAAGGGCTGAAGAAACTGTAGAAGCTAGAGAGCAAAGAAGAAGTTTAAATGGAATTTCTATTTAAAGATCAAGAGCTGAAAAAACAGCAGAAGCTGAGCAGAGCAAAGAACAACAAACAGCAGAAGCTGACAGAGCAAAGAACAACTTCTAACAGAATTTCTACCTCAAGATCCAGGATTGAGAAAACTGCAGAAGCTAGAGAGCATAGAAGAATTTCTAACACAATTTCTATCACAAGATCAAAGGATGAAGAAACGGTAGAACTTGGAGAAAAAATAAGAACTGCTGATAGAATTTCTACCACAAGATCAAGGGTCAAAGAAAGAGCAGAGAAGAATTTCTAAACAGGATTTCTACCACAAGATCAAGGACTGAAGAAACAGCAGAAGCGAGAGAGCAGAGAAGAATTTCTAATAGAATTCTTCTAACAGAATTTCTACCACAAGATCAAAGACTGAACAAACAGTAGAAGCTAGAGAGCAGAGAAGAGAAAATGATAGTCACCACTGAAACTTCAAGAAGGAGAGAATGGGAACAAAAAGAGAATTCTGAATTTTTCTATAACTCTGGTACAAAATATGAATCATATTTGCCACTCAATATCAGATCAATGGGTGAAGTATGTTGTCATTGCAGCACTTTAAAATGGAAAGATGAGGCAGAAGGTCTATGTTGTAATAACAGAAAAATACAGTTGGAAGAAATAAGTAATCCCCGGAACCACTTTTCAGTTTACTATTTAGAAGCAGCAGAGATTCGCTACATTTTCAGAATAACACAGTAAATATAACAAATGTTTCCAAATGACATCATTCGGCTGCATAAAGATTATAAGAGAACAAGGCTACAATCTAACTTTCAAAATCCAAGGGCAGGTCTACCATCATATTGGTAGTTTGCTTTCAATAGAAGGTCAAGAGCATAAATTCTTGCAGATATATTTCATTGATGACCATATGAAACAAGTCGAATAACATAATTATGTGGCCCAAACAAAATTATCAATAGTATGTGAGTTGCAACTAATGCTCCACAGGGAAAACAAATATATTCAGAGTTTTCTGTATGCAATAGAAAATATGTCCCCATATCATAACATTCTGATTCGAGCAGATAAAAGACCAACTGGTGAGCATGACAGACGATTTAACTCATCCCAAACATCTGAAGTGGCAGTTATTTTAACAGAAGAAGCACATGGAACAAGAGATATTATTCTAAAACTTTGAGATGATACCATCCAGAGAATACCAGAAACACACTGTTCATAAAATGCACTGGAATATCCTATAATATTTTGGAAAGGAGAAGATGGATATCATTTTGAATTAAAATACATAAATCCTGCTACTGGAATGACCACACATATATATACTATAAGCATAAAAACTCTCAAAGAAATTTCAGCTAATAGTTTTTATGCTTATAGATTAATGCAAATGTTAGATAACTTTAATTTAGTATTACGATGTAAATTAGTAATAATTTTAATTATGATAACTTTAATTTAGCATTACGGTGTAAAATACAGTTGGAAGAAATAAGTAATCCCCAGAACCACATTTCAGTTTACTATTTGGAAGCAGCAGAGATGATGATGATGCTGTTAATTATACTACAGAATATAAATCCATAGATACAACAGCAGATGATGATGATGATGCTGTTAATCATAATACAGCAGTATGCAGTGGATATGTATGCCAAAATAGAAGCAGAAAGACTAAGGTAATTAGGCTAAATCAACAAAAACTCAAAGTTGACTAAACGCATTAAATAACGACGAAAATGCTGCTAATATGGGTCAATTAATCATACTTCCTTCAAGCTTCACCAGTGGGCCACAGTACATTAACGAAAGAATGCAAGATGCGATGACTTACATGCGAAAATATGGAAGACCCGATTTGTTCATCACTTTCATGTGCAATCCCAGCTGACTGAAATAGTGACAGAATTGATGAATGATCAGAAATTAAAAGATCATCCAGACATTACTGCATGTGTGTTTCATCTCAAGATGAAGATCTTGATGAATCTTATTAAGGCAAAATTTTTGGTGAAACACAGTGCGACATGTACACAATTGAATAGTAGAAACAGGGATTACCACATGCATACATTTTATTGTGAATGAAAGAAAAGCTAAATGTGAATAAAGTCAATGAATTCATTATCTGCCAAACTACCAAACCCAGATGAAGACACGGTATTATACAAAATCGTCTGTACACATACAATGCATGGCCCATATGGATATCTGAATCCATTATCAATATGTATGAAAGATTCAAAATGTACAAGCAGTTCCCTCGCAAATTCTTAAAAGAAATATAAAGTGGCCACGGTGGGTACCCACTTTATTGATGTAGAAGTCCTGATGATCGAGGATTTAAAACAACCATAAAGGTTGGTAGCAATGAAGTAAATATTGATAACAGTTGGATAGTACCGTATTGCCCTCTTTTGTCCTGTCTATTCAACACTCGTATTAAAATAGAATACTGTCTTTTGATAAAAATAAATCAAATATGTATAAAAATATGTAAATAAAGGATCTGACATGACCATGTTTGCTGTCACTGATAGCATTACAAATAATGAGGTAATAAACTATGAACAAGGAAGGTACATAAGCAATAGTGAAGCTTTTTGGCAACTACTTAATTTTCCAATTCATGAACAATCCCCAACAGCAATGCATCTCAGTGTCATCATCCTCCTCCTCAAGCAGCCATGGGCTACAGAGGTCCAACCAGACTGTGCAATTTAATTCTCCAAGCATATCTGTCCTGAGCTACATCTGCTGCATCCGGCCACTGCACACCAATTCTAACAAGGTCCTGTTTGACATTGTCTGCCCATCGCATCCAAGGTCTCCCCCTCCTCCTGAGGACTCTAGGCACACTGTTCATAACCCTATTTGCCAATCTATAATTACCCATACGGGCAACAAGGCGAAACCAGCGGAGTCTCTCTCTGCATAATAAGCTGCTTAAAGGAGGTTGCAGACTCCTTTGCCTAACCATCATCATCAATAGTTTCAAAGTTAAACCACCTAATACCCAAGATACTACATAAACATCTAGAATCAAAAGCATCTAATTTCCTGTTATCTTGTTTACACAGCGTCCAAGTTTCACTACCATAACCAACCCTAGAAAGAACCAAACTATTATAGTCTAATTTTAGTCTTTAGGTGTATACGCCTATTTCTCCACAATCTCCATAGATTCTTAAAAGTCCCGGCAGCAATCCCTATTCATCTGTTATTCTCATGCCGCACATCACCAGTATCTGTTATATAGCTCCCAAGGTAATTAAACTGTGATACCTGCTCAAGACTGCAACCATGAACTGAATCACAACCTGCTTGACCAATTTTCATCACTTAAGTTTTTTCTCTGTTTATAACCAAATCTACTCTACTACCAGTCTCATCAACAGCTCGAATGAAAGAGTTCATCTCATCAACATCATTTGCCAAAAGGGCTAAATCATCAACATAATCCAAATCAGAAACTTTTGTATCTCCAGCCCATTTAAGGCCAAAATCTTTCCCTTGAAGTGAATTTCGTATAACATAATCAATAACCAAACTAAAGAGAAAAGGAGACAAAATGCACCCTTGTCAAACACCAGAAGTAATGCTAAACCAATTGCTACAAGCCTTACCAACTCTCACACACGACTCAGTGTTATTATAGAGAGCTTTCATTATGTTAACTAACTTGTCTAGTATTCCATATGATTTCACAATCAACCACAAATTATGACGATCAACAGAGGCGAAAGCCTTTTGGAAATCAACAAAGCTAGCAACCAAAGGTTTCTGAAACTTGAAACATTTCTCAAGAATCTGCCTAAGTGAAAATATCTGATCCACACATCCCCTATCACTTCTGAATCCACATTGCTCATCACGCAATTGACTGTCAACCAGATTCTTAATTCTATTAAGCACAATCATGGAAAGAACTTTACCTGGAACAGAGAATAGGCTGATACCCCTATAGTTATCACAAGAACTGCAATCACCTTTTTTGAAAATAGGGATAACAATAGCTCTGGTAAAATCCTTAGGAACCATGCCTTTATCATAAAAGATATTCAAAATTTCAGTCATCCAAGTGGTAGCCGAAACATTCCCAGCTCTAAGCATTTCCATAGTAATTTCACAAACACCTGGGGATTTATGAAGTTTAAGTTTAGAAACAGCCAAAATAACTTCAGATTGTGTTATAGGGCCAACATTAAAGCCACCAATGCATCTTTCATCATTGCAAACAATGGGAGTAGAACTAACCACATTGTTTGGAACATCACTGAAATGCTCAGCCCACCAAGCCATGACAAAATCCTCACCTTCTATAACCTTACCTTGTTTATCCTTCAATCCCTGTATATCTGTCCGTTTTCTACCACGAAAAACATTAACTATCTGGTACAGCTCTCTGCTGTTGTGCTATCTAACTGCTTCCTCGGCTTTGTCAGCCAAGCCATCAAGCCAGAGATTCTTATCAGCAGCTAACTGATCCTTTACACATTTATTAAGCTCTCTATAACGCTTTCTATTCGGACAAGTAGGGTATTGATTAAGGACATTCCTGCAGTTCCTTCTTTCTGAAATAAGCTCAAGTACCTTATCACTCATATAAATCTGCCTCTTCTGCTCCTTTTTTCCTAAAAGAGTACTGTTAGTTTCCAAAAAAAGCCTATTTAAAACGGCCCATTCTTCCTCAGCTTCAGTAGTAAGGAAACCATGACTGTCATAATGATTAAGTAACCTATCATGGTAAGCTTCAGCTATAACTGGGTCTTTCAGAGCTTCAGTATTAAAGGTAAAATTTTTAACCCTAGCACAACACTTTTTAAGTTTAAGTTGCAAGACACTTTTAACAAGATAATGGTCAGATCCAATTTCAGCTCCCCTATATGCCCTGGTATTCCTAACAGAAATAGCCCATTTGCTGTTAATTAATATATAATCAATTATATTCTTATGCAGCCCATCAGGTGAAACCCATGTGCACTTATGTATGTCGTGGTGTTTGTAATATGTGTTAGTTATTCTGAATCCATTGAATTTACTTACCTGTAGAAGACGTTGCCCATTGCCATTGCAGCAACCAATACCAAAAGGGCCTATCACTCCTCTCCAAAGGTCAGAGTCAGTACTAACTTTGGCATTGAAGTCACCTAGAACAGGGATAATATCTCCTTTCTTGACAGAATTCAAAATATTCTGAAGTTGTCTGTAAAACCTATCCTTCTCATCCTCATCAGCATCCTCAGTGGGGGCATAACAGCAGATAACATTCAAGTCTTTAATGCTTGTCTGAAATTTTGCTGTAAGAAACCTTTCATTAATGCACTCATATCCTAGAAGAGCATCACTAGCATGTCTGTTGAGCAGCAGACCCACGCCTTGGTGAAGCTTTCTATCCTCCCTCCCTGTAAAGAGAATTTTAAAGTTATTTTTAAGTATCTCGCCTTTACCTGTCCATTTGGTCTCTTGCAAGCCTAGAATATCTAGGTTATAGTGTTGGAATTGTTGCGTGAGGACATCAAGAGAATAATCTGTATATAATGTCCTCAAGTTCCACGTCCTGCAGAGAGAAAATGATTAGTAGATTTTTTAAAGAAACTAGGTTTATTGAGATAGGTAGGGCTAATAATATCAAACAGCCCCCTGATCTCAGGCATGGGGCAAAGACCTCTTCCTCCTCCACTAAAGGCTGAAGTCACTGATGCTGGTAGGAACTTCAGGCACCTCCTAGTTCAATTTCAGGCACCTCCTTTCCTTTTTCAAGAGCCATATGGCCTGCCTGAGACACATTATTCCAGTTTAGGCTTGACGATGCCCAACTAGCTATGTAAGGAAGTAACTAGCTAGTACGGTTCAGGTACCTGCGATGGCCTCTGATTAGGATTATCCACCAGTTGATATAAGGTATCCCATGCCTGTTCACTTAGGGCTGGCAACCCAGAAGCAAACAGAAAACACAGCGGCAGATTCTCCCTCAACAGAGGCCCACCGGTGCTCAAGTCCAGGATCCATAATCAAGCTCAAATCCATACACAAGTCCAGTTTAGTAGGTATAAATGATCAGCACCGGGACCCTGTGAAGTTGACCACTCCTCAGCAGGGTTGAAATAAAAGATAAAAGTGGCCATAGATGACCAGATCAGTAGGCCATACTGAACTGGCAGTCCTCCCCTTCCGTTCCTTTCCAAAAGAGAATATCTCTTTCGAAAGGTACTAACGGCCTGCACCATGAGAAGGCGGGGTCGGACATTAGGTGCTAGACCTGGCCGGTTCTGCACATCATCACTAGGGATTGGTACACAGCTCTCCTTCCAGTTTATGCCTAGCTACCATTTACAGACCAATTCATGATTTCAAATTCAATCAAAGAACTTTTAATAATCTGTTTATCTTCAAAGAATAAAATGCTAAAAATATGTAAAGAAGCAAGAGTCAACAGAATAGAGATTTCAAATTCAGTTACAATGTGTTTTTTCCATTTTATGAAATTTAATCATGTAAGCTGCTTCATTCTAGACGAGACGTCGACAACCTTTTTTGGCTGTGGGTCAAAATCAACCAAAATGTGACTATTAAGAAGATAGTTCGGGTCAATGGGTATTTTCATTATAAAACAGTCCATTAGTGAATAATAAGATATATTTTATTGAGAAAACTATTACAATATGCTTTTAAACTCAAAACATAAAAAAAACAAAATTATAATTCTAATTATTATAAAAACAAATATAATTGTCAAGTTTTAGTTCATTAATAATTTATGAACTTTGTGGTTATCATGCTTGGCTACTGATCAACAGGACCTGGGTTTGAGCCCCGGATAAGGCATGGATGTATGTGTCGTTTTTCTGCTGAGGTCCTGCCATCCTCTCAGACCTTCTACTATGGCATATAAACTGGCAGGCTCCTGTCAGGCCTCTGTGGCAAGCAGCTGCTTGAGGGGGTATTTATTATTTTTTTTATTTATTTATCAGCATTCTCTTCGTTATCAATGGCTCCCCTGATGCTGAATTTGTGACGTCAATTTAGTCAAGTCTAGTTCATACTTAGTCACCTTAAGATGAATAAAAGCATCTGAATTTTCGGTAGTTAATCTGCTCCTGTTCTTACTTAAAATAATTTTCATGTGTGAAAATATTTGTTCACATTTATAAGTAGAACTGAACGCGGACAAAATGGCAAAGCCAATTTTTTTCAAAGATGAAAACTTCGTAGGAAGTGATGCCCAACACGATGATAGCATGAGAAGATGATTATCTTCCATGTTTTCTAAATATTTCTGCAATGTCTTGAATTTGTCCATCCACAACGTTGGAACTTTTAAAATCAATCATTTCTAAACTTAAATTATCAATTTTAAGATATTCAAAATACTGCAAATCTAAAACATTTTCCTCTATTTCATCAGGCTTTGTTATAAATGTAAACATTTCGCTGTGCTTCATAAAACTTTGAAATCTACTTTCAAATTCACTTTTAATCTTCAAAATACAACTTTCGAACATATTTAGATTGCTTTCATCGATATTTTCTTTCTCATGTTGGCTTTTTAGTAAGGGAAAGAAAAGAAATATTTTAGTTTTTATGTCAGTTTCAAATAATATTAATTTCGAACAAACACTCTTCCATTTCTCATACATTTTCAAAATTGTGTGGTTATTTCCTTGGAGTCATACGTTGAAATCATTATAATGGTTCATTATGTGTGTTAAGAACAAAAGTCTTAAAAAACCATTGTTTATCATTGAGCTCAAGATCATTTTCACCAATTTCATAAAAAAATATTAGTATATGATCAAAGCACTCTACAAATCTATTAAGAACTTTGCCCCGACTTAACCATCGTACTTCAGCATGTAATAGTAAATCTCCATATTTTGATTCAATTTCCTCCAAAAAAGCTTTGAAGCACTTGTGTGTTAATGCAGATCGTGCTATTATTATGTTTACGATCTTAACAACCTTTTCCATTACATCCTTAAGTTGCTGCATAGATGCCTTTGCAAATAAATTTTCTTCATGTATGATACAATGGAACGATAAAAGTGAGCGGCCAAGTTCATTTTCCATTAGTTTCACAAATCCAACGTTTTTTTCTCTCATAGCTGGAGCACCATCAGTTGTTATGGAAAACAATTTACTTTTTAAATCCAATATTTTCCCACTTTTGATATTTGTAAACTCTTGTACTTGACGGAAAATATCAATGCCTTTGGTTGTGTCATTCATTGAAGCAAGAATGCATAGTTCTTCATTGACTTTCGAACTATTTACTGATGTAAATCTAATAATAATTGCCAGCCTAGCCATACTATTTACATCAGTACTTTCATCGAGTGCAATGCTAATTATGTCATTAGATAAAAAATCATTTTTGAGCTGTGCGTCAATATTTTTTGCCATATCTTCAATGTGACGCTGAACTGTTCTGGCCAACAATGGCATTTCTTTAATTCTCGCAATTATTTGTTTTTTATTTGCGAAGTCATTAAATAAGTGTTCGGAACAATTTATGAATGCGTTTTTCAAAAATATGCCGTCTGTAAATAGTTTTCCATTGGTACCAATACTAAGAGCTGCAATAAAGCTGGCAGATGTAGCGTAATTGTGGCTGGTAACAAATCTCTTCAAAAATTTATTTTGTTTACCATAATTTAATACACATTTAGCAATGTATTCATATTTTTCATCATTTAGCATTTCTCTCACATCTTTATGTTTTGAAGAAAAGTGTCGCTTAATATTGTAAGTCCTGGTGGTAATTATATCTGTACAAAAAGTACATATCAATTTGTCACCATTTTCCACACACCCATACTTTTCAGTCCACACATTTTGAAATAATCTCTTTTTTGCTTTTTGTTTGTCCATGGTAATAAAAATAATAATTATTTCACTTAGGTAACTGTTCTTGTGCTTCTGAACTACTGTTTATTCACATTAAAGACAAAGTAAATGTAGACAAGAGTAGATGCGTGATCAGCAGGTGGGCAGGGCTCCTGTTGGTCAGCTGCAGGTGGCACGTAGTCAGAGAGCCCAGCCAACCAATAGGAGCCCTGATCATGTGCTGATCACACATCTACTCTTGTTTACATCTATTTCATCTTTAATGTGAATAAACGAACGACAAGCTCATCGAGTAATGATGAGATTCGTTTGGACAATGTCGCTGTATTCCGCCTATGTTCATTTCTGCAACTTTGTAATCAAACCAAAATGTTAATCTTATTATTCATACTTTCTCAAAGTGTTTGTTTCGTGTTTGTTTTATAATTTATTTTTATATATTATACTTTATTTGCGGAACTCAAGTGGGTCACTTGGTGACCCACGGATCATAGGTTGCCAACGCCTGTTCTAGACCATTATCTCCTTCCAATGACTTTACAAGAATAAACTGCTATAATATAATATATGAACACTTATTATCCAATTAGAAAAGGTTTTCAGTCTTAGACAACTGAAGTATCTAATACCAGTATGCTTCCATTATTATCATCTGAATATTCTACACTATAATTAATTATGTAGATATGTTGCTGCCTACAATAAGAATTATTGCAAAGGAGCTTGCTGACTTTCCTACAAAAAGTTATGCTTCACTACCAAATTTGGTGTAACTTGTACTATGTAAATCATTCAATAAGCCAAATATAACTAGTACATATATCATAAATACAAATACATAATCTTCTGTGGTAAGTATTTCTTAATATCATTTTTAAACCAATCTTACATATATACTATATGCAACTGAATTAGTGTCATAAGATGCTTCATTTAATAATATAATTTACACTACATTAAAAAAATATATACACTTTTTATAAGTTCAATTTTTGTCGAGACATTAATGGCATATATCTTGTTCACAGTGTTAACCTACTTTTGAAGTATTCTGTGGATATTAGACTAATCACATTAGAATATTGTAAAACATATTTTTGTTTGCATTAGTCAATTGTTTATATAAAATATTTAAAAGTTTAATCACCTTTTAATGATTGAGCTTTTTTACGCTTTCTTGAGCTCCTTCGAACAACTGCTCCATCTATAAAATGTCAAAAGTAAAAATCTGTCAGTTTTGAAAACAATGAATTTAAAATACTAGGGCAATTCATATGTCTGTGCATTTTATTATCTACTTGTGAAGGAATTATTATGATATAAACAACGAACTTTACCCAGCGAAATACAAACCAAAATTTTCAGTAATTTCAAGTTTTCCATCTGTGGCACATTGTTAGATTCCTCTTCGATATATGCTTGGTCACATCCATTGGGAAACAGTTTGAAGTGCACCACACCCTTAAAATTTTACCAAATACACAACACTGCCTTTGTTTTGAATTGTTTCCTCTTTGGGACAAGAAGTGTGGGCTGACCTGGGTCAAGCCACTGATTTTGGGTGTTTGGATTGTTAAAAACAGATCCATTTTTCATTGCACATAGCAATTTTCTCAATGAAATAGTGGTGGCATGGATATGCGAGGTGTTTCATGCAGACTTCTATGTGACAGTTTGCTTGTTCAAAAGTTGGTTCATGTGGAACACTTCAACAACTCCTGACTACCTTACTGATGCATTACAGATGGCCCACTATAATTGCTTTTGAGCAACCAATTCAGACGAGAGCCTGCAAGTTTTGTCAATGGATCAGCTTCAATAGTGTGGCACAGAATGTTGCAATTTACTGATATTGGTTGTCCTGACTGCATCTTATTTTTGAGGCTTGTATCAGCACCACTGAACTTCTTGAATCAAGCTTGAGCAGCACAAATGGAGAATGTCTCTTCATCTTCCACTTTACATATTTCTTAGAATGCTTCATTAGCTTTTAATTCTTTTTTTCCAGTGATGACATAACACTGCATGAATTTCAATACTTAACTCACTCATTGCATGTTTCTAATGATGGAAAACATGACTCCAGTATTTTCAATAGTTAAGGACTGACACAGTGAACTTTTGTACTTTCCCTTGGTACTATGTTCAGAGATATATAAATACAACAAAGTGATGTGTCATTGTACACATTTTGCAAAGCAAAAAAATGCACATTCTTATGAATAAACCTAGTAATAAGAAAAGTTTGATCATATGGATCTCAAAATTATAAATAAGCTATACTTGTTCCTAAAAAATCTCAGTTCTTTTGCTGAAAAATATAGAGAATAATCAGTACTTGTCCTATGGAAAATGCATTAAACTACTATAACCATTACTTCTGATTTCTCAACTGAAAAATTCACATTACATTTATTGTGATACCACACCACATACCTTGAATAACACTGACTGAATAAACTAGGAATATGGGAAAGTGAATTTCAGTTATTCATCACAAATAACTGGGATTTGCATTCAAACTGCCCCCCCCCCCCCAATATATATTTATTAGCACTACTGACTTCAACGACTGACCTTCAAATTGCACATTCACATTTGATAAGTAAATTGTTAAGTACATAACTTGATAAGTACATAGGCGAGGTGTATGTTCGGTGGCATTCAACAATAGGGTTATTAAATAGATCTGCATACCTAATTTATTCACTTTTATATACAAAAAAAAAATCAAATCTTATACACCATCCCAGTGGTTAGGTGGCGAGAGGGGTTAAGTCGATAGCATGCCAGGCTCATAATCTTTAGATCCCAGGTTTGAGTCCCACCTAGATCAGCATTAAGATTTACTATTTACTATTATGCTGGACAGTCTGACACTGAACCAGAATGGGAAAATAACAAAGTCAAACTCAGTTCAACATAGGAACCCAAGGGGTTAAATAATACAGTAATATAATCTAAATAGTAATATTTTTTTTTTTACAATTCCTGGTCCCAGTGCACATAAAATCAAAGATAATTCAGTTTTTATTGTACATGGTTTATAAATGGCAGTTAAGCCATACATTGAAATGCGAGTTGTGCACCAGTCACCAGAGATGATGAGCAGAAATATTCAGGGCTCACATCAAAGGTTCAAACCTGCCTTATTGAGGTAGAGGCATTTAGTACCTTTCAAAGGAAATGGTCTCTGATGCAAAAGGATGACAGATCAGTTTGCATACTGATCTGGCCCTTCTTCGGCCATTCCAGAGTCTTTATCAATTATACACATTGCCAGAATCCAAAATGAGAGGCCCAAGATGGCTATATCTATTTTTAATACAACACATGAAACTGCAATTTTTCCACATACATTTCTGTTGGAAAATTTTTACATACCATTATGTGTTGTAAAAATGCATAATTTAAGTTTGAAAAATAATACCTTTTACATTTTATGAATATTTTATTAAGATGCAAGTGATTTGTTAAAGCCATCTGATCACCATTTCTTAGATAAAATATAAAGCACAGCTATACAAGGGGTACAGCCAGGTGGGATCTGAACCCACGTCCTCCTGATGACATGTCTGGTGCTCTGACCGCTGAGCTACTTACTGGTTGCCAATCAATCTCTCCTCTGCAGCTGATGCTATGCTACACACCATCTAATCAATCAATGTCATTTTAAGATCATTTTGGAAGTCCATAGCCTGAGTAGCCACAGGCACATGACGACATGCCACAAGAGCCTCCTGGCTGAATTGTTTTGTGAGCCATCAGAATCTGCATCACTTTCTGGTCTAGTCAGTAGTACCAGGATACATAGAACAAGGAAATTCACAGCACATCTTTTGATTTCACTAAGTATTTAACCACTTTGAGATGACTATAGTCAATAGGTAAATATAGAAAAAGATAGATAAAAGGAAAATTGTCTTGGAATGGGTGGGATCTGAACCACCTGACCCAGAAAGTGAAGCAGATTCTGGGGGCTCACAAAAAACACATCAGCTAGGAGCTCTTGTGGTGTGGCATCACATGTCTGTGGCTACTCAGGCTATGGAGAGATTGATTCCCCAAATGCCTTTAAATGACAGCGGTTGATTAGATGGTGGGTAGCATAACATTGGCTGTAGAGGAGAGATTGATCGGCAGTCACGATCAATTTGCATGTCATAACAGCTATGGATCTCCACAAGAGTTTCCTCTGGCTTTGTCTTGCCCAAGCACAGTTCACCATCTTGTGGGTCCCAATGTGTACACTCTAATTCTACCCCACTTTAAAAGTATGAAAGGACAGAATGTTAGTACTTCCCAGCAATGGGCACAGAGTCCCAACATAGCCAGAATCGAGTCTGGCCTTCACTTTCATTACAACTCTGGATCTGTGCTAGACCCCATGACTTGCACACATGTTAAAACTCTTTGGTCCATATTTCAAGATGGATCAGGTGGGTGACAGACCTATTCACAGCAACCACAGGTGCTTCTGCAGGACAACTCTGGCTAGCAGGGCCACAGCAGGTTGCCCACTTCTTCTTGAAAGAGGAAATACTGTCACAGCTAACTAAATGACTTACCCACTCATCAGGAGGGTGCATCTGGGTCCCAACAACAGTTCCACCCAGGCCCTACCTAGTCTGGTGCTTAATGTACAGTACTTAAGTACTAAGACCAGCAGGAATAGTCTTGTGTATTGTATTAGAAACCAGAACAAGCTAGTAACACTTCTAGTTACCTCTGTCCTTTGTGTAGGGAAATACTTTCTTCTCTTAAAATTTTTTTTAAAATTAATTTTTAAAAAAATCCAGAATTAAATGCTGATTAATTTGGCACAAAACATGCCATAATTCCTTTCATTAGTAATTTGACAAAAAGTTCTAATCTTTTTGTTGAACATAGTGAAAAAAAATATCTAGGCCTCTGGATGTAAACCAGTTTTTTGGCTGGACATTGGAAGGGTTAATACTCTGCAGAAGAGTAATCAGTTTCACAGGGATTCTGTGCTGGCAATTTAAACCACTCTGCCCATAGCATTTGATTTACAGATACCGAACTTGCTGCACTGGTGAGCCTTGTTTAAGGTAAATCTAGAGTTCTGCATTCCATTTCATGCAGGCATTAGAATCTGAACAGTATACTGATACCTTATACCACCTGGTGGCTTTGACCACAGACCATCTCAGGTACCTGAATCCTTACTTCTACAAACACTGCCAATCCTAATGTGTCACAGATGTCACTAATGTAACTAACTACCAATATAAGTAGCTTAAGACCTTTGTCATAGCAGTCTTTAAAGAGTATTTTCAGCTTTAACTAATATTTCTTTGACAGGGCAGGTTTAAGGTGCTCCAAAAAGCCTGATGATCCTACCAGAATGGTAAATTAAATCCTAAATAGTTGCAAAACAGATCTTTGCTACATGACTTATGACAAATAAGATGCTAAATTTTGTTAGCTTTACATGCAATCAAAACAATTTTTTAGATATTCTGCTAAATGTTTTTCCACAGGTACATGGAATGTCCTCACATTCCATATACACATAATCAAGACTACTCACTTAACATTCTCATATAATTCTAGAAACATAATATTGACCACAGCCTATATAGTTATCTAGCAAAAAAGTATATAGTTACCTAGCAAAATGAATAAAACCTTGGCAATTTACAGGATTTGCTGCTGAATATTACCAAGTATGGGTTCAATAGTCAGTCTATTGTGTATGTATTTATAGCACAAAAAATGTGCTTGACTTTTAAAATGGTATATTTTTGATAAATCCCATGGTACAGATAAAGGTTAGATTCTTAAAAATTATCTTAAATTTCTCTTTTCAGGGAGGGCGACAGTAAGTATCACCAAGGAGTGGGTCTGCTTCTCAGCAGACATGCTAGTGATGCTCTTCTAGGATATGAGTGCATTAATGAAAGGTTTCTTACAGCAAAATTTCAGACAAGCATTAAAGACTTGAATGTTATCTGCTGTTATCCTCCCACTGAGGATGCCGATGATGATGAAAAGGATAGGATTTACAGACAACTTCCGGATATTTTGGATTCTGTCAAGAAAGGAAATATTACCCTTGTCCTAAGTGACTTCAATGCAAAAGTTTGTACTGACTCTGACTTTTGGAGAGAAGTAATACGCCCTTTTGGTATTGGTAGCTATAATGGCAATGGGCAACGTCTCCTACAGGTAAGTAAACTCAATGGATTCAGAATAACTAATACTTATTACAAACACCGCAAAACATACAAAAGTACACATGGGTTTCACCAGATGGGCTGCATAACAATATGATAGATCATATATTAATTAACATCAAATGGGTTAGTTCTGTTAGGAATACCAGGTCATATCATCATCATCATCCTCAAGCAGCCATGGGCTACGGAGGTCCAACCAGACCATGCAATTTAGTTCTCCAAGCAAGTCTATCCTGAGCTACATCTGCTGCATCTGGCCACTGCACACCAATTCTAACAAGGTCCTGTTTGACATTGTCTGCCCACCGCATCCTAGGTCCCCCCTTTTTTCTGAGGCCTTTAGGCACACTGTTCATAACCCTATTCGCCAATCCATAATTATTCATACGGGCAACATGGTCAAACCAACGGAGTCTCTCTCTGCACAATATGCTGCTTAAAGGAGATTGCAAACTCCTTTGCCTAACCTCATCATTAGTTACAAAGTTTAACCACCTAATGCCCAAAATACTGCGTAAGCATCGGAATCAAAAGCATCTAGTTTCCTGTTATCCTGTTTACAAAGTGTCCAAGTTTCACTACCATAACTAACCCTAGAAAGAACCAAACTATTATACAGTCTAATTTTAGTCTTTAGGTCTATACGCCTATTTCTCCACACTCTCCATAGATTCTTAAAAGTCCTGGCAGCAATCCCTATTTGTATGTTAATCTCATACCGCACATCACCATTATCTGTTACATAGCTCCCAAGAAAATTAAACTGTGACACCCGCTACGACTGCAACCATTCAGATTAACTGAATCACAGCCTGCCTGACCAATTTTCATCACTTTAGTTTTCTCTCTGTTTATAACCAAACCTACTCTACTACCAGTCTCATCAACAGCTCGAATGAAAGAGTTCATCTCATCAACATCATTTGCCAAAAGGGTTAAATCATCAGTATATTCTAAATCAGAAATTTTCGCATCTCCAGTCCTTTTAAGGCCAAAATCTTTCCCTTGAAGTGAATTTCGCATAACATAATCAATAACCAAGCTAAAGAGAAAAGGAGACAAAATGCACCCTTGTCGAAGAGCTTTCATTATGTTAACTAAGTTGTCAGGTATACCATATGATCTTGCAATCAACCACAAATTATGATGATCAACAGAATCGAAAGCCTTTTTGAAATCAACAAAGCTAGCAACCAAAGGTTTCTGACACTCTAAACATTTCTCAAGAATCTGCCTAAATGAAAATATCTGATCCACACATCCCCTACCACTTCTGAATCCACATTGCTCATCACGCAATTGACTGTCAACCATATTCTTAATTCTATTAAGCACAATCATGGAAAGAACTTTACCTGGAACAGAGAGTTGGCTGATACCCCGATAGTTATCACAAGAACTGCGATCACCTTTTTTGAAAATAGGGATAACAATAGCTCTGGTAAAATCCTTAGGAACCATGCCTTTATCATAAAAGATATTCAGAATTTCAGTCATCCAAGTGGTAACCGAAACATTTCCAGCTCTAACTATTTTGGTAGTAATTTCACCTACCCCTGGGGATTTATGTAGTTTAAGTTTAGAAACAGCCAAAATAACTTCAGATTGTGTTATAGCGCCAACATTAAAGCCACCAATGCATCTATCATTATTGCAAACAATGGGAGTAGAACTAACTACAATGTTTAGAACATCACTGAAATGCTCAGCCCACCTAGCCATGACAGAATCCTCACCTTCTATAACCTTACCTTGTTTATCCTTCAATCCGTGTATACCTGTCCGTTTTCTACCACACAAAACATTAACTATCTGGTACAGCTCTCTGCTGTTGTGCTGTCTAACTGCTTCTTCGGCTTTGTCAGCCAAACCATCAAGCCAAAGATTCTTATCAGCAGCTAACTGATCTTTTACACGTTTATTAAGTTCTCTGTAATGCTTTCTATTAGGACTAGTAGGGTATTGATTAAGGACATTCCTGCAGTTCTTTCTTTCTGAAATAAGCTCAAGTGCCTTATCACTCAGATAATTCTGCCTCTTCTGCTCCTTTTTTCCAAAAAGAGTACTGTTAGTGTCCAAAAAAGCCTGTTTAAAATGATCCCATTCTTCCTCAACTTCAGTAGTAAGCAAATCATGACTGTCATAATGACTAAGTAACCTATCATGGTAAGCTTTGGCTATAACTGGATCTTTCAGAGCTTCAGTATTAAAAGTAAATTTTTTAACCCTAGCACAACACTTTTTAAGTTTAAGTTGCAACACACTTTTAACAAGGTAATGGTCAGATTCAATTTCAGCTCCCCTATATGCCCTGGTATTCCTAACAGAACTAGCCCATTTGCTGTTAATTAATATGTAATCAATCATATTCTTATGCAGCCCATCAGGTGAAACCCATGTGTACTTATGTATGTCACGTAATAAGTGTTAGTTATTCTGAATCCATTGTGTTTACTTACCTGTAGGAGACATTGCCCATTACCATTGCAGCTACCAATACCAAAAGGGCCTATTACTCCTTCCCAAAGGTCAGAGTCAGTACCAACTTTGGCACTGAAGTCACCAAGAACATGGGTAATATCTACTTTCTTGGCAGAATTTAAAATATCCTGAAGTTGTTCATAAAACCTATTCTTCTCATCCTCATCAGCATCCTCAGTGGGGGGCATAAAAGCAGATAACATTCAAGTCTTTAACGCTTGTCTGAAATTTTGCTGTAAGAAACCTTTCATTAATGCACTCATATCCTAGAAGAGCATCACTAGCGTGTCTGCTGAGAAGCAGACCCACGCCTTGGTGATGCTTATTGTCGTGCCTCCCTGAAAAGAGAAATTTAAGATTATTTTTAAGTATCTGACCTTTATCTGTCCATCTGGTCTCTTGCAAGCCAAGAATATCTAAATTATAATGGTGGAATTCTTGTGTGAGGACATCAAGAGAAAAAGCTCTGTGCAGAGTCCTCACATTCCAACTACCTATGGAGAGAAAATGGTTAGTAGGATGTTTAAAGAAACTATGTTTATTGAGAGAGGGAATGCTGACAATATCAAACAGCCCCCTAATCGCAGACATGGGACAAAGACCCGTTCCCCCACCACTAAAGGCTGAAGCCATCTACACTGGAAGACTTCCTCCAATGCAGAATTTGACGATGCCAATAGAAGCAAAGAGTTCAGGTGCCTGTGATGACTTCTACTCAGGATTATCCACCAGCTGATAAACATGTTCTGTGAATCTATTCACTTGGGGCTGTCAACCTACAAACAAATAGAAAACACAGCGGAAGATTTTCCCTCCACAGAAGCCCACCAGTGCAGCAAAATCAGGATCCATAATCAAGCTCAGAGCCATATATCTGTCCAGTCCAGTGGGTTTATATGGTCAGCACCAGGACCCTGTGTGGTTGACCACTCCTCAGCAGGGTAGAAAAAAAAGAAAAGCAGCCATAGTTGTCGAGATCAGTAGGCCACACTAATCTGGCAGCCCTCCCCTTCTGTTCACTTCCACAAGAGAGTATCTCTTTTGAAAGGTGGGCAGCCAAAATTAGATCTGACCATTACCTTGTTAAAAGTGTCTTGGAACTTAAACTTAAGAAGTGTTGTGCTAAGGTTAAAAAATTTACCTTCAATTCTAAAGCTCTGAAAGACCCAGTTATAGCTAAAGCTTACCATGATAGGTTACTTAGTCATTATGATAGTCATGTTTGCTTACTACTGAAGTTGAGGAAGAATGGGGCCATTTTAAACAGGCTTTTTTGGAAACTAACAGTACTCTTTTAGGAAAAAAGGAACAGAGGAGGCAGAATTATTTGAGTGATAAGGCACTTAAGCTTATTTCAGAAAGAAGGAACTGCAGGAATGTCCTTAATCAATACCCTACTAGTCCTAATAGAAAGCATTACAGAGAACAAAATACACATGTAAAAGATCAGTTAGCCACTGATAAGAATCTTTGGCTTGATGGTTTGGCTGACAAAGCCGAAGAAGCAGTTAGACAGCACAACAGCAGAGAGCTGTACCAGATAGTTAATGTTTTGTGTGGTAGAAAACGGACAGGTATACAGGGATTGAAGGATAAACAAGGTAAGGTTATAGAAGGTGAGGATTCTGTCATGGCTAGGTGGGCTGAGCATTTCAGTGATGTTCTAAACAATATGGTTAGTTCTACTTCCATTGTTTGCAATAATGATAGATGCATTGGTGGCTTTAATGTTGGCTCTATAACACAATCTGAAGTTATTTTGGCTGTTTCTAAACTTAAACTTCATAAATCCTCAGGTGTAGATGAAATTACTACGGAAATGCTTAGAACTGGGAATGTTTCTGTTACCAACTGGATGACTGAAATTTTTAATATCTTTTATGATAAAGACATGGTTCCTAAGGATTTTACCAGAGCTATTGTTATCCCTATTTTCAAAAAAGGTGATCGCAGTTCTTGTGATAACTATAGGGGTATCAGCCTATTCTCTGTGCCAGGTAAAGTTCTTTCCATGATTGTGCTTAATAGAATTAAGAATCTGGCTGACAGTCAATTGCGTGATGAGCAATGTGGATTCAGAAGTGGTAGGGGACGTGTGGATCAGATATATTCACTTAGGCAGATTCTTGAGAATGTTTAGAATTTCAGAAACCTTTGGTTGCTAGCTTTGTTGATTTCAAAAAGGCTTTCGACTTTTTGAAATCAACGAACGACTGTTGATTGTCATAATTTGTGGTTGATTGTGTGATCATATGGTATACCAGACAAGTTAGTTAACATAATGAAAGCTCTCTATAATAACACTGAGTCATGTGTGAGAGTTGGTAAGGCTTGTAGCAATTGATTTAGCATTACTTCTGGTGTTCGACAAGGGTGCACTTTGTCTCCTTTTCTCTTTAGCTTGGTTATTGATTATGTTATGCGAAATTCACTTCAAGGGAAAGATTTTGGCCTAAAATGGACTGGAGATACGAAAATTTCTGATTTAGATTATGCTGATGATTTAACCCTTTTGGCAAATGATGTTGATGAGATGAACTCTTTCATTCGAGCTGTTGATGAGACTGGTAGTAGAGTAGGTTTGGTTATAAACAGAGAGAAAACTAAAGTGATGAAAATTGCTCAGGCAGGCTGTGATTCAATTAATCTGAATGGTTGTAGTCTTGAGCAGGTGTCACAGTTTAATTATCTTGGGAGCTATGTAACAGATAATGGTATTGTGCGGCATGAGATTAACAGACGAATAGGGATTGCTGCCGAGACTTTTAAGAATCTATGCAGAGTGTGGAGAAATAGGCGTATACACCTAAAGACTAAAATTAGACTGTATAATAGTTTGGTTCTTTCTAGGGTTAGTTATGGTAGTGAAACCTGGACACTTTGTAAACATGATAACAGGAAACTAGATGCTTTTGATTCTAGATGCTTCCGCAGTATCTTGGGCATTAGGTGGTTCAACTTTGTAACTAATGATGAGGTTAGGCAAAGGAGTTTGCAACCTCTTTTAAGCAGCATATTGTGCAGAGAGAGACTCCGACGGTTTGGCCATGTTGCCCGTAAGAATAATTATAGATTGGTGAATAGGGTTATGAACAGTGTGCCTAAAGGCCTCAGAAAGAGGGGGAGACCTAGGATGCGGTTGGCAGACAATGTCAAACAGGACCTTATTAGAATTGGTGTGCAGTGGCCAGATGCAGTAGATGTAGCTCAGGACAGACTTGCTTGGAGAACTAAATTGCATGGTCTGGTTGGACCTCTGTAGCCCAAGGCTGCTTGAGGATGATGATGATGACTTCTGTTAAGCAGAAACAGTGTTACCAACCTCCTTACAGAAAAAATCAATTTCAATCCAAATTTCTCTATTTCAGCATTTTTCTCAATAGAAGTTTAAATACTATGTTTACTAACAAAACTTTTCCCCCAACCCTTTCCCCCAATTATTTATACCCTGAAATAATATCCAAAAGTTATTGCTTGGCTACTGATCAAAGAAGCCTTGGTTCAAGCCCAGGATAAGGCATGGATGCTTCTGTTGTCTTTCTGCTGAGGTCTTGCCTTCCTCACAGACTTCTACTATGGCATATAAACTGACAGGCTCCTGTCAAACCTTTGTGACAAGCAGCTGCCATAAAGGTATTTATTTTTCTTCATTGATCAAAAAAACTATACAAATAGTTTTATAGCAGAAATCAGAACATTTGACAAAAATACAATTGTGCATTTTATGATACTGTCTTCAGGAAGTTTCTAGCAATACTAATCCAGAAATACCAATGCAATGATCTTTTAGGTTGCCCATGTGCATTTTTTGATGGCCACAAATAAATTATTTGGCATCTGCACCTTGAATAGATGACCATGAATATTCCCACAATTTAACAATATCTTAAAGAAATTTAAGTACAGAGCTCCTATGATAATAAAAAATATAAGGCCCCAAGTTACTGGAGACATATATGTCATTAAAATATGGGTAGATAATAATAAACTTGATTTTAAAAAAAAAATCACTATTTTGGATGGGCATCGTGAAATGGCTGAGCACCTAAAAGAACACAAAACAGATTTAACATTTTGACATTGTCACACAGCACTAACTCAAACTGCAGTGGAAAATAATTTACCCATTACATCCTTATTACACAGGGCCAGTTCTAGGGGAGGGGGTCAAGAAGGCCATGATCATGACATAAAAGATGCAAAAAAATTATTAAACTTATCTATATTTCATGCATTTTTCAAGAAAATGTTTAAAAGCCCATAGAATGGAGGGCGAAATGTTATATTGCATTGAAAATTAAGTGTCTTGGCAGTTTTTTTTACATTATTTTGGCTTGATTGTGCTTCTTGCCTCCCCCCCCCCCCCACACTTCGATTCTTTTATAGATATGGGCCTGTTCTTACAGAATAAATTATTAGCATCCCTCTCCCAACTGATAACAATTAAACTTCCTTAAAAATTATATAATTACCTAAAAATAGATATATTATGCAATATGGATATCACTCCCCTCTTAGCAGCTTGGAATCTTCTCTTATACCACAATAAACTTAAGTTTAAGGAGCATAACTCAAGGGCTCCCCTTTAAACATCTTCATTTGTTACCTTTAACACATGGACACATGATGTTTAAGTAATTACCTTAACACACGGACACCTGAGGATTAGGTTGGGTTGTTTTACCTCATAGTGGCAATTTTTTTTGCACAAAATGGACTAATTAGCCAGGTCACAAGGACCCCAATGGCTTGGAGAAGGTTGGGGGAGATGGGGAGAGGACATACTGGACAGCTGTTAGAAGATAGATGGTAGACTTAGCTGTTAGGAGACAGATGGTAGACTTCCATTAAGGCCATCTAGTATGTTCTTTAACATGCATAATAGGGTATGGCTCCAGAATACCATCATGCACTGGGGCTACAGCTTGACATCTCATCCAACATATGGCAGCCTTTCCAAACCCATCGATATCTCCTAGTGACCAAGGATAAGGTAGGGGTTTTGCAGAGATAGTATCAATGCTGATCCTGGTGGGACTCAAATCTGGGAGCTGCAGATTATAAGCCAGATATGCTACTGACTAAGCCACCTGAGGAAGCCATCACAGTCATGGGTGAAAACACATTGTAGGGCATGCCATTTTAATTGGATTTTAACTTGTTAAATGTGCTTTTAATATTTAATTATAAAATATTCTTTTAACAACAAACTTAGTTTTTTTTAACTTTATCATCTTAATTTTAGTAAGGTACTTAGCTATTCATCTACAGCTATGATAGTATAGTCAATTCATCAGCCTTAAAACATTCTTATAAATCTTCTACCACCATACTCCAGTCATTGTAGCTTCTAATAATGAATGGTTTCTCAATTTCACAGTGCTTATAAGTGCTTCACATTGAATTCCTATTCCTATACATCTGAAGTCAGTGCAATTTCATCAATGCTCTGCACCAACGTTAAATGCCAAAATCTAACAAAGCTTGATTTCAATATTGTACCAGACAATTTCTTCATCTGTCACACACACTATTGGTAAAACTTCTTGAACTCTATCATATAGCTATCAAGTTAGTAAGTAGCACCTAGAATATGCTAAAGTAATCTACATGTTTTGCAAAACAGCTTTCTATAAAATCAAAGTTGCTATTTATGTCACCTAGTGCAATGCTTTAGAATGAGCACCACATGTAATCATTAGAAACCTCAACTGATATATTTTGTTTTCACGAGCATTAATTTTACTTTAAATCAGTGCTTCCTAACTTTTTTTTGAGTTCATGGCACACCAAAATTGCTGCAGCACATTAGAGAAAAATCATGCATATTTTATTAATAATTTTTTATTTAATTAGTTAATATAATTTGCTATTATTTTTACAATAATATTTTTTATATATTTCGTATTCATCTGGGAAGGCTGACCAGCAAAAACAAATAGAAATAATTCAGTAATATAAAGATTAAAAAAAATAATTTTTGCAGTTTTTTTTTTTTTTTTTCAAATCTAAATAAGCTTGACTTTGATGTAAGCATGTGCGAGTTGTAGCAATCTCATGTCATCATACACATTCTCATCCCAAAAGATTTTTACTTTATCCCAATATAATAAATGGAGGAAAAGTTGTACTTTGATTTCCTAACTATAAAAAATATAATTAACAATGAAGAAATCAGTGATGAAAATTTTGCATAAATATAAATATTTCACAGCACACTGACTTGAAAGCACTGCTTTAAATGATAGTGAAATTGTGCAATTAAATTTGCTTATAGAAATAAATCAATGAGAATGTAAGAAACTATTGCACAAGTAAACAAAAGCCTTACACCTTAAACTGAAAAACTTATACCTCAAAAGCTTGGTTTAAGTGAAACTTTAAACCCTGTTCAATAAAAAATTAAATATCCCCTCAAGAAGCTGCTTGCCACAGAGGTCTGACAGGAGCCTGTCAGTATATACACCATGAGAGGATGGTGGGACCTCAGCAGAAAAACAACACAAACATCCATGCCTTACCCGGGGGTCCCCAGGTCCATTAGATCAGTAGCCAAGTGCACTAACCACTCAGCCACAGGATGGCCACAAGACATAAAATCATTTTTTGTAAGATTCAAAATTCAGATGTGCCAATCCCTGACTAATGTTAACAAAGATAGGTAACTCAACTTTTGTGATCCCATTTTGGCTATTTTTGGAAAACAATACAACAGTTCTTCAAACACATTTGGTCACTGTGGAACAATTAAACAGGCTGACAATAAATAGAATATTCATGTATGGGCCACAAAATCCTCACTTTTTCATCCAAAAAAATATAAACTATGCTGGATTATTTCATTTGCTGGAATCTACAGATCAATCCTTCATGATGACATTGTGAATGATACCCATTTTCTAACAGTTTATTTCAACTCCTCAAGATCACTTTATTCTAACTCTTGAAGACATGAAAGTTAACATTTAAAAACATTTTTCTAAAAAAAAAAAGGAGGGGGATAAGCCCCATTAATTTAATGCAGTTCTTGATCCATTAATGAGCATTATTATGAAAGATTGTCTCAAATTGATATTATGAATGATGTGGAAGTTTAGGACACCATATTCACTATATTTTAATCCATGTGATTATTTTTAAGGGAATTTCAGCGACACACAGGGCCCAAGCCGGGCATCATAGTGTGGGGAGCAATTAGCTATCACTCTCATATGTGTCTGGTGTTTGTACAGGGTACACTGAATAGTAATATATACATCAGTGACATCGTACAGCCGGTTGCCCTGCCATATTTGAGTGTAATCCCAAATGCGATATTCCAGCAAGAGTTTCAAGGAGGAGTTTTCAAGGAGGAGTTTCTCAACAAGTTGTTTCTACTAAATAAATCTCATAGCTTATGCTTCAATTGTTAACGGAGTTCTTTTTTCAATTTCCCCCAGTAAACTTGAAATTTTACTAAAGATAAAGTGGAAAAATTACAGTAAAATATTAATTTGAACTACACAGCAAAATGTTTAAAAAATATTTAATTCACAATTATGCTGTAATAATATTAATAGTTCCTGAGCAACATTATTCTACATTTAGATTTTCACTATTTACATAGTCAAGCCATGAGTATTTTCACCATGGTATAATATCATTTAAGGATGCTTTTAATCCTTGTGAAAAGTTCCCAGTAAATAGGTGGAAAATATTACCATTTCAGGTGTCTTCAAAACTTCTTATGCTGGCTCAGCCAGTCATGTTGTTATCCTTACGTTTTCTTGTAAGAGCCCTGCATCAAGGATCTTAATTTGATTGCCGATGATCTCTTACTGGCAGTCTCTGCTAATACATAGCACTGGTGTTTATCACTGAATATTTTGATACTGGATACCAGTCCAAGTTTTTAACTAAGTAGATACTTTCCATAAGGTCATTTATCACTAACTAATACTGGCTGTGTTGATTGCATTCCTTATGACTCATATTGCAGAACTTGGTTGCTCAAAAAGTCTCAACTTATAATTAAACATCTTAAATAGCATTCAATGAACTAAGTTTTAACTTAAAAACATTAAAATTCACAGACGTAAACATTGCAATTTTAATGACTGACCATCCTCTCCACGCGGAAACATATTTCTCCCCAACACCAGTGGTGCTTCATCTGGCACTATACCTCCTGATATTACAGCTTTAAATAAGAATCTTCCTCTATCGGTGGTTTTGGTTTTCATTGTGCTGCTCACACAACAGAAGATTCCGTGCTGCCAGAAGTGGCAGGATTTTGGTTTACACTGGTGATCTATATATAAATTAATCATGATGTTTCCCACATACTGCAATTGGTATTTATTTGGAGGTGCAGCAATGGCTTTATATGTTAAATTCTCTATTTGCAAAATTTTTTGAAAAATTGTTTTTGATAAAGCTGTATTAGATTTTTTATTTTTTTATATCTTGTTGATGTTCTATTAAGTGCTGTTCATTTGTTCTATATATTTTTCCTATATATTGATTTTCCCCCCAATTTATTTTTGCCATCGGGTTGGGATACGTTTACCCCTCCCAATGGGATATGTTTATCTCTATCATTAATAATTAAATTTTTAATTGTGTTAGGTACCATGTGTGGTGTTTTTAATTCATATTTACTTATTATAGTTTTCATAATTTTAGATATACCTGGGATATATGAGAAATTGTGTGTATATTGCATTTTACTTAATGGTCGTGCTGGGTTAGATTGTGAAATTTGTTTCTTTTATATTTAGCCATTTTCTGAATTTTATTAACAAAATTATCAGATATCCTGCTGGCCTTGTTATATCATATATTAATCTTATTTTTTTTAAATATTTCATTAGATCAGTATCTACAGCCCATATAAGATATGTATTTATTGCCGGTTTTTTTATAACTGATAGGGTGTGTTGAATCATATGGTATTAAGTTAGGGGTAAATGGAGGTTTCCAATACACCACAATAGTACAACCTGAATGCTTATGTTTAATTAATATATCTAAGTATGTCAATTCTCTGTTTATTTCTAATTTTTAATAACAAAACCACTGATAGAGGGAGATTTTTATTTAAATTTATAACATCAGGAGGCATAGTGTCAGATGAAGTACCGCTGGTGTTGGCGAGAAATATGTTTCCGCATGGAGAGGATGGTCAGTCGTTTAAATTGCGATGTTTATGTCTGTGAATTTTAAAGTTTTAAGTTAAAACTTAGTTCATTGAATGCTATTTAAGATGCTTAATTATAAGTTGAGACTTTTTGAGCAACCGAGTTCTGCAATATGAGTCATAAGGAATGCAATCAACACAACCAGTATTGGTTAGTGATAAACTATCTTATGGAAAGTGTCTACTTAGTTAAAAACTTGGACTGGTATCCAGTATCAAAATATCAAGTGATAAACACCAGTGCTATGTATTAGCAGAGACTGCCAGTACGATCTCATCGTCAACCAAATTAAGATCCTTGATGCAGGGCCCTTACAAGAACAACGTAAGGATAACAACATGACTGGTTGAACCAGCATAAGAAGTTTTGAAGACACCTGAAATGGTAATATTTTCCACCTATTTACTGGGAACTTTTCACAAGGATTAAAAGCATCCTTAAATGATATTATACCATGGTGAAAATGCTCATGGGTTGACTATGTAAATAGTGATAAGCTAAATGTAGAATAATGTTACTCAGGAGCTATTAATATTATTACAGCATAATCGTGAATTAAATATTTTTTAATACAATAAAATTTTGCAATGTTTAAAAAAAAAATGCTTAAAAAATTTAACCAACCATTTTTTTCTTAGAATTTTTGCCATTTGATTAAGCACAATTAAATGCTCTTTCTTTTGGTATATAACATGGTATATTTATGTTCATTAGTTACTTCAGTATGAGGTTCTAAAGTTGTTTATTTTATTTTCTGAAAAATACTTGAAAATAAATCGGGCCACCTCAGTGCTTTCAGCTTCAAAATCTCGACACTGTAAGGGTTAATAACATCATGCACAGGAATAATTCATCTACAGTTAAAAAACTGAGAACAGCAATCACAGCTAGTGCAGAGCATCACTGAAGAAGTACTAAGTTGCAGTTATGGAAATTTCAGCAGATATCTACTAATGGTAAGGGACAGAGGGGATGAATATTTAACATGTTTTCACATGAATAAAATCTCTTACTTCACGAGTGTTGTGACAGAAACAAAATACTTTCACAAGTGAAATAGTGCATAAATAAACACAATTCAAACTAGAGCACCTTTTTTTATGATACTGTAAATTAAGTCATATGTGATAACATACTGTTAATTAAGACATCCTGGAGAAAATAAATGAAAAAAGATGAAATTACATATTTATTTTTAATCCACAGTATTACACTGATTGCTAAGTTTTTAATCAATATTATGCTGGATAAGTATCCTGTTAACATGGGTATAAGGAAAAACTGTTTTCAATCAGATGGGATCCAAACCCATGACCTCCTGATGGGTTTGGATCACACGTGGAACCAATCACACCACGGTTCGCCAGTTTCCATTCGCTACCCCATAAGCTAAGTGCATATCTGCCATCTCAGTATTACTGTAATGATGTATCCTACTCCCACAATGTCAACAACTCAAATGATGATGACTTTCGCTGCCCAACTCAATTTATGGCAAATAACGCCCTCTAGCACAGTCGGGTGGCATTTGCGGCTATATGTTCCTATGTAAAAATGGTTTTTGTAATCCTGATCTACCTCTACAGTTTGTCTAAGACCTTTTGAATCACCCTGTATAATTCATTGGGTTACTGCAAACTTTTGTTTAAAATAGAGTTACCAGTGACTGGTCATTAAAAACCAATTATCTTGCACATCAAAAAGTTATCAAAGTAATGTAGCTAGCCTCAAATGCTTTTCATCTCTTATGGACTTACCACATTTTAGCAGGAAGCCGACAATACAATCTTATATAAAAAATAAATGAAGAGCTTGAAATTTACATCAAACATTAATTAATAGATTCTGAAAAAAACTCATTGCCGCCACAGCAGGAATCGAATCTGCATCTCCACATTCATGCCACAGCATGCTACCTATTGCACCATGCATCAGACAACGAAATTTTTCAGAATCCAACACGTGGTGCAATAGGTAGCGTGCTCTGGCATGAATCTGGAGAGATGCGGGTTTGATTCGCACCATGGCGGCGATGAATTTTTTTCAGAATCTATTAATTAATGTTTGATGTCTATCTTAACAGGGAATATTGTGCATTCACTTTGGATTGATTTTTAATTGAAATTTACATTGTAGAGTTATCTTACTACAGATAATTATTTGGATGTAAAGCTTTGTAACCACAATTCAGATTTAAATAATTATTTACCATCAGTCATTATTTCCAATAAACCTTTTTCAATTGTTTCTTCTTCTGACACAGTTTCATCATCTACAGCAGCAGAAGGGGATGCAGCTACTTCAGCTTCTCTAATTTCACTTGGCTCCTCTGTGGGCATTTTTCTGAAATAAGTGCATATATATATATAAGAATCTATTAAACAAATAGGAAAAAGCCAACACAATGATACAATATTTAACACACTACGAATGACATAGTATCACAAGAACTCAGGATATTTGTCTCCCGAAAGGAAAATGATTTGAGCTTAATTTAGTTAATAGTATTTATAAATAGCATTTATTTTCAGTAGTAGTAGTAATTATTTTCAGTAGTTATTTTCAGTAAGTAAATCTTGATGTTAAAGAAATGTTCATCAGCTATAATATATGACTCAAATTGTAATCTTAGAAAACAAAAGTAATATTATCTGTTTCTCACACTTTAACACTTAATCTGACACAGCTATAAAATCAGGTTCACAAAGTCTGCATATATGGCCATGAATCATAAAATCTGTCTTCAGTACCATAAAAAGAAGTTTTTAAAAATATATAAATAAAAAAATTTTCGAACTTTAATGTGTGTAAAATATACATTTCAGAGCTCCAGAAAATTGCTAATTTTTTTTTAATTTATTCCTCAACTTGATGTCTCAGAAAATAAAAAAACCTTTCTTTTGCTCAAACTGCAGCCCAGATGGTGTCATTACCATAGCTGTTGTTCTATATTTAGAACAGTCCACCACTAGCAGGTTGAGAGCTCCAGTGAGTTATTTTGTAAACATCTGACCATCGGTGTTTTCAATAAAATGAAGTCAGATGTGAAGGTAGCATTTCTTTTTAATTGGAGGTTTTCAGTGATTTGCACAAAAATACAGCCATATATGTTTTTGCATCAGTATATTTTGTGATTAAAAACTATTTTAGCATTTTAAATTAATTTTTATCTATTATCAGATATCTTTTATAAATGGATTACAAAGAGAAAAATCGATATTATTTTGATCATGTGAACACCATAGGAGTGTGATATCAATTGGCAAACATCTTGTTTTGATTTCAAACTTAGTGTGCATGTTAGGCTGTACAGAGCATATATTTCAGAGAGTACCACTGTGGCAAGTAGCTGCTTGAGAGGGTATTTATTTTTATTTTTTGCTGATGAAACATAGTTTTCAAAGTTGTAATAAAATGATGATGGACAAATACTTTATCACATATGGATATTAATCACAATGGATATTATTAGCAAGTTGAACAGGAAAATCATAAGTTTTTTCTAAACTGCAATATTTCATTGACTCTCAGAGTGATTCAGACAAATCTGACTTTTCTCAGATTCTGAATAGGGATACCAATTTCAACTACTTTTGGAATTATTTATATTGCTTCACAAATATATACTGCAATTAGAAAGAATAATTATTTGAAGCTCGACTGAAAATGAAATCAATAGGGATATGAGACTTAAAAGGATAGCTACTTTAGGAGACATCTAATTAGGTCATAGGGTACCTGGTTCGAACCCCACTCATCAATGAATTATTTTTTCCACAAAATTATTTTTTCAAAATATTTAATTTTTAAATGATAGGCCTTTTTAGTACTATTTTTAATTAAACTGAAATCAGTTCATAACTAGCATTCAAATTTTGTAAAATCTGTCAAGTTTTTGCCATTTTTCTCAAGTTCAACTTCTCCATAGTAGTCAGCATATAAAGCAAATTGATCTGGAAGGCTTCAATCTCTAATTTCAGAGGTTAAAATAAACTATATTTGCTTTGAAATATTTTAATTTCTTCACAGCTCTTTATCCCCTTTTAGTCATTTATTTTTCAATTTTTACTTAAATAATCTTGTTTTAAAGCACAATTAAAATTAAAGTTTGCCGATCAAGACAAAATCAGCATTGTACATTGTTTGCATAAATGGCCAAATAAAGACAGTGATTGATCAGATGATGTATAGGCATTAGCAGTAGAGGAAAGATTGATCAGTGGCTGGTACCTTACTGTTCAGAACACCTGACATGTCAGCAGGAGGAGGAGGTCAAGAGTTCAGATCCCACCTGGCTCAAGACAATTTTCCTTCTACACCTATCTTCATCCTGTCACTTAAAACAGCTTAATAGTGGTTAAATGCTCAGTAAATCAATGATGAGCTGTGAATACATTTGTCTAAATACAAGGTACTATTGATCATACCAGAAGTGACACAGATTCTGATTTGCTCACAAGAAAAAAAGTATCAGCCAGAAGGTTCTTGTAGTGTGACTGGTCGTGAGAATAACTCTAAAGAATAGTGTCCCCAAATGCCTTCAAAAAAGACAGCGATTGACCAGATGGTGTATAGCATAATGTCAGTAGCAGAGAAGAGACTGATCAGCGGCTGGTAGCTCAGTGGTCAGAGCATTTGACATGTATATGTAAATAAAACAAAAATATATATATATTTGGCATTAGCCAAGATATTTCAACTAAAGTTTTATTTCACTGATCACATTCTTTAAACCTTACCCAACCTTATAACGCTAAATAAATAGTAATCCACAGAGTTACATATTAACTATGAAGTAAATAAATAGTTCTGTGGAAAAATAATTTGTTGACATGTGGGATTCGAACCATGTCTCTCCAGATTCATAATATTTTTATTTCTTTTGCATAAAATAAAATACACTCTAAAGATTCTTTATAATTAATTTAAACATGTGTAATTTTAACCTTGGTCTTCCTCTTTTCCGTTTAGGTTTCTCAGGCTCTTTCACAGGATAAGCAATAACTTGTCCAGTTTCAGAATCATGCTGTAACACACATTTTTGACCATCCACCACAATAAGGGAATTTTGTGACAACTGGATGGGTTTTGTGACATCAATAACAACAACATTTGACTCTGTACCTGAAGAGGAAAAAAATTACATTGTTTTAATAATAATTTACAAACTGAATTTCAAATACCATTTAAAGTTAGGAAATATTGTCTATATTTTATTACATATAACATTTCCAGAGCAAATATGTTCAGAAAAGCTTGGTACAGTTATGAAAGGAACTTTAATATATGTATATGATTCATAACTACATTTAGAATGCAAAAAATATATTTAAATGAAATGTCCACTTGATCTTCAATCAAAGAGAAGTCCTGGTACTCTCTATTGACTGACAAAAACACCACAAAAGCTACATAGCCAAGATATCACAGAAGCTTATAAGTTCATGAAAATATCAACAAGGAAGAACAGATGGCAAATACCCAGCAGGCCATAGGTACTTTTACCAGAGACAAAATCAATTATTTTACAATTCCTAATATTTAGATAAGTTTGATTATGAAATAAACATTAATATGCATTCAACTCATAGTCTTCATCTTAATAAACAAGGGCTGTTCAATAACAGCTAAGAGTATACTGCATTTATGGCCAACACATACATCTATAATGAAGAATACCTGGATAACTGTTATTTCCCCTACAAATCAGCAAATCAATTAAGACATTTGTCCAAGCAATATATCAGCTATCTGATTTCTACATTGAGGAAATCAGGGTTCATTACCCTCAGAAGTTACTTTGTTATTACTTGGAAGCATTTTGCTTTAAAATGCTCCTTCAATGATCTGAACAGATAGAAGTTGTTAGGTGCATATATCTGTGCTGTATGGAATATCTGTGCTGTATGGAAGAAGGTTGACATTACCAGTAAAACTGCCCAGAAGTTGTATTGTCACATACGCTTTACTTATAAACTTCATATACCATTCTGACATGTTCTGTACATCCATACATCTGGGCCAGAGACATTTGCAGTTGGTGATAGCCTCATACCCAGAGATACCAACCACCACACGAATCTCCTCATGAGACCATGTTTTGAGACAGTTCACCATGTTCAACTGACAATTGTTCCTTACCAGATTACTTTTTAATGATCTGTATATTAGAGCACAATACCCTCTACATAGTGGACAAATAAATGATTGCATTAGGATTAAACATTAATTTTCTCCACCATAAGACATCAGATGTTACTTATTGAGAAGCCACGGATGGAGGACAACTGAAAAATAAAGAATTTATTTAGATTCTTTTCTTCCTGATCTACTTTTAGCAAAAGCAATAAGATAGCAAATATAATGGGATATGAAGCCACAAATCAAGAAACTGAAACTTTTCTAGCATTCATCTCAAACATGTGAAAAAGTCCTCTTCTTGTATAATAAAAGAGTCTATAGATTCACCTTCAAGAAAAAGGGAGCTACTTATTTTTCTCACTGAAGTTAGGACTTAGGTTTGAGCATTTGCAGGGGCAAAGAGCTGGGGGAACACCCCCATAATAAGATTGGGGGAGGTTGATTGCCTTTTATCCAGTTGGGAACATACTTCACATAAATAGATTAATCACTTTAATCTTGACAGTCTTTTCTGTTTTCTTCTCTCTTAGTAGACCAGTATCAAGTCATGTGAGAGTTGGTAAGGCACTAGCAATTAGTTTAGCAATGCTACTGGAGTTTGACAAAGGTGCATTTTGTCTTCTTTTCTCTCTAGTTTGGTTATTGATATATTTTGTGAAATTCCCTGCAAGGGAGAGATTTTGGCCTTAAATAGTCTAGAGATATGGAAATTTCTTTATATTATGCTGATGATTTAGGAGTTTTCAATGTGTCCAATACAATTACATTAAAAATTATGAGACGTTTGACCTTATGTTACAAAGTGTGATTTTAGGCAATCAGTTTGAAACTTAAGTATTAACAAGTAAGGTGTATTGGTTGACAGTAACTGCTTAACCATTAAGACAATACATATTGTTGGGTGCATCAATGCATAACGAGTTTCTTCACTCAAGCATCCCCATAGTGACTAAGTTTCAGCCCTTGACATGCTTTTACCATAAACTTTTCTAAAAACAACTCCATTTGGAAAATATCCATTCCACTGGAAAATATCCTAATAAATATGCAAAAAGAATACATCTGTAACACTGACATCATACTCCTCCCAGCAGCATGGAACCTCTTAATGAATGCATCCCTAGTGAGAGGCAACACCATCAGGGGAGAGTTGCATATAAACTGTACTTGCAACATCCAACATTGCCAGATGAAGCCTCATATGTGAGAGATGTCACCTGAATTGTTTTAATGATCTTAACATTTAAGTTTTTTTAATGTTTGAAGAGATCAGTTATTTTTAAAATTTAAGGTTTAAGTTCATTTAAATATGGAGGGGGTTGATTTTAAAAATTGAGCCGATTGAACATCCTTCTAATATTTAGTGCAACTACATTAGAAGAAGAAGAAAGGAAACATCAAGGACACAGTCACTGAAAATTAAAATCATATTGCAACAACAAGAGCAACAAAATGAACTGATATCAAGTAGTAAAGTATCACAGGAGCTGCCCTGTAGGCATGGGATTCATGAAATAGTAAGCTGAAAAGTAAGCAGATGTGAAAAAAAACCCAACTTGACTTCAACAATGGATGCTATTAACAACACAAGTGTCAAGCCACCAGGTGAGCCAGCCAACAACAGTGAACTTAGTAAGTGGTACGATCTAGTTTTCACTTTCAGCTTAAATTATAAGAACTTCCAAATGGCAAATATCACCATTAATGTGGTGTACTATCCTAAAACTTCAATCTAACACTTAAGAACTTTTATGTTGTAAAGAACTTAGAGCATATTTAAACTCGCATGCAAGTTTCTATGGTTTGCGAAGTGGCAATGGATAATTAACTACATAGAATTTTTAATTGCTTGCTCATAGGCATAAACTTATATCATCGTAAATTAAATTTAACAATTGCTGTGTTTGAAACTTCATTATATATGAAAATATTCAAATCAGTTATTCTTACCATCTGGTTCTTCAGGTGGAATAGTACTTGATTTATCTTGTTCTTCGATGCTCTGCATTTCATTAGATTTCCTATTATCATTTTGTGACTGTGGAGATGAATGCAGGTGTTCAGGTAAAACTTCGTCTAGAGTTTGATGAATATCAGAATTTGTCCTATTCACCAGATTCTGAGTTTCAGACACATTACTTGAGTCTTCAGGCTCATTCAAAAAATTCACTAAATCAATATCAGACATATTTCCTTCAGAACAAGTCACAAGCTCTGAAACTGAGGTTTGTTCGGTTGATTCTACAACTATAGATGATACTGACATATTTTGGTTTGATTCATTACAATTGTTTGTCACTTGGGTTTCCAAGGAAGGATCACTTAAAATAATTGTTCCATTATTCAATCGAGATGCTTCCTGTATTGCTTTCACAGCAGCAACTGTCAAAACTGTACTATTTGGTACAATTTGTAGAACAGTACCTGAAAAATAAATTGCATTTACATTAGTTACCATCAGAAATTGGTTATGCAGTGGTTGAAGTTAGAAAATAAAAACAAGTGGATGGTCAGAGACCAAAACCTGATAACATGTCGAGTACTCTGTCCAAAGAGCTATTGTGCACTAATCAAGCTCTCCAATAATGACTGCAAACATATCAGGAGCTATCAACAGGAGCACAATATTCACATATCTTTTTTGCCAATTTATATTTTCATAGCACTTGTTAGCAGAAATCTTGATCAGTGGACAGCAGCTTAGTAGATGGAGCATTTAACATGTTATCAGGTCAAAGGTTCATATAAAGTAAATTTTTCTACTAATTAAAAATCTTTACTTCAATATACAAGTGACTGCCTATGAATTTTTAATGAGAAGAATGCCCATTGCTATTCAAGAGTACAAATATGCATTAGTACAGATCGATGATGCAGAGTGTACCCATATATAGTCCCAAATTTTGTTTTGAAAAATATGACCGTATATAGATAAAAATCAAGTCAGTAGGAAAATGTTACCATCTACTGCCTTAATAGCAAATTATGATTTAATAAGCTTATTGTTATGAAATCATATATAAACACCGCAGAATAAGAGCAATCATAAATGAAGAGGAAATATTGTCTTGAATCATTTCTAGTGACACTAGATCAAAGATCAAGAAGAATCACAAATCAAGAAGACATCAGCCAAAGTTTTCAATTCCAACATCCATATTTCATCAAGAGATTTCACAGTTGTTAATAGAGGAAAGCTTGATCAATGGTCATTAGCTCAGCATTAGTACATCTGACATGCTATAGGATCATAGGATCATAGGATCATATCCCATTCAGCTTAATGCACTCAAAAATGATAAAGTTTGCTGTGCAAAGTACAGTATATCATTTGAAAAAAATTATAATAATGTGAAATTTTTTTATCTCATGTGAAAAACAAAAAGTGCAAGATGGCAGCTAATCAAAATGTTACTCACCAAAGGGTTGAGGACAAAGGGTGGGTTGGAACAATAGTCTGAATCCACATATATCTGATTGAAAGGCCAAAGGCCTACAGTAAGTATCCATCAGGTTATCCACAGGTATTGTATTCTGGTTTGATTGCATTGCAAATGGTTGTCTCCTCTCCCCATACTAATGCAATTTTTTTTTAATTCAGATTTATTTGAGAATATTAGTTTCAAAGAAAATATTCCTAGAATGAAAGACAATGATTATTTGTCTTAATCAATTTTGGCAAAAAAAAAATGATTTAGGGCAAGCAATTCTGCTGTTAAATGCTCCAGCTTCCACAACTCTTCATATAGTGAATGAATACTATTAGAGATCAAGATTTACCACTTGGTTATATAGATATGCTGATATATATATATAATGTGAATATATATATACATATATCATTTCTAAAAAATGCACTCTATAACTGTTTAACATAATTAAAAGTTCTTACAAGTTCCTTGGGCATGTTATCCATTCACAAATATCAATATATATATATACATATATTGATATATGCATATATGAACTTCGATCTCATTTTGTTTTACACAAAATCTTAGTTTTGAAGTCTGGAGTTATTTATAATCATGCACTAGTTGCCTTTAAAACAAATAATTCACTATGCTCATAAGAATATTTTTTACACACTTTTTTGTGCTCCTTTAACTCTGGAGGGGTAAGTGGAATTCTATAGCATGCCATATGATTCTGTTTTTAGCATATTGTTATCTGCTTCTGAGATAAGTTTTATTTTTACTCTTAACTACTTTTCTCTGTGTGTTGCTGTGATTCAGTCTAAATCAATCCCCAAAAGGTGGGAATGCATTCCAGATTTTCTGTGGTCTTGGAATGATTTTGTGACTTGTATTTCTCATGTTACATAAACCGGCATCCTTGAAAATGCCAGCAAACTTGCCTTTTTACTGTGTGATAAATTACACTGGTTGAATGGATATATCAATTCATGCCACATTAGAAAGAATCTAGCAGGATTTCAACTATTTCTACCTTTCCCCAAGGATGACAAAAATGAGATCTCATGTATTAAAATGTGGATAAACTATCTATCAGTTTAGATGGGGGAAAAAAAGAAACATGCTATGCTAAATAAAGGAATTAAATTTTTTTTGAAATATCTAATTTTTATCAGAATGTTAATAATAAGAAATTAGAAAACCTTTGAATTTTTTTTCTGTAAATGTATAATCTAAGGTTTTTGCTTTCATAACGCTAATTTTATTTACCTATGTATTACTGCATCTACATCACCAATAAAACAACTGATTTGATGTTAAATAAATCACAGTTCACTGGTGGAATGTTAATTTACTCACAGTGTTCCTAAGAAAGCACATTACTGGTCATGGAAAAATTGCAATTTTGGAATTCATTTTAAGATTAATTTTTTTAATTATAATTTCATTTTAAAATTATTTTTAGTTACTTTAATTACAAAATTAATCACAGAGGCTCAGATCTAATACATAAAATAAACCAGTTGGCACTTTTAGCTTAGGCTTATAAACTGTGTCTTCAAAAACGTTTTTTTTTTTCCATAACTCAAAACGTGAATAATAGCTGCTGTATCATCTGTTTAGTGCAATATCTAGCCTACATATACAACTTCTACTAGTTACACAAATAAGTAGAATTTCAGTTATTGTACTCAGGATTACTCTCACAAATCATTTGACAAATTTTGGATTTCACTTGAAGAAATTTTATGATTTACTGAAAAAGCAATATTCACATTACTTCCCTTCACTTTAACAAGACATTGCCTTCAACTTGTATTATGCAATCGAATGACTCATTCTAGGTAATTCAATTTTGCCAATTTCAACAGATGGCAAATGACATAACATCAAAATTAAAGGTATGAAATATTCAAATTATCTTAAAATAAACCATATGCATTTCAATCAACAGAATCAAAAGTGTTCTTGAAATCTACATAATAACTACAGATTTTTGGCACCTTAACCCACCAAGCTTCACATTTCTATTCCTCTGTTGGGCTCTTAAATGACACAATAAGTCATAAGCAATGGCTGTATGGTGGTGCTGCCATGTCAGTAACTACAGGATTATACATCCTCCAGGTGGCCTGTCCCAGCCACCTGGAGGATTAAACTAAAAGTGTTCAGCCTTTTTTATTTAATAGTAATAATAATTTTATTCACATATAAATATCATTACAAGTGATTATTTGCAATAGAATACAAGATATTTAATAATTACATAATATTGCTGTTTAGATGTTAAATGCTTTTGAGCAGTCACTAGTCTACATTACAAGTTGCTTACATTGCTCTTCTCACAGACTAGTGACTGCTCAAAAGCATTTAACATCTAAACAATGATAATGTGCAATTATTAAATATTTTGAATATTTGCTGTGTTTTGAATTTGATTTGGCAATAGAATACATTTATACAATATGTGAAAAGGAAAGGTTGAAAAAAACATAAATATTTAAAATTTAGAATCAAGGAACATGTCTGCCCATCAAGATTCTATTAGTAACTAACATATGAAATTTGGCAACATTGGAAATTTTCTGAAAGTACAGCATGATCTTTTTATATACATTATCTAAGAATGTTTTCATAATCTGACACATTCAGAAGATTATTACTTAATGTTTTTTAAGTTCCTGGATTTCTTTCAGATTATTTACAGATCATTTTTCATTAATGTGGGGCATCCATCCATCCATCTACACACATATGTACATACAAAATCCTTATGCAGCCATGGGCTACAGAGGTCTTACCAGACTGTGTAATTGGTTCTCCAAACATGTATATCCTAAGCAACAGCTGCTATATTTGGCCACTGTAAACGAATTCTAGCAAGGTCCTGCTTGATATTGTCTGTCCACCACATCCTAGGTTTCTCCCTCTTTCTGAGCCATTTAGGCACATTGTTCATAACACTATTCGCTAATCTACAATTACACATATGGGCAACATGACCAAACCAATAGACTCTCTCTGCATAACACAGCATTTACTCTGTGGTTGGTTAAAGTTTAAGGGATTGGTTTACAATTACTACTGGAAATATTTTGCCAACCTACAGAACTTGAACCCACATCTCTCCAGAAACATACCAGAGTATTCTACCATTAAACTAATGCCAGCTCATCTTTTTTTTTCCACTAATTTTAAGACTTTAAAACTCTTTACCGATGATTTTGGCACCTACCATTGGTGCCATCTATGATCTCGGGTGGCAATTATTTCTTTTTATATTATGCTGAATAAGATGGAAATAAATAATAAAGTTTCATCATGCCATTTAGTGTTATTAATGATTTAAACATAGATGGCAATCACAGCATTACCTGTTAACTTTTTTATTTTAACAGGTGCTAAAATCATCAGTGAAAAGTTTAAAGTCTTAAAATTAGTGGAAAAAACATGAGCCGGCATTAGTTCAATGGTAGAATACTCTGTCATATTTCTGAGAGATGAAGTTCAAGTCCTGTATGTCAGCAAAATTTTTTCCACAAAATATTTATTGATATGTTGACATTAAAAAGTCAACAGGTAATGCTGTGATTGTCATCTATGTTCAACTCACAACTGAAATTAGATATGGCTATATTTTGCTGCTTTTTCATACTAGTTTGATATATTATGAGGAAAGGATTGCAATGGAGAGGTTGGATCCAGATCAGAGGTTCTTAACCTGTTGCCCTTTAATAACCCCTAAGGGATTAACAAAGTTCCTAATCACCCCATATCAATAATTTTATAAATGGCATACCAGTTCCATTTCAACATTTTGATTTCATGTGCCAGCAAAAAGAATAGGGGCAGACTCAGCTCAGGTACAAAGCAAAAATATCAGTAGTTAGATAAAATATAAGTAGTAATATAATTAATACTCCTAAACTGAACAAAAAGAAATCTTATATTGTTAACCAAAAAAGCACCAAAAATCAATGAGGACACTTCTGTTGTTTTTAGCAAATTAAAATCTAGAAAAGAAGTAGTTTAGATGTCTTGATGAAAATGCTGTTGTTGCTTTTTTCAATTAAAATCTATAAAAGAGGCCCAGTTTCAATGTTGAGTTTAGATCATTTTTAATATTAAAAAAATCCCAACACCTTCTCAATTATCCCCTGGACAATTCAATCACACCTGGTTAAGAACACCTGATCTCAATAGTTAGAAAATATCCAACTTCAATTATTCTGATGATTTTGCTCTCTTTGCAAATGGTGGTCAAGAGATGAGCACTTCATTAGATCTTTGGATGAAGCTGGTGACAAAATATGCCTGCTATCAACAAAGAGAAAACTAAGGCATGGATGTATGTGTCGTTTTTCTGCTGAGGTCCTGCCAACCTCTCAGACCTTCTACTATGGCATATAAACTGGCAGGCTCCTGTCAGACCTCTGTGGCAAGCAGTTGCTTGAGGGGGTGTTTACTTTTTTTTTTTATAATGATGAAAACATCTGACTATAACTTCTGGCATTATTTTGTAAAGAATTCTGCTTAATTACCTTGGGAGCTGTCTGACACAAGGTAAAAAAGAATGAAATTTCTACTGGAACTTTTCTAAACCTGTGGAGAGTAGAAAAATTAATGTATACACTTAAAGACTAAGATTGGTCCCCTCTAAAGTTTGTTAAGGCAGATTCTTTGAAAACAAAATAAAAAGAGAGATGATGTTTTCAGCTGCAGATGTTTACACATCATTTGCAGACAAACATTTTCAATTATGTACACTTTTTGCCCATTATCCTTTAATTTTAATCACTACTTTAATATCCTGCTTTTTGAATTTATTGTAACATCTGTATTATTTCAATACATCAAAATCCATATGGCAGTAGTCTGACAGGAGCATGTCATAGCAGATCTGTGAGGAAAGCAAGACCCTGATGGAAAGACAACACAGAAAACAAACATCCATAAAAATGCCTATATTTAAACAAACCAATTATTTTTAACTTAAGTCTTGATTTTAAAGTGACATCAATTATAAGATGTATCCCCAATTTCAGAGACATTAAAAAGTGAAAAATAAACATCTCAGAATTGAGGAAATATGGTAATAAAAAAAATGAAAAAAGAAATACACATACACATATATATAACCATATTAAGTAATTTTAATCACAATCTACACTGTTCAAATCAAATGCCCTTAATGCTCTAAAGCCTATTCTACACTACAACGTTGTATTCAACAACATGTATGAGCTATTAGCTTATTGCTATAATAACATAGGATGTTCCACTAGGGAAGATCCAAGTGCTATATTCTGCTTATAATTTGAGTATTTAAAATTCTTAGTTATATACCAAAGGTGAGCAAACTGTGGCTCCCAAGATAATATTGGGTTTCATTGCCAATTTTCCTAAAATTTTATATTAACCCTTTGAGATCTGGGAGAGGAAATGGTAGGCTTCCCGTAGACCCGAGAGGTATAAAATTCAGAAGTATACCATTGAAATCGCAGCTTTTAATAGATTACGAAGAAAATGAAAACATAACCAAAACTTGTTTTAAACAAGTATGGATGATGCAACTGGACTCTGCATCATCACTCTTCATGCAGTACACACAAGTTACACACTTGCAGCAGTAGCAGAACATAACTAGTGGAGTGTAGATAAGTACTTTTGTGATTAATAATTACTTAAGATTGTTTTTAGTTAAAATTACCAAACCCTTGTTTAAAATGACTGAACAACGGAAGAGTATAAAATGGAAATACGAACAAGAAAAGAGAGTGTTTAACCAACAATGGGAGGATGATTTTGCTTTTATTGTTATTGGGTGAAAAGGCTCTGTGCCTTATCTGTAATACAGCCATCAGACACTTTAAAGTCAGTAATTTAAAGCATCACCATGAATCTAACCATAAAAAATTTGCATCTCAATTTCCTCCTGAATCAGAACTGTGAATAAATAAGATAAAATCATTGAAATTTAATTTAGTCACTAACAAACTAGCCTATTTTCCCTCTGTAAGCAAAGTGATTTGGCTACTGAAGCTAGTTTTGTTATAGCTTGGAATATTGCTCGAAGTAAACTATCTTACAGTCATGGAGAATTTGTAAAAAAGAATGTTAGTGATGTGATTGCAATTCTTGCTGCAAAGAACTCAAAACTTAAACAGGCAACAGAACAAATTCCTACCTCCCACTGTACTATTGAAAGACGCATTTCTGAAATTAGTTCTAAAATCATATGTTTATTGCAGAGTGATCTGAAAAGCTGTGTTGCTTTCAGCTTAGCATTCAGTGAATCTACAGACATTCAAGACATCCCTCAGATAGCTATATTTGTTCACTATGTTACAAATGATGGAAATGTAAAAGAATAATTCTTAGACCTGATAAGCTTAAAGGAAACCACGAAAGGTATTGACATAAAAAATGCACTTAACAAAGCTTTCTTAAATGCTCAACTACCACTGCATAAATTTGTTAGCATTTCAACAGACGAAGCACCAGCTATAGTAGGTCAAAATACTGGCCTAGTTGGGCAATTGACTCATGATCTCAACTATCCTGAATGTCTCTTTATTCACTGTATCATCCACCTTAAGCATTTAGTAAGCAAACACTTTAAGTTCAACAATGTCATAAATTGCATTTTAGAAATAGTGAATTTCATTCGGACAAGTGCAAAAACACACTGTGAATTTAGAAATTTTGTTGAGGAGCTGGAGATTGAAGAAAAGCCAAGTGACATTTCTTTCTACTATATTGTAGGATACTACCAATTTTTTAAATAAGTTTGTTGCTCTTTTTGAACCAATCACTGCTTTCATGAAAGAAAAGAAAAAGAACTACCCACAACTAGTATATCACGAATGAGTACAGGATCTGATGTTCTTTACAGATGTAATGCAACACCTCCAATATTTAAATCTGGAACTTCAAGGAAGGAACAAAGTTATTACAGAACTTGCCCAATCAGTTTTCAGAATAAAATAAAGCTTTTTCAAAGAGATTTGGCAACAAAGAAATTTGACCACTTTCCCAACCTTAAATTAAGAATAATTGCATTTCCTGATATTGAAATTCAAGACAGTAAATTGAAACATTATGAAGGAAACACTTTATAATGATTTTGAGAACAGGTTTAAAAAACTAAAAAAGCTAAAGCCGTGCTTTGAATTTCTTGTGAATACTTTTTTGATTGATGTCATCAACAATGGATGTCTGTTGTTGCACCTTTTGCCTCGGATGTTGCTCCAATACAAACAGAGCTTATTGAGCTGCAGGAAGATGTGGGTTTGAAGGTAGTACATAAAAGCTCGTCTCTAACTGACTTTTGGAAATAAATCCCAGAAGCAAAGTATCCCAATCTTCAGAAAACTAGCTTCCGACTACTCTGTTTTTGGCACAACTTACTGCTGTGAATCTCTCTTCCCTGTAATGAAATTTGTCAAGTCAAAATATTGTGCTATCCTCACTAACAGCCACAGAGCTTCTTAGAACAGCTTTGACATCCCATTAGCCAGATTTTAAACTATTAACTGCAAAAATGAAGACTCAATCAAAGTCTTCAATGAACATATATAAACATATTCTGCTTTGGTGAGTAGGACTACTATATAGTTGTATTTTTAATTATTTATAAATACAATTTTAAAATAATATTTATGTGGCTCTTCTTATTGAAGAACTTGCCCATCCCTGTTAAATACTCGCAAGAAGGTTGCATTCAGATGGTATATCATGCAATAGACATCTCGCAAAAGTAGGTTGGTACACTCGACACACTTGGTGGAGAAACAAAGTCCTCTTATTTGCGGTGCACTTGTTGATTTTGAATTCTTGTTGTCTTAAATCCTTGCTGTTGACTCATATTGCAGTTAGGCCACTATTCCATTTTCAGGATCTGTAGTCACTGATGGTCAAGTTGTTACTCAAGTCCAGGTTTTAAGTTTGCAACTTCTTACATGATGGATTATCAATAGCAGAACTTACTTAAAGCAGATTTAAGAGCACATTTCAAAATGTTAAAGACATTTGAATTAAAAATAGGTTGAAGTTTCAACTTAATACATTTAAACTACCATTTAAATTCATATTTACAGTTAAAAACTACTTTCCCCATTGCTATGTGTTTCAACATATCTCATCTTATGTCTTCATCAGGCAGCAACAAACTGAAGTGAGTGAGCTATATATACGAGGCTGGCCATCTAGCAGTGAATGATGTTTTCCAACTGGTAATTATGCATGAGAATGTTCCATGCAGCCGGCAGGGAGGTCATGTCTGTGTTACATAATGTTTCATGATGCAAATTTATCAAAAGATATTCCATAGATAATTACCGGTTTAACTGAAATTTTGTAGCTGGGGAGGCAATTATTTTATAGTTTAGTTTATTTATAGTTAATTGGTTTTGAATAATAGTTTGAGACTGCATAGTAGCCCAACTGCAATATGAGTCAACAGCAAGAATTTAAAACAAGAATTCAACATCAACAAGTTGCATCGCAAATAAGAGGACTGTTTCTCCACCAAGTGTGTCAAGTGTACCAGCATGCTTTTGTGAGATGTCTGTTGCATGATATACCATCTAAATGCAATCTTTTTGTAAGAATATAAATAAGAACTTTAAATACTTAAATTATGAGCAGAATATAGCACTTAGATCTTCCCTAGTGGAACATCCTATGTGATTATAGCAATAAGCTAATAGTTCATATATGTTGATTTTAACAGTGTAGATTGTGATAAAATTTTATTTAATATACCGTATCACTGTGTAATCAAGACCTTTAATATATATATAACCAAAGGTTACTAATGAAAATACTGTTTAAAAAAATACATCAAATTTAAACATAATTGACAAAAAAATTTCCAATTATAAGTTAACTATAACCTATAATCTAGTTAATTTTCCTAAATGGATATAAGCATTTCAATCCTTTCACTGAGGTAAAATATATAAACTGCTGGTCATTAAAAATGCAACACCAGGAAAGACAAGAGATATCAAAGCCATATTTAGTGAATATATAAGCTTATGTTACAAGGATCTAATGATTACAAATACAACTCGGTTAGACTTATGGAATACAAAGAAATCAGTATCTTGTGTAGCCACCATGAGCGGAAATAACCGCTGCTACACAGTCCGGCATTGAGAGGATGAGACATAGGATGTGTGTTTGAGGAATGTCAGTCCATGCAGTTTCGATACGTAGTCAAAGTTCATCTGTTGTAGCAGCTGCTGGTGTCTGGTGTGCTAGTCGTCATGAGATCATTGACCAGACTTGTTCAATTGAGGACAGATCTGGTGAACATGCAGGCCAAGGCAGAAGTGTCACATGGTGGCTATCCAGGAATTGTTGGACAATGCATGTCACATGTGATTGGGCATTGTCCTGTTGGTAAATAGCACCAGAAAGCCACTGAAGGTAAGGTACGACCACAGGCTCCAACACCCAGTGATGTAATGCTGGCTGTTCAAAGTACTAGTAATGAGTACGAGGCATGTGTGCGAGTGGAGTCCAATGGCACCCTATACCATAACACCAGGGACCAGCCCTGTATGGTGCTGCATCATGCATGTCTCACTGAACCTATCGCAGTGGTACTCCCAGATATAGATTCGTCCATCATGGTGCTGCATACTGGAGTGGGATTTGTCTGAAAAGATGATGTAATGCCATTTGCACATCCATGCACGACGCTCTTGGCACCATTGCAGTTGCATACGCCTGTGTCATATGGTAGCTGAAGCAATGGCTGCCAGCAAAGATGCCCCAATGCTGCAGACAATGTCAAGCCATACGTGCAGACACTGGTTGATATGCAACACACCCTAACTGTTGAGCTGTTTCATGTGGCTGAACGATCATTCACAGCCATACGCATGAGATGTCTGTCCTCTCGTTCGTTTGTGTAACGAGACCATTGAGATTCCTCATGTCGGTGAGTTCATTCCTCCTCTACCCACCGACGCCATATTCTCATCACCATGGCAGCATTCCATACAACATGAGCACCGATATCTCAGTATGATAAACCACATTCCCATAATCCCACAATTCTTCCTCGATCAAAGTCGGAAACCTAGTCGTATGGATGCCGTGTTCTTTGACGGGGCCCTTTAGTGCACAAGAACTGTGAACAAACACAATTCCAGAACTTTACACCAGCTCTTTGTAACCTCCTCTTATACCACTTCCAGGGGCATTACTGTCACACATGATGTGTGTGTGCTGCACTTTGTATCATTTACATGTTCTCCCATGGGCTACCCATCTTGCATATTTCAGGACAATCTGATGGGACAATTTTGTGCTGCATGTTTAATGGCCAGCAGTGTATATACAATTTAGTAAATTTGGGATAAAAACTTATGAGCTATATTCATCATTAATAACAATAACCCTTAAATGGTCACACTATTTTATTACACGTGGTTATGTGGGCTGTATACTAGAACCTAATATAGAAGATGTGTCACCTTAGGCTCTTGGCTTTCAATTTCTTTTGCAACTTATTTAAATATTATATGATGAATATGTCATCTAGATTAATTTCAAATGCAGTGTAACTTTGAAATACAGGACCATCAGAAGAAGTGACAGTTTGAAATGCTTATTTTTGCTCTAGAAGAAATTCACTTAATAAAATAGCATAGTTAATGTATGTAAATTTATATTTCATCAAAAAAGGATTCCAAGGCTCAAGATATAACAACAAAGTTGAATTTGGTCATTTAACTTAAGAACTTTAATCTACAGTCTTTAACTTTTAAACATAAAATTACTTATCATGACAGCTCAAAGTAAAAAACTGAAATCTATATAAATACTGCAACAAATGACACTAGCCTAAATGTAACTTTAAACTTAATTGATATATTACCTTCTGGAAAACTTCCTGCTATATCTGCTGGAATGGCTGCAGTATACATTGCACAACTAGAGTCTATACCAGTTTCTGAGCTAATATGAGGCAAAATCTCTGAAACAGGGTATATTCCACCTTCAATAACTTCTCCAATAACACCATTAGTTATTGCAACATGAGATACTTCAGAGACCTTCGTTGATTCCGTTAAGATATGGTGATTTGGCATCAACACTCCTGATATGCAATGTTCTGAAGTGTCCTCCGTCATGACTATAAAAGAGAATTTAAATGCAATATACATGATTTTTGTTTCCATGAAAAACTACAAAAACAAAACCCATTACAATTATGATTTACTACCTGAAAAGCATTTTTTTTTTTACCTTTAAAGTGCAAGAAAGAAATTTTTTGCTTTATAAAAAATAATTACAAATGGGCTTACATGTTTTTCACATTATCTTTTTTTTTGTTTTATTTTTCAGAATTACAAGCTATAACTTATTTCTGGTCATTAGTTACTTCAAGATACAGATTCTGAAGTTGAGCTGATATGTTAAAAAAAAAATGGTGCTTTAGAAGTTAATACTTAAACAACAACCACAGAAAATCAATCTTAAGATTTTCAATTAGAACATTTTATTTATTTTTCACAAGTACTATATCTTAATTTTAACATTTTACTTTTTACTATAGGTGTCCATATAGTAAAATAAGGGGTTTTACATAATATCTGTTGGCTCAGTCAACAGTTGTCTGTTGTCAGTCAGTGTAGACCTTGAAACCTATGGGCTTGGAAAGGCCACCATCTGTCAGATGGAAGGTTAAGCCATGGCTTGTGGGCAAGAGTACCTGTGCATGTTAAAGAACATGGATGATCTTGACAGGATCTTACCATCTGTCTCCTAACGCTATGCAGTGGGTCCCCCCCCCCCCCCGCCAATTTTCTCTGAGCCCTTGGATTTAGCTCATTGTGTGTAAAAATGTGCCACTCAAATGTAAAACAACCCACCCTTCAACACCTGAATGACTCAAGAACAACTGAGTTGAAATTTTATATTTCAGCAAATTCCACCCAAACTAGTGGCTCTTTGGAACATTACTCATCAAAAGTTAAACATGGTTCAATAAAATGTGCATAGCTCAAAATATATTTGAACAAATTTAATCAAATTTCACAGGAAGATACAAAAATGATGTGATAAATCATGAAAATTTGAACCAAAATATATCCTAAAAAATGAATGATGGAAAATGCATGAAAAGGTGAAAATGGCAGGGGGGGGGGGGCAGTTATGTCTCCTATTACTATATATTATGAATTCCAAACCACCTTCAGTGTTTTTACATACCTGACAATATCAGTTCATGCTGTACACAAGATAATACAGAGAATGGGAGAGCAATGATGTTCAATGAGCAATAAGAGTAGCTCTGGAATCCTGGAGGATTTGGGGAGAGGATTGAAGAGCAGCAATATGTCACCCCAGGGCATCTCATAAATGTTCTATACAGTTGAAATCCAGATAAAATAAATCCCACTCCATTCAGTGGATACCTTCTTCCTCAAGATATTAGTTATCAGTTCTTGCCTCTGTGTGGATCGGTATTATTGTCTATAAGGAGGATATCATCACCTGCACCAGAATAAAGCCTGAAATAGTGATCTAAGGTCTCATCCTGATATCTCAGAGTATTGACAGAGCCTCCATTGAACACATGGGGGCCACCCAATAAAAACCTGGACCACACAGTCAGACCTCTCCATCAAATGCATTTCTCTCATGAAGCCACAGATCAACAGGTGATAACTTCTCAGCTGTGACCAGAAGGCTTTACAAGGCTACTATATGACCACTGACTCATTGTATATATCCCTTTAACCATCAGATCTCTGACAGACCTGCTTCAAATGGTGTCTGGATGTCACAGGGCTAGTTGTGGGTTCACACCTCTTTCAAGATCAGCACATTTGTTGCCTGATTGTAGAAAAAATCAAGATGTGTACATGAACAGGATGTGACTCCATTTTCTTGGGTCAAGAATACATAATTGCAACACCATTTGAAGTAGGTCTATCAGAGATCTGGTGGTTAAATGGATTTATACAATGAGTCAATGGCCATAGAGCAGCTTTGTGAAGCCTTCTTGTCACAGTTGAGATGAATACCTGCCTACCTGTGGTTGCAACGAGGTCTGAATGAAGAGAAAATGATGTTGCTCTACTGTTCTGTCTGGACAGTAGTCTAGTATAGCAATCATCTTGGGGGTTAACATTAGGATGGCCTTCAACCAGTCTTCTGATAAGTGTAGTGGACAACAGAATAGTAGATGCCAAAGAATGTGCTACCTCTGTGATTGTTTGACTATCTCCAACCTTCCGACAGTTCTCCATTATTTTGGTCATCTAAATGCTTTCTTTGAGGCAATATGAAGCAATCAGCTTTCTACACTAACAATTTAACATTGCAATTTGAAATGATTGAGAATCTACAAAAGTACACCTTTTATAGGTTATCTGTTTTACAAATGAATTTAATTCAACAATTTACACTGTTATAGCATTACTTTAAAGACTTTATTTTGGTTTGGTTTACCTCTGAGCGGCACTTTTTTGTACACCATGGGCTAAATGGCCAGGTCACAAGGACCCTGAAAGCTCAGAGAAGGTTGGGGGAGGGGATCCACTGGAATAGCTGTTGGGAGACAGATGGTAGCCTCCTGTCAAGGCCATCCAGCATGTTCTTTAACATGCACAGAGTATGGCTCTCCCGCACAAGGTGTCATGGCTTAACATCCCCTCCAATGGACGACGGCCTTTCCAAATCTATCGGTGTCCACTACTGACCGTGGGCAGGAAGGGGAGTTTTACAGAGATAAATCTCAATGCTGACCCAGCTGGGACTCGAACCTGGGAACTGCAGATTATGAGCCAGGCGCGCTACCAACTGAACCACCCCCACCCCTACTTTAAAGACAATTTATCAATCTGGAACATGGTATTGTATTACAATCAATTACACAGTGTAACGGACACAACTAAGATTTTAAGCTGGTTGTCACTTACTTAGCACTCTTACAAGTAAAAATGCCAAAGATGATGTCATCAACCTAGACTTGATATATGATTTCCATAATTTTGAAGTATGGAAATCATGTAATTTTATAGATGGCTCATGTCTGATAGTACACAAAAGCAAAGGTTGCATCTGATATGTTGCAGTTCTTTCCTATTGTTGTTGATTGATGGTAATTAGAAGACTCATATCAATAAAATTAAATGGATGTGCCAATCCTGCATATCTTTATAACTATCTATGCTGTTTCCACTAGCAAGTCTGTTGAATATTATGAAACTTCAAATGATATTTATAGCTCCTCATGCACTTTCACCAATTGCAGATTTTATATTACAGAACACATCAAACCAAAATTCCAGATTAGCAACCCTTTAAAAAAAAACATTTCATAAAAGAGCTTTAAAAAATTTTAAAACAATTATCAGTCAAGTGCCTAAGTTTTCAGGTGGCATGCCACCTAAAGACAGAGGCACTTCCTGAGAAATGCATAGTGACAAATTGTTGGTTTTAATGATAATTTTTTTTTAATTTTTTAAAGCTCTCCATCATCATCCTCATCATCATCCTCAAGCAGCCATGGGCTACGGAGGTCCAACCACACCGCGCAGTTTAATTCTCCAAGCATATCTGTCCTGAGCTATATCTGCTGCATCTGGCCACTGCACACCAATTCTAACAAGGTCCTGTTTGACATTGTCTGTCCACCGCATTCTAGGTCTCCCCCTCCTACTGAGGCCTCTAGGCACACTGTTCATAACCTATTGGCCAATCTATAATTATCCATAAGGGAAACATGGCCAAACCAACGGAGTCTCTCTCTGCACAATATGCTGCTTAAAAGAGGTTGCAAACTCCTTTGCATAACCTCATCATTAGTTACAAAGTTAAACTACCTAATACCCAAGATACTGCATAAGCATCTAGAATCAAAAACATCTAGTTTCCTGTTACCTTGTTTACAAAGCATCCAAGTTTCACTACCATAACTAACCCTAGAAAGAACCAAACTATTATACAGTCTAATTTTAGTCTTTAGGTGTATACGCCTATTTCTCCACAATCTCCATAGATTTTTAAAAGTCCCGGCAGCAATACCTATTCGTCTGTTAATCTCATGCCGCACATCACCAGTATCTGTTACATAGCTCCCAAGATAATTAAATTGTGACCCTGCTCAAGACTGCAACCATTCAGATTAACTGAATCACAACCTGCCTGACCAATTTTCATCACTTTAGTTTTCTCTCCGTTTATAACCATACCTACTCTACTACCAGTCTCATCAACAGCTCGAATGAAAGAGTTCATCTCATCAACATCATTTGCCAAAAGGGCTAAATCATCAGCATAATCTAAATCAGAAATTTTCGTATCTCCAGCCCACTTAAGGCCAAAATCTTTGGCCTTAAGTGGGCACTCATATTTTAGAAGAGCATCACTAGCATGTCTGCTGAGCAGCAGACCCATGCCTTGGTGATGCTTTCCATCCTCCCTCCCTGTAAAGAGAAATTTCAAGTTATTTTTAAGTATCTCACCTTTACCTGTCCATCTGGTCTGTTGCAAGCCTAGAATATCTAGGTTATAGCGCTGGAATTCATGCATGAGGACATCAAGAGAATAATCTCTATGTAATGTCCTCACGTTCCACGTTCCTGCAGAGAAAAAATGATTAGTAGGATTTTTAAAGAAATTAGGTTTATTGAGATTGGTAAGGCCAACAATATCAAACAGCCCCCTGATCGCAGGCATGGGGCAAAGACCTGTTCCTCCTCTGCTAAAGGCTGAAGTCAGCGATGCTGTATAGGAACTTCAGGCACCACCTTTTCAAGTGGACTTTTTCAAGAGCCATATGGCCTGACTGAGACGCATTACTCCAGTTTAGGATTGACGAAGCCCATCTAGCTAAGTAAGGTTCAGGTACCTGCGATGGCCTCTGATTAGGATTATCCACCAGCTGATATAAGGTATTCCATGCCTCTGTTCACTTAGAGCTGGCAACCCAGAAGCAAACAGAAAACACAGCGGCAGACTCAACAGAGGCCCACCAGTGCAGCAAGTCCAGGATCAATAATCAAGCTCAAATCCATAAACAAGTCCAGTCTAGTAGGTATAAATGGTCAGCACCAGGACCCTGTGAAGTTGACCACTCCTCAGCAGGGTTGAAAAAAAAGAAAAAAAGTGGCCATAGATGACCAGATCAGTAGGCCATATTGAACTGGCAGCCCTCCCCTTCTGTTCCATTCCAAAAGAGAATATCTCTTTTGAAAGGTACTAACGGCCTGCACCACGAGAAGGCGGGGTCGGACATTAGGTGCTAGACCTGGCCGGTTCTGTGCATCATCACTAAGGATTGGTACACAGCTCTCCTTCCAGTTTACGCCTAGCTACCATTTACAGGTCAAAGCTCTTCAATGAAAAGTTTTTTTAAAATGCATAGTTGTTAATCTCAAATTTTAGCACAATGTGCTGTGCATTAAAAAAAATCTCAACTGGTGAAAGTTCGTGAGGAATTACTAATATCGGTTTCATAATATTCAGCACTGGCTTGCTAGTGAAAACAGCATAGAAATAAAGAATTAGCATTGTTGATTTAACTTTATGGATATAAGTCTTCAAATTACCATAAAACAATAACAGATAAGAACCACAACACCTCAGATTCAACCTTTGCTTTTGCAGATTATTGGACATGAGTCAGCATACTTCAAACCTATGCAAGAAATATATCGTCTCAGCTAATGACTACATCTTCTGCATCTTTAGCTACATCTGCTGCATCTGGCCACCGTACACCAATTCTAAGAAGATCCTATTTGACATTGTCTGCCCACTGCATCCTAGGTCTCCCCCTCTTTCTGAGGCCTTTAGGCACACTGTTCATAATCCTATTCACTAATCTATAATTATGCATATGGGGGAACATGGCCAAATCAATGGAGCACTCTGCACAATATGCTGCTTAAAAGAGGTTGCTGACCCCTTTGCCTGAATACCTTTACCCGACTCCTTTGCTTGAACCTCATTGTTACTTAAAAAGTTGAACTACCTAATGCCCAAGACACTGCATAAGCATCTAGAATCAAAAGCATCAAGTTCCCTGTTATCTTGTTCACAAAGGGTACAAGTTTCACTACCATAACTAACTTTAGAAAGAACAATATTCTACAGTCTAATTTTAGTCTTTAGGTGTATACGCCTATTTCTCCACACTCTCCATAGATTCTTAAAAGTCCCGGCAGCAATCCCTATTCATCTGTATCTCATGCTGCTATCATCACCAGTATTTGTTGCACAGCTCACAAGATAATTATACTGAGACTCCTACTCAAGGTGAAAATATTCAGATTAACTGAACAACAGCCTGCCTGATCAATTTTCATCATTTTAGTTTTCTCTTTGTTTATCACCAAACCTACTCTACTACCAGTCTCAACAGCTTGAATGAAAGAGTTCATCTCAACATCACTTGCCAAAAGGGCTAAATCATTAGCATAATCTAAAAAGGTCTAGAGATTTGAAAATTTCTGATTAAGTCCAAAATCTTTTCCTTGCAGTGAATTGTGCATAACATAATCAATAACTAAAGAGAAAAGGAGACAAAATGCACCCTTTTTCGAACACCAGAAGCAATGCTAAACCAATTGCTACAAGCTTTAGTAACTCTCACATATGACTCAGTGTTATTATAGATAGCTTTCAATATGTTAACTAATTTATCTGGTATGCCATATGATGTCACGATCAACCACAAATTATGACAATCAACAGTCAAATGCCTTTTTGAGATCAACAAAGCTAGCAACCAAAGGTTTCTGAAACTTTCCACCAGCTAATAAACATGTCCTATGAATCTATTCACTTGGGGCTGTCAACCCACAAACAAACAGAAAACACAGTGAAAGATTTCCCTCCACAGAAGCCCACCTGTGCAGCAAATTCAGGATTCATAATCAAGCTCAAAATCATAATTCCATTCAGGTTGGTATATATGGTCTGCACCAGGACCCTGTGTGGTTGACCACTCCTCAACAGGGTAGAAAAAAAAGAAAAGTAGCCATAGTTGTCCAGATCAGTAGGCCACACTAATCTGGCAGCCCTAACTTTATGTTCACTTCCAAGAGAGTATCGCTTTTGAAAGGTACTAACAGCCTGCACCACAAAAAGGCGGGGTCGAACATTAGGTACTAGGCCTGGCTGGTTATATGCATCATCACAGGGGATTGGTGCTTAGTTCTCCTTCCAGTGACTACCTAGCTACCATTTACAGACCAAAACTATAAGTGCGTAAAATATTAAGTATATTGTGAAAATTTGAATACAGAGGTAAAACAACAATGATCTGATAACAGATGTCCGAGTGTAAGGGGCTTGGAAGTAAAATTGTGAAAGCTAAAAAACATGCACCGTTCAAAGTCAAAACATAGACATGAAATTAAAATATGTTTTACAGATAAAGTGGTGTCACAAAACTCACACTTAAGTTCATCAACGGCCCAGAGAAGAAAAGAGTGTGTAATAAACGAATGATCTAAGCGCAGCCAAGCAAGTACAACTTCTTGGTCAGAACAGTTTACCAACAAGCTCTTTGAGATCAAACCTATCATCAAACCATGGCAGTCATGTTACCGCAGGAATTGCAAGGAGGAAGTTGTACTTGCTTGGCTGCACTTAGATCATTCGTTTATTACACACTCTTTTCTGCCACTGTCCCTCTGCCACTGTCCCCAGAGGTCAATGATAAAACACTGACAGAAATCCAGATATGGAACTGGCAATCGAGAGCCGAACAGGGGCCTGGCTGACTTGGCAGCAGTATCTGCCAAGTCATTGCCTCTGATACCGACGATACCAAGATACCCAACAGAAACGGATGGTTGCTGTGGCTGCCAGATGATGGAGCTGCTGACGGATCTTAGAAAGAATCAGGTGAGGCCGATGCCTCATCGAGACCAAAGCCTGTAGCAAGCTAAGCAAGTCAGTGTAAAGCACACACCAATGACGATGCTTAGTTGCCACATGGTCCAAGGCAATACTGATAACGTGCAACTCTGCAATGAAGACTGCAGTGGGATCTGGTCTGCAATGATTACATCACAGCAGACCATGGCAGATCCCACTGATGTGCCAGAATTTAAGTCATCTGTGAAGACAGGTAAGAAGTCCAAGTACTCAACGCAATGGCTGGCAAAGAGTTCCAGGTACACACAGTCTGGTGTAAAGGACTTCCCCCTCCTGCACAGGGAAAAATCATGGGAAGGGGAAATGGCGAGCCACAGTGGGAGTGATTTGACTGTGCGATGCTATCGAGACTACTGTTGAAGTCTCTGTAGTAGCCTCAGACTTGCAAACCAAAAGGGACAATGGCAGTTGACCAATTAGTGTAAAGCTTTTCCCACTTTCGACTGAAAACACAGTCCCAAGTTGGATGGCCAGGAAGGAATCACAATTTAGCTATGCATTGCAGGGACAACTGATGACGGCGAAGAAATAAAGACAGTTTGTCAGTCTCAACGTAAAGATTCTGGACCGGTGAGGTACGGAAAGCTCCCGTGCAAACACGGAGGGCCTGATGATGGAGTCTAGCACCATCACCATCGAATCCCTGGCAGAGTCGTATACCTGGGATCCAGAGTATATTTTCGACAGGACAAGTGCATGGTACAGGCGTAGCAGAGAACATCAGTCAGCTGCCCAGGAGAGAGAGGACCTTGATGATGTTCATTGCCCATGTGCACTTGGACCCGAGATGACATGTGTAGTAAAAAGGTCAATTTAATATCGAATATGACAATAAGAAACTTGGTCTCCACCACAACTGAAATTATGTTACCACTGAGCCGTAGCTTGGGATCCAGATGAAGATTATGCTTGGCAAAAGTGCACACAAGCGGTCTTCTGTGGGGAGAACTGAAACCTGTTTGCTGTAACCCAAACAGAAAGAATGTTCAGGGCAATTTGCAGTTATCTTATCAGAAAGAATGTTCAGGGCAATTATCAGTCATGCTAGACAAAGAGCAAAAGATGCTAAAATAGTAACATAGAGGGAACTGCATACAGTTGGAGGAAGTTGTTGTGTAATGGAATTTATCTTGACCAGTGAAAACCATAACACTCAGAACGCAGCCTTATGGCACCCCCTGTTCTCGGGGGTTTGTCGGAGCAGCTGATTTCTTGGGGGTTTGTTGGAGCAGCTGATCCTTACTCGATGGTGAGAGATGTTGGAGCATTGCATAATTGACATTGTCTGTCCCGATGGGGGATGCCCGAGAAGTGTGCAGAGCAAGGCGAAGCTCCTCCGATGTGAATGGCCTGTTGTAAAGCTCCAGGCCATTCCAGTGGAAGAACAGTGGAGAGCATTGGGCCTTGCTCTTCTGGGCCAGAAACTTGGGGGAATAAGAAAATGAAGATATGAAGGAGAATGCTTGTCCATTTCTGGACAAGCATTCTCGAGTTGTCGGCAATTGCTTGTCCATTGTTCTCCAGGATCGATAACGAGTGGGACGTATAGTTCCCATCCATATTCCAGACTTTATCCCACACTACCGTAGAACTGGTTGTGTGAGTGACAGAAAACGTGTATTTGATCCAGATTCCTTATAGCTTTGGCATTGGACGAAACGTGCTTTTGCCCTGGTGTGTTTGATCACTTAAAGGTGCCCCATAGTGGACTGTGTCCATTCAATTGCCCCTTAATGAGGAAGGGGGTATGCCAGCTGCAAGGATGGGATCATAAAGGTCTTCCTGGAAGATGATGCTCCCAGGTCGAAGACATGCAGAGTAGTCAGGGAGAAATCCATGAAGCGGCAGATGGCCTCTAAGTTGGTGGTGAGGAGTATGACCTGGAATGGAGAATGGCTGCTCACGAGGATGGTGACACCCCCGCAAGCTGGACCATCTCCATCCCGGCGAACTAATGGAAAGTGTTGAATAGTGGGATCTGTGACTGGCTGCAAGAATGTCATCTGCAGGCACAGACAAATGGACTGGTGTACCTGAAGGAATGATTGGTTGTCGTCGATTCCTCTAGAATCCATGACAATTCCATTGTAGGAGTGTGGCCATCTCAGGACTTAGAAGAATGGGCCGATGACGAACTTAACAGTCACAGAGGATGGTTTAGTGAATAGGGGGTGGTCTATATCCATGTCCTCAGAATCTTCTGAAGGACATGGATCAGTGATCGCCCTTTGTGGAGGAGTGATTATTTTCTTTTTTGGCCTGGCAGGGGCCCCTTTGATTTTCTAAATCTAGCTGTCTGAGAATGAGAAGGCCCTCCAGTAAAGGTGGAAGGCTGAGTTGCAGGAATGAAAACCAGAGTTGCTGTCAAAGTCGACACCAACCTTGGTTTCGACTGCGTGAGGAGGTATTTAGTCGCAGGCAAGAAAGACTCAGTAGGCAGTACACTGATATCAGTCTGCACCACCACGAAAATCATTGGAACAATGGATGAAAGTCCAAGGAAACCTTGCCAGGTGGGGCAGACGGTGCAGCAAGCTTTCTCACCTCAGCATAAGAGATGTTGTTGATTATTTTCAAGTGTTGAACCTCTTTTTCTTCCTTCCACTTGCAACAGTCATGGGAATATGCTGGATGCTCGCCACTATAGTTCACACAACTTGTCTTTTCTGCAGTGCAGTCATGATCAAGGTGATCCTTACTGCCACAGCGAGCACAGGTGGGTTTCCCTGACAAGCTGTGTGGGCATTACCATATATATCTGGCACTGAAAGCAGGGCAGAAGGTTTAAAATACATGGTCATATCTCACAATGCAAATAACCTGCCTTCATGGAAGAAGGCAGGGGTGACATTTTGAAGGCTATAATCAGTACCCAGGTGGGTACCAATTTACCATCACGACGCGTCAAAACCTGGTGGACTGCTGTTACTCCTTGGGGAGTGAGCTCCGAGAAGATTTCCTTCTCGGTGACTTTGAGAAGGCCCCACTCAGTGATCACATCACAAGAGGAATTCAAGGTTTTGTGGGGGAGTGGTTTGGTTGTTTGGGTTTTATTGGCACATCGGCAACTAAGGCCATAATGCGCCAGAGAAGGCAAATAGTAAAAAACATTAATTAATAGATTCTGAAAAAAATTCATCGCCGCCATGGCGGGAATTGAACCCACATCTCTCCAGATTCATGCCAGAGCGCGTTACCATTGCACCACGTGTCGGTGCGTGGTGCAATGGTAGCGCGCTCTGGCATGAATCTGGAGAGATGTGGGTTCAATTCCCGCCATGGCGGCAATGAATTTTTTTCAGAATCTATTAATTAATGTTTTCTTAACAGGGAATACTGTGCATTCACTTTGGATTAATTTTAAGTAAAAAACAGATAAAAAACATGAAAACCCACAACCAAACCTTAAAAGCAACATGTAAAGGTGATAAAATACAAGACAAAAGCCAATAAAAATTGAGAATGAAAAAGGGCAACAAGAAAAAAACCGGAAAATAACAACAGGTGTAGAAGAATCATATAAAAAATAACAAGGGTAAAGGATTATAATAAGGGACCTGGGTTCGAGCCCCGGGTAAGGCATGGATGTATGTGTCGTTTTTCTGCTGAGGTCCTGCCATCCTCTCAGGCCTTCTACTGTGGCATATAAACTGACAGGCTCCTGTCAGACCTCTGTGGCAAGCAGCTGCTTGAGGGGGTATTTATTTTATTTTATTTTTTAAAATAGCCACAAGAACGTAAAAATTCAAAGACAGTAGTAAAAAACAATTCATCTGATAAAAGTTGTCCAAGTGTAAGTGGCTCGGACGTAAAATCAGGAAAAGTAAATTACAAAGTTCTAGGTTAAAACAAGGGAAATGAATTAAAAATGTTTGATACTTAAAACAGTGTCACAAAACTCATACTGAGGTTCGTCGTCCACCCGTAGAAGAAACAAATGAGAAATAAAATAAACGAATGACCTAAGCAGAGCTGAGCAAGTACAACTTCCTCCTTGCGATTCCTGAGGTAACATGACTGCCATGGTTTGATGATAGGTTTGATCTCAGAGAGCTTGTTCGTAAGCTATTCTGACCAAGATCTCTGCCACTGTGCCTGGAGCTTGATGGTAAAAAGCTGCTGGAAATCCAGATACGAAACCGGCAATGGAGAGCCAGACAGTAACATGGCTGACTTAGCAGCAGCATCTGCCAATCATTGCCTATGATAACAATGTGACTGGGCAGCCAACAGAAATGGATGGTGGTTGTGGCTGCCAGATGATGGAGCTGCTGGTGGATCTTAGAAAGAACTGGGTGAGGCCGATGCCTCATAAAGGTCAAAGCCTGTAGCGAGGTAAGCAAGTCGGTGTAAAGCACACACTGATGTTGATGCTTAGTCACCATGTGGTCCAAGGTGAGGCTGATAGAGTGCAACTCTGCAATGAAGATGGAACGCTGCAGTGGAATCAGGTCAGCCATGGTCTGCAGTGATTACATCACAGCAGACCATGGCCGATCCCACTGATGTGCTGGACTTCCAGCCATCTGTGGAGACAGGCAAGAAATCCAAGTACTCAGCAAAATATCTGGCAAAGAGTTGCCAGTACACACAGTCAGGTGTAAAGGCCTTCCCCGTTCTGCACTGAGAAAAATCACAGGAAGGGGAAACAGTGAGCCATGGTGGGAGTGACTTGGCTGTCGACTGTGGATGCTATTGAGACTGGTGTTGATGTCTATTAGGTAGCCTCAAACTTGTAAACCAAAAGGACGAATGGCAGTCAGCTGATTAGTGTAAAGCTGTTCCCACTTTGGACTGAAAACACAATCCCAAGTGGGATGGCCAGGCAGGGATCGCAATTTAGATGCCTACTGTAGGGACAACTGATGATGGCGAAGAGATAAAGACAGTTCGTCAGTCTCAACGTGAAGACTCTGGACCAGAAGAAATGCATGGGTGCAGAAAGCACCCATGCAAACACAGAGGCCTAATGATGAAGGGAGTCCAGCACTTCACCATCGAATCCCAGACGGAGTCGTACACTGGGATCCGTAGTACAGTTTTAACCACACAAGTGCACAGTACAGGCATAGCAGAGAACATCGGTCAGCTCCCCGGGAGAGAGAGGAGAGGACCTTGACGATGTTCAATGTCTATGTGTACTTGGACCTGAGATGACTTATGTGTGGTAAAAAGGTCAATTTAATATCGAATATGAGATCCAGAAACTTGGTCTCTGCCACAACTGTAATGATGTTGCCTCCGAGCCGCAGCTCAGGATCCAGATGAAGATTACACTTGTGGCAAAAGTGCACACAAGTGGTCATCTGTGGGGAAGAACTGAAACCTGTTTGTCGTCACCCAAACAGAAAGATTGTTCAGGGCAATTTGCAGTTGTCATTCAATGACCCTCATGCTAGACGAAAAGCAAAAGATGCGAAAATAGTCAATATAGAGGGCATTGCCTACAGTTGGAGGAAGTTGTCGTGTAATGGAATTTATCTTGACAGCGAAAAGCGTAACACTCAGAATGCAGCCTTATGGCACCCCCCGTTCTTGGGGGTTTGGCCACAACATGTTGCCGACACGACACAAAAAGAACATGCCGATAAGAAGTTGGAGATGAAGATCGGCATGTGACCTCTCAAGCCGTAGCTATAGAGGTCACGAAGAATGACGAATCTCCAAGCCCTGTCGTACGCTTTTTCGATGTCAAAGAAAATTGACACCAGGTACTCTATATGTAAAAAAGAATTTCTGATAGCTGATTCGAGGCGTATCAGATGGTCAGGAGTTGACCGTTGCCTACGAAAGTCACACTGGGTGTGGGAAAGAAGGTTGTGGTGTTCTAAATACCAGATGAGTCTGGCATTTACCATTCTTTCCAACACCTTGCACACACAGCTCATCAATGCAATAGGACAATTAGAAGGAATCTTGGAATCCTTTCCTGGCTTCGGGAAGACCAAGATGATGGACTCCCACCAGAAGTCCAGAAACTGCTCCTCGATGAAAATGTGGTTGAAGAGTCAGAGCAGCTGATTCTTACTCAATGGTGAGAGATGTTGGAGCATTGCATAATGGACATTGTCTGGCCTGACGGCGGATGCACGAGAAGTGTGCAGAGCAAGGTGAAGCTCCTCTGCTGTGAATGGCCTGTTGTAAGGCTCCAGGCCATTCCTGTGGAAAGCACTGGGCCAGAAACTCGGGGGAGTAAGATGATGAAGAGATGGAGGAGAATGACTCACCCAGTGTCAGCAATTGCTTGTCCATTTTTCTCCAGGATTGATAACGAGTGGGAAGTGTAATCCCCACCCATATTCCAGACTTTATCCCACACTACCACAGAACTGGTTGTGCGGGTGACAGAAAATGTATATTTGATCCAAGATTCCTTATGGCTCTGGCATCGGACAAAACAGGCTTTGCCCTGGTGTGTTTGAATTCTTAAAGGTTCGGAGACATTTCTGGAATGTTTCAGAATATCCAGTCTTGTTCTGAGCCTTATGACTGTGAGATGCATAAAACAATTCATCTGATAAAAGTTGTCCAAGTGTAAGTGGCTCGGACGTAAAATCAGGAAAAGTAAATTACAAAGTTCTAGGTTAAAACAAGGGAAATGAATTAAAATATGTTTGATACTTAAAACAGTGTCACAAAACTCATACTGAGGTTCGTCGTCCACCCGTAGAAGAAACAAATGAGAAATAAAATAAACGAATGACCTAAGCAGAGCTGAGCAAGTACAACTTCCTCCTTGCGATTCCTGAGGTTCCCTGTGAGATGGTGCACACCACTGGGAAGTGATCACTACCATAAGGGTTGTCCTCAACCTTCCATGTAAAGAGTGGATCAAGGAGGAGCAGATGGTAAGGTCAATGGCAGCGAAAGTAAGTACTGACACCAGTGTTCAAGAGGAAGAGAGAAGAATCCAGGAGCCCGCCCCTCCCATTGGTGTCAGAACTGACCCATAGTGGACTGTGTTCATTCATTTGCCCCAATGAGGAAGGGGGAAGCAGCTGCAAGACAAGCTCCTCAAGGTCTTCCTGAAAGACGATGCTCCCAGGTCGAAGATATGCAGAGTAGTCAGGGAGAAATCCACGAAGAGGCAGATAGCTACTGCTTCTAAGTGTATAAAATAAATATAAATAAATACCCCTTCAAGCAGCTGCTTGCCACAGAGGTCTGACAGGAGCCTGTCAGTTTATATGCCATAGTAGAGGGTCTGTGAGGATGGCAGGACCTCAGCAGAAAAACAACACACACAACCATGCCTTAATCCGGGGTTCGAACCCAGGTCCCTTAGATCAGTAGCCAAGCATGCTAACCACTTGGCCATGTCTGGTGGTGAGGAGTAAGACCTGGAATGGAGAATGGTTGCTCACGAGGATGGTGACACCCCTGCAAGCTGAGCCATCTCCACCTCACCGAACTAGTGGAAAGTGTTGGATAGTGCAATCTGGGACTGGCTGCAAGAATGTCGCCTGCAGGCACACGCGTTGGGTTGTTTTACCTCTGAGCGGCACTTTTTTGCACACCATGGGCTAAATGGCCAGGTCACATGGACCCCGAAGGCTCAGAGAAGGTTGGGGGAGGGGACCCACTGGAACAGCTGTTGGGAGACAGATGGTAGCTTCCCGTCAAAGCCATCCAGCGTGTTCTTTAACGTGCACAGGGTATGGCTCTCCCGCACATGGATTAATGTCCCATCCGACGGACGGCGGCCTTTCCAAGCCCATCGGTGTCCCCTACTGACCGTGGGCAGGGCAGGGAATTTTGCGGAGATAAATCTCAACGCTGACCCAGCTGGGACTCGAACCTGGGAACTACAGATTACGAGCCTGGCGCGCTACCGACTGAGCCACCCCCGCCCCTCAGGCACACGCAAATGGGCTGGTGTACCTGAAGGAATGATTGGTTGTCATCAAGATTCCTCTGGAATCCATGACAATTCCATTGTAAGAGTGTGACCATCTCAGGACTTAGAAGAATGGGCCGATGATGAACTTAACCATCACAGAGGATGGTTTAGTGAATAGGGGGAAGTCTGTATCCATGTCCTCAGAATCTTCCAAAGGATATGGATCAGTGACCACCTTTGTGGAAGAGTGATTATTTTCATATTTGGCCCGGCAGAGCCCCTTTGATTTGCTAAATCTACCTGTCTGAGAATGGAATGGAAGAGACCTTCCAGTGGAGGTGGAAGGCTGAGTTGCAGGAATGGAAACTGGGGTTGCTGTCAAAGTCGACTCCAATCTCGGTTTTGCCTGCATGAGAAAATATTTAGCTGCAAGTGAGAAAGATTCATCAGGTGGTACACTGATGTCAGTCTGCATTACCACCGAAGCCATTGGGACGATGGGCTTTCCAATGACTGCACTGGCATAGGATACCTTGTCAGGTGAGGCGGACAGTGCAGCAAGCTTTCTCGCCTCAGCATAAGAGATGTTGATCGTTTTGGAGTTGAACCTCCTTCAACTTCCTCCTCCACCTCCTCCTTCCAGTCTCAGGAATATGCCAGATGTTCGCCACTACAGTTCACACAGCTTGCTTTTTCTGCTGTGCAGTCAGGATCGAGATAATCCTTACTGCCACAGCAAGCACAGGTGGGTTTGTCCCAGCAAGCTGTGCAGGCATGAACCTATATATGGCACTGAAAACAGCACAGAGGGTTTGGTATATATGGCTGAACCTCACAATGTAAATAACCTGCCTTGATGAAAGAAGGCAGGCATGACTTGTTGAAGGTTATAATCAGCAGCCAGGTGGGTACCAATTTACCATTACAGCGTGTCGAAAGCTGGTGGACCGCTGTTACTCCATGGGGAGTGAGCTCCGAGAGGATTTCCTCCTCAGTGACTTTGAGAAGGCCCCACTCAGTTATTACATCCCGAGAGGAATTCAAAGTTTTGTGGGGAGTGACCTCGACAGCCACCCGACCAATCGCCCTGACTTTCAGGAGCAGTTCCGAGTGTTTGGAACAAGTGGTCTCAACTTGCAAGTCGCCAAATCGTAAGCACTTGATGGATTTCGGCTCTTCCACAAGACCTTTCAAACCTTTGTTGACAAAAAATGGGGAAAATGTTCCCAAGTACCTGATCACCTGTAGAGTGGACGCTCAGGAATCTTGGGAATGAAGTGACAAAGACGACGATGGCATTGATGACAGAGACAATGAAGATGGGGGCTCATGTCGAGCCCTCTTAGCAGCATTGATCAAATCAATTTCTTCATCAACTCTTGTTTCGTTTTGTGTGGTTCAGTACCCGCTGTCCCCACCCTCCATGGAGCCCAACAAGGGGACACCCAGCAAGGCAACAGGATTACGCAGGAAGCCACACAGTGAGGCAAGCCCTCAAAAATAAAAAAAAAAGGAAAAAGAGAAATGTGTAGAAATAAACTTTCCAAAAAAGGAACTAAGCGAAAAATAACTAAATTGTGATTCACCAAACTGGCCTCACAAAGAAAGAATAACTACAAAAGGAAAATTGTGAGGAAACTCGCAAACCTGTACCTGAAAGTGGGCAAGGTTACTCACTGCTCTGTGTAGTTGACCCTAGCAGGACCTGCCCACCACCCAATTGTTCCTGGGGGGGCAACCCCAGGAGCTCCTGTTTAGTGGTCCCAGCTGGGTCAGTGTTGAGATTTATCTCCGCAAAATTCCCCGCCCTGCCCACAGTCAATAGGGGACACCAATGGGCTTGGAAAGGCCACCGTCCGTTGGATGGGACGTTAAGCCGTGGTCCCATGTGCGGGAGAGCCATACCCTGTGCATGTTAAAGAACACGCTGGATGGCCTTGACGGGAAGCTACCATCTGTCTCCCAACAGCTGTTCCAGTGGGTCCCCTCCCCCAACCTTCTCTGAGCCTTCGGGGTCCACGAGACCTGGCCATTTAGCCCATGGTGTGCAAAAAAGTGCCGCTCAGAGGTAAAACAACCCAACCCATTTAGCGGAAGCAGAGGACAAAGCAGTGTGTAGAAGAGGCCCTGGAATTTGTTGCCCAGCCCCACAACAACAGGCACCCAATGGCAAGGAGGCTAAAGGGGACTATGCCAGTCATGAGCTGAGAAGACGGGACCCCCAGGGTCAATTTGCCAATAGATGGAAGCATATGATTACAAGTATGCAGATAATAAATAATGAAATAAACTCGACGTATTCCATATCAACTAATAAATCAGCACTTTAGTGTCGATTTAAATTTTAGAGGAAAAATTGCCTTGAGCTGCGTGGGATATGAACCAACGACCTCCTGATAACGTCAAGTGCTCTCCATGTATTGGCAAATGTGTATGCTTCCATCTATTGGCAAATTGAAGGCCGCTTGTGGCTAAACTGTCCAGAATAGCACATATATGCGACATAAAAGAAATGTTTATAGCGCTAATTAGAGGAGATCTTGATCGGCGGCTGGTAGCTCAGTGGTCCAGAGCACCTGACATGTTATTAGGAGGTCGTGGGTTCGTATCCCATCCGGCTCAAGACGATTTTTCCTCTAAAATTAGAATCGGCGTCAAAGTGCTGATTTATTAGTTCATATGGAATACGGTTGATATGGAATACGTTGAGTTTATTTCATTATTTATTATCTGCATACTTGTAATACATGCTTCCATCTATTGGCAAATATAAATGCCACTTGTGACTAAAATTGCCTGAATAGCGCCTATATGAAACATAAAGGGAATGTTCATAGCACTAATTAGAGATCTTGATCGGAGGCCGGTAGCTTAGTGGTCCAGAGCACCTGACATGTTATCAGGATGTTGTGGGTTCATATCCCACCCGGCTCAAGTTAATTGCCTAATCACCCTTGGAGTGGATGATCAGGAATATTGGGGACAAAGACAGAAAGAAGACGATGGCACAGATGACAAAGACAATGAAGAAGATGGGGGCTCATATTGAGCCATCTTGTTGGCATTGATCATATCAATTGCATCTTCAACTCTCATATTTGTTTTTGTATAGTTCAGTGCCCACCCTCCAAGGAGCCCAACAAGCGGATGCTCTATCGAGTGCCAGAGATGCTCTACAAGCACTATACTCACACAGACAGTGAGCCAAGTTCTCACAAATAAATAAAGGGAAAATGAAAAGAGTTGGGTTGTTTTACCTCTGAGCAACATACCATGGGCTAAATGGCCAGGTCACATGGCCCCGAAGGCTCAGAGGTTGGGGGAGGAGACCCACTGGAACAGCTGTTGGGAGACAGATGATAGCCTCCCGTCAAGGCCATCCAGCATGTTCTTTAAAGTGCACAGGGTATGGCTCTCCCACACATGGGTCCACAGTTTAACATCGCATCTGATGGACAGCAGCCTTTCCAAGCCCATCAGTGTCCCCTACTGACCGTTAGCAGGGTGGGAATTTTGCGGAGATAAATCTGAATGCTGACCCAGCTGGGGCTCGAACCTGAGAACTACAGATTACGAGCCAGAGCACTACCGATTGAGCCACTCCCGCCCCAAAAATGAAAAGAGAAATGCACAAAAAAACTCTGCACGAAAGGAACTAAGCGAAAAATAACCAAACTGGCCTCACAAAGAAAGGATAATTACAAAATAAAAATAAGTTGTGAGGAAACTCGCAAACCTGTGCACGGACAAGGGCAAGGTTACTCTCAGCTCTGCACGGTAGACCCTAGCAGGACCAGTCCACCAGCAGATTGATCCTGAAGGGGACCACCCCAGGACCTCCAATCTACCTGAAGCAGAGACTAAAGCAGCGTATAACAGGGGCCCCAGAATTTGCTGCCCAGCCCCACGACAAAAAGGCTTCCCAATGGCAAGACGGCCAATGGGGACCCTGCCATTCATGAGCTGGGGAGAGAAGATGGGGAACTCCGAGCAACTGCCAGGATCTTCCTTTCTAGGGACAAGGGTATCCATGCATGGCAAACATGTGGGAGAGAGTTCAGGACCCTGTGAAGGTGCCCGAGCCAGCAGAACCTTCACAAGGTGGTCCCCTCACCACGAAAAGGAGCTCACACCAAGGGGTGCAGAGTGGGAGAAGAGTAGCTGTAGATAGTGGAGATGAAGGTAACAAAGTCAGGCCCTTACGTCTTGCTAATTTTGCCAATGTTTTTTAGATTAATTTTTTTAAGGAATTCATCACATTTGAAGGGTTCAGTGCACATAGTCCTCATATACCATAGAGCCCAACAAGGGAATGCCCAATTGGACACCAGGACTTCACGATACCATGCCCAAACAGAATGGAACAAGTCTGGTAGAGCACACTATAAAGGGCTGTGTAGCATAAGTGAGCTCACTTAGTTGGAAATATGGTCATGCAGGTGTGAATGTTGCTGTCATAGGAAAGTTATATAAATATAACAGAGTTCAGAAAAGATACAAGAGTTGCGTTTTGGGTGTCGAGTACCTCAATCTTGAAAAAGCATGCCTTGTTGGATGTTCATGGCCCACATTGGTTGTGTTAAAAGAATGACACCAAACAGGAAAAAAAATCATCTCCCACCAATTAAATTATCAAGGTTGGGTTGGGTTGTTTTACCTCTGAGCGGCACTTTTTTGCACACCATGGGCTAAATGGCCAGGTCACATGGACCCCGAAGGCTCAGAGAAGAACCCATTGGAACAGCTGTTGGGAGACAGATGGTAGCCTCCCGTCAAGGCCATCCAGCGTGTTCTTTAACATGCACATGGTATGGCTCTCCCGTACACGGGACCACGGCTTAACGTCCCATCCGACGGACGGCAGCCTTTCCAAGCCCATCGGTGTCCCCTACTGACCGTGGGAAGGGCGGGGAATTTTGCGGAGATAAATCTCAACGCTGACCCAGCTGGGACTCTAACCTGGGAACTACAGATTACGAGCCTGGCGCACTACTGACTGAGCCACCGCCGCCCAATTATCAAGGTGGATGCCCATGAGGAGCCAAAGGATAAGTACTCACCAGGTCACAGTACAATGTGGGGACACAAGCAGAATATCCCAAATGATGATGCATACACTCTTGTACGTACAGGGTTCTGGCACCAAAGGTCCACAATATATCCACTCCTCACTCAAGGTCATTGCCAACAGTGCCTACTGTGGTGCTAGTATGTGGGTTGGACAATCAAGTAGTAGAAAAATTGTGCAGTCCAATGAGTCAATTACTTTTGTTGCACTAATTATATTAGGATGGATTCCTTTGTGTGTGACACAAACACGAGTCACTAGTATTTTGTTGGTGTCCACTGCCAAGAGAGGTGATATATGTGGTATATTTTGCTGGTCCAAATTAGACCCCTAGTGCATATGGAGGTCATATAGGGGAGCAGAAATTACATCTGACCATTACTTGTTAAATATGTCTTACAACTTAAACTTAAGGAGCATTGTGCGAAGGTTAAAAATTTTATCTTCAATTCTGAAGCTCTGAAAGACCCAGTTATAGCTAAAGCTTACCATGATAAGTTACTTAGTCATTATGACAGTCATGGTTTGCTTACTACTGAAGTTGAGGAAGAATGGGACCATTTTAAACAGGCTTGGCTACTGATCTAAGGGACCTGGGTTCGAGCCCCGGAATTAGGCATGGATGTGTGTGTCGTTTTTCTGCTGAGGTCCTGCCATCCTCTCAGATCTCCTACTGTGGCATATAAACTGACAGGCTCCTGTCAGACCTCTGTGGCAAGCAGCTGCTTGAGGGGGTATTTATTTTATTTATTTTTCTTGAAACTAGCAGTACTCTTTTAGGAAAAAAAGGGATAAAAGGAGGTAAAATTAGTTGAGTGATAAGGCACTTGAGCTTATTTCAGAAAGAACTGCAGGAATGTCCTTAATCAATACCCTACTAGTCTTAATAGAAAGCATTATAGAGCTTAATAAACATGCAAAGGATCAGTTAGCTGCCGATAAAAATCTTTGGCTTGATGGCTTGGCTGACAGAGCCAAGGAAGCATCTAGACAGGATAACAGCAAAGAGCTGTACCAAACAGTTAATGTTTTTGTGGGAAGAAATGGACAGGTATTGAAGAATAAATATGGTACAGTTATTGGAAGTGAGGATTCTGTCATGATTAGATGGGCTGACCATTACAGTGGTGTTCTAAACAATGAAACAATGTGGTTTAGTTTTTGTTATTGATTATCTTATGTGAAATTCACTGCAAGAAGATTTTGGCCTTAAATGATCTGGAGATCTGAAAATTTCGGATTTCGATTATGCTGATTATTTAGCCCTTTTGGCAAATGATATAGATGAGATGAACTCTTTCATTAGAGTTGTTGATGAAACTGGTAGTAGAGTAGGTTTGGTTATAAACAGAGAAAACTAAAGTGATGAAAATTGGTCAGGGAGGCTGTTGTTCAGTTGATCTGAATGGTTGCACTCTTGAGCAGATATCTTGTTTAATTATCTTGGGAGCTATGTAACAGATATTGGTGATGTGTGGCACGAGATTAACAGATTAATAGGTATTACTGCCGGGACTTTTAAGAATCTATGGAGAATGTGGAGAAATAGGTGTATACACCTAAAGACTAAAATTAGGCTGTAGAATAGTTTGGTCCTTTCTAAGGTTAGTTATGGTAGTGAAACATTCTCCTTGTAAGCAGGATAACAAGAAACTTGATGCCTTTGATTCTAGATGTTAGTGCAGTATCTTGGGCATTAGGTGGTTTGACTTTTTAAGTAATGATGAGGTCAGAAGGAGTCATCAACCTCCTTTGAGCAGCATTTTGTGCAGTGAGAGACTGCATTGGTTTGGCCATGTTGCCCATATGCACAGCTGCAGATTGGCAAACAAGATTATGAACAGTGTGCCTAAAGGCTTCAGGAAAAGGGGAAGACATATGCGATGGGCAGATAATGTCAAACAGGACCTTGCAAGAATTGGCCTACAGTTGCCAAATGCAGCAGCTGTTGCTCAGAACAGACATGTCTGGAGTGGAAAATTACAGTCTGGCAGGACCTCCATAGCCCTTGGCTATGAGGATTTTGTATGTATGTATGTATGCATGTATATTAAAATAATTCTCTTAGTGGTAATATTGGTGTCTATGACTAAATTTTTGTTGAATGAAGGAGGGTGCAAAGTACCTCTTATTAGGGATGAGCATGGTACTATGTAAATGCAAAACTTCTCCGTTCAGGGAGAGTGGGACAAGGATATTAAAATGTTAAAGTCAAAACAAAATGTATTTTTACTGAAAACAAAGCAAATTAACCCAATTTAATTTTTTTCTGATGTGCTTTTAACAACCAAATTCGCAAGAGAACATATACTTAAGCAACAATATCTTTCTCTATGCACATAAACACTTCCAAAGTTGTTTTTGGATTGTAAAGTCCTAAGTATTTTTTTTTATAATTTTTAAATTTCATTAATATGCAACCTGGGTAGACTCCATTGTGTAATAACATATTTATATGCGATATAAGTATTGATATAGTTACTACAATATAAATTACATTTGTTTGTGAAAACAGCAAAAGTACAATCCTGAAGGCATAATTTTTGCGTGGTGCACTTCTATTCATCACTTCCAGTTTTTTCTGAGCCAGACTCATCACTGGATTCATCTATTTTATATACCTTTTATTTTTTAAACTGTCCTATTTTGAAATCAGATCTTCTCATCCCTCTCTTAAATTTATTGCTGTTTCTCAATATGTTATAGGCAAAGAATTTAAATTCTTCATTAAATTTTCCACAGAACTAACTTCTTTAAATATTTTTGGCTAACAAGCGGTAAATTAAAGCATCTGAAGGCTTCAGGCATAAAAGCTTTGAAAACTCACCTGTCCATGAAAGGGGGGAGGGTCAGTTAAAAAAGATTTTGCAACTTATAAATGGCAAGAAACTGCAAGCAGCAGGCTAAATTGAATTGCAGAAATTAATAAGTAGATAATTTAAGATTCATTATATACTCTTCCACATACTGAAAAAACAAAAGAACTGTAAATAAATCAAAATATCTGTTCTCTGTAGTGTATAATTTAACAAAAAAAATACTACGTAAAAACATGAGATGCATACATAAGCAGAGATTATACTAATTGTGAAATGTTTTGCTAAATAAAATGTTGGGAAAGAGTTATCTGTTTCGAAGCCCCATCCACCCAAAAAAATATCGGGACCTCAGACTAGCACCTCACAAACTGTGCAGTGATGAATTTGAAAACATCACTCCATTTATTGTGCTATCCATAATTATGTTAAAAGACTTCATCTGGAAGTGTTCTATCATATTATGCAATTCGTAGTCTTTAGTTATTTCACCATCCATTAGTATTCATTCTCAGATTCTACTATTCAGTAAGGTTTTCTCCTACTAGTTCAGAATAAATGTCTGAACAGTCCATAAACACATTAGTATTTGCAACCATTTACTATATTAAGCAAAGATTGAATAGTGTATAAAGCATTTGTTCCAAATTTATTTTTAAGATGAGCACTAAACCATGCATTGTTTCCATTACCAGACCTCTTCAAATATTCAATGAATATTACTGGAAATCCAAATTCCCATAGATTTCATTTGTATGCTTAACTCACCTGTCACATTTTCCGGGGGCGGGGGTGGCTCAGTCGGTAGCGCGCCAGGCTCGTAATCTGCAGTTCCCAGGTTCGAGTCCCAGCTGGGTCAGCGTCGAGATTTATCTCCGCAAAAATTCCCCGCCCTGCCCACGGTCAGTAGGGGACACCGATGGGCTTGGAAAGGCTGCCGTCCATCGGATGGGACGTTAAGCCGTGGCCCCGTGTGTGGGAGAGCCATACCCTGTGCACGTTAAAGAACACGCTGGATGGCCTTGACGGGAAGCTACCATCTGTCTCCCAACAACTGTTCCAGTGGGTCCCCTCCCCCAACCTTCTCTGAGCCTTCGGGGTCCATGTGACCTGGCCATTTAGCCCATGGTGTGCAAAGAGTGCCACTCAGAGGTAAAACAACCCAACCCAATGTCACATTTTCCCACAAAAACTTAGAGGTTATGTAACATCAATCTAGACTTGACATTGATGTAACAAGGGGCTTTCTACTTTTAAGTTTCTGTACTATACAAACATTTTTCTCTCAAGTGAGCACCCAGGAGCAGGGATGGAACTAGGGTGATGGGCAAGGTCATTCTAGCTTTTCAGAATGCTAGTAAGGGTAATACAGGAGTTATTATAAATACCCCCTCAAGCAGCTGCTTGCTACAGAGGTCTAACAGCAGCCTGTCCGTTTATATGCTACAATATGTCTGTGAGGATGGCAGAACCTCAGCAGAAAGACAACACAAACATCCATGCCTTACATCCCAGTCTCCCCCCCCCCCCCCCACCTTACATTTTTCCCATTTGATTGTTTCTTGCTCCTCTCTCAAAATTTTTTTTTCTAAATCCAAACCTGTGCATGAGGAACTAATTTTTTGAAAATTCAAATCTGAGATTAGTACGCTATGAAATTTAACATGGCAATCGTTAAATTTCTGTATTTTCACTTTATCACAAAATACATGCCACAAAAAAAAACACTCCCTGTGCACTTTTTTAAAATTCTACAGTTCCTTAAAGAGTAGAAAAAAATACTTTTCTAACCTGTTTGAACAATTTCACATAGTTGGATATACAGAGGGGTGCAGAAGTAGGTTTACAGTTCAATCGTATGCATAAGTAGGTATACGGTTTCTATTCTATTATTGTATTTTTTTTATTATTTTTTCAGATAATTAAGCATGATATATACGATATATAAAAGATAAGATATATTCTTGTAAACCACGCACAGTTGATAACATGATCTGACTCACAAATTAGGCATGCAAAGAAATTAATGCCAATAATGAACTTTCTGCCAAAGTGTGCTTGAGTGTAAAAACTAGATTACAGCAATGTGTAAATAGTGAGGGCCACCAATTTGAGCATATAAGAGATTGTACTTAATTGTTTTATTGAATAAAATATTATTTAAACTGTACACCTATTATTATTACATTTACCTATTATTTAAACTGTACACCTACTTCTGCACCCCCCCCCCCCTGTATATTAAAATTACTTCTGAAAAAACACTTTTCAGCATTAAAAACTGAAAATTAAGATATATATATTATTTAAAAAAGGAAAAATTAGCAATTTCAGATACACTGGTCAATTAGCTTCAATACTATATGTAACATTTGCAATTTGCAGAAAGTTGATTTTTAACTTTTATCCCAATGTTTTTGTTTTGCATCACTTCGAATCAAAGGCGTCTTCCATAGTGTCACCCTAATATCTGTCTTGCAACTCTGGCTCAATGGCTTATGCTCCATGGCTCTAAGATTCCATTTCCAAAAATCCATCCATGGGTTTATATCTGACATTAAAAATAACTTAAAATTCTCTGTCATTGAGCATTAAAATTTTAAAGTTTATTCTTCGAACTATATGTTAGAAGTTTTTAGGAGAAAACTTGGCTTTTCAGAGCAAGGTCAGTGCTCCATCTTCAGTGAAATGTGTTATTTCAATCTTACAGTAAGCTTTTCAGAGAAAGGAAGCACTCCATCTTCATTGAAGTGTATCACTTCACTGAAGATGGAGCGCTGTCCTTGCTCTAAAAATTTTCGAGTTTTCTCCTAAAAACTTTTAACATGCAAATAGTTTGAAGGATAAACTTTAAAATTTTATTGCTCAATGACAGAGAATTTTAGGTTATTTTTAATTCTGAGCAAAAAGATATTTTAATTGTGTATATCTAACTAAATGTTAACAAACCCCAAGTAGTTTTAGGAAGCTATATAGAAATGCAATTCATTTACATTTTCCAACAACCAATTCACCACATCTGCCCATGGTTCTCAGACCATATTTTAATTATGAATCACCTACTGACTGAATGACCTCGAGGTAAAATTTTGACTGCTTACCAGGAATTCTCCTGATATCCTGGTATTCCAATCCACCGCTGATCCCTACAATGATATTATGCATTAATTTCCCCACTAAAACTCATCAGCATGCCCATTTACTCATATACATATTCCAATATGAATTTTCATCGTATCTCTATGCTTCAACCAATGAAATATACTCCCAACTCTCTAAACTTTACATAAGGTCAACAGTAATATACATAACAGTCTCTTGCAAAAATGTAATTCCCTAATTGGATGTCAGAAAAACAATTTTTCACCTAAATTTATTTAGCAAAAACACACCAATTTACCATAATCTTCAAAACCCCTTAATAATACCAGGTTTGTAACATTACAAAACTAGTTCTTTTTAGATTCATTCATATGCATACTTGTGACAACTTATCAATTTTAGAAGGCAAACAAAAACCTTGAAACTTGTTTCATTCAGGCAAACAGTTAGTTATGTTTCTAAAGTTTGTAACATATCTTTTGCATAAACACCCTGTTTTAAGCAATCGCTATATCAAAAGTCTTAAGAAATATTTTTAGCAGCATTTAAATATAGCAGTCAAATTTTTTTTGTCCAAGTTATAAAAAATTATTCCTAAGAACTCATTTAATTTTACTTTTTTAATGCATATATTATATGCATCAGTTAATAAAGAACTCTTGCAAAATGCAGCTTTTTCACATATTTAGCATTTTTTTCTACTATTTTAATGGCTATATTCTTTTGTTACAAACTATACATATATACAATAATGGCATGTGTCACATTTTTTTCTTCAATATCATGACAAGTGGCAAAAAAAATTCATAGTTTAGCTGTCTTGAATTACACCTCTTAAATTACTAACATTACTTACAATTTACAGCATCAGGTAAAAGTATTTAAAGTTCATATTAAAAATTATATAAGAAATTAAACCATCAGATGTGCAAATAATGGCAACAGAGAATGGAATGTTGTTATATAGAAGTAGCCAAAGTTTTCCCAAACACATTAAGATTACTAGAGGAATCATATGAGGTAATCGTGTTGCATTCATTCTGCCTTTCCGAAAGTAAAAAGGCATAGTCATTCTAAAAAGTTAATCTTTATTTAACATTTCTAATCAAAATAACCTTTTACATCTGTTAACATTTTGATTTAGTTTTAAGTCAGTTTTGATATCTTGGTATCAGTAATTTGAACATACAACTCAAAAGCCACAATTTCGTTGTTTTTGACATTTGCTGCAGAGTTGCACATACACATCTCACCTTTTATATCATTGGCATCACAGGATATTAAATTTTATTCACTGACACAGTTCAATCAATGCTACAAGCAAATTGTCACGTGATGGATCTGCAATAGTTTAGCTTACTCTATTCGAACTTGAATATTATAATAACCACTGTAATTTTAAAACTTTATTTCACTTGAACTTCTAACAAGGTGTTACTTTCTGCTAATAATATCAATCACTGATATGGGATTCTGCTTGAGCAACCGAAAGTTATTTTCATCATACTTCCAATGTTGAAGAAACATATAATCATCAAACATCACTCAACTCATCAAATGCACAAGCTACAACAACATAAATCTTTACTTGTTAGAAGTCACATTAAAGCAACAGTATTTTGTAATTGTTCTAAGGTCATAATTTAAACTAATAACTCTACTTATCTCATCCTTATATAAACTAAAATGGCGGATAGTACAGCTCCGCGCGAATAACGCCATATTATAGCTCAAAATTTTGGAACATCCTATAAATTATCTAACATAAATTATAATAAAATATTTAAATTACTTTAAAGAAACAATATAAAAAGTAAATAAAAAAAAAGTCTAAATCTTTAAACTACTTACCTAAATACTCCTAAATTTCGTCAAGCGATTATCGTTTCCTCGGGATAATTCCATTGGTTTTAACAGGACCGGAAGTACCTAAGCGCCATCTGAAAGATTTGTTTAAAAAAAAAGTAAATGATTCGTTAAACAATTCATGATACTGGTAGGAATCCAAATTTATTTTACAAAAAGTGAAATGTGCAGAACATATTTCCAAGCTCCAACCTAATACATGTAGTCAGGGTGTACACTCTCGATAGATTCCTGTAATGTATGAATGTTGTCATGATATGGAGCCAAAAAAAATAAAGATTATACTTTCTTTTTTGGGTTATTAGGAAGTTTTATTGTATAAATCATAATCAGTGGTGGTACATGAGAAGGAAATTTTGTCACATGGAGGACAATTTTACTTCTTCGCATTAAAAAGGCAAAACAATAGGGAAAAAATGGAAATTTCTATCTGTTGATTAAATAGCCAATTATTATTCTTATTTCTGTTTTGTTTTTTTCTACTTTACAGCAAAAACATATTACCTCTATTGATATCAATTCCCTGAAAATATTTATTTCGAACTTCATGCAAACAATTTATCATTTTTCAAAAAAATAAATATTCTTTTCCATTTATTTACAATGTTTAATAATTTTTGTGATGTATTTCAAAAGATCGTTTGCTTGTTTGCACGATACGGGTTTTACGGCGCATCAGTAACTAACTCTATAATGTGCCAAACACGATAAAAAAGAAGGTAAAAGATGATTAATACACAATCGAAAGTTAAAAGCGGATCATTAAAGAAAAAAAAAGGCTAAGAACAACAAACAGGGGAATAAATAAAGTGGGTAAAGAAACAGTGTAAAAAAAATATCGACAATTTTCAAAAAAGACAAAAATCAGCGAAAATGCAAAGAACACATGTAAGATTAAATACAGTTAAAATACCCAAGAAAATTTAAAAATGCAAAAACAGTGGTAAAAGCGAATGTTCAGAAAAAGGTGTCTAAGTGTATAGGGGCTCAGATGGTAGATGATGATAGCTAAAATAGATGTACCTTTCAAAGTTAAATGCTATGCAGTCAATTAAATGTGTTTAATAAATAAAATAAGGCAATAAGTCATGCAAGTTCGTCATTCACAAGCAGAAGAAATGAATGTGTAATAAATAAATGATCTATGCGGAGCTGAGCAAGCACAACTTCTTCCATGCGATTCCTGTGGAAAGATGACTACCACGGCTTGACAAGTGGTTTGATTTTAAAAACGTTGTTAGCTATCTTTCCGACCAAGGTCTTTTCTATTGTGAGCACAGCTTGATCGAAAGACATTACAGAAGTCCAGGTATGGAACCAACAGTAGAGAGCCAAACACAGGCATGATCATAGATATATGACCATAGATTAAAATAAAAAGATATTCCTTTACCACATCTATGGGCATGACCGACATGGTAACAGCATCTACCATGCCTTTGCTTCTCATCTTGCTCCTCATACAGTGGCATATTACCTGTTAGGCCACTCCAGACAATGACCTGGGTGCCAAATTTTAGAGGGTGACAAATTTATAGTAAAACAAATGAAGAATAAAAAAGGAAACTAAATTATGAAGTCTCAAATATGAAGAATTTTTGGACATGCCAACCACTGGTAAAGTTGTCGTGGGAGTAATGTACCACCTAATTATTACACCTGGAAGAAGAAACATCGAGACTCTTGGAATATAAATTTTTCTAATTCAATTAACAGAAATCTGCCATTTTCTATTTATGTTGCTGAGCTGGCCATGCACTCTAGCCATTCAGCCTTACGATTAAGGCAAAGATCTGAGACCTTCTCGATCTGGCATTTTTCGTGTTTCGGCCGCAAGTTAGCTCTCGACTTCACCAGAGATATAGTGAGGGTTTAATTTGCAGAGAAAAATTTGCTAGCTAGATACAGATAGCCAAGTGAGTATTCAGTGAGGGGGGCATGTGTGTGGAGGGTGCTATAGCATTCTCTTATAATCTGTGAGAACTCGAAGTTGAAAAATTATAAAATTATTTACATTGGCGTTTCAAGGGTTTGAAGAAAACGCTGTTAACTGAAATTGGGTAAAAAGAAGATGAAGAAGTCAGAGAATAGAAAACGGAACTACTCTTCATTTGAGATTAACCCTTTCGCTACCGTTCCGGCCGTACCGGCCCGTCGGCCGGGAGAAGGTAGGTTGAACGGGTGAACTCTTCCTCCCCTCTTTGTGCATCTCCCGCTCAGAGGGTTCGAACGACCATCAATTAACGTTTAAATGACAAACTGCCTGCATCCCTCCAGGCAACAGGGGGTCTCTAAAGGCAACCAGGCAACAGGACAACTCTCCAGGCAACAGGAGTCGACTGCAGAATGTGGTGTGTTTATTTCCTTTTTGAAACTTGTATTTCAGCAAAAAGCAAAGGAAACATGGAATAATTCTTTTGGATTTGAAGGGGAGATCAAAAAGTCTTAGGACTGAATAATAAATTCATGCATTAATAATTTCTCAACAGAAAGTAGAAACAGTTGAAATATTAAATGTTTGATCAAGAGGGAATCAAATTCACAACTCTACAATTTCTTAAAAGCGCTTTTTATAGAAAAATGTGATTATTGGCAATCATATTTGAAGATCTGACTGCGGTCTGCCTAAATACCTGCTTTTGATATTTTTAATATTTAATGAGTTATAGAATCTGGAATATTTAACATTTACTTACCTTGTTAACCAAAAATCATTCAAAATTCATATACTGTGCAATCATTAGATCTTCTACTGTGGCATATAAACTGACAGGCTCCTGTCAGACCTCTGTGGCAAGCAGCTGCTTGAGGGGGTATTATTTTTTACAGAATGTTTCTTTTTCATTTTAATATGTTGCAATAATTTTTCAGGTTTTAATTGAGTACATTTTCCAGCTTACAAAATTATTTGGATACTGAACAATTATTTGTGAATAATTCTACATTTAAAGAGATTTGATAGAGACCTCAGGTATAACTATAGTCATATTTTGTCCATATTAATATTACTTAAGATGTTACTGATATCTGAATATGACTCCATATTCAAATAACATGAAACGTTTTTTCTGTTCATTACCTACGTATAGATATAATGTTTAGACAACAATATAAAAGAATTTCCACATTTTATTAACAGAATGCTAACTTTTGAAGCTTTCTAACTTGAAATATTAAACTTTATGGTAAAATGCTACAACAAAACAAAAAAGAAGATCTACATTTAGTGGAGCTAATTCTTAAAATTCAATAATATTCTCTTATTATTTAAGGAGTTTCGTATGCTGGAATATTTAACAGAAACAATGCGTAAGGAACTTATACATATATACACTGCACGATATTGAAATTGCCCTAACCAGAAGTAGTGAGGGAATAGGTGTCAAATGTAGCACACACATAGCAATATATATTGGCATACCATGATCTAATTTGCAACCACTTACAGTGGTTAGAAGATGAGATCATGCAACACAATGTGACTGCCTCAGTAGGTGGTTGCACGCCGTGAACGGCAATACAGGCAGCAATACGGCGTGGCATGGAGTCATACAGTTGACGGATATGGTCCTGAGGAATTGCACACCAAGCAGCGTTGACTTGCTCCCATAATTCATCGAGATTTTGCGCCAGCCGCTGAGAGGTTTGCAAACGTCGTCCAATGTGGTCCCACAGATTTTCTCTTGGGGATATATCTGGAGATCGTGTTGGCCATGGTAATACTTGAACATGTTGTAAACATTGTCTGGAGATCGTAGCAGTGTACACAGGCTTTGTCATGCTGGAAAATGGGCTGCTGCCTGCCTCCCAAGAACGGTAACAAAACGGGCTGCTGCATGCTCCCAGGAACGATAACAAAACGGCCTGCAGAACCGTTAAAACATATTGTGCAGCTGTCAGTGTTCCCGTGATGCGGATAAGAGGTGACCTGCTGTCATATCCAACAGCATCCCATGCCATTATGTCTGGCTGACGGGTGGTGTGCCAGTCACGAACAAAAGCTGGATCCATCCTCTTGTCATACATGGACCCATCGATAGTCAGCTCCCAGACAAAAATGGGATTCTTCACTAAAGACAACAGTGTTCAATTCATGGCCCAGTTCGCACAACTTCGAAACCAAGCCAGACGAGCGCTGCGATGGCAGTGGACGTAATGGTTGCCCAGAGCACAGGTGTGCCTCATGTAACCTTCGGTTTACCATTCAGGTGGTTGTGGGGACATCCATGGTTGCTGACACAGTCCGTCGAATATCGCCTGCAGTGCTCTGGGGTGACGAACGAGCATGTCGAACAATGTGCCTATCAAGCAGGGCTGACGTCTGTCGGATGGTACCACTCCCTCTGTGACACATGGTAGAACCTACATTTCGCCACTGTTGCCAATGGCATTCAACAGTTCGTGCATCCCGATGAACATGGACAGCGACACAACCTGTAGTCCATCCAGCTTCACATAGGCTTATAATTCATCTCTCTCAAACGCATCTAAATGTTAATAAACATGATGATGGCATGTACCAGGCATTTTCGGCCTTTGCTGAACAATTTCTAAGCAGAATTCTAATCTCAACCGTTCCAGCACCAAATCTCAACCTTTCGCACAACTTCCACCTGCATAAACACAATACCATCCCTGTTTCTTCTTGCACCTTTTCTCTTGAGCCACACACGTCATTGGCTCTGGATTATCAACATTTGCACATCTCAACTGCTCACACCCACCCTTCTATTTGCATGTTTGTACATGTTCTTCTGGGTGGGGCACTTTCAATGTCGAGCAGTGTATATGCATACGCATATCTAGAAATTAAAATAACTCCCAATCGATATATGCGATATTACAAAACGTTTTCCGACATTTGCATGTTATGCGAATGGAGAGTCATATTCAGAGATCCCTAAGTGTAAAAATAATATTTTTTCGGGAAAATGTCACTGAGTATAAATTAAAGATCTCATTCAAATCTCTCTAAAGCTCAATTTTCAGCAATATTCTTTTGATATTTAAAGAGTTTTGGAGCCCAAAGCATTTAAAATCAGCGTCACCGAACATAACAATTTACTTCCAAAAGCCCATTAAAACACAAATTATATTTGTTACAACAAGCCGCTTACTGAAATAAATGCAAATTTAGATGTTGGTGTAATGATCTTGCAGTTAATTCATTATCAGTCCAGTAATTAATATTCAGCGAATCCCCTTCCCTTGCCCCGAGAAGGTTAGAGGAGGGGACCCACTGGATAGTTCGGAGATAGGACGTAGTCTCCTGTCAAGGCCATCCAGCGTGTTCTTTAACATGCAGAGGGTATGATTACCTTCATACGAAAATTTTTAGAACGAATTTAAGAGCAGAGTTTGCTGTTAAAAGTATCCAACTTAATAACTGTAAAAATTTGAGGAAAATTGTTGAAAATCAAGAATTAGAAAGATTTGAGGGAATCTTCAATTTATCGAGTGACGTTTTCCCGTAAAAAAAATCATTTTCAAATTTAGGGAGCTCTGAATGTTACTTTCTATTCACATAATAATATGGAAGTGTCAGGAAAATGTTTTGGAGCACAAAATACTTTTATTTTAGTTACGAGGGCCGGGGGGGGGGGGGGGGTTCTGAGTCGGTAGCGCATCAAGCTTATAATCGTCAGTTCCCGGTTCGAGCTCTACCTTGGTCAAGCGTTGAGATTTACAGCCTCGAAACTCTCCTCCCTTTCCTGGTCAGTAGCGGACACCGATAGTCGAAGAAAGGCAGCAGTCCGTCGGATGGGACGTTAAGCCATGGCATCGCATGCGGGAGATCCATACCTTGTGCACGTGAAACAACACACTGGATGGTCATGACGGGAGGCTTCCACCTGCCTCCTAACAGCTGTTTAGTGCACGCCCTTCCCCCAACCTTCCCTGAGCCTTTAGGGTCCTTGTGACCTGGCTGTTTAGCTCATTGTGTGCAAAAAAGTGTCGATCAGAAATGGGTGCTCCATAATATGAGTTGAGTCCCGTGATTCCAGCGACAGGCATTGCCCTTCTGATATTAGTTAGTAAAACCCAGAGGTTAAAAGCTCTCACTAGTTGGAAGAAACGGTTGGTTTGATCTTATTACAACTGAGCGCAACTTTTTTTTTGCACGCGATGGGCTAAATGGGGGGACCCATTGGAACAGCTGTTTTGGGAGACAGATGGTAGCCCCCGTCATGGCCAGCCACAGATGGGGTAGACCCCGTGATGGCCACAGATGGTAGATGCCGTGAATGCCGTTAAGCTATGATGGCCACAGATGGCCCCGTAGACCCAGCCACAGATGGTAGCCCCCGTCATGGCCAGCCACAGATGGTAGCCCCCGTCATGGCCAGCCACAGATCTCCCGCAGATGGGGCCACGGCTTAACGTCCTACCCGACGGATAGCTGAATTCCTTTCCAAGGCCATCGGTGTTCCCTACTGACCTTGGGCAGGGCGGGGGAATTTTGCGGAGATAAATATCAACGCTGACCCAGGTGGGAGTCGAACCTGCGAACTGCCGATTACGGCTCTCTACCCACTGAGCCAATCCCTCCCTCACATTAGTTGGAATGTCCATTCGCTTTTGAAGAAAACTAAAATCGAACAATTGCGAACTGCTTTCTCTTTGAAAACTATAGAAGGATAACATATCGCCTGTGGATATTTTTTTCCAGCTGCTACTTTTCCAATCCTCACATCTATTTTTTTCCTTCTGCATTCTTATTTGCGCTCCTATTGTAACATTACATTAAACCATTTCTACTGCTTGTTTGCAGCCGCAAGTCATTGGAACACTGAAAAATCCCGGTAAGAATTGACTTAAAAATAGACTGCGCCAGAAGCGGAAATAACGTAGGTCTCTATTACGAGAAAGGAAATGAGATTGCCCTGCCCGAACTTGGCCAGCTATGGAGAAGACGGCCAGACGCAATACGTGAATCAGAGGACCAACTTATTATTGGGTGTCATCTACTTCTGAAAGGATAGTGGGTTGGAAGATACGGTTGCGGTTTTTTGGTTTATTATATATAAACCAAAAAAGCATTTCCAGCACAAGTGCTGCATTTTTGAAAGCGAACATGTGTAAGGGTAAAACGGGAACTATGTCTTAGGATAAGAAGGGGTTTGTTTTTATTTGGGAAGTCCAGAGAAAATGAAGCAACCAATTCGGTGCAGTTTAATAAGGATATTATACTGCCCTATAAAAGAATTAAATATTAATTAAATCATTACGCAAACTTTTAAAAATGAAGATTTATTTTATTCCTTGGTTTGGGACAATATTTATTAGTTTAGTTTTATTTATTACTGTTTTGAAATATTACATCTTCTATTTAAGTAATGAACGAATAGTGTTGAAAATCGAGATTTAAATATGCAGATTTGATCATGTTCTTTATTTTATTCTCAGTCACATTTTTTCCATTAAATACACATTTTAGAAGTTACAGAACTTCACAGTTAGATTCCCATTGACATAACCTGGAAATTCTTTGATATACACTGCCCTGCCAAAATAATATATATATATATAGGTAATAAAATATATTTTTATACATTTTTATATAATATTATTTTACTATTTTAATATATCTATAATAGAAATAGGAGAAAATTGGGACTAGATTATTACAATAAGAATGGGAACTTATTTTTGTTGGGGGAGGGTGGGTTAATAAAAACTGAGATAATGAAATAGAAAATTCTGCAATTCAGTAAAAATATTATTTAAAAAAATATTTCACAATTTTTTTTGTAGTTCTTTTAAAAAACGAGCTCATGTCATCGTTTTGTTGTTTGTTTTCTCCGTCTGTAGACATTCAACTTTTTTGTTTTAAGAGATAAATTTAAAATTCTTTTTGAATTGGATAGGTAAATCATACGATTCGCCTTTCAGAATCTTCCAAAGGTGTTAATAGTGCCCGCGAACTGTGAAAAGTTTTTGAATTTTCGTAATTAGAATTTCTATCGTTAGAGGCCGTTAAATAGGCCGCGCAAAAGTTCCGATCATAGGTAAAACAACCCAATCGACCCTTATGTGACCTTGAACACAAAACCGTAACGGAAATTTCTTAACCATTCTGAGTTCTACGACCATAAATAACTCGACACACCAATTCACTTACTAGCAGATAGATACATAGACAAACTCGAGGTATTCGAAGGATCAGAAATACAGTGCCGTTTCCAAGATGTAGAAACCAGCAGACATCATTTGGAATTTCAAACTCCCACGTGGATCGAAATTCGACCTCTGGTCGACTTCAACGGATTGGTGTATCCAGAATTTCGCAACTCTTCAGAGATGCAGGACTCGAATACCCCTGTACATGATGTTCCACGTTTCTGTTAGGTGTAGTTATTATTATTATTACAGTTTGACTGAAATATGACCTCTAAATGGAGACGTCGGATCCAATTTTTCATAAGCTTTCTAAGATCTACGACAAGAAATATCCTCGTAGGCAGGGGAGGTACAGTCGCTCAAAAAATATCCGAACACTCTGTTTGATTACAAAATTTAGAAAAAATATCTGGCAACGATTTTTTCCGAAATTAAAAATCTGGCAACTTTCGTGTACGTACACGAAAGTTGCCAGACCACTAATTTCTAAAACAAATTGTTGCCAGATATTTTTTCTGAATTCTGTAATCAACCATAGCGTTCGGATACTTTTTTGAGCGACTGTACGTCCCTGCCTACGGGGTGTCATCAATACCCATCCAATTCAACAGGAATTTTAAATTAATCTGTTAAAACTAAAAAGATGAAAGTGTACAGACAGATAAAACAAACAAAATGATGACATCAGTTCGTTTGAAAAACGTTCTGATGTCATCATTTTGGATACGTTCGTTTGAAAAACGAACTACAAAAAAAAATTGCAAAAATATTTGTGAAATAATATTATTAATGAATTGTTTAGAATTTCCTTTTTCATTATCTCTGGGTTTTCATTAACCCACCCTCCCTCAATAAAAATAAGCCCGCTGAGAACCTTGTCGTCTTCTACTAAATATCGAACTCGTCTATCTGCTTTGAACTCCAAAACAATTTTCTTTATTTCGTTCAGTTTAAAAATATTAAAAAGAAATTGAACAATATCAGTTGGAAGTTTTATACAAATTTATCTTAGCCCCATATGTTATTCTGACACTAAAAATATGTTAAAACAACAATTATAAAATCTCATACAGAATATCATTTTAATCTTTCCTGTTCAGTGGAATGTTTTAGTAACTGGGAAACCCTACTCAAGGCTTATTCTCAGACCGCCCGAACTAAATTCTAGGTACGTCCTTGCCCGTAGGCATCAAATTAACTCTCTAAAAGTGGTAAATTAAAATTTAATTTTTGATCTCGAAGCCCCAACACACAAAGAATCCGAGATTTTTAAAGCTTCTGGGATCTGTGATCCGAAGTACTCCTATATACCAATATTCACATTTCTAGCACTTTTATGTCAAGCTTTGATCTCTGCTTCACCTCTCTCTGACTTTGAAGGACAGGTCGAAGATCGAATTTCGGATTTTTTCTCCCGAGAACTACGATCTGAATTACCCCTAAGTGCAGATTTTCAGAGCTTTACAACTTCTGCATGATGGTCGTAATTAGCGTCATCCTTTGTCACGCACTAACTCACAATCAGCTAATTTTTAATTGTCAACTGAAATTCACGAAATAGATGTCTATAAGAAAATATATAGGTAAAAAACATATCCTATTAAAGTCTTCCGATCGAGAATGATCGCTGAAAATAAGGCAAAATCTAGCGAATTTCTCCGATCCTTTTCTTATTTGGAAAGAAATTTCTGTGATCCTAATTAAACCAAAAAGAAAAATCCGTTTTAATGTCCCCTAAACAGCGTCATGGGCCTACTTTTCCACTGTTCAATTCTAAAAAACTGGTTTTTTGGGACCTAGAATTTCAGTTGTGAGCCAAAAAAAATAGTGCACTCGGAGGTGGTGTTGATGGTGGATATCCCGCCTGGATCGTAATCTGCAGTTCCCAAATTGGAGTCCCAGCTGGGCGAACGTTGAGACTTATGTCCGCAAAACTTCCCACACTTCCCTCGGTCAGGAGGGGACACTGATGGGCTTGGAAAGGCAACTGTCCGTCGGATGGGACGTTAAGCCGTAGCCAAGTGAACCTGAGAGCCATAACCTGTGCACGTTAAAGAGCACGTTAGGTGAACTTTACGAGAAACGACCATCTGTCTCGTAACAACTGTCCAATGATTCCCCTCCCTCCAAACCTGCTCTGAACCCTCGGAGTCCTTGCAACCTGACCATTTGGACCATTGTGAGCAAAAAAAGTGCCGCTCAGAGATAAAACAATTCAACCCTTTCCTGTATCTACATCTGAGCCATTAAGTCCTAGTGACTTCATTTGGCCAGTGAAGGTAAAAAAAAAATCATGCTGACAATTAATACAACCCAACCAAAAAATAATAATTAAGACCTTTCATTTTGAAATCAATAGGATATGAATGATATAATAATAATTTAACGATTTGTTTCCATTTTGAAAGTTTCTAGAAAAAAAAATTCGAAAAAATGTTTTTTTTATTTATTATTTTTATTCCAACGTTATTCTAAATATTTCAATTGATTTCTTCAAATCATACGGAAGCCCGAATAATTCAAAAACACGAATATTCTAATTCACGCAATTGACCAACAATATCAGTGTAGAACAATGTCACGTAACAGCCAACAGATCCATTATTAGAATGCGATCACACTGTGTCGTAACGCAAGAATTACAATCAGAGAATATCCGTTTTCAGAGCATGGGCAATCATTCAGCCTACGATGAGACTGCGCAGTTAACGCTTTCGAAAATTCTCGTAGATCATTGGTTCACTAATAGGAAAAGCGATCGTGCTGACCTATATGACCTATGAGAATTTTCAAGACGTTAACTGAGCAATCTTCGCCCCCCCCCCCCCCTCCCACTCTAACGTGACCCAAGCCGTTGGTCTACTTTGGTTGTTTTACCTGTCAACGGCAATTTAGTTCGCGTAATGAGCTAAATGATCAGGTCAGAAGACCCAGGGCTGGATCTGGGGAGACGGTGCCTTGACGTATCCTCTGATGTGCGACCGTGCCTTGACGTGTCATCTGACGTGCGACCGTGCCTTAACGTATCCTCTGACGTGCGATCGTGCCTTGACGTGTCCTCTGACGTGCGACCGTGCCTTAACATGTCCTCTGACGTGCGACCGTGCCTTGACGTGTCCTCTGACCTGCGACCGTGCCTTGACGTGTCCTCTGATGTGCGACCATGACCTGAAGTTCCTTCCGATGCTTATTACAGGTATGTAAATAAGTACAAACTGTTTTACCTAGGAGCTGTACCTTTTTTACATACAATGTACTTAGTGATCAGATCATAAGGACCGCAAAGGTTCAGAGAAGGTTGTATGAAGGGAAACCACCGGGTAGCTGTTAGGATACAGATGGTAGCTCCCGTCAAGGCCATCCAACATGGTCAATAACATTTGTTATGTCATTTGACGGACGGCGGCCTTTCCAAGCCGATCGGTGTCCCCCTGTTGACAGAGGGCGGGGAGTTTTGGGGAGAAAAATCTCAACACTGACCCAGGTAGGACTCGAACCTGAGACCATAAGATTATGAGCCTGGCACTTCACCGACTGAGCCACCACCAACCCAATACCTTTAACAACAAAACTCAGGTTGGTGCCCTCATAGCAGTGATGGCGATTTTATGACACGCGTGCCAAAGGTAACATGCACGATGATTTGTGTTGGCACTCCCTTGAGAGGTGAAGAGAAATAGTGAATATGGCTAGTATAGAGAATTAGAAACAATAACCACAGCAATTCAGTACATGTTTATGGATGAAATCATTGGTAGCAAGATGATGACTAGGTTGTTATAATTAGTTACTTATTCATTACGAATTTCAACTGTGCATTCACATGTTTAAAATATCTCGCCAAATAACTGATTACATAATTTTTCTAAAAAACAGGATCTAAAACAGACGAATTAAAGCTATCAACTGTTCATTAATTTCCTTTAAAGCACTTCTGTAGAACTTAAAATTTAGTTAAGGTTTCTGTTTTTGCTTCAGAGAGATGTTGTACTCTGTCACTTATAAAAATTCACTTCATTCTATTAAAGGTATCGAAATATCAGTGATGCGTTGAGCACAGTAGTTGAAAGTAGTATGTGAGTTTGTGCGTGTGAAGGAATGATTTTGATTTTCACTTGTGTAATGGCGAGCCTAAAACTTAGTGTTCCGTATCCTTATATTAGCCGTCCCGTGGCAGAGTGGTTAGCGCTCTTGGCTACTGATCTGAGAGACCTAGGTTCGAGCCCCGGGTAAGGCATGGTTGTATGTGTCGTTTTTCTGCTGAGGTCCTGCCATCCTCTCAGACCTACTATGGCATATAAACTGACAGCTCCTGTCAGACCTCTGTGGCAAGCAGCTGCTTGAGGGGGTATTTATTTTTTAGCCGTCCCATGGCCGAGTGGTTAGCGCGCTTGGCTACTGATCTAAGGGACCTGGGTTCGAGCCCTGGATAAGGCATGGTTGTATGTGTTGTTTTTCTGCTGAGGTCCTGCCATCCTCTCAGATCTTCTACTTTGGCATATAAACTGACAGGCTCCTGTCAGACCTCTGTGGCAGCAGTGTCCTCAGCAGCTGCTTGAGGGGGTATTTATTTTATTTTTTATTTATCCTTATATTTGAACCGTTATTTGAACTATTTGGTTTGCATTGTATGAGGAACTGATAGGTTTCGTCCATTAGATTTTATAATATAGGGTTTTATTTGTAATAATATAGGTTTTCATTTGTTATAATGTTCAATCGTTCAATAAATTCTTCTTGTAATTAATTTTGTTTTGTGGCCTGAATATATATGATTATATAGTATCGTGGCCAGAGTTTTAATTTTTGTCATGGCATGTTAAAAGAAATGTTACTTGATTCAAAATGATAGTAAATCGTGGGTTTATAATGGAAAAATCTATCTCGCCATGTTAAAAAATGTTGATGCATCTCTATGCATTAGTATTATACACTGAACGGCAGGTCAAGAGTAACTCATATACACAGTTAAGTAACTTCTTAAATAAGATTTGTATGAAAGAATTTAACAAGGAAAAAACGAAAAAATATATTTATAATGAGATAGCAATTAAATCTCGTAAAATCTCGGTTTTCAACAGCATTCTTTGGGTAGTTACGGAAATGCGAATACTTAACAGCAGCAATGTAATTACGAAAATAATTAATTTGAATTCGAAAATAATTAATACGAAAATAATTGATTTGGATGAGAATTTAAAAAGGTTAAACGAAAGCAATAACCGCTATGGAAACTTTAACAAGATATGTAGCTATATTTTCAGTAGATCGAGTACTGATTAGTTAAATTTTCCCCAATTTGGAATTTTTTTTGCAGAACGAGATAACTTGCTAACGTTTAAGTTTCAAAGACTCTTTAAATATTGAACAAAAGCTTCTATAAAATCAAGATTCAAGTAGTTTATTACTGCAATTAAATCTTTAGCTAAACACACATTTTCCTATTAAAGCATGCATGATATATGAGTGAAATGTCCGCACATTATTTTTTTACTCTAAACTAAAAACATCACCAATAATAAAAGTGACCATGTACAGTCGCTCAAAAAAAAATATCCGAACACTATGGTTGATTACAGCATTCAGAAAAAATATCTGGCAGCGATTTTTTTAGAATAGTGATCTGGGAACCGTCGTGTCACCTGACACGACGGTTGCCAGATCACTATTCTAAAAAAATCGCTGCCAGATATTTTTCTGAATTCTGTAATCAACCATAGTGTTCGGATATATTTTTGAGCTATTGTACGCAAATAATTCATTTGGAGAGAGAATTTAAACAGGTTAAACGAAAGAAATAAGCGGTATAGAAACCTTACCTAGATATGTAGCTGTATTTTCAGTAGATCGAGTACTGATTAGTTAAATTTTCTCCAAATTAGAATTTTTTTTGCAGAACGAGATAACTTGCTAAACGTTTCAGTTTCAAAGACTCTTTAAATACTGAACAAAAACTTCTATAAAATCAAGATTTAAGTAGTTTATTACTGCAATTAAATCTTTAGCTAAACACATATTTTTCTATTAAAGCATGCATAATATATTAGTGAAATGTCTGCGCATTAGTTTTTTACTCTAAATTAAAAACATCACCAATAACAAAAGTGACCATGTACAGTCGCTCAAAAAACTATTCGAACACTATGGTTGATTAGAGAATTCAGAAAAAATATCTGCAACGAGCATTTTTTAGAAATTAGTGATCTGGCAACTTTCGTGTACAGTTCACGATGGTTGCCAGAATATTAATTTCTAAAAACTCGTTGCCAGATATTTTTTCTGAATTCTATACAAATCAGAATAATAAACATTTACTACTTATATTTGATAATATTATTCGAAATAGTGAGTTCAAAGTAATTAATTATGTATTTACGTAACCAGGCGTATTTACAAACACGTCCAGCGGATCTATTGGTTCTAAATTTTCAATTAATTCTAACTTCTATTTTACATTTCAATCTATTCCTTTGCCTTTTAGTCCTACGTTTCAAAACATGATTGATTAAAATTTCAACATTTTATTGTAAAATATCAGGAAAATTCCAAAAGACGTATAGGGCGATCCAAGATGTAGCTCTACACACTGAGACAAGAAACACACTCAAATACAACGGATAACACACAATAATTCGGCACTGACACAAATATCACACTGCACCACTACGGCTGAGGGTCCAACCTAGAGAAGTGGAGGGAGAATATATTCAAGTACATATTCCGACCGTTTCAGCTTTCTAAATACACAACTTTTAACACTCTACACTCTGCACACACTTAACACAATAGATGATGTAATCGAAAGAAGCAGAGTAATTAATCCGCTCTGTGATCTAATGACTGAATATGATCTATTGCTTCTGATGAGAGTGATTGCCATTTGCTGAAATGGCTGAATGCAGACAACTATTCAACCAGTGGCTCTCGAATAACAAATCCATTCACAGACTCAAATAGGTATTCGACTCATTTCACTTTCCTATTAATAACCTCTCACACTTTGCACTATATGCAAAACAACACACTTCCGACGCTAATCCAAACGGACAAAATAACTACTCCTTTGTGCGCTCTTATTACTGCACGTTTTCTATAAGATTTACGGTAGGAGATTGCTGTTCGCCCAAAGGGCTGAACGCAGTCACCTATTCAACCAGTGACCCTCACCTACATATTAATAGTTTAAAATATGTATTTGTCTGCTTTCACCCTTTGATTAACAGATCTAACATTTTTCACTAGATACACAACAACACGGTTAAACGCCAATGAATAGGGATAACGTAATTATTCCGTTGTGCGCTATAATGGCTGCATGCGTTCTATATCTTCTGTTGAGAGAGATTGCTGTTCGTCCAAAGGGCTGAACGCAGTCACTTATTCAACCAGAGACCCTCAGATACACATTGACAGATTAAAATACGTATTTGTCTGATTTCACATTTTGATTAACTGCTTTAACGCTTTCCACTAGGTACACAACAACACACTTAAACGCCAAAGAATAGGGAAAACTTAATTATTCCGCTGTGCGCATAATGGCTGCACGCGTTCTATATCTTCTGTTGAGGGTGATTGCTGTTCGTCCACAGGGCTGAATGCAGTCACTTATTCAACCAGTGACCCTCAGACACATATTAACAGATTAAAATTCGTATTTGCCTGATTTCACACTTTGATTAACAGCCTTAACCCTTTCCACTAGGTACAGAACAACACACTTTATCGCCAATGAAGAGAGATAACTTAATTATTCTGATATGCGCTATAATGGCTGCACGCGTCTTATATCTTCTGTTGAAGGTGATTGCTGTTCGTCCAAACGGCTGAACGCAGTCACTTATTCAACCAGAGACCCTCAGGCACACATTAGCAGATTAAAATATCTATTTGTCTTATTTCACATTTTGATTAACTGCTCTAACCCTTTTCACAAGGTACACATCAAACACTTAAACTCAAATGAATAGGGATAAAGTAATAATTCCGCTGTGCTCTATGATGGCTGCATGCGTTCTATATCTTCTGTTGAGGGTGATTGCTGTTCGTCCAAAGGGCTGAACACAGTCACTTATTCAACCAGTGACCCCAGATATATGTTAAGAGATTAAAATACGTATTTCTCTGATTTCACATTTTGATTAACAGCTTTATCCTTTTCCACTAGGCACACAACAACAGACTAAACCGCCAACTAATAGGGATAATTTAATTATTCCGCTGTGTGCTATAATGTCTGCACGCGTTCTATATATTCTGTTGAAGATGATTGCTGTTCGTCCAAAGGGCTGAACGCAGTCACTTATTCAAACATTGAACCCAAGATATATATTAACAGATTAAAATACGTATTTGTCTGATTTCACACTGTGATTAACAGCTTTAACCTTCTTCACTAGGTACATAACATCACACTAAAACACCAATTAATAGGGATAACTTAATTATTCCGCTGTGCGCTCTAATGGCTGCACGCTTTCTATATCTTCTGTTGTGGGTGATTGCTGTTCGTCCAAAGCGCTGAACGCAGTCACCTTTTCAACCAGTGACCCCCAGTACATATTAACAGATTAGAATACGTATTTGTCTGATTTCATTTTGATTAACAGCTTTAACCTTGTCCCCTAGGTACATAACAACACACTAAAACGCCAATTAATAGAGTAAATTAATTATTCTGTTGTGCGATATAATGGCTGCACGCGTTCTATATCTTCTGTTGAGGGTGATTGCTGTATGTCCAAAAGGCTGAACGCAGTCACTTATTCAACCAATAACCCAGGAACACATTAACAGAATAAAATAGGTATTTGTCTGATTTCACACTTTGATTAACAACTTTAACCTTCTCCAAAAGGTACATAACATCACACTAAAACGCCAATTAATAGAGTAACTTAATTATTCCGCTGTGCGCTATAATGGCTGCACGCGTTCTGTATATTCTGTTGAGGGTGATTGCTGTTCATCCAAAGGGCTGAACGCAGTTACTTATTCCACCAGTGAACCCCACGTACATATTAACAGATTAAAATACGTATTTGTCTGATTTCACACTTTGATTAAGAGTTTTAACCTTCTCCACTACGTACAAAACAAGACACTAAATCACCAGTTAATAGAGTAAATTAATTTTTCCGTTGTGCGCTATAATGGCTGCACGCGTTCTATATCTTCTGTTGAGGGTGATTGGTGTTCGTCGAAAGGGCTGAACGCAGTCATTTATTCAACCAGTGACTCCCCAGATATATGATAGATTAAAATACGTATTAATCTGATTTCAAATTTTGATTCGAAGTCGTTCTCCATGTATATCACTTTAGAAATAAAAGATAATGAATTGTCAGGTAGCACAGCATCTGGTTTACCAAGTTTCCTTTCGGACCTGTATTAGCGAGGGTCTATGGGTAACTGCTATTGCAATTAACATTGCTTAGATATAGATAAGGCACTCATTGATTAAAATAAATGAGTGTAGGGTTTAGGTAGGTTAGTGTAGTCAAATGATGGCCAAAATCTGATGCCGTGACGACCGTTTCCTTTTCCCTATGATGTGATTATAGGTAGGTTAATTCGAACTTACACTCTTAATGTCTAAATACGTTTTAGGTGAAGGTGATAATAATATATATTCAGCTGTTTGCGATAACAAAATAATTGATTCGGAGTCGTTCTGTCACTTTAGAAATAAAAGATAATGAATCGTTAGGTAGCACAGCATCTGGTTTAACAAGTTTCGTTTCGGACCTGTATTAGCGAGGGTCTATGGGTAACTGCTATTGCAATTAATATTGTTTAGATAGGATAAGGTACTCATTGTCTAAGATAAATGAGTGTAGGGTTTAAGTAGGTTAGTGCAGTCAAATGATGGCCAAAATCAGATGCCGTGACGACCGTTTCCTTTTCCTTATTGTATGACTATAGGTAGGTTAATTCGAACTAACAATCTTAAAGTTTATATACCTTATAGGTGAATGTGATAAAAATATATATTCAGCTGTTACGATAACAAAATAATTGATTGGGAGTCGTTCTCCGTGTATGTCACTTTAGAAATAAAAGGTAATGAATCGTTAGGTAGCACAGCATCTGGTTTAACAAGTTTCGTTTCGGACCTGTATTAGCGAGGCCTAAGGGTAACTGCTATTCCAATTAACATTGTTTAGATAGGATAAGGTACTCATTGTCTAAAATAAATGAGTGGAGTGTTTAAGTAGGTTAGTGTAGTCAAATGATGGCCAAAATCAGATGCCGTGACCACCGTTTCCTTTTTCCTATGATGTGACTATAGGTAGGTTAATTCGAAATAACACTCTTAATGTCTAAATACGTTTTAGGTGAAGGTGATAAAAATATATATTCAGCTGCTTGCGATAACAAAATAATTGATTCGGAGTCGTTCTGTCATTTAGAAATAAAAGATAATGAATCGTTAGGTAGAACAGCATCTGGTTTAACAAGTTTCGTTTCGGACCTGTATTAGCGAGGGTCTATGGGTAACTGCTATTGCAATTAACATTGCTTAGATATAGATAAGGCACTAATTGTCTAAAATAAATGAGTGTAGGGTTTAGGTAGGTTAGTGTAGTCAAATGATGGCCAAAATCAGATGCCGTGATCACCGTATCCTTTTCCCTATGATCCTTTTATTTTTTATATATTTATTTTTTTTATTCCTTTTCCCTATGATATTCCTATAGATAAAGCACTCATTTAGTAGATATAGGTAGGTTAATTCGAACTAACACTCTTAATGGCTATATACGTTTTAGGTGAAGGTGAAAGAAATATATATTCAGCTGTTTGCGATAACAAAATAATTGATTGGGAGTCGTTCTCCGTGTATGTCACTTTAGAAATAAAAGTTAATGAATCGTTAGGTAGCACAGCATCTGGTTTAACAAGTTTGGTTTCGGACCTGTATTAGCGAGGGTCTATGGGTAATTGCTATTGCAATTAACATTGCTTAGATATAGATAAGGCACTCATTGTCTAAAATAAATGAGTGGAGGGTTTAGGTAGGTTAGTGTAGTCAAATGATGGCCAAAATCTGATGCCGTGACGACCGTTTCCTTTTCAATATGATGTGACTATAGGTAGGTTAATTCGAACTAACACTCTTAATATCTATATACCTTTTAGGTGAAGGTGATAAAAATATATATTCAGCTCTTACGATAACAATATAATTGATTGCGAGTCGTTCTCCGTGTATGTCACTTTAGAAGTAAAAGATAATGAATCGTTAGGTAGCACAGCATCTGGTTTAAGAAGTTCCGTTTCGGACCCGTATTAGCGAGGGTCTATGGGTAACTGCTATTGCAATTAACATTGCTTATATAGAATAAGGCACTCATTGTCTAAAATAAATGAGTGTAGGGTTTAAGAGGTTAGTGTAGTCGAATGATGGCCAAAATCAGATGGCGTATCCACCGTTTCCTTTTTCCTATGATGTGACTATAGGTAAGTTAATTCGAACTACCACTCTTAATGTCTATATACGTTTTAGGTGAAGTTGATAAAAATATATTTTCAGCTGTTTGCAATAACAAAATAATTGATTCGGAGTCGTTCTGTCACTTTAGAAATAAAAGATAATGAATCGTTAGGTAGCACAGCATCTGGTTTAACAAGTTTCGTTTCAGACCTGTATTAGCGAGGATCTATGGGTAACTGCTATTGCAATTAACATTGTTTAGATAGGATAAGGCACTCATTGTCTAAGATAAATGAGTGTAGGGTTTAAGTAGGTTAGTGTAGTCAAATGATGGCCAAAATCAGATGCCGTGACGACAGTTTCCTTTTCCCTGTGATGTGACTATAGGTAGGTTAATTCGAACTAACACCCTTAATGTCTATATACCTTTTAGGTGAAGGTGATGAAAATATATATTCAGCTGTTACGATAACAAAATAATTGATTGGGAGTCGTTCTCCGTGTATGTCACTTTAGAAATAAAAGATAATGAATCGTCAGGTAGCACAGCATCTGGTTTAACAAGTTTCGTTTCGGACCTGTATTAGCGAGGGTCTATGGGTAACTGCTATTTCAATTAACATTGCTTAGATATAGATAAGGCACTCATTGTCTAAAATAAATGAGTGTAGGGTTTAGGTAGGTTAGTGTAGTCAAATGATGGCCAAAATCAGATGCTGTGACCACCGTTTCCTTTTTCCTATGATGTGACTATAGGTAGGTTAATTCGAACTAACACTCTTAATGTCTATATACTTTTTAGGTGAATGTGATAGAAATATATATTCAGCTGTTTGCGATAACAAAATAATTGATTGGGAGTCGTTCTCCGTGTATGTCAGTTTGGAAATAAAAGTTAATGAATCGTTAGGTAGCACAGCATCTGGTTTAACAAGTTTCGTTTCGGACCTGTATTAGCGAGGGTCTATGGGTAACTGCTATTGCAATTAACATTGTTTAGATAGGATAAGGCACTCATTGTCTAAAATAAATGAGTGTAGGGTTTAGGTAGGTTAGTGTAGTCAAATGATGGCCTAAATCAGATGCCGTGACGACCGTTTCCTTTTCCTTATGATGTGACTATAGGTAGGTTAATTCGAACTAAGACCCTTAATGTCTATATACCTTTAAGGTGAAGGTGATAAAAATATTCAGTTGTTACGATAACAAAATAATTGATTGGGAGTCGTTCTCCGTGTATGTCACTTTAGAAATAAAAGTTAATGAATCGTTAGGTAGCACAGCATCTGGTTTAACAAGTTTCGTTTCGGACATGTATTAGCGAGGGTCTATGGGTAACTGCTATTGAAATTTACATTGCTTAGATAGAGAGATAAGGCACTCATTGTCTAAAATAAATGAGTGTAGGGTTTAGGTAGGTTAGTGTAGTCAAATGATGGCCAAAATCAGATGCCGTGATCACCGTATCCTTTTCCCTATGATCCTTTTATTTTTTATATATTTATTTTTTTATATTCCTTTTCCCTACGATATTCCTATAGATAAGGCACTCATTTTGTAGATATAGGTAGGTTAATTCGAACTAACACTCTTAATGTCTATATACGTTTTAGGTGAAGGTGATAGAAATATATATTCAGCTGTTTGCGATAACAAAATAATTGATTGAGAGTCGTTCTCCGTGTATGTCACTTTAGAAATAAAAGTTAATGAATCGTTAGGTAGCACAGCATCTGGTTTAACAAGTTTCGTTTCGGACCAGTACTAGCGAGGCCTATGGGTAACTGCTATTGCAATTAACATTGCTTTGATAGGGTAAGGCACTCATTGTCTAAAATAAATGAATGTAGGGTTTAAGTAGGTTAGTGTAGTCAAATGATGGCCAAAATCAGATGCCGTGACCACCGTTTCCTTTTTCCTATGATGTGACTATAGGTAGGTTAATTCGAACTAACACTCATAATGTGTATATACTTTTTAGGTGAATGTGATAAAAATATATATTCAGCTGTTACGATAACAAAATAATTGATTGGGAGTCGTTCTCCGTGTATGTCACTTTAGAAATAAAAGATAATGAATCGTTAGGTAGCACAGCATCTGGTTTAACAAGTTTCGTTTCGGACCTGTATTAGCGAGGGTCTATGGGTAACTGCTATTGCAATTAACATTGTTTAGATAGGATAAGGCACTCATTGTCTAAAATAAATGAATGTAGGGTTTAGGTAGGTTAGTGTAGTCAAATGATGGCCTAAATCAGATGCCGTGACGACCGTTTCCTTTTCCTTATGATGTGACTATAGGTAGGTTAATTCGAACTAAGACCCTTAATGTCTATATACCTTTAAGGTGAAGGTGATAAAAATATTCAGTTGTTACGATAACAAAATAATTGATTGGGAGTCGTTCTCCGTGTATGTCACTTTAGAAATAAAAGATAATGAATCGTTAGGTAGCACAGCATCTGGTTTAACAAGTTTCGTTTCGGACCAGTACTAGCGAGGCCTATGGGTAACTGCTATTGCAATTAATATTGCTTTGATAGGGTAAGGCACTCATTGTCTAAAATAAATGAGTGTAGGGTTTAGGTAGGTTAGTGTAGTCAAATGATGGCCAAAATCAGATGCCGTGACCACCGTTTCCTTTTCCCTATGATGTGACTATATGTTGGTTAATTCGAACTAACACTCTTAATGTGTATATACTTTTTAGGTGAAGGTGATAAAAATATTTATTCAGCTGTTTGCGATAACAAAATAATTGATTCGGAGTCGTTCTCCGTGTATGTCACTTTAGAAATAAAAGATAATGAATCGTTAGGTAGCACAGCATCTGATTTAACAAGTTTCGTTTCGGACCTGTATTAGCGAGGGTCTATGGGTAACTGCTATTGCAATTAACAGTGCTTATATATAGATAAGGCACTCATTGTCTAAAATAAATGAGTGTAGGGTTTAGGTAGGTTAGTGTAGTCAAATTATGGCCAAAATCAGATGCTGTGACCACCGTTTCCTTTTTCCTATGATGTGACTATAGGTAGGTTAATTCGAACTAACACTCATAATGTCTATATACTTTTTAGGTGAATGTGATAGAAATATATATTCAGCTGTTTGCGATAACAAAATAATTGATTGGGAGTCGTTCTCCGTGTATGTCACTTTAGAAATAAAAGATAATGAATCGTTAGGTAGCACAGCATCTGGTTTAACAAGTTTCGTTTCGGACCTGTATTAGCGAGGGTCTATGGGTAACTGCTATTGAAATTTACATTGCTTAGATATAGATAAGGCACTCATTGTCTAAAATAAATGAGTGTAGGGTTTGGAAATATATTGGTGATGAAAAATATATATTGGTTAAAATATATATAAAATTATATTGGTGATGAAAATATATATTCAGCTGTTACGATAACAAAATAATTGATTGGGAGTCGTTCTCCGTGTATGTCACTTTAGAAATAAATGATAATGAATCGTCAGGTAGCACAGCATCTGGTTTAACAAGTTTCGTTTCGGACCTGTATTAGCGAGGGTCTATGGGTAACTGCTATTGAAATTTACATTGCTTAGATATAGATAAGGCACTCATTGTCTAAAATAAATGAGTGTAGGGTTTGGAAATATATTGGTGATGAAAAATATATATTGGTTAAAATATATATAAAATTATATTGGTGATGAAAATATATATTCAGCTGTTACGATAACAAAATAATTGATTGGGAGTCGTTCTCCGTGTATGTCACTTTAGAAATAAAAGATAATGAATCGTCAGGTAGCACAGCATCTGGTTTAACAAGTTTCGTTTCGGACCTGTATTAGCGAGGGTCTATGGGTAACTGCTATTTCAATTAACATTGCTTAGATATAGATAAGGCACTCATTGTCTAAAATAAATGAGTGTAGGGTTTAGGTAGGTTAGTGTAGTCAAATGATGGCCAAAATCAGGATAAGGCACTCATTGTCTATAATAAATGAGTGTAGGGTTTAAGTAGGTTAGTGTAGTCAAATGATGGCCAAAATCAGATGCCGTGACCACCGTTTCCTTTTTCCTATGATGTGACTATAGGTAGGTTAATTCGAACTAACACTCTTAATGTCTATATACCTTTTAGGTGAAGGTGATAAAAATATATATTCAGCTGTTACGATAACAAAATAATTGATTGGGAGTCGTTCTCCGTGTATGTCACTTTAGAAATAAAAGATAATGAATCGTCAGGTAGCACAGCATCTGGTTTAACAAGTTTCCTTTCGGACCTGTATTAGCGAGGGTCTATGGGTAACTGCTATTTCAATTAACATTGCTTAGATATAGATGAGGCACTCATTGTCTAAAATAAATGAGTGTAGGGTTTAGGTAGGTTAGTGTAGTCAAATTATGGCCAAAATCAGATGCTGTGACCACCGTTTCCTTTTTCCTATGATGTGACTATAGGTAGGTTAATTCGAACTAACACTCTTAATGTCTATATACTTTTTAGGTGAATGTGATAGAAATATATATTCAGCTGTTTGCGATAACAAAATAATTGATTGGGAGTCGTTCTCCGTTTATGTCACTTTAGAAATAAAAGATAATGAATCGTCTGGTAGCACAGCATCTGGTTTAACAAGTTTCGTTTCGGACCTGTATTAGCGAGGGTCTATGGGTAACTGCTATTGAAATTTACATTGCTTAGATATAGATAAGGCACTCATTGTCTAAAATAAATGAGTGTAGGGTTTAGGTAGGTTAGTGTAGTCAAATGATGGCCAAAATCAGATGCCGTGATCACCGTATCCTTTTCCCTATGATCCTTTTATTTTTAATATATTTATTTTTTTATATTCCTTTTCCCTATGATATTCCTATAGATAAGGCACTCATTTAGTAGATATAGGTAGGTTAATTCGAACTAACACTCTTAATGTCTATATACGTTTTAGGTGAAGGTGAGAGAAATATATATTCAGCTGTTTGCGATAACAAAATAATTGATTGGGAGTCGTTCTCCGTGTATGTCACTTTAGAAATAAAAGTTAATGAATCGTTAGGTAGCACAGCATCTGGTTTAACAAGTTTCGTTTCGGACCTGTATTAGCGAGGGTCTATGGGTAACTGCTATTGCAATTAACATTGTTTAGATAGGATAAGGCATTCATTGTCTAAAATAAATGAGTGTAGGGTTTAAGTATGTTAGTGTAGTCAAATGATGGTCAAAATCAGATGACGTGACGACCGTTTCCTTTTCCTTATGATGTGACTATAAGTAGGTTAATTCGAACTAACACCCTTAATGTCTATATACCTTTAAGGTGAAGGTGTTAAAAATATTCAGCTGTTACGATAACAAAATAATTGATTGGGAGTCGTTCTCCGTGTATGTCATTTTAGAAATAAAAGATAATGAATCGTTAGGTAGCACAGCATCTGGTTTAACAAGTTTCGTTTCGGACCAGTACTAGCGAGGCCTATGGGTAACTGCTATTGCAATTAACATTGCTTTGATAGGGTAAGGCACTCATTGTCTAAAATAAATGAATGTAGGGTTTATGTAGGTTAGTGTAGTCAAATGACGGCCAAAATCAGATGCCGTGACTACCGTTTCCTTTTCCCTATGATGTGACTATATGTTGGTTAATTCGAACTAACACTCTTAATGTCTATATACTTTTTAGGTGAAGGTGATAAAAATATATATTCAGCTGTTTGCGATAACAAAATAATTGATTGGGAGTCGTTCTCCTTGTATGTCACTTTAGAAATAAAAGATAATGAATCGTTAGGTAGCACAGCATCTGATTTAACAAGTTTCGTTTCGGACCTGTATTAGCGAGGGACTATGGGTAACTGCTATTGCAATTATCAGTGCTTAGATATAGATAAGGCGCTCATTGTCTAAAATAAATGAGTGTAGGGTTTAAGTAGGTTAGTGTAGTCAAATGATGGTCAAAATCAGATGCCGTGACCACCGTTTCCTTTTCCCTATGATGTGACTATAGGTAGGTTAATTCGAACTAACACTCTTAATGTCTATATACTTTTTAGGTGAAGGTGATAGAAATATATATTCAGCTGTTTGCGATAACAAAATAATTGAATGGGAGTCGTTCGCCGTGTATGTCACTTTAGAGATAAAAGATAATGAATCGTTAGGTAGCACAGCATCTGGTTTAACAAGTTTCGTTTTGGACCTGTATTAGCGAGGGTCTATGGGTAACTGCTATTGCAATTAACATTGCTTAGATATAGATAAGGCACTCATTGTCTAAAATAAATGAGTGGAGTGTTTAAGTAGGTTAGTGTAGTCAAATGACGACCAACATCAGATGCCGTGACCACCGTTTCCTTTTCCCTATGATGTGACTATAGGTAGGTTAATTCGAACTAACACTCTTAAGGTCTATATATAGTTTTTAGGTGAAGGTGATAAAAATATATATTCAGCTGTTTGAGATAACGAAATAATTGATTCAGAGAATATTATATATAATATGTGTTTGCAATGAATATAAAGGTTATCTCCGATTTAAACATCAAATTATTGATGTGTAAACACGAAAATAATATATTTCAAAAACGAAACCCATATACAATGGATTCTCTTTACGTCTTTGAAGACACCACCCGTTACAAAGCAATATAACGATGCAAAGTCGTTTATCGTAGAGTAAATATTCTTTTTACACTAAAAGTACTATAACAGTTATGCATTGTCGCTTTTCGTTCTTTTATGCAAGTTTTTTAATGGTAATTTCCTTGTTTGTAGTTTTCTCTATAACTATAAACCTCGCTTTCAATTTTATTGATAACGTCTATTACTCTTCCACATCAAATCACTTAACGTGCTTCAACATACTCCAAAGCTGAGGCATACGCGACATAATAGACTTTTCTTCGTTCCCACTGTTATCATAAAACTTTTCTCATTTTTTCTATCCAGGGATTTATGCTTAAACTGTAATAAGCAAAGTATTTCAATAGCCTTTGTTTTCATAACCATAATAATAACTAACATAGTTTAGTAAATTATAAGCATATAATTAATTTCAATGTAATTTTCCATTTCCATATTCTTTTCTGAGCATTGGAGTCTTGTGACTTGGACCTTTTTTCCATCGGCAACAATGAATTCGCAATGAAGCTAGAAAATAAAGCAGAGGAAGCCTTTTCTACATCTTTGAAGAGATCCTTTAGTGTTCTGATGCCAAAGAGATTATTCAACATTTCTGAATCCATCTCTCGACCTAACCCTGCGTACATTTGTTTCAACACTCAATTTCATGTGAATCTTCTGTATTTTCCACATTTGAAGCAAGCGGATACCTCAACGAACCGACACCGAAAACTTATTAAGTGTAATAGTGTTGTACAATACGATATTTTGGAATAAATGTATATTTCATTCATTAAAATGTAGCCTTTTCACTTCCTCAATGTATCTCAGGGTTGGATACATACTAGGATCTCTTCCGTTGAAGTACAGTCGCACAAAAAAAATATCCGAACACTATAGTTGAATACAGAATTCAGGAAAAGTATCTGGCAACTATTTTATTTAGAAATTAGTGATCTGGCAACCTTCGTGTACAATACACGAAGGTTGTCAGATCACTAATTTCTAAAAAAATCGTTGCTACATATTTTTCCTGAATTCTGTAATCAACCATAGTGTTCGGATATTTTTTTCAGCGACTGTACAACGCCGTCCCATAGCCGAGTGGTTAGCGCGCTTGGCTACTGATCTAAGGGACCTGGGTTCCAGCCCCGGGTAAGGCATGGATGTATGTGTCGTTTTTCTGCTGAGGTCCTGCCATCCTCTCAGACCTTCTACTATTGCATATAAACTGACAGGCTCCTGTCAGACCTCTGTGGCAAGCAGCTGCTTGAGGGGGTATTTTTTTTTATTTACAACGCATTCTTGAATTGCAGAACTATTAGCTGTCTTGAACTCGGGTTTTATGATAGAAGCACAATTGTTATAATGCAATATGGGATGGCAGAGAGGATATCATAGAAGGAATTTGGGGGAGGCACAGACAAGTCTCTGTGTAGCTACAAGGTTAGGAAAAGAGCGAATTAAAATGTTTAATCAAACAAATGTACAAAAGGGGTAAAAAAAAAAGTATTATTGAATCTAAATCGCATACTGCTACAGATAAAGACAAAGAATATTAATTCAACACGGGGTGGAAGAAGGAAAAAAAATTGCAAAATTGCGGACAAGAGATCAAGTATTTTAGGTATTGGAAGGGCCGAATTCTGTTTAAAAAAGGTAAATATATTTCGACAGTTTGTATAGTTATTGACCTCTCACTGATAATATTCGAAGCTAGTGCACGTTGGAAAACTTCAAAAAGTTACATCACCATGTGGGAAAACCATGCACTGTTGGGCAACCTACTTCAGGCCGCTGCCCATGCGCCCAACCATGAACGAGGAAATAATATTACCTTAACGTCACCCGGAGCTACCCATGGCCAGCGGGGGATAGCTGAGCTAAAGGATTTACATTATCGTCTGTTCTTTCGTTCCTTTCTTTGTACTTCGCTTGGTTAACCTTTCTCCTTAATATATTTTAAACTAAAATAGTGTTTAGATTAAACTTTATGAGAAGTAAATAATCGTGTACTTTTTAAAAAGTAGCACTTTTACATTTAAATACATCGTGATTTTTTTTAATGTACATTTGCACTTGCTACGAAAAACAGCATTAAAGCCAGTTTCCGAAATTATTAGTTTTTATAGATCCGAATGAAGCATAATGCACAAAGGACTAAATGGTAAAATGTTAGTTATTGCTCAGATAATGCATTTAGGAGTGCAGTGGCTAAGAAAGTTTATTAAACTTTCTTAGCCACTGCACTCCTAAATACTGATAATTACTTACTGATAATTGCAAAACTTCAAATAATAAATTTTAATACACAAGCGACCTGCGTCTTTGAATGGCATTATGAAACAGTTCCCTTGCTAATCCCCATGCCTTCCACAAAAACTAATAAGGAGCAAAGATTACTGGAAAAGTAATAAATTTGGTACTTCGGATTAAAATGCAACTGAGGTAGAATTTCCAGTATTTAAGGATGACGAAGCTTGTAAGAGTATATGAATGTGGCCCCTTAATTTTTATCGGTAACTAAGAAAGAATAAATGTGAAAGAAGACATTAGTCAGCAAGCGATGCAATTATCAGTCAATTTGTGAGCCACCAGAAAAACAGATATAGTTGTTCCCAACAAGAGTTGGGTTGTTTTACCTGTGAGCAGAGGCATAGCTATGGGTTGGCAAAATCTAGGGTAGTTCTCAAAATCGAAGAACTTGGCAAAATCTAGAGCAGTTGGCAAAATTCGACGCTACTTTGTAAAATATAGGTGAGTTGGCAGAATCGGGACAACTTGGCCATATCGTGGGGAGTTGGTAAAATTCGGGGTGACTTTAGAAAATTGCGGTTAGATGCAAAAATTGGGATTTTTTCTGTAAAATTATGGCGAGTTGACAAAATTGAGGCAACTTCGCAAAATCTAGGAGAGTTGGTAAATTCGAAGCGACATGGCAAAATTCAGGTGAGTTGTAAAAATTGGGATTTTTTTCTGTAAAATTATGGGGAGTTGGCGAAATGAAGGTAACTGGGCAAAAATCTAGCGCAGTTGGCAAAATTCGAAGCCACTTGGTAAAATACAGGTGATTTGTAAAAATTTGGATGGGTTTTGTAAAATTAAGGAGAGTTGGTAAAATCGAGGAAATTTGGCGAAATCTAGGGGAGTTGGCAAAATTGGAAACCACGGGTGGGTAAATAAAGGTAAGTTGTAAAAATTGAGATTTTTTTATATTAAGGAGAGTTGGCAAAAAGGGAACTCTTGGCAGAATCTAGGATAGTTGCCAAAATTCGAAGTGACTTGGTAAAATACAGGCGTTGTGAAAATTGGTTTTGGTTTTGTGCAATTAAGGAGAGTTCGTAAAATGCGAAGTGACCTGGCAAACTCAAAGAAGATGTAAAATTTTTAATTTTTCTGTAAAATTACGGCGAGTTGGCAAAATCTAAGAGTGTTGGAAAAATCGAGGCAACTTGACAAAATCTAAGGCTCTAAAGGAAAATAATTCGAAGTCACTTGTTAAAATACAGGTGAGTTAGGTATTTTTGAAATTTTTTAATTCACATCTTCCTATATGGCCCTAAAAGGTACAAAATAAACCTAAAGCATATCGATGGTGCAATCACAGAGTTCGTATTCACCTCAAAGGGAAATACGGAGTAGCAATCTTGTCGAGTAGGAAAATTGGCGCCCTTCCTCCTTTGAAGCGTATACGAACTCAGTGACTGATTACACCATCGATATACTTTAGGTTTACACTCTACATTTTAGGGCTTATATAGGAAGATAGGTAATAAATAAAAAAATGCCTATCTTCCTATTACTTTTCTTTTGTCCTTTGTCGATTTGTGGGTTTGTCAAAATAGTTGTACCACTATATATCTTTCGAACACGATGGAGAAACTTAGCTATTTATGTGTCAAATGAAAGCTTGTGACTAGGGGAGTGTCATAGGCTATAAAAAAGGAACCCCTCACATTTTCTTTCCTAAAAAAATAAGAAATATGAAACGACTGTTCTACTATACCTTCAGAATGTGAGAACAGAAAGTTATGAACTATGTGTGAAATGAGAGTGTGTTACTCTCCTTAGAAAGGAGAAAATATGGAAACGATTGTTCTGCTTTATCTTCGGAACGCGAGGGGGCGAATGCAGCAAGCTGTGTGTCAAATGAAAGAGTATGGCATGGGGAAAGTTGTAGGCAATTAAAGCATACCACCCTGATTTCTTCCCCCCTAAAAAGAAGAAATGTGAAAGAATGAAAGCTCATATGAGAGTCATCGTGAACTACTTCGAATTAGTCCAACCAAAAGTGGACGAAAATTTAGGGTGATCGACCTGAATTAGTTATATCTCAAATTAAAGCTTGTGACGTCTTCAATGTCATGGTCTACCTCAACCACGACTCCAAAGAAGGAGGAAAATTCTGGTCGATGTTTTGTACGGCATATGAGAGTTTCTGAAGGTAGATGATTTTAATGAAAGAGAAAAAAATGCAAATAAATTAAAATTAAAAAAAATACCTATCTTCCTATATTGGGCCTTAAAAAGTAGAAAATAAACCTAAAGCATATTGATGGTGCAATTATTCACTGAGTTCTTATTCTCTTCAAAGGAAGATAGGGCACCGCAATCTTGTTGTGTAGGTAATTCGGCGCCCTATCTTCCTTTGAAGTGAATACGAACTCAGTGACTGATTGCACCATCGATATGCTAAACTTTATTTTCTATATTAGAAGATCGGTATTTTTTAAAAATTTTAATTTATTTTTTGTCATTGAAAACACCGACCTTTGAAAGCTTTAATTCGACATATGACTCATAAACATCGACCATATTTTTCCACCCTTTTGGAATCGTGTTTGAGCACATGACATTGGAGACGTCACGAACTTTAATTTGAGATATGACTCGTTAAAGTCTAAACCCGCGAAATTCCCCCCGCCCCCTCCTTTTATCAGGGAAGGAATAGTGGGAGAAAAATTCTTAATAGTTTATGACGGTCATTATAGGAGTTTTCATTTGACATCTAACTCCTAACTGTAAGCCCTCGCATTTGCAAGATATAATAGAACAACTTTTACAGTTCGTATTTTCAGGAGGAAGAATGCCTGGGGGGTGTCAATTTTTTTATGAGTCTAACGAATTTTTTTATAGCCTATGGCATTCACCGCATCACAAGCTTTCATTTGGCACATAGGTTGTTAGTTTCAGCACTCGTATTCAGCAGATATAGGGGGACAATGAATCTCTTTTGTTGCGATCTTATGCAACCACGGCAATTCCCGGTTCCGCTTGTACAGCACTACCTGGTTATGAAAAGCCGTGCTTATCTAGAGCTGGGGGCAAGGAATACGCCCTATAGGCGCACCTCAACCTCAGCCTCACATGGCAGCAGTCCTATAGAAGGAAAGCTGACCACCGGAAGAAACCTTACTTTAATCTATTCCCCAGTTAGCCATGAACGAGGATATATAGATCCAAGTTCGATCGGCGTCCGGGGTGGAGACTCTTAGTAAGACCCAGACTTTTTGGACAGCTCGTGCCTACAGGCGGGTTCAGACCTTTCAGCAGAGCCGTCGAACAGACCACACAGGTCTCCTGAGAAGTGAGGTCTCCAACGCCGTCACCATCCGACCGGCAATCAAGCCGGCCGGCAGCGTCTTCAACCTCGGTTGGCTTCAGCAGTGCTCCAGCCGGGGACCACCCCAACCGGCAAAACCTTGGCAATGCTCCAGCTGTTGCCCACTACAGCTGGCAAAGCCTTTGGCATGCTCCAGCTGGGGATCATCCCGACCGGCAAAGCCTCAGCCGGGTTGCTGGGCCCTAGGCCCCCCCACCACGACAAGGTGGTCCCCTATCGGGGGGGGGGGGATATAGGGGGACAATCGTTTTCATATTCCCCACTCTCATTTCATGTGGGGGTACGAAATAGGTGGGGGGGCAATTTTTTTTATTGCCTTGACATTCGCCTCTTCAGAAGTTTTCGTTTGACACACAGCTTGTTACTTTCCTCACTCGCGTTCAATAGATATATGGGAACAATTATTTTCGTATTTCCCTCTTTTTTAGGTGGAAGAAAGTACGGGGGTTAAATTTTCGTAGCCTATAACATTTCCCACATCAGAAGCATTCGTTTGACGTATAGTTCGTTACTTTCTGTACTCTCGTTCTGGAGATTTAGGGGAGGGATTGTTTTCATATTTCCTCTTTTTTAGGGGAGGGGGAAGAAAGCATTGCGGGGTTAATTTTTTGTAGTCTACGACACTTCCCGAGTCCAGCTTTCATTTGACTCATAAATCATTAAGTTTCTCCATCACGTTCGAAAGATATGGCGGAGCAACTTTTTGTTAAATCCACAAACCGACAAATGTCAAAGCCAAGAGAAATAGGAGGATAGGTAAAAGTGGGATGGGTTTTGTTTAAATTAAGTACAGTTGGCGCAATCGAGAAATCTTTCCAAAATTTAGAAAAGTTGAAAAATTTGAAGTCACTTGGTTAAAAAACAGTGAATTGTGAGGAACAGAAATGGTTTTGTGAAATTTAGGATAGTTGTTGATATCGAGAACGCTTGCCAATATCGAGCCAACTGGGCAAAATGTTGTAGTTTTTTTCTCTACAACATCATGGGAAGTTTGCAAAATCGAGGCACTTGCTAAAACCGAAAATCGACGGTAGCTCTCCCCCCCCACCACTACACAGAGCGAAATCCAGTGTACGCCATTTACAGAAGATATATAATGAAATTTATGTAAAGTGCATATTTTCTCGGTTGGCAAAATGTGATTTCCGAGTTGGCAAATTTTTATCTTCCCCCACAAACCATATCTCTTCGCTATGTCCTTGCCTGTGAGTGGCACTTTTTTACACACAATGGGCTAAATGGCCAGGTCATAAGGACCGCAAGGGTTCAGAGAATGTTCGGGAAAAGGGTCCCACAGGACAACTGTTAGGAGACACGCAGGACGCAGCTTAACGACCCCTAAGATCGGCGATGGCCTTTTCAATTCCGACAAGGCAAATCACAGTTTGTGGTACAAATTTCTTCTGTAACATGTTACAAAACCTGCTTCTAATGCGTATTATTTGTATGTGTATACAGGGTGATTCAAAAGGTCTTAAAAAACTGTAAAGGTAGGTCAGGAATACAAAAACAAACCATTTTTACATAGGAACATATAGCCGCAAACGCCACCCGAGTGTGCTAGAGGGCATTATTTAACAGAAATTGAGTTTGGCAGCGCGAGTAATCATCATTCGAATCGTTGTTGCGGGAGTAGGATGCATCGTTACAGTAATACTGAGATGGCAGATATGCACTTAGCTTATGGGACAGCGAATGGAAACTGGTGAGCCGTGGTGCGATTGTATCGTGAATGTTTCCCAAACAGACGAGTGACCCATCATCAAACATTTGCACCACAGAGTGTGTGAAACTGGATCTTTCAAAGTAAACAGCCATTGTGGTCGGGACCGAACGACGCCGACACCTGTCATGGAAGAAGCAGTCTTATGTGAAATTGAACGCAATCCAAGTACAAATACAGGAGCTATTTCGCATCACATTTGTGTACCTCAACCCAGCATGTGCCGAGTATTACTCGAGGAGTTGTTACACCCTTTTCACATGCAACGGGTCCAGTCATTGGAAGAAGGAGATGACCACCCACGTCTGGAATTTGCACGTTGCTTTTTGCAAAAACGTGTCGTATGCCGGAATTTCCAGCATTGGTTCTCTTCACCAATGAAGCTACCTTCTCACGTGAGGGTGTTATTAATGTTCATAATTTGCATGTGTGGGCACGTGACAAACTACAAGTCACACGCCCCTGTGCTGCGCAACACCGGTTCACCATAGTTGTTTGGGTGGGTATTGTTGGAGACTTCTTGGGCCATACCTTCTTCCATCATGACTAGACGGGCGTAGTTATCAGATATTTCTGGAGAAGGTTGCTGGAACTACTGCATGATGTTCCTGTATCTGTGCGCCCCATGTGGTTTCAGCACGACGGGGGGGGGGCGCACATTTCACCTTGGTTGTGCGCGAGTATCTCAATAGCACCTTTCCTGCACAATGGATTGGCCAGGGCAAACCTGTCACTTGACCACCAAAATCACCTGATTTGCCCCCATTGATTTCTTCCTCTGAGGTTACCTCAAATGCCTTGTGTGCGAACCCCCATAGCTTCTGACGCTGACCTCGTCGCAAGAGTTATTGAGGCAGCAGCACATGACCACGAGAGGCCTGACATTTTTGAACACGTTCGCCGATCCATGTGTTGATGTTGCGAGGCATATATTGCTGCAGATGGAAAGACCTTTGAGCACTTTCTCTGAAATTGTAAACATGATGTCTGATAAACATGCTGTTATACCTTACTTAATAAATAAAAATAAATAAATAAATAAATAAATACCCCCTGAAGCAGCTGCTTGCCACAGGCTGACATCTGCTTGCCAGAGGTCTGACAGGAGCCTGTCAGTTTATAAAAGTAGAAGGTCTCAGAGGATGACAGGACCTCAGCAGGAAAACGACACATACTTACCCGGGGCTCGAACCCAGGTCCCTTAGATCAGTAGCCAAGCATGCTAACCGCTCGGGCATGGGATGTATTTCTTTATTTTTGATTCTTCCTGTACCTCTAGCACACACGGGTGGCGTTTGTGGCTATGTGTTCCTATGTAAAAATGGTTTGTTTTTGCATTCCTGACCTACCTTTACAGTTTATCTAAGCCCTTTTGAATCACCCTGTATATATATATATATATACATACACACATTATATACACATACACACATTACACAAAAGAGTAAATCCTCCTGTATGCAAATGTCTTGACCATGCTACTTGTATGTGGTGTGCTAATAATTTTTACAAGTCCATTGGAAACAATTCTTCGCATTAGCAGCACCCCACCACCACCAATAAGAAAGAAATAAAAAAAATCATAGTTACGTTATTGCGATCAGCCGTGAAGCAGAAAAAATTCTGGGGGAAAAAATATTAGAATGAAACATTCTATAACCTTAAATTTGTTACATTTGTATGCACGATTCTGGCCATCTTAAGCCTTACCTGGGTCCCTAGGCAAAAGTAAATTATGGCCCCCTTTAAAATTATTATGAGGTGTAAAATAAAATGGGCACCAAAAATCGCAGGCCCCCAGGATTTGCCTATTTTGCCTCTGCCAAAAATGGCCCTGATTCTGGCTTAAAACCTTGACTTACAATTTCTTATTATATGAATGTGAATGCACAGCTGTAAACTGCTTCCTTATCTTCAGTGAGAGGTATATTTTTCATATATAATGCCACTGATTCTTCAGAGCACCAGGTACATAGTACCAATAATCTCCTTGCTGATGAATAATTTCACGTGTACAACAAATACGTGTGCAAAACAATAGATGATGACTGGTCTTTATAGAAGTAAGTGACCAAATCACTTTTGCATAGTGAACCACGCCATGATGAACCCTGATGGGCATGAGTGTACGTAGATCTCTTAATCAAGGACCTTTCTGTCTAGGAAAATATATACTTAGATTTGTTTAAGAATTATCGTGAATAGTCTCTAATAAAACTCTACGTGGTCTCTTGACCTTAAATTTGACTGTATGGTTGTTTATATTGAACTACGTGTCGTATAATTTCCTGTGGATTTCTGTTAATGTCTTCAAAGAACTTAATTGTACTTTTCTTAATGTAAATATTGATAATATTGATATGCTCCAGCATGATGTCTTTTTTACACTGCTTGTTAATAATGAACCAAAGGTCATTTAATCTTGACCTAGCAATTTTGTTCTGTAAGGTCTGTAATTGTCTAGGTCGGATTTGAAAGTTTGGTTTCACACTGGACTTGGCTTATGTTAAATTGGATCTAATGACGGCTTTATACGCATATGATTAGTGGACATGTTGGAGAGTCGTCCAATGAGGGAATTCAAGTTGCATCTGACCTCCTGCTGGGTCTTGTTAGTGACTTGATTCATATGTGGTGTCCATTTGTGCTTTGGGTGAACGACCAGTGAAAGATATTGATTAGTTGGCTTCCATTGGATGTCTATATGAAATATGCTGACTCTGTCTGGATCCTTAAGTCTGTGTGAAAAGAATTAGTTGATTTTTTGTTTTTTGCATTAATCCTAATCTTTCATCTGGAGAACCACTTTTGCAGCTCCTCACGTCCCAACCTGCAATTTGAAGATGACATAATCCGGATTCATTGAGGGTCAGCACACATAGCAATACGTATTTTTGGGAAACGGTACATCATGATTATAGATATTACAAAGTGTAATGCTCAGTGGTGAGTTTTGAGGTACGCCTGCCTCGATATTCCTTTTGAGAGATTGTCTTTAAATTTGGCTTGGAATGTTCTGTTTGAGGTACATGGGTTAAACAGATGGATAAGTGTATTTGTAAAGTCTGTTTTAATCACTTTAATGATCAGATCATCTTGCCATACCTTACAGAAGGCTTTTGAGATGTCGAGAAAAGCTTCTGTCACAGCCTGCTTTTTATTGAGACTTTCAGAGGAATTCAACCACTCGGAGAAGCTGGTGGACTGTGCAGCAGTTTCTCCATGTAATTTTAACAATTTTGTGTACAATGTGATATGTTTTGATTATTAGTCTCTAATAGTTGATTCATGATTAATAACGAGCGAAAGAAAGAAATAACAAAATTTAAATCATGAAAAAATTTATTTTCCCATAAATTCTTCTTTATACACACAAAGAGAAAAACATTCTTAAGTCTACGTTAAAATGAATTAAAAAAAAGAAGTTCGCCCGAGTACCAATAGAAACCATTTTCAAAAAATTAATATGAATTTTATCAAAATGAAATGATCTTTTATCTAATATATGTGACGAGTTCAATCACTTTACCTTTGAGAAATTATCGAACAACCATGAGCATCAGCAAAGGGCCCTAGGAGTGGCAGTTGGGCCCATCCTGGAAAATTTTATCAAAAAATTATTTTATGTTGAATAATTTCAGGTGTACAATGCATTAATGTTTTTTTTTTCCATAACGAAATGTAATTTTGATTTTTTTCCCCGTAGGCATATCTTTTATTTTTGTTTATTTATATGAAAGAAACGCTTTTTACATGCTTTTTCAATACTAAGTTTTCCTTTATTTCGTTTTCGGGCATCCTTAATCATATTATGGTATGATTATACATGATGGCTGTATTCGCAATTGCACTCATTAACGAACGGCTAATAAATATTTCTATTTTAAAACAATGATATTTTGCCCCACCCAGAAATAATGTTTGACCCTCTCCCTTCTGAAAAAATTCTCCCGATGTCTATCTGAGCATCGTTAAAAATCTTTCGTACAAATATTAAAATATCAACAAATTGTGGTTATATAAGAAATCAAGGTGATATCCATTAGAATTTTTACATTGGTCATAACTGTGGGAGTACATTTAAAAACTGTAAAAGAGATTAAGCGAAGTTTTGCGAAAGAGATTAATTTCATGTCGGAAGAAAAAAAATTCTCTTCTCCAAAAGCAAATATTACGACACTTATCTCTTCCTAAATGTATACATAATAGTTAAAACAATAAATTGCGTAATAAATTTCATATAAGCACCTAAAGAGCACAACTCGAAGATATGTAGTAACATTACAAGAATAAGTTTATTCTTATGATATACAAACAAATAGAATTGGCAAAAATAAATATTTTCTCCTTTACGTTCATAGCTCTTCTCATAGATTGCTTTTTAATTTCGATTGTAAATTTAACCGTAATATGAAAGCACTGAATGAAAGGTTGATACAGATATGCAATGTTTAAATTCGTCACTTGTTACCAATGTTTTTTTCCAGGCATATTACAAAATTTTGTTTCCTTCCTTACTTGTCTCAAAATTTTATATTCATCTCAGTTTATTCCAATTCTCCCATATTATATTACTGCATATCTTAGTAATTAATGATTTCATTAAAAATAGAGTTCTCTCAAGGGTTTAACTTACCCTTAGCTATTCTACTATTTTCAGTGATCTTTTTCATCATAATCTGATTAAAAAACATGCTTTGAAATTTATGCAATGGAAAATAAAACATCAGGATCAATAATTCGTAATTCATCAGTATCAAATGGAAAATTATAGTAATATTTTACGTTTTTGAAGAACTGAACTTCTTGTTCATAATGGTTATGTAAATAATAAAAACAAAGATAATTTGATGAAAATCTGCTGTAGCTCGTGAAGCAGTGGCTCAAACATAGGGTAGGCAGATATACAAAAGAGGGGGCAGGATTTCATTAATTTAACTGACTAATGGAGTTCTAAAAATTTGCTATAATCTTAACAATAAATGCAATTCTGAATTTGAGAGTTAAATGATGAATTTGAGAGTTTAATAAAAATGGTTGGCGCATCCAAAAGGTGCGCCAACCACTGTCGCTGAAATGGAACAACAATTTCGCGCTGTTTGGCATTTTATCTCTCTGGAGGACATTATAGAGCTGTACGATAGCCTTCCCCGCTGTGTTCATGAATGCATTGCTGCGCGAGGCGTTCAACATCATACTAATTATACTACAGTGGACCCCCGATATAACGCGCATGTCGGGCGGGAAACAACACCCGCGTTATAAGGTGAACCGCGTTATACCGAGCGGCGCGGTGGCGACACAATAAATTTACTCAGAACGATTTGAGCTATATACTGAAACATCCCATCAACTATATATATAATATGCATTATATTTATTTCTGGCTCATTCAATATTTCCTGGATACGAGAAATTTCAGCCTCAGTGAAGATATTATCTGAAGCTGAATCTGAAGCTGAATCGCGAACATCGCCCGCGCTATAACCGAGTGCGCGGTATAGCGTGCAGCGCTATAACGAAGGTCCACTGTACTTTACCGGGTAGGTAAAGTGGTAATTTTCCTTTTTTTTGTTGATAATGTAATCAATCGCATATCTCAGTGTATGCTAACAGCTGCCTGCGTTTCAATAAAATGGCATTAATCATTCCAGGTTTTTCAATTTTTTTTCCTGTAGTTTGTGTATATATATATATACACACATATACAATATATATATAAAATATAACATATAACAAATCTACTCCTTCAGAAAAAATAAGAGAAAAAAAATAACTGCAACGACAAATATAGGCAACAAATTTTTATATGTGTAATCAAAGTATAACAAAGACCTTCTAGGGTGTAAGAACATTATATTAATTGAAAATTGCCCAAACAATGTAGCAACACACAGACAGTAGACATGCTAAAAATATAATTAACTTACAATTTTAAAATAACCTGAAATATCATTCAGAAACTGCTAAAATCCTCTGAGTATCAGTAATCAGTCAATAAAATAAGCTGTGAGATTCATAACCGTGCTCTTGCAACCTCATTGAACAATATCTATTGTCTGTCCTCTTCCACTCCGGTCAAAATACTTCTCTGAACATCTATCAAATAGCAATCTATCAACCATTTAAATGTCGCATAGCTCTCAGACAATTTAAATATATATATTACTAACTCTTCTAATAGTTCACGAAAGTAAATTAATTTTTTAAATAAATGTGAAGTTAATAATAATGCAAGGCTTTTATTTTTCATGTACATAGCGATTTTGTATTATGCAGCAACCTCTCGATTATCCATGTTACCGTCCTGGTGATTAATGTGCTTGCCTGCTAGTCAAAGGGATCTGAGTTCGAGGCCTGAGTAAGGCACTGATGTTGCATTATTTGTGTTGCCCTTCTGTTGAGGTCTCGTCTTCTTCAGAGACTTTCTTTGCGGGGTATTATACTGAGAAACTTTTATCAGACCTCTGTGGCAAGTATTTCAGCGATATTTAAATCAGTTCTTTGTTAGTAGCCTGTTAAAACGGTTACCCTCCAGAATAGTTCATAATAGTTACTAATGGATTCCTGAACTCTGTTTTGAGCTGCTTCTAAAGCAAAATTAAGTACTCTGCGCTTCCTGATTTCATTAAACAGTTTCTTTGATATAGATGATAATTTCAAGTTTCAATCATGTTAGCAGATTCCTTTACAGTTCTAACGAACAGAAATTACTGTGAAAAGAAGTATAAATTGATGAAGGAATTTCATAATTGCTGTATTTGCCTTTGGAAGTTACTTCAAACAGGTTGAAGTAAGGAAGCTAGAACGAGGGATCTCAAAATCTTAAACTGAGTTATTAAAAGTAGTTTACAAGAGCAGAAATCAGTTGCATGTACTGTTTTGTATTTAAAGCAGCTTAATTAATTTCTTTGTTTGTTTAAAATATGCAATAGATTTTTATGTCAACCCTCAATTCCCACTTTCGCCACAGGGGCAAAGACAATCGGGAATTTGCTGTATTTCAATATATAAAGGCGATATACACAAACTTGATTTCGCAATTCTATTGCAATATCAAGAAACCACCCCTGAGATCTAATTAATTTTGAAACAAATATATGTTAAATGCACTATACTATTAATTGAATAGACTTAGCTCTATAGTACACACGTAGTTTATTAGTTTAAAGTATCAAAAATCATTTTCGTGTCAAACACGAAGGTTGCCAGATCACTAATTTCTAAAAAAAACGCTGCCAGATATTTTTTCTGAATTCTCTAATCAACCATAGTGTTCGGATACTTTTTTGAGCGACTGTAGTATCAAATTAGTTTTTTAGGGTGCAGTGCGGGCCTTCTTGGATATGTATTACAATACAAAGAAGTCTGCTTCGTTCCCACTTTCACATTTCTATCAGAACAAACTGCACAATCTCTTTTTTGCTTGTCCTCCTGCGCTAGAATGAGGTGCAACTTCCCATTCAAAGGATCATCAATGATATCACACTCTTGCATGAACCTCGCATGGCAGAAACCTTATTTCTACGGGAAAGTCTCAACATGATAAAACGAGCGAAAGAGAATTTTATCTTCAGTAAACAGTAACAAAACACTTGATAGATGACAGCTCCACGCAGGGAAGGTATAGACTTCACAATAGCTTAAGACCGACTAGCTGTTTTGTGTCGAACAGGTAATAAAAAAATCGTGAAGTTGTGTCGGACTCAGTTCGACACCTCTTCATGATTACTAGTACCAGAGTCCGACACTAGACCGGAACAAAGAAATTGCAAGTTGGACTGTCCAACGTAGGACTCCAAAAGGGTTATTTTTTAAAATAAAATTCAGATTAGATCTCATTATAATAACTCAGATGAAAATTTTTTTGTTTACCTCTGAACGGTATTTTTGTACACATAATGGGCTAAATGGTCAGGAAACAAGGATCCTAGGGCTCAGAACTGGTAAAGGAGGTGATGAGGATGAAACACTGAAAGTGCACACGATCATCATTAAAGGGTGAAAAAATTATTAATCGTTTACGATGGAAAAATTAAAAAAAATTTACCTTATTGCAATTTTAGAGTAACCCATTTCCTCTCAGTTATCGCTTCTTCATACTTTTATTCATCGCCGTTTACCATCGAAAGTTATTTAATATCATGGCTGTTTTAATCCTATTCTAATGAGGAAGCCACTCTAAAACCTAATATTAAAAAGCAATTAACTCTAATGAAAAAAGAGACAACACTTTACAACCGTTACTTTAGCTGAAGCACCAACAAACTGTAGGTAAGCAATGTACCACATGATGTAACGACGAAAGATTTAGTGAAACTGAAAATCCCCCACATTGAAAGAGAAACGGGTTCATGAAGATCTGTTGGTTTTGCGAGAGCGCAAACGATATTAGCCCTTTCGGTTGAGGTGACCACCTTTTCCATTAACAGACGCAAAGTCTGTTGAATCTTTTTGTCCTTGCCGGCAATTTCGGATGTTGCAAGAGCGACTGAGAGTAAAGAAATGGTGCTGTTGATGCCAATGAAGTTTATATGTGTAGAAAATAAAGGGCTTTTCTCGAAATGCAGGAAACTAGTGAGACTGGCAAAACACAGAAAGATCGTTGAAAAATTCAATACCATTATCAAGAATGCTGGAAAGCTAAAAATCTCCTCCATTTCATTAACAGTTGAGAGAATTTTGTTGTATTTAGATCGCAGCTCTAATGCTGAAAGAAAACTAATGTTTGACTTGATATTCTTCTTCAGAAGGATGTTGAAGTGCTGCATAATCCTCCGGATGTAAAGGCAAAGGAAAACATAAATTATTGTCATAACATTTGACAAATAGAAAATAAATAAAAAGTTTACAGTCACATGAAAGAACATCAAAACGTAGTGGAAAAAAAGAAATTTCTCTAACCTCTAAACGGAAGTAGTATGATCGAAGGTTGGATCTGACAACGTTTTCTTCAAACCAAGATGCCTCAATTATCGACCAGAATGAAGGATGTACTAAAATAGCAAGGGCGAAGAATTTTATCCACAGTTGGAAAGCCTGTCTCTGAACTTCAAAGTTAATATCACAATAAAGTAAATTAATGGTTTTAAAGAAACCTTTAATGCGATTTCGTCTCAAGTAAACGACTTACAACAAAATGAGTGACTGAGTATCTCTGAGTATACCAGAGAAATAGATTTTAAAATTTGAATCACTTGGGTTTAAAAAGGTGTGAAAAATCATGCACGCTTGATTAAACATTAAAGTATTATTTATATTAAAGTATATTGTAGCAAGACAGCTCCAAATATTGGGAGATTTTTTGTCAAGGGTTTTTTTCTCTTCTCGTACTTACAATGATGTATTATGTCTATTCCTATTAAAAACAACATCTTCAGAACACAGTCAAAATGGGATTTTACATTACTCGGAGAGTCACGTTCTTTTCTACAGTGAACCCGATGCATTTTATTCAATCGTGAAGTATAGTCTTGTATCGCAAGTAACTCAGTTCCAACTTCAGGTAATTTTGCTTGCCCTAAAAAATAAATTTCGCTCATTTCTACAAAAAAAAAAAGTAAGGATCTTTTATTTAAAGCAAAGTCCTGTAATGAGAATTCTAATGGGATAAAACGTTTTATCCAATTTTAATCAAATAAAGAAAATCACTTGTTATATATGCAAAATTAATAGGATCAAAATTTTAATCAATGTGTTTGACAACTGGAGAACAAAAGTAAGCTAAGGTTTAGTAAAGATTATTAAATCAAAATTGATGATTTATTCAGAGCTACTGCGTAAAATACGGATAAAATATAGTTACACGAATATAGAAAGAACTAATATATAGAGCAAAAAGAATGACAGACTATTAATAACTGATTAATCCTATTTCCTTTTTACTTTTCTAGCAATATATTCATATAAATTGCGCAATAAGAACTCAGAGTATAATATCAAACTGATTAGAAAAATTTGCATTCATAATATGATAATTTTGGAAAATATACAGTAAATAATACTAAAACAAACATTAGATTTTAACCAATATTAATTACAGATTACAATTACTGGTTAACTTTTCTAGCGACAATGGAGACAAAATATTTTTTCAAAGTCTTAAGTTCTTAAAAATACGAACTATTTTTAATCACCAGAATGATAACTGTTTCCCTGATTAGCCACTGTTGCCTTTAGAAGTCATTCTCAACTTACCAGCGATATCGATTTCAAATTCGGTATTAAGAATTTTGTACAGCGCACGTTTGATTTAAAAAATTTCTTTAAAAATGCATGAAATATAAATAAGTTTAATAATGCTGGCCTCTTTTAGCACTGAGAAAGGAGCTATGGCCCCCTTACTATTGAATGTAATGGGGCCGGACCCAGGGGTTGAATAAGGGGGAGCTATGGCCCCCCCTCATTCAACCCCTGGGTCCGGCCCTGATAGATGACCTTGACAAGAGGCCACTTTCTGTCTCGTAACAATTGTCCATTGAATCTATTTTCCTTACCAATCTCTTTGGGGTCCTTGTGACCTGGCCATTTATCAAATTTCAGTACACAAAAGTACCGCTAGGAGGTAAAACATCCTAACCTTTTATCACAGAAGCAGCAAAATTAAATATTATCGTCCAGTCATAAAGAGTTTATTTATAGAAAAGTAAGAGCATTTTTTTAAATATCCGAACAAAAATAACTTCTCTTCAGGCTTATATCGAACACGTTAAATCGTTGATCACCTTCTTTTACAAAATTGAGTAAATTCACTTTATAACGTTTGAGAGCAATTTATTTTAATTGAAGTATCAGCAGACTATGTATATGTCAACAGAGTGCCACAGTCTCAAAAAACGAAAGATCTTTTGAAATGGAAAATTCCCCATCCTGAACGGGAAATTGCATCATTTACATCAGCTGGTTTCGACAAAGCGGAAATGATGTTTAGTCTATCAGATGATGTCACTACCTGCTCCGATAGCTGGCGCAAAGTTTGCTTTATCTCTTTATTGTTCTCTGCCGCTTACGATGCGCAAACAACTGTAGTAAGAATGCCACACTGTTGTTAATCCCTCCGCAAACGAAAAATATGTGATGCACATTGGACTGTAGTAGTAGTAGAACACAACATAAATTGAATATTCTTGCTTTATAAAAGCAAACTCATTCAGAGGCTTTTTGAATCTGAATTAAGTTAAATAGATGGTATAGTATTTGTAATTTTTGTTTTATAAAATATCAAGAATTTTAGAGTTCTTCAGAAATTGAATGAGATAGTTATACAGAACAGGTATTAGCTTTGAGTTTGAAGAAAATAAAATACTTTGAAAGTCATAAGATAAAATATTAAGTTTTGAAAGTTTTGAGAAATATTGTCTTCTTTCATAATCATAACTTTTGCAATTGAAAATAATATGTTCTAATGTGTGAAAAGTATTGCAGTTTGGACAATTAGGAGAATCAATAATTTTATATTGAAAGAGTCTATAGTTAGTTAGTGCTGTATTGGTTTTAATTCGAAAAATGGCATTTATTTCGTTTTTTTTCAAATTAAAGTCATGGAATTTTTGAATTTTGGGATTAATTTTATAGCGGTGGGATTGAGATCTATTATTATTATACCAAGATTGCAATTCTTCTATTAGTAATTTTTTATTTGTTAATTTGATTTGATAAATAAATGATGGGGTTGGAATATGTTAGTTGTGATTTAAAGCTTCTTTAGCCATCCTATCTACAGTTTCATTATCAGGAATGCCCACATGGGCAGGTATCCATTGAATTATTAAGATATTGTTATGTGATAAATGTTTAAAAGTATGAAATAAAAGATCATTTGTGAATACATTAAAGTTAGTTTTAAGGGGATTTTGGAAAAGGCTAAAAAGTGCAGATTTGCAATCCGTAAAAATAACTATTTTAGAATTGTAAAATTTTGTGGCCCATTTTGTGGCTTCTATAATGGAGTAAAGTTCAGTAGCTATGTTCAAAAAGGAAGTATTAAATTTAAATTTTGAAGAGAAATTAAATTCTGGGCAAAAAATAGCACCAGAATAACTTTTAGTGTTTGGGTTGGAAGACCCATCTGTATAAATTTTGATATAATTATTAAATTGATAATTAATGTGTAGTAAGGAAAGTTCTTTATAATTGTGGAGTCATATGATTTTTTATTAGGGAAACCTGGGATTTTTCAAACATTGGCGGAAAAGATGTTGTCCAGTAAGGAATAGAAGGGTAGTGATCACCACTTAAGTTATTAGCTAGAATTTCCAATAGTTTATTTTTTTCTGGAAATTTAGAAATAATCGAATCATTAAAGTTATTTATTAGCTTATCAATTATAGGATGAAATTTATTTTTGAGAATTATTCTAAAAATTAAGTTTGAAAGTAAATATTTTTGTTTAATGAATAATGGAGGAATGCTTGTTTCAGCATATAAATCAATGTTACAGCTTCCTTTCGGGAGTCCAAGACAGAATCTGAGAGATTTGGTTTGGGCTCTTTCCAATTGGATGAGTCGGAATTTTGCTGCATTTCCAAGAAATTCTAGTCCGTATGCAAATTTTGGAAGAAAGATGGAATTATAGACTAATAGTAAATTTTTATTAGAACAACCCCATTTGGAGTTACCTAAATATTTAAGAGAGTTATAAAGTTTATTTGCTGTTAGAATTGCTTGATCAATATGTGCATTCCAAAGTAGTTTACTGTCAAAAGTGATTCCCAAGAATTTTAGAGTATATACCTGTTTGAGATCGCTTTTATTTATTTTTAGATTAAAAAAATTTGGATTAGATTTTTTATGGCGGAAAAAACGAATGATGAATGATTTTTTTTCTGAGATCGTTAGATTCCATTCAAGACAATATTTTGAAATTAAATCAAGTTGATTTTGAAGTTTAGTTTTGATTACATCAAGATTTGTACCTGAGCACCAAATTATGATATCATCTGCACATAAGCTATATTTAATATCTTTATCTTTGAAGATATCAGAGATATCGTTAATATATAAGTTGAAAAGAAAAGGTGATAAAATATCACCTTGAACAATGCCATTTTGAAAATGATGTTCTTTTGAATAAGAATTTTTAATTTTAACTCTAAAGTTTTTGTTAGTAATAATTTGGTATAGAAATCTGTACATTTGACCTTGAATTTTAAATTTGCGGATTTTATGCAATAGTGCGCTGTGTGAGATAGAATCAAAAGCTCCTTTAAGATCAAGAGTTACTGCAATTAAGTATTGTTTGAGATTAAAGGCTTGTTCTATATCAGAAATAAAGTTCAATATCAGATCTTTTGTAGATCTGCCATACCTGTAACCATATAAATTTTGATTAAATAATTTATTGTTTTCAAAGTACCAGATTAATCTGTTATTAATTATATGTTCGAAGAGTTTTAGAAAATTAGATGAAAGGCAGATAGGTCGATATGACGATAATTCTTCATCTGGTAAAGATGTATTTTTTTTGATAAGTATCATAAAATTTTCGAACCATGATTTAGGATAAGTATTTGTTTTCCAAAAATTATTAAAAAATATAAAATGTGTTTTAGCCACTGATCAGATAAATTTAGAAACATTTTGTTATTAATACCGTCTGGGCCTGGGCTGGTATTTTATTTCAATGCTTTAATAGCAAATTTTAACTCATTGATATTAAACGGTAAATTTAAATATTTTGTGTAATCATTTTGATAATAAAAGTGAGTTATATTATTAAGAGAATAAGATTTATCAAGTTTTTTATTTATTTTTTTTTGAGTGATTAATAAAATATTTAGCAAATAAATTAGCAGTTTCATTAGTGGAACAGTTATTTTTTATATTTAGTGAGGCAGTAGGATTGGATGGAGTAATGTCTGAATTTAATGTTTTGAAAATTCTCCATATATTGCTGGTTGTGGAGTTAGAAGAAAGTTTATTTAAAAAAAAATTCCAATTGAATTTTTCAAGTTGTTTTATTTTTTTATTAATTGAGGCAGCAATACGTTTAACATTTAGGTAGTCTCTGAAAGATCCAGTGCGATGTGCTGTTCTCTCAGCTCTGCGTCTTATTGCTATTAGTTTATTAATAAAAATTGAATGAATATGATTTTGGGGAATTTTTTTATTGATTTGCTTAGTGCATTCTTCTTGACTAGTAGAAAATTCTTTAGTCAATGATTCATAAGATAAAGAATTAATATCAATATTTTTTTTATCTAGATTGTTATAAAATTTAGGCCAATCTGTTAATTTAATAAGTTTTTGAAGTTGATTTTTAAACAAATTAATATATAAGAATATAGGAAGATAATCACTGTTAAAGTTTTCATTGTGTATGGTCCAGTTTAAATGTGGTATAATTTTATTAGTAACAAGAGTCAGATCAATAACTGATTGATGATTTTGTTTTGTGATATGGGTTTTAGTTTTTTCATTTAAGATAATAAGATCATTTTTCTCAATAAATAAAAATAATTGTTTACCAATGTCATTAGTTTTGTATGAGTACCATATACTATTGTGGGCATTAAAGTCTCCACAAAAATTTTCTCACCCACCAAGTTTTTAAAAATATTATTTTAAGTATTATATGATAAATAAATTCCAGGATTGTAGAAGTTTATAATATTTACAGTATTATTATTTATAATAGTTTGTATAACCACCCATTCAATTTGTTGTTCTATTTCAGTTTTTATAAGTCTTTGCGGAAAGTCTTTTTTAATGTATGTTATGACACCTCTTGAGGTTGTTGATAATCTATGTACATAAGAGACATATCCACTCAATCTGGGAATTTGGTTGGTTTGAATTTCTTGAAGACATAGTATGACAATATTACGTACCTTAACTAAATGTTTGATAAAATGCAATTTAGATAAGAGACCTCTTACGTTCCATTGTAAAATTATGGCTTGTTCTGCCATCCACCGGTGTTAAGGCAAGAAAGGAGTATATCATTTATCACATTAAGCTCAGGGCTGTTGGGAAGAATCATCTCGATGAGTTTTAAAATTAGGCTGATGATTTGCTCTTTACAGTTGAGATTAAAGGAAATTCCTTCTTTTGGAATAAAAGCTTTCTCTGCAGTACATTCAACTTCTTTTTTGTTTGGTTGTGCAGAAGATTTCTTTGAACCGTCACATTTTTTTTGACTTTATCGGCGAAAGACTGCTGTTGAACAGTTTCATTTTTAGCAGTTTGAGATGTCTTTATGTTAGAAGAGGAAGAAGGAATCTCAGGAAAGTTCTCATCTATATATTTGTGTTCAGTCTCGATGTCACTTGTTTGTTTGGGAAAAGTAATGTCCGAAGCAGAAGCCAATCCTTTTTTTTTGTTGTCAAATTCAGCTTTGGCCAAAGCGAAAGATTGGCCCCAGTTTAAGTTACTGGAGAGTTGAATGGCTTTAGCCTTACAGGCTATTAATTTAGTTTCACAAACAGACCATGTAGCCGGATGTGGTCCTCCACAATTAGGACATTTGTAAAATTTAGCTCTGCAGTTCTTGTAGTGATGATGCCCACTGCATCGTTTACATTTTTGCATTCCATTGCATCTGGAAACAAGATGGCCAAAAAGACAACATTTCAGGCATAAGCTAGGTGGAATAATGTAATTACGTACATTATGTCGATTAAAACCTAGGTAAATATGTGAAGGTAGCTTATCTAATTCAAATTCAAGAATAACTTTGTTAGTGGGATAGCAATAAGTTTCATTTCTATTTTTACAGTCTTGTTCGTAATGAAGCATTCGCCTGGCATTCACAACTGATTGATCAGCTAACAAATCAATGATGTAGTCATTATCCAAGTTATTTGCGACTCCAGCGATAGTTCCCAAAATAGTTTTGCGGAATTTGGGGAGTTCTACTAGTACTTATACAGAAAGAATGTTTTTCAGTTGAAATACTTTATCAAATTGTTCTGGAGTCCTGAGTTGCAGTAAAAGTTTCACATTAGAGATAAATTTACCTTCGATGTGCTCACCAAGTAACTTAAAAAAGAAATCGGTAAGTTTTTTTGTGTCAATGGCTCTGAGATTTTCGTTTATGCCAATCAGAACGAGAGCTAAGTTATTATTCTCCTTAGCATTCTCAGTTAGCGCGGCAGACAATTTGTTAGAATTTAGTTCCTGTGACAAATTGGTTACATTTACAGAATTTGAAGAAATATCAGTTTTTGACAACATATCATTAGTGTTCGAACTTGTCAGATGTGACGTCACGTACGGATTCTCTGAAGACAAAGTAAAAGAGTCAGGTACCTTTATGTTAGTATCCATAGAAGCGATGACTTGACCGTTGTTTTCACAGATCACATCCAGTTGAGAAAGATTTGTATTGTGAAACGGTAAAAGTTCAGATGCTGAACTTTTAGATTGTAAAATGTCCGATTCTGAGGTAAGCTTTAGATCGTCTTCTAAAACGGCAAAAGAGTTTTCAGGCTTGCTTTCCTTATGTCTAGAGGAGCTCTTGTAAAGTTTATTACGTTTAACTTTAATGTTAGCATTCGACGGCGAGTTTTTCTTTCTTCTATTGCTGCTGTTATTCGTAATATTTAATTTCAAACGACCATTGGACTGACCAAAGGAACGGCTAAACAGAAAAATATAGACGAAAAATTCATCACAGCAATCAAGAATATTGGGAGAGATAATGTCATTAATAGTCAAAAGGATTTTTTTTTTTACAAACAGCGTAGTCTAATTGGTATATTCAATGTAACGTTCGACTTGATATTCCTATTTAAAAGAATATTGCGATGCTGCATAATTGCACGGATATAAAGACAGAGGAAAACATAAATAGATGCAATAAGATTTGGTAATAGGTGAAGAGAGAACAAATTTAATATAATATGTGCAAAGACAGAATAATATGGCAAAACAAAATTTCACTTAGTTTTAAATTGAAGAAAATTTTCCGTATATCCTCTTGGATTCTGTTGTCTTGGTAAAATACAGAATAATACAAAGAACTTAGTGAAAGTACATAGGCGGATAACTTAACCCACAATTCTAGGAAATAATTACATCCAAAATGTAAATATCAGAAAAAAAAAAAACAAAATTAATATTTGCAAACGATTTTGGCGTTTTTGTCTGAAGTGGACAATGTACCATAGAAGTGAAGATAACGAATACGATATTAAATCGGACGAATGAACTTTCACGTTTAAAGCGCTATAAAAGTAAATGATATGAAGGATCATGCGTGCAAGAATGTAGGTCACAACTAAATGCATCACCACAGCACCCAAAGTTGGCAGAATCTTTGGGCCATTCTATTGTTCCTTAAAGTCATGTATCCTATCTATGCCTGATAATAAAACTAAATTTAGTAGATAGTTTAAGTGTGATTTTAGATTATTTTGATTCCCATCATACCCAACACACTCTTCGCAATGTTCCAGGCAAGATTTGCAGCTGGATTCTGGTGATATTTGTGTGTTCAATTCTTTTTCAGAATCGGGGTATTTCTTCTCAAAAAAGGTTATTTTTCCTAATATTCCCAAGAAGATGTTAAGTGTATTTTATAACAATAAAAAATATGATAATTATGATTAACTTTAAGTATTTTCACAGAATAGTATGAAGTTATTATTATTTGAATAACTGTTCATTTAAAGTAAACTTCGTATTATTTAATTTATATACCCTTATAGAGATGAAGATTTTAAAAAATTTGATAACAGGTTCACACTAACAGATACCTTATGGGTATGGTATAAACGAAGGAAAGAGAATATTGGGAAATTGCAAAGACTATATGCGCTTATCCATAATGTATTCTTGTCCTTATGAATGCCTGTTGATTCAAGAAACATACTAATGTTCCAAAACCTATATCGAGGTTTACAAGTTATTATTAAACTAACAGTACGTCCTTAACTCAATAACGTATTTTTTTTATCAGTCTTAACAATCGTTTCATAAAAACAGAATATTCTTACTCAATCATTCTGAAGAAGGAAGCAAAGAGTACGCCTTTTTGAAATTGCCTATTCTTTTCGAACAGATCTGTCACAGTGCTCCTTCAAGTGATGCAAATTTTCTTGATTATATACGCAAAGGTGATGTTTGGTTACGTTCGAAAACCATTCAAAGGACATGTAAAACGTTAGGTAAGCTCATCGTAATGAGCAAGGTACAATATATTTTGTGGGTTTTACCAATTCGCAACTTTTTCAATGAATAATCTTCTCCTTGTAGCAGTGGCGGCTCGTAGCTAAAATTAGTGCGGGTGCTGCTCCAGAAAATTTTTAGCCTTTGTTTTAAAATTGTATAAAAGGAAACAAACACGTAAAAAAAAAAAGACACGTATATCCAGAAACTTGATAAAATCCTAAAAGAACAAAATCAAACATTTTTTACTTACTTTAACCTAAATTGTTACAGTTCAAGCTTAATCTATTCATTTAAAAATGAAATCCATTCTTCTTGTTTTAATCTGAGCGAAAAAAAAATTAATCAACTAGAATAGCTGGAAGCAGGATAATAATATAATTCTACACTTTATCACATTCAAGAATAGGGTACACGTGTTTTAAGCACAACACACGCGGAGTAAAAAAAAACTGCCTTCAACCAGCACGCCAGGGTCGGCACTGCGGGAACGACAGTGCTCTCTCTCCCTTGCAGCCTCGCGTGTAGCTTCCTATGTGCGCATGCGCACAACAGTCAAACACCTCGCCGCTAGTACTGTGAAGCGCACAATTCCATACAAAGATTTTTGTATCTTTTTCATAAACTGGGGGATGGCTACTGACATTAAGCTTAAGGATTATATATTGTACAAGTATAAAGAAAGAATTAAAGAAAAAAGGACTCATTATATTAAATGTTATCGATAATATCAAGTTGAAATTGGGAGTGCTGCAGTTCCACAGTGTCTATACGCGAGCCGTCACTGCTTTGTAGCAAATGTGAGCCTAATTTTTGTTTCTTTTTCGTCTGGCCAATGAGTGCAGATTTTCTGATGTGCAATGATATTGTTTTCATTAATGCTATTTCTGGGGCGTGGAAGGCTCAATTGGTAGCGACCCAGGCTCGTAACTGCAATTCCCAGTTCGAGTCCCAGCTGGGCAAGCATTGAGATATATTTCCGTAAAAATCCCCTCACTGTCCTCGGTCAGTAGTGGACACCGATGTGCTTGGAAAGACCTCTGTCCGTCGGATGAGACGTTAAAGAGTGGCCCCGTGTGCTGGAGAGAAATACCCTGTGCACGTTAAGGATGGAAGGCTACCATCTGTCTCCCAACAGCTGTCTAGTGGGTTTTCCCTCCCCCTAACCTTCTCTGAGCCCTCGAGATCCTTGTGACCTAGCGATTTAGAACATTTTGTAGAAAAAAAGTGCCGCTCAGAGGTAAAACAACCCAACCCAAATGCTAATCTATCGAGCTTTCACTTGTAATTCACTTTCTGTTGTTTTCAGTCGTATCTTTCACTTAAACCAATAAACTTATGTGTTCTTTTATTCTTAATTTTCATCAGCGCAATACGGGTTTAATTCTCTATCTTGGCAATGTTGATCGTACATAATGCAATCATAAGAAATGGCGATCACTCTAAATTCAGTCTTCTTTGATGGGGATAATATAAGGCAATGATTAACAGAGAAACGCAAGATGGTTCTCTCGTTCACGGCCTCAGAATAATTGGAATCGACATACCCTGAAGTTATGAAGAGCTTTCAAAAAGTTCGTGACACGTGTCTATATTTGCACCGTTTCTCCGAAGTTAACGAGCTACGACTTGTTTGGCAGTTTATCTAAACTTTTCATAACGTGTTAAAAAGAAAGGTCGCATCATCATTTCTCTCTTCGCTTATACGTGGCGAGTAGTCGGTCTGCGACTATCTTCCGTAACCAGCTTTGGGGTGTTTGTGACCTGACGACTACTAAAGGGAAAGATTTTACATTTTCACAAGGATGCAGCTTGGAGACAACGCGAAAAAAAATTCATGCCGATTTATCACAAATATATGGGGATCGTAAGACGTCCCGTGGCCGAGTGGTTAGCACGCTTGGCTACTGATCTACGGGACCTGGGTTGGAGCCCCGGAGTAAGGCATGGACGTATGTGTCGTTTTTCTGCTGAGGTCCTGCCATCCTCTCAGACCTTCTACTATGGCATATAAACTGGCAGGCTCCTGTCAGACCTCTGTGGCAACCAGCTGCTTGAGGGGGTATTTATTTATTTTTTTATTTATATGGGGATCGTGCCTATTCATATGGTACTGTTATGGGATGGATATGCACAAATTCAGAGGACATCAGATCTTCGAAATTCAGAGAAGGATATCAGATCCCTCGTACGGAAAGATCGAAGAGGCCGTGAACGAGAGAACCATCGCTGCTATTTGTGAACTCGTTAAGGAAAACCCACACATCACCGTTCAGGTAATAAGTTTAGATGTCAGTGTATGGATTGGCATTGTGGAAACATTTATTCATTAACATTTAAAGTTCCGAAGGATCTGTACCAAATGGATACCCACAAAATTGACAGAACAGCAAAAAAAAAAAAGGCTAGAGTAGACTCATGCAAGGAGATGCTGGTAATGTTTGAACCTAGTGGCCCCAAACGGTTAACAGACATTTTCACGGGTGATGAGATGTGATCTATTTACAGCTCAAAGAAAGATTGACAACTGTGTTTGGGTTGCGGAAGAGGAAATACGTCCCCAAATCCTCCGACAAGACTTTCGCTGAAAGAAGAGGATTTTTAAAATTTTTTTCAATTCCCAAGGAATGGTAGTCGTGGACACCTTACCTTAAAAAATGACTATAAATAGCCAATACTACATTGTTTTGCCCAAAATAGTTAAGAAAATGAAGGAGCAGCTTCCAACAACAGGTGTGTCAAGGGTCACAACAATGCCAGTCCACATAACAATGCCAGTGATCACAAAACCGGTAAGACCTTCTGGAGCAGAAAAAAATTAAACAACTACCTCATCCTGCATATTCATCCAATTTTGTACCAAGTGATTTTTGGTTGTTTACAAAAATTAAAAAGGAATTTGCTGGGAAGCCTTTTTCAAGGGTGCAAGACCTTGCAAAATGCGTTCATTCAGAGTTGTAGATATTCCCTAACAGGAAAACCACCAAGAAGCGTTCAGAATCGGAGTAGACTTCAGCAGCTTTGTACAGATGTTGGAGGGAAGTACTTTGAAGGACAGTAAAAGTTTTGCTGAAGTAAATCCAATGGCTTTTGTCCTGCAGATGCATGTCAACAACTTTTGAACGCCTTCGTAATACTTAACAGTAATTCTCACGAAATATAATCATTGTCACTTCTGTTAAAATATGGACATTATTCTCCACCAGAAAAAAACATAGATTTTTCTGGGCAGAAACTGCATATTTAAATAAATCTAATTACCGAAACATATTTTGATATCAAGCATCGTTATTTCCTCAGCTAACTCAACTGCAGCGATGCTTTTATTTGAAATGCCCTTTCTGAGAGCCCACGTTTACATTTCTTTGAAAGAGTGAACATGCGTTCTTTGTCAGAGTGGAAATTTGAATGCAAAGTTTTAATGAACTTCCATTCAATTATTTTGTTGTCTAAAAGTCTTTTATTTAAGACATTAACGTGAAAACACTTAACACCCTATACTCTGTTCTGTTTCGAACCTTATAGCTCCATCCTTTTCTAAACACTCCTTGGATATGAAGCCTTCAGTACAGTTGATAGCTGTAGACGATGCTTATTCCTTTCAGTAAGTACTGAGAAACACTTTCAGTTGGAATAGTATTTTGTTTCGTGTAGGAGTAAACAACCGACTTCACTTGCCCTCCATTCATTCAACTGACGACCACGTGACATAAGTGAAACGCCTCACACATCATGTAATGGATGATGGTAATTTCTTTAACCGGAGGAATGATTCTGGGAAAACGGAGTCTCCTTTAGTAGTAGGGTCGCACTATAGGTATACTCCACCCACTTCCGGTCTGACGTCACTGACCCCGCCAACTTCTGGTCACACCCCTAATTAATAACTAATTAATAACTAATTAATAACCCATAATTAATCAAAAATTAATTAATCCCCTTTATTAAAAATTCCCCCCCATTTATTTAAAAAAAACCTCCCCCCCTTAACCCGTGGCGCCATCTAGTGACTATGAGGAGTACTATTTTCAGAAAAACCCCTATGTTAACTCTAATTTCCCGATTTTTGATTCCCCCTCCTCATAAAAAAAATCCTCTTATCAAAAGTTCCGTCCCCCTTTATTAAAATTCCCTTCCTCTTTTAACCCCTGGCGCCATCTAGTGACTATAATGTCGGGAAAAACCCTCGATTTCAGTCGTAATTTTCCAGCAAACTTTCGGTGGCAACGATCGGATGATGCAATCCTCAGAATAATTGCTTAGGGTGGCAACCTCGCGCAGAAAGGGATGATGCAAACATCAAAATAATTGCAAAAGCAGCTCCTCACATAAAATCAACTCCCAAAGTTGTATATCCCCTGTATTTATCCCTTATTAATTAAACACTCATTAAAATTCCCCTTTATTAAACCCCTTATCAAAAGTTCACTCTATTAAAACTTTGCAAACTCCCATCCTTTTACAAGTCCACTAAACTTAGAAAATTAACTCCCAAAGTTGTATATTGTATTAACCATTTTTATTCCTTATTAATTAAACACTCAGTAAAATCCCCCTTTATTAAATCCCCTTATCAAAAGTTCACTCTATTAAAACTTCACAAACTCTCATCCTTTTACAAGTCCACTAAACTTAGAAAATCAACTCCCAAAGTTGAATATTCCTTATTAATTAAACACTTATCAAAAACTCCGCCCCTCATCATTAAAAACCCTTTATTAAAACTTCACAAACTCTCTTATTATCCATGTTCATTTTGTCAAGTCCGCTAATCAACTCCCAATTCCCTAGTAATTAAAACTTATCAAAATTACCTCCCCTTTATTAAAAATCAAAAGGCCCCTCTCTTAAAACTTCACAAACTCCCATCCTTTTCCAAGTCCGCTAAACTTGGAAAATCAACTTCCAAAGTTGTATATACCCTGTATTCCTTAGTAATTAAACACTTATTAAAATTCCCTCATTAAAAATCAAAAGTTCCCTCTATTAAAACTTCACAAACTCCCATCCTTTTACAAGTCCGCTAATCATAGAAAATCAACTCCCAAAGTTGTATATTCAAGTAATTAAACACTTATCAAAATTCCTTCCCCTTTATTAAAAACCCCTTTATTAAAACTTCACAAACTCTCTTGTTATCCACGTTCATTTTACCAAGTCCGGCTAAACTCTGGAATGGCAACACATGGATGATGCATTTTTGAAATTCGTCGAGTCAGGCATGTAGAAACAAGCAAGGTAGTGCACGTGTCCAGCTCTCTTCTTATCGGGGGTGAGGGGTCAAGAGGAATTTCACCACACGCTGTCTACAGCACTGTATTTGCATCTGTTCCTGATTAATATCTACAAGCATTATCTACGCTTGAGCGAATGACGACTCTTATTGTTACACCTTAAAAGAGTGTATGCCGATGGGTGGCCAGCTGTTTACATCTGTTACTGATAAACGGAAATATTTCGGATGACGCTTTAGCTCACGTGTTCACCCCCGAACGAGTCTCACGAAGGTCAGCTTTGAACGTGTCGAGAGATGCATCAAAGGTCACTTATCAGAGAGCGATTGACCGTATATAAGCTCGCACCCCGCTTGCGACGTCACTCATTGCTTGTTGATCTGAAAGCCAACCAGTCAGAGTTTTCGCTGCTCGTTTTCAAAGTCTGTCTTTGAGAAAATGTCTAACATTAGCGAGATGTTCACCGATGATGCCAGCAAAGCAGTTGAGGATCTGATCGCCAACGTGGATCGCCTGGAGGCCACTGCTAAGCAACCATCATCACCTGTGCTCTCCTCACCCAAGCGTGTGTGCCTGCATCCATTGCAGCGAGGTGGAAAGATGCTCCGCACCGCTCGTCATGCCTCATCTACTGCTGCCGGGTCGGGCAGTACCTACATCCCGGCGCATCCGTTAGATGGAGCCGTTCCAGGTCCTTTGTGCTCTGATGACGTCACATCTGCATTCTCTGCTTTCGGTGAGTTCTTCTGATATGCCTCATTACAGCATTACTAACGTGAGGAACTTTAATTCAACTAAATTTAAGACGCAGTTAATCTCAAAGAGCATTCGTCTCGGGGGTATGCAGGATGTGGAGCCCCACAATTTCCTATCAGTGCTACGCTCCCTGCACGCGAAAATGCTTGAAGATGTACCTGAAGGCGAATATAGTCACGTTAGGCTGTGCTTCAGATCAACGGACTTAAAAAACGCCGTAAATTTAAGTCTCATTAGGCGAAACGACTTAACGTCAGAGCGATTCATGACTGCCCTCAACAGAGTGATTCAGTCTAATAAAGAACTTGGTGCACATAGTGAATTGGAATTCGATTTCGTGTGTGTCAACCTAGATCTCCAAGGCAGTGGACGTTCAGCCCCACTGACACGTTCGCTTGCAGACGTCCAGTCTTTTATCAAAAACAAGAGAGCTGTAGTAAGAATCGTGAACTCTGATTCCATCTGTCTGGCAAGAGCTCTTGTGGTGGCCAGGGAGTTGTCCTTGAAAAACAGAGGTCTTCCTAACAGGTATGATGGCGTGAGATGTTCGTGTAACCAGCTTCAGACGACAGAAGCATGGCAACTTCACCTTGAAGCCGGCGTTCCCGAGGGTCCTTGTGGTCTTCCCGAAGTCCAATTGTTTCAACAGCACCTCGCACAGGACTATCGCGTAATTGTTTATTCCTCCGAGGACGGATTTGTGCCTATCTTTGCCGGCCAGGAAGCGCCCAACAATATTTATCTTCTCTACGGAAACGAACATTATGACGTGATTACGAAACCTGCAGGTTTTTTCGGCGTTAAAAAATTCTGTCCTATCTGTCTAAAAGCATCCAATCACACCCATATATGCAAAGGAACCTGCAATCGCTGCCTATCCCCAGACGTCGTTTATTTTGAAGACCCTCTGCTCTGCCCCTCTTGCAACATGTATCTGCGGGGGCCCGAATGCTACAAGGAGCATCTGACGCAAACTGCAAGACCAAACATCGGTGTGAAATGCTTTGATATTTTCGACCCGATGAAAAAACATCACTGCCAATCTGAAAAGCCTCAATACGTCAAAACCTATAAGAAGGACGATATCGAAATGGACTATATATATTTCGACCTTGAAACAGTTCAGCTTCCTGACGGGGTTTTGCAAACCATCTTGTGCGTTACCACCTTTCACAAGGACAATGATTGGAAATTTGTGACATTTACCTGTGTAAAAGAATTCAAGGATTGGTTACTGAGCGAACGGTCCCCAGGTTTAAAAAAAAACGTTTTAAAACGTTTTTCTTAAACGTTTTAAACGTTTTTTTTAAAACGTTTTTTTTAAACGTTTTAAAAACGTCACCGTAATGGCTCATAACCTGAAAAATTTCGACGGTTTTCCAATCTTAAAAGATTTATACAGTAGGTTCTTGAAACCCGAGATTATATTTCAAGGCAGCAAACTGCAGGGGATTTTTTAACAGGATTAAAAGTAAGGTTCACAGATACCTTATCATTCATCCAGGCGCCACTTCGTAGCTTCACGAAAACCTTTAACCTGGATGAAGAGAAAGGTTTTTCCCCCCATAAGTCAACCTGTGTGGAGAACCTCCATTACGAAGGGCCTGTTCCTGACCGTACATATTTCGGAGTGTGCGACATGGATTCTTCAACCCAAGCAATGTTTGAAGATTGGTACGTTGTAGCGTGTTCTAAAACATGGAACTTTCAAACGGAGTTATCCCATTACTGTAGAGCGGATGTAGATGTTCTGTGCCGAGGTGCCGAGTGTTTTCATCTACAGTTTAAAAACCTCACAGGTATTGACCCCTTTGCTCAAGATCTGACGATTGCGGGGGCCTGCCTGAGGGTATTCAGGGCCAATTTCCTAGAAGAAAACGTTCTCGGCATCTATCCTGCTCGAGGTTACAGTGCTAGTAACAATAGGCAATCATTAAAAGCACTAGCCTGACTTGATTACATAGCGACCAAGGAAAACATCGAGATTCAAACGGCGCGCTATGCCGATGGAGAGGCCAAGATTGGCATGTACAAAATTGATGGGATTAACGAAGTAAAAAAGATTCTATGGGAATTTTGTGGCTGGTTTTTCCATGGTTGTGAAAAATGTTTCCGCCCCGATGCCATTCAGCCTACCTCTAGAAAACCCTATGGAGTTATCTACACAAGAACCCTGGATCGACTTAATGCACTCAAAATCCTGTTACCTGACTACAAACTTAAAGTTCTCTGGGAGCACGATTTTGACAAGATGTTGAGAACGACTCCATTTCTAGCAAAGATTTATAAATCCATAGAGCCCATCAGAAGGATAGGAAGCTGCGATTTCCTTTATGGCGGACGTACAGAAGTGTTCTCCACATATTCATCGGTCGATCAAGGTGTACAATTAGAGTACTGCGACATTAATTCCTTGTACCCTTATATGTGCAAGTACTCGAAGTTCGGCAAAGGTCATCCCATCAGAATAACCAAGGACTTGCATCACGACATCGATTTTTACTTTGGGATAGCTCACGCGACTCTGCTACCTCCCTCTGATCTGTTCATACCTGTTCTGCCCTACAAAGCCCGAGAAAAACTGCTCTTCCCGCTCTATCGTGTCTGCGCAGAGTGCGAAATCCCTGTGTGTACACATAGTGAGAACGAGAGGTCCTTAACAGCATCTTGGCCTACCATCGAGATTTACGCTGCAATGAGAGCCAGGTACCACCTCGTGAAATTTCATGATGTCTGGCATTTTAATGCCAGAATGAAATACAACCCCAGCAGTAAATCAGGAAGCTTGTACACATCGTACATTAACACATTCTTGGCAGCTAAACAGCGATATACAGGATTCCCACCTCACGTGAAGACAGAGGTCGAAAAGGAGGAATTTTGCGAGAATTTCTACAGAGCAGAAGGGGTTCGGATCCACCCCTACGAAGTTTGAAGAACAGCCTCCAGAGGTCGCTCGCTAAATTAGCACTCAACTCTTCGTGGGGTAAGCAAGCGGAGGGGATGGAAAAGATGAAGACCCAATTAGTCACCTGCCCCCTGGAACACATGAGACTATTAACCGACTCTACAGTCATAGTGATGGACATCAGCCCCGTCAATGATGAGTCTGTGCTTGTGACTTACAAGCCTACTCCGGATGCTTGCCCTGAAAATACCAAGGGAAATGTAATTTTTGGTGCCATGGTTACCAGTCACGCACGTCTGAAGCTCTATGATCTGCTTTATAAACTGGGTCGTAGAGCTTTATATTGCGACACTGATAGTTGCATCTTCTCCACGTCTCCTAAGGACACTTATACACCTGAAACAGGGGACTTCCTTGGATCGTGGGTTTCGGAGATAACGTCGAAATATGGCCCTGATGTCCATATTACAGACTTTGTGTCGGCAGGTCCCAAATCCTATGCCCTAAGGTTAACGGACGGGGATCAAATTCTTAGAGCCAAAGGATTCACACTCAAAGGGATCAATAAAGACCGCTACAGCTTCTAACTTTTGAAAGCTATGGTTTTGGACAAAACACAGACTTCTGAGACCTTTGATGTTCCCTTTAACGTGGTAAGAAACAAGGCTCAAGGGACACTGACCAACAAACAAATTGTAAAAAAATTCCATGTTGTCCTGGACAAAAGGTATTTACCACCTGGAGAGACCTGTTCTGTGCCTTATGGATTTGGAGATACACAGCTTGACATGCTGATTGATTTTCTGTAAGTGGATTTTTATTGTACATAATAATTTTTTATAAAAGTATTTTAAAAATGTGTATTTACCATATTGCAGGGTTTTTAAATGTGGTTTTAAAATGTTAATAGCGTATTGCAGAAAAAGTATTTTAAAATTTAGTTATAAAATGTTAATGGCATATTGCGGAAAAATGTGTGAATCTAGCATACTTCAGAAAAAAGTATTTAAAATGTGTTTTTAAAAAAGTGCAATTCTAGCATACTTCAGAAAAACATATCTTTAAATGTAGTTATAAAATGTTAATGGCATATTACAGAAAAATGTGTGAATCTAGCATACTTCAGAAAAAAGTATTTAAAATGTGTTTTTAAAAAAGTGCAAATCGAGCATATTTAAGAAAAAAGTATTTTTAAATGTGGTTAATGGTATATTGCAGATAAAGTATTTGTATAATACTGTGTGAATCTAGCATATTGCAGAAAAAGTATTTTTAAATGTAGTTATAAAATGTTAATGGCATATTACGGAAAAATGTGTGAATCTAGCATACTTCAGAAAAACTATTTAAAATGTGTTTTTGAAAAAGTGCAAACGAGCATATTTAAGAAAAAAAGTATTTTTAAATGTGGTTAATGACATATTGCAGAAAAGGTATTATAAAATGTGGTTATAAAAAGGTGGGGATCTAGCATATTGCAGAAAAAGTATTTTTAAATGTGTTTTCAAAATGTTAATAGCGTATTCTGAAAAATATGTTGCTTGCTAGTGCACTGTCAATATAACCCGCAGCCAGGTATGCGAAGCTGTCAGGATCGCAGAACCATTTTCATTGCCTCTTTGCGCGCTCGCTGCATGCACTAGCGCCCCCTATTACACTTCCGGTTTTTGAGCTGTAGCGGAAGTCAGCGCTGCTCTCTGAGTGCTCTGCACTAGCGCCCTCTGTTGACAGGTTAGTTTATGCAGCAGATATTGCAGTATAGTCGAATTGTAAATATTGCAATCATTGTGAAACGTTTGTAAATATCAGTACTATTTTATTGAAGCTTCTACTCTAATACCCATACTAATGTCTGCAATGAAATATACTGTGCCATTTAGCTTAATAATTTTTTTTTTAAAAAACAGTCTCTTTATTTTCCAATTTTCAACACTATATTTAAGTGAGTAAAAAAATGGGTCAGCAAGATGATGCTTCTATGGATAGCATTTATAAAACCTACAAAAGGCGTATATCAGTTTTAATTTCTTTTATTGGATATCACAAATTTTTAATACATTGTTTTTTATCACAAAAGTTTTTATCACAGAATTTTAATACAAGTACACAAGTCTTGGAAATACATTGTTTTCTACAGAAGTCTTCAAACAGATGTCTTCAATAAGGAGTCCAGTGAATTAACTTCCTTTTCTTACGAAGGATGGGAACAAAGTCGCTCATTGGAGGGTGAGCAAAAGTCTCTGATACGGGTTGTCTGGGAATGTTGACCTTTACTTCGTGGGGGGCTTCCAATTGTTGGTTAAATAACAGGTAATTTTTCAATACAGCCAGGTACTTTTCAGTTTTATCATCAACGTCAGATTCAAGCATTTTCTTCATCTCCGTGTCTAAATAACGCACTTCTTTTCGTATGTTTCGTCTTTGAACAGCTTTCACTGAAATCATTTTCGAAATAACGAACCCAGCAGTGGTAAGGCCGCAGTAAGGAGAGGAAGTAGAAATCCGGATCCCTTTTGCAGGAGACGTTTCTTGTGACGGACAGATGCACGTTTGGACGCTAGACTTCTTATTCTAGAAGTCTTGTGACTTCGTAAATTCTTTAATACTCGATGGGAGACAGGTATATTCCCTTTTAAGAAATTAGTACACACTTCACATAGAGCATACATCTGAGGGTCAGAGATGTGCTTCAACAGAGCTGCACGTTGCTTTCCCCCAATTTTGGTAAACGCTGCAGGAACGGGCCTTGAGATCTAACTTTCATTTGGGATGTAGAGTATCTCGGGTTCTTCAGAAGGGAGGATCTTGGCACGGAGCCTTTCACTGTTCAACGTTCTGGGATGAAGGTCCATGCACAAATAGCCACAGGGAGGTTGTGTAGCTAGTCTATAAGCATCGGTCAGGAGTTTGGATTGATGTGGGAATACTTGTCTTGCCAGATGCGTTATTTGTGAAGCGTCCCGACAGTTGTGAAATAAAAACATATAGTGAGCATTGAGTGATATAGTCTCGAATGTCTTCCCTTTAAAAACAGATTTTGCAAGATCAGGACAATCATGATATTTTTATGATGCCCTCCACGAATAAACAATTGAGATATGCGTTCGCTGGCCACAGACTGTTCCATCAAGTCGTCCAGCACCAGAAGCGTAGGTCTGAAGGGGTCAAATTCCAGATCTACAGGTAGGCCTTCATAAACTTCCACAGTTTTCTTAAAGGGTTCAAAGGCAGGTTGCCACTCCCCGTAGCAGTAAACGACACGTTGGGGCTGGGGTTCGAACACCAGAGAGGCTTCTTTGATGAGTTTCAGAGTGAAAGTCGTCTTTCCACACTGAGAAGGGGCAGCAATTAAAATATTTGAAGGAGTTCGGAGAGCCATCGCACCACCATGCAGTCGTTAATGTCTACTCGACATGTGTAATCGCGATGCAGTACTGTGGGAAGAGTCAAACCACACGCTCCTTTAAACAGGAAATACAGATAGTGAGCACCACAAGTGTCATCCATAGGGTCCTGCAGAGGTATCGAGGGATGTAACATGGGAGGTATGCCTAGCCGACTGTAGTATTCTTGCATGGAGACATCGGAACTTGTCTCCAGGGGGTCAAAATGATCCACGTGCATTCCTTTCTTGTAAACAGTTATCCAGTGGGTTCCGGGCAGGGAGGACGGATCAGCATTGTAGATAAACAAGGCTTCTGACCGGTCGATTCTGCGAGGTAGTCTGTCACGTGAGAACACACCTAGACTTGTGGATAACATCGAGAGGATGGATTCTAACTGATAGGTATTCATGAGCTGTTGTCAAACAGGAATTTACGATCCAGTGGGATTTCCAGCAGATTTTGGTATTCTGCATACAGGATCACAGTGACTGATGTGGGTAGTGGCTTGGCAAACTTTAATTCGACTCTCACACTACCGCTCTTTATTAAAGAAAACACTTGATTACATTCACGTTGCTCGGGAGTCAATTGGAATCCGAACAGTGTAAAACCCTCGCCATAGACTTTCCGCGATAAGTTAATACCACTTATCAGATTTCCAGGCGTCCACAGCTTCCAATAATCCTTCGTAACATCGGAGATAACGTCCATTCGTAAAGTCTGTGGTGTAGGACTGCTGATCACTGTCAATGTGAAGACTGATGTAGTTTAAGTCGAAATGTTGGAAATTGAAGGGATTTTTTTCGTACGACCCATTCAGACTGGTACTTTCCACCATACCCAGTACCAGACGTACCGGAAGTTGACCCAGAAATAAATTGTCACAGTTCACACTCGTCAGGCCTGCAGCAATGGAGAACATACGTAAATCTGTTCTTCGTAGGGGGTACTTGGCACTCTCTGAGCCCAGTACGTGAGCGTGTGCAAGGATGACACTGGAAGTGGGTTTGACTTTGCACACGAAAAATTCAGCTTCGTGAATCTGTACTTGCAAGAGGGGTCCGCTTCTCCTGTCACGGGACAGAATTCGGGCTTCGACCTTAACAGATGCAGTCTCAGATCGACCTGATTCAGTAGGTAACGTTCTTGATTGAACAGGTCGGCATGGATCCAGGGGATGAGTTCGATACCTGTTGGCTTGACGTACCCCTTGTGCTGATGCCATCCCTCGTTCTCCCGACTGGTCAGTTCCATTTTACCCGGGGTGTCGAGGTACCAGACCAGAGTGACGTACCTAGCTGACTTCGTGTGGCATCGGTACCATAATTCAACAGAGTCTCCAGGTAGGCCCTGTAGGGGTACAGGGTGTGAGAAGCACTCACTAGGTGATCGTTGAGGAAGACGTCTACTTGATTGAAGAGGGTGTGGAAGAAATGATTGCAGGGAGCAATCACTTCCGACGGTGGTGTACCATCGGATTTCAAATTTTCAAGACGAGGTACAGGTGATAGCGGGATAGATCAATCAATCTTCTGTCCCCTTCACAATGAATTCAAGTGGAGCATTACCTTCCAGCGAGGCCACAGGTAAATAATTGACATAACAGCCTCTTTCCAGTTGTGAGACAGTGGGAGGAACCAGAAACAGGTCCAGTTCGAAATTGGTACAATCGCCAGAATCAGCGTGAATTTTCTGAATGCTCATGATGAAAAAATGTCCTTCACGGTACAGAGTCTCTTCACTTTATGAACACTAGGATGATGACGACGGCGTTTTATCCCTTTTCCTCCCTGCAGCTTGGAACTGGCACATTGCAATAGGTCTACACCGGCTTCACGCAACCCTGCTTTGGCAGCCGATTTGAAGTTTTGCCCATGGGCCATCTCTGAAACGAACCGTAGCCCACCCTTATGTAGGGTGGACAGCCCCAGTCGTATGAGAGGGCTGATGAAACGTCCAGTAGTCGCAAAGATGCTACGAGCCCATCACCTCTCTGATAACGAGGGCCCCTGAACACACCCTGCCCCGTTTGGCTCTTGCAGTAGCTCACATAGGTGTCTGCAGAAGGGGGAACGAATTTAACCCTCATGACAGAAATGTAACTTGACTAAAACTTTACCGAATTTAAAATGCAGAGGTTCTCCTGTATCGGTACGAAGGAAGATTCTCACACTCTCGAAACTGTTTCTTGCCAGGGGGTAGTAATCAGGTTGTTGATACACTGCAACAATGACTTCGTTATTAGTGGTTCTGACGGCAGGATTCACAACATGTAATAGTTCACCGTGAGTATCACCTAACAACTGAGGCGCAATCAGGTCTGAATACAAATAAATACCGTACATTCCTCTGTTCATATCGATGTGGTAGTCACCCAGGGCTTTATTCAGTGGAATATCCAATTTAGTAATTCCTAGCATGTCTCCTAATCCGGGGTTCGATTGAGGAAATTTAATGAAATGTGACTTGTCGGCATCCATCAACACTATGTGATCGGCCTGTTGATTGAAACGGTAAGCTTTTCTCAATTTGTAGGGTATGACCTGGTTCATCGCATTGAATAATGATTCAACAGTTTCGTATCGTCCGTGGGGTACCTTTCGTTCTTGGAAACTACCTGGGGGGATCACGTGGAAATAACACTCGTCATCTATGTCGAATGTTGCAGTATTACACAGTTTGCTAGCAAATCGCTGGTGGAAGGGTTTGTCAACTTCTCCCTCGCCGATACACAGAAGCTTGCCGAAATTCGTTTTAGGGAACATTAAACCGTATCCCTCACTCGGTTTGAATACTCAGTAACCACTGTTATAGGACACTATTATTTCTTTGGGGAGCTGTGTGGAGAGGAGAGACAACAGTTCCATTCGAGTTATTTTGCCTGGTTTAAGTTTGATTTTCCAGTATTCTTCAGAGGGAGCAGGAGCATAATATTGAAACGTGTCATTAGAACCGTCCACATTGTACCAGCTCACGGGTAAGTGAACTTCTGCTAGTCCCACTTTCCATTTCCCACTTAGTCTTAGGGGTTGTGCTAGACGAACTATGAAATCACTCTGCGAATTGTTTGGGTAAATATTCTGACTAGCCATGGAGGGTAGGGTCAGGTAGAAACTATCCATTTTTTAGGAATCCACGAAGGTTTGGGATAACCACGAAATTTGACCAGTGCCTTGTGACCTTTTCTCTCGATTATTTTCTCAACAGTGTAAAGTTCGGGTTCGGTTACTTTTTGAAGTTCCGATTTATAGAATGTGCCCTTCAACACTTCTCCCTCGGAATCCCGTACAACATATACAGGGGGCTGACGTTGTAACACCTTGTCAACTATAAAAATTTCTTCGGTCCACAAATGCGTACCTGCCTTCTTGAAGGGTACTTTTAGACTGGCTAGTCAAACCGTGTCCCCCACTTTAAATGCTGGTTTCTCTTTTACTATGACAGGATTGCGATAGAGTCGAACCCACACAACGTCTTCATTGTGTAAGGTCACGTCCTTGGGAGCCTCATGTGCACTATGAACGGTGGCATTGTAACCTCTTACAACACGTTGCAGCATGTCCAAGTACCGGTAGGTGTTATTGCGTGTATAATATCTCCCCAGTCTCTTGCGTAGAGTACGATTCCACCTCTCCACCAAAGCTGCTTTTTTGTCGGAGTAGGTGACAAAGAACCGAATACCTTTCTTTTTCAGGAATTTCTGGAACACTCTGTTGGTAAATTCGGTACCTTGATCTGTATTTAAATTCATGGTAGATCGCCCCTTGGAAAGAATTTTTTTGAAAGTCGACACCATTTCTTTCCCTGTTTTTGCCTTCATAGGCACCGCCCACCCATACCTTGAGAACACATCGATGACCGTTAATATGTAGCGATAACCGTCATTGAAGCGACTTAGATTTTTTACAACTACGAGATCGGCTGGCCATTGTTCGTCTAACCCTGTGACGTAAACTTTGTTACGGGGGAACTTTCTGCGAACAGGTCTATGTAGCGTGTAGGCGGGTTGCTTTTCTAACCATTCTCGGATGAGTTTGAGCGGCAGTCCCGTATTCTGAGCTAACTTTTTTACACTACCGAATCCTCCTCTTTCATGGTCAAAATAATGGGACTCCAAAGTTTTGTTTTCTGCTGCACCCAGACGTCGTATCCCACCAGGTTTTGCCACTGATGCAACGAAAGTGTAACACCTCTAACTGTAGGAATGTCGCCTATAAACTGTCTGATGTCCACTGTTAAGTTGCACACTCGAATTTTGTATTCACTGCTTAAGGCTTTTGACTCCCCACACTGAATATTTTTAATAGGAGCCACAAGTTCTAATACAAGCACCAATATCGTTAACACTGTTATGATTACACTTCCAACACTAGCTAACACCTTCTTTCTCCTATCCATACCAAGACAAAAATGACACAGGATGGAAAGACAGACACATATGGGTTACAATTATTTATTTAATTTATACATTTCATTTTTTGCATTGTCGACAATAGCATTTTATTTCAGAGTACACACAAATCCAGAATCTACAAAATTCAACAAACCTCGTTTCCAGGCCGTATCCACAAACACTTGTGCCAAGGCATTAATGTCCAAGTCACTAGACCACCCCACGATGGTCACTATTTTTTCTTCGGGTTGAAGTCTATCTAATGGAATCAGACGTGTTAGTTCTTGTCGGAAAATGTCCACCAACAGCGGGTAAACACGCTCAGGACCGTTGAAAACATGACCCAACAGGAAGGGTAGAACTGATTCTGAATGTTCTATAATAGCTGTATGGAGTGGTGATCTTTGAGAGTTCCACACACGTTACGCACAACACACATCACTTCGTCTACATGGATAGCCAGCGTGAACCACTGCGAAGGGTTCAGCGTTATACAGCGTCTCACAACACAGAACTGTAGAGTTCTTTGGTCAGCTGATTCTTTGATGAAGTCGACACAGCGTTCACCATGTAGGCACGTAAATCAGGCATCACGTGCCATGTCTGTTGATCGGGGCCGATGTTCACTTGGTCCTCTATGTGGGGCACCGTGGCACACAAAGCCTCCCATTCAGGTATGGAGAGGGTAACCCCCTCAGGTGTAGAGTAGATGAGTTCACCATTTTCATATTTCTTGTAGCGACGTACGTGCACAGAAAACTTATTTTTGAGCAGCGAAGGCACAATGTAAACATCTTCACCGAGACACCACGCATCTGGATTCCTAGCCTGCATCGTGAACAATGACGCACTCGAGGGTTGCCACCTATTTAACGTGGGAAAGTAGCGCCACCTAGGACAACCAATCAGGACCCGTAGTTTTTTCAGGAAATATAATAAGCCAATAGGAGACGATTGGACTTTGTAATTGAGGATTGCATCATCCCTTTCTGCACGAGGTTGTACATCATCCAATCGTTGCCACCGAAAGTTTGCGGGAAAATTACGACTGAAATCGAGGGTTTTTCCCGACATTATAGTCACTAGATGGCGCCAGGGGTTAAAAGGGGAAGGGAATTTTAATAAAGGGGGAGAGAGCTTTTGATAGGGGGATTTTATTAATGAGGAGGGGGAATCAAAAATCGGGAAATTAGAGTTAAAATAGGGTTTTTTCCGAAAGTAGTACTCCTCATAGTCACTAGATGGCGCCACGGGTTAAAGGGGGGTTAAATAGATTGGGATTACTTAATTTTTAATTAATTATGGGTTATTCATTGGTTATTAATTATTTATTAATTGATTATTAATTAGTTATTAATTAGGTGCGTGACCGGAAGTGGGTGTGGTCAGTGAGTCAGACCGGAAGTGGGCGGAGTCGGCCTATAGTGGGACCCTACTACTTCCTTTGTAAGCAAAGGCTGATACATGAATGAAGTTTTCATTTCATTGGAATTCATCATTTTATTGATACTTGGATCTACACGCATCAGGTGGGGTGGGTTGTTTTACCTCTGAGAAGCATTTCTGTGTGCACAATGGCCTAAATGGTCAGGTCACAAACACCCCGAGGTTGGTTAGTCAAAGATGACGCATTGGAAAACTGTTAGTATACAGATGGTAGGTCAACCAGGATATTCTTTAACATGCACAGGTATGGCTCTCCTATAGAATCCAACCCATTGAGCTGCTATTAAGAATAATGGAGGTCAAAAATTAAACTTGGGCATATTTCACCTATTTTTCGTAAATAAATTCAAAAACCTCTAAAACGAAGGAGAAAATGTTGCACTGGAACAGAATCCCCTGATTTTCCTTTATCCGGCTACATTGCATCGCTTGACCCCCCCTCCCCTTTTTTTTTTCTAGAGCCGGGCTTGCATTCAATTCATTTGTTTTAAAATATACGACCCATAAATCAAAAGAATATTTGCAGAAAATCGATGAACATTGTTATAAAGAGACACTCACAAACATTATTGGTAATACTCGTATATGGAACGATCTATGTATTATAATAATTGCATGCGGTATTTAAATTTAAGCTTTGTTTTCTCCACCCGAGTTCATAAACGAAATATCATTGGTTACTTGATTAAAGATAACTGGTAGCTGATTAAAGATTACTGGTTACCCCCCTCCCCCCCTAGGATCGAGTAAAATTCCACAAATTATAATCGTAACAATTTAAAAGTAATTAGTTTATATACAATATGTATGTGTTTTCGTATTGATAAAATACTGTATTGTATAATCTACTTGTGAAAAAAAAATTAAATAATTAAATAAAAATTTATTGATATAATTATTTGTCTCTAAGCTTTGCTCCCCCCCCCCCCCGGAAAATTTTTTTGCGGACGCCCATGGTGCAGGCAGTTAGTACCTTTCAAAAGAGATATTTTCTTTTTGAAGGGAACGGTTGATCTGGTCACATATGGCCACTTTTTTTCTTTTTTTTTCCAACCCTGCTGAGTAGTGGTCAACTTCACAGGGTCCTGGTGCTGACCATTTATTCATACCAGACTGCACTTGTTTATGGATTTGAGCTTATTATGGATCCTGGACTTGCTGCACTGGTGGGCCTCTGTTGAGGGAGAATCTGCCGCTGTGTTTTCTGTTTGTTTCTGGGTTGCCAGCTCTAAGTGAACAGAGCCATGGGATACCTTATATCAGCTGGTGGATAATCCTAATCAGAGGCCATCGCAAGTACCTGAACCTTACTTAGCTAGTTGGGCATCGTCAAGCCTTAACTGGAGTAATGTGTCTCAGGCAGGCCATATGGCTCTTGAAGAAGTCCTCTTGAAAAGATGGTGTCTAAAGTTCCTACCAGCATTGGTGGCTTCAGCCTTTAGCGGAGGAGGAACAAGTCTTTGCCCCCATGCTTGCGATCAGGAGGCTGTTTGATATTGTTGACCCTACCTATCTCAATAAACCTAGTTTCTTTAAAAATCCTACTAATCATTTTCTCTTTGCAGGAACGTGAGGATGTTACATAGAGATTATTCTCTTGGTGTCCTCACGCAGGAATTCCAGCATTATAACTTAGATATTCCAGGGTTGCAAGAGACCAGATGGACAGGTAAAGGTGAAATACTTAAAAATAACTTTAAATTTCTCTTTTCAGGGAGGGAGGATGGAAAGCATCTCCAAGGTTTAGGTTTGCTTCTCAGCAGACACGCCAGTGATGCTCTTCTAGGATATGACTGCATTAAAGATTTCTTAGAGCAAAATTTAAAACAAAAACTAAAGACTGGAATGTCATCTGTTCTTTTGCCCCCACAGAGGACTTTGATGAAAAGGAAAAGGATATATTTTACAGCCAGCCTCAGGATATTTTGAATTCTTTGAAGACAGGAAATATATCTCTTGTGCTAGGTGACTTCAATGCTAAATTTGGTACTGACTCTAACATTTGGGCAGGAGTTTTAAGTCCCTTTCACACTGGTAGTTCCAATGGCAATGGGGAACGTCTCCTACAGGTAAGCAAATTTAACGGTTTACGAAAAACTAACACATACTACAAACATCGCGACATTTATAAATATACATGGGTTGCACAGGAATATGATAGATTATATTTTAATTAACAACAAATGGGCCAGTTCAGTTAGGAATACTAGACAACAGTTAGCGCAGTTTGCACTTAATTGGAATTTTTAGCTCTTTTTCAAAAAAGTAAGCTGCTTTTCATTCTGTCCGTCTATAGTCATCGTTTTTTTTTTTGGTTGTCATAAATAATTAGAAAAGTTTTGAGTTGGGTTGTTTTACCTCTGAGCGGCACTTTTTGCACACCATGGGCTAAATGGCCAGGTCACAAGGGCCCAGAAAGGTCAGAGAAGATTGGGAGAGTGGACTCACTGGAACAGCTGCTGGGAGACATATGGTAGCCTGCTGTCAAGGCCATCCAGCGTGTTCTTTAACGTGCACAGGGTATGGCTCTCCCGCACACGGGGCCACGGCTTAACGTCCCATCCGACGGACGGTGGCCTTTCCAAGCTTATCGGTGTCCCATACTGACGGTGGGCAGGGCGGGGAGTTTTGAGGAGACGTTGTGATCTAGGATCAATTTTGTATCAAAATCGCACTCTAAGTTCATCAGTGTGTTTGGATGAATTCCCGAGTTTTTTGGGGTGGGGGTGGCTCAGTCGGTAGCACGCCAGGCTCTTAATCTGTAGTTCTCAGGTTCGAGTCCCAGCTGGGTCAGCGTTGAGATTTATCTCCGAAAAAATCCCCGCCCTGCCCACGGTCAGTAGATGACACTGATGGACTTGGAAAGGCCGCCGTCCGTCGGATGGGACGTTAAGCCGATTAGGCCACGGTCACGGTATGGTACGTTAAGTATTAGGTATGGTACGTTAGACCACGGTCACGGTACGTTAAGCCACGGTCAGTAGATGACACTGATGGACTTGGAAGGCCGCCGTCCGTCGGATGGGACGTTTTACCTCTGAGCAGCACTTTTTTTGCACACATGGACTAAATGGCCAGATCACATGGACCCCGTAGGCTCAGAGAAGGTTGGGGGAGGGGACCCACTGGAACAGCTGTTGGGAGACAGATGGTAGCCTCCCGTCAAGGCCATCCAGCGTGTTCTTTAGCGTGCACAGGGTATGGCTCTCCCGCACACGGGGCCACTGCTTAACGTCCCATCCGACGGACGACGGCCTTTCCAAGCCAATCTGTGTCCCCTACTGACCGTGGGCAGGGCAGAGAATTTTGCGGAGATAAATCTCAACGCCGACCCAGCTGGGACTCGAACCTGGGAACTACAGATTACGAGCCTGGGGCGCTACCGACTGGGCCACCCCCACCCCTAATGTACAGAAGTGGTCGAACTTTTAGTTTAGAGTGCAAATGGCACACCCTGGATTTTCCCAGATCCCACCACATCTTTCTAGGAGAGTGTTTTTTCTTAGATCCCCGTTTGTGCTTTTGCCAAATACTCGTTTTTCTTATGAACAAAGGATGGAATATAGAAATATAGACATTTATCGACTTTGGAAACCAACCTACAATCGAAAATTCAAAGTAAATTTCCTGATTATTAGTGAAAAAATAAAATTATATCTACCAGCAACGTATGAAAAAAAACAACATCTGAAATGCAAAGAAAAAATGTATATTACGAATATATAAGTAAAAAAATATAATTTTATTTGATTCACTGCATTATCCAGAAAATAGACATATTATGTTAAATTTTTCTGCAATTTTAGTGAATGTGATTAATTTAATACTGGTTCTGTTAATTAATTTCAGCTTGGGTTGAGTCAAAAGTGTACAATGATTTCGAAATATTTTTAACGAACATTTTAAAAAAGTTTACTTATATATTTTTTATCGATGTATCTTGGAGGGATAGCACATTATGGCTTTTAGTATGATCACGAAGAGCAGAAATCAAGAGTTATAGTAGACGGGGAATGTGTCGGACCTTGGTGGACTAAGTGGTAAATCTCGTGATAATCAAATGAATGGAGAATAAAAATCAGACAATTCTTAATATTTTAATTGAGAGTTAATAGAAAAGTGTGATTGAGATAAAGCTCTCGATCTAATCTACTTCAATCTCGACCTTCAACAACATTCGTGCAGTATTCAAAGAGATCCGAAAGTAGGATTATTTAACAACCTAATTCGTTCTGTAAGAAATCATTCAAAACTTAAATAATCGTCACAAAATCTGCTAAAAATATGTTGATACATTACAGTTTCATCTAAAGCGTTATTGCTTTCGTTCTACCTGTTTGAATTAACTTTTCAGATCAATTATCTCAGTGTTTCTCAACCTTCTTTTTGCAAAATACCCTTTAAAAATATTTTTTGAACTACCTGAAGTACCTAGAATATTCAAACACATTTTTTTTTTACCATTGCAACACATTTCTTTAAAGAACTTATCGCAACTGGTTGTTTTTCAAAGTACAAAGTACAAAAATGATAAATCACTGGAAAACTTAAAGCAAAAATTAAAGGTTATTCAATAATGAATTCACAGGTTGACATTTAATTCAAGAAATAATTTTGGTAAAAAATAGCGATACCTTATTGGTTAGAACATCTGGCATGGGTTCGAAACTCACTCATCGGTGAATAATTTTTTCCACAAAATTATTTCTTATAAAAGTTAATTTTCAGTTGCTTTCACGTCCCCACCCCCCACCCTGACATCTTTGTTACCCTTAAGGATACGCGAACCATCAGTTGGAACACATTGAATTTTCTTAACTGATACTTTAAATGTCGAATATTCCAGCTTCCATAATTCTTTGAATTCCGAAAGAATAGTATTGAAAATCCTAATTTAAATAGATTTAGATTGATTGATACCTTTACTATATCTGCTGTTCGTAGAGTTCTATAAAACGTTTAGTGATGAAGTTACGGATCTTCGAATTTGACTGTTCATTGACATAGTATAGAGATGATTCTCATAAGTATAGAGATGATTCTCATAAGTATAGAGATGATTCTCATAAGTTAGCCACTGAGTGTTATATGGCAAGTGCTGAGTGGATTGCTAAATGGTTAAAAGAAAATTGAGCAGAAGACGTGTCAAGCAACTTATCTATTTATACAAACAGTTGGCATGCTTCAAGCACATCAAAATACAAATGGTCACTTTGCCATACATGAGTACAAATTGTGCTCTGAGTTTTCCACCAATGTTTGGATGCAGACGTATTGTTGACATAACAGACATACAAGAAGTTGCTCTTTCGCTGATCTGCCTGATATGGATCGAAAAATAGGGTAATTTGGAAATCACAATGTAACTACAGCATTCAACAATAATACACTCTTACATGGGAATTCAGAAGAACACTATATATCATAAAATACAATATTCACAAGAAAAATAGGGTGCCTCACTTTCGGACTTTTATTCCACCATGATTTCAATTTTCGGATAGTGATCATCAGTAACCTAAAAACTTAATTACTGGTAAAAGATCTGGCTTGTCGACATAGCAGCATTATAAAATTTCTATTCCTTCAATACACAGAAAGTAATAATCCACAATTTACATTACTTAAATCTCCAAGAAATCATTTACAACCTGTTGATTATTCTTTATCACCAAATTGACATGATTGGATTTTTATCGTTGTGAAAACAGCAAAATCCGATCAAGCATCACGGTGACAATTTTTGATCAATATTGTTCAAGACCTGAGAAACATAAACTTCCGATTTAGCAGGCAGCTAACATCGGAAGCTAACTTTTCCAATCTAGAATCATCTTACACAGAATGTTAAATTCACTAAATCAATTGCAGCTGTGGTTTTCCTTAACGTTTCTCAGTTCCAACAATTACATACATCTGCAGCAAAAGTATTAAATTATACAAACATTGTAAATTGAGTGGCATTGCTAATATTAAATAGCAATGTTACTCAATAATAAATAATCGCAATAATAATAATCGCAAGTTACAGTGGTAAATAAATTAATATTGTTACGACAGATGAACGCGCTACAGTGACTTCACGAGTTAACGTGATTGTAGCCCTCGTGTGTGCTTCTACGTGAGATTCAATTAGCCAACGATTTGGAACTTAGAACGATTTAGAAGAATAAAAATAGAGCAGTGCAGTGTGTTAAAGTTTAGAGATCTGAAAGGATGTTCAGATGGTCTGAGTCTGTGCGCGATAAAAAAAAGTCAAGAACAATCTTTTATGTGGTGTGTGCACGGGCGGTAGTTATGTTTTGCTAGAGGATACGTCTAGTGATCTAACAAGAAGAAGGATTCTTTATACCTGGTATATAAGGTATTCAAGAGACACGGCAGACAGTATAGAGGTAATAGTTTGGTAGTATAGACAGAGCTGTGTTGTGTACTCTGTGCAGGAATGTTAATGACTTTTGCATGTTAGTAGTCGATTTGTTATGAAAAACTTCATCCATATTTTCTTTGTAACAATTTGCATTGTATTACATTTGGCTTTAAAATATAGTTATTATTACTCACGTCCAGTGCATATCCGTATTTTGTAATTCTCAACAATATCTTACAATATTGAAAGATTTCAAATTTGAGCAAACCAAATTATTGTTGGCCATGTTTCTCTTGTGCTTGCTGCTAGCAAAACGTTTGAACAAGCTAGGTTGCTAGAATAGTTTTCACAATACAGAATTAGGACATATACGCAAAACGAAATTAACAGTTAAAGATTCATAATATTTTGCAGCACATATCGGACGATAATCTTATTATATTAATAAATAAAATAATAAATATTCCCTGAAGCAGCTGCTTGCCATAGAGATCTGGCAGGAGCCTCTCAGTTTATACGCCACAATAGGTCTGTGAGGATGTGAGACCTCAGCCGAAAGACAACGCAAACATCCATGCCTTACCCGGTACTCGAACCCAGGTCCCTTTGATCAGTAGCTAAGCAGGCTAATCATTCAGCCACGGGACGGCTCAAGAGATGATTATAATTACTAATAAAGTATTCAGAAAAATAAAAAGGTTGAAATCCACTATTTCAGAATACCGCATAAACACTCAATCTCACGCTCATTTTGATTCAGTTATTAACCCTTTCAGGACCATAAGGTTTCTAAGAGTAAATATTAGTATGTAACTGTTTATTTTAGTTTGTTTAGACGTAAAATAAATAAAAATCATAAGAAAAATACATAACAATGTGTAGTTTTTTTTTGGAATTTTATGGGAAATATTTTTCCCAATGGACTATAAAGGTAACACAAATTATAGTTAGGCTTATTATGCAATGTCTTTTATTTATTGGTTTATTAGAACAAAATGTTAACTAAAATAATACAAAATTATGAAATAAAATTACTATACAAAATGATGTGCTAATTATGATATTCTGCGAAGCAATTTCTTTTGGTAGTGAGGCAAAGATGGACATTGCACATAGTACATATATTATGCGTCCTGACAGTTCTGTTTTTGTTTTCTAAACGTTCCCATTTACGTAATTGCGTTCGGCATACGTTCTATTTTGACATTCTGTATAAAAAATGCAGATAAGGTTATAATTAAATACGACAATCACCAATTTTAAAATGGGAAAAATGTTTTCCTTGGTCGTGAAAGGGTTAACATCGAATGTAAAACAAGACTCTCTTACCTGTGGCCCTGCTGCAGGCAGGAGAGTTTATTCCCTCCCGTATGTACAACTCCTATTTATAGAAATATATCGTCAAAGGTGTAAAATATAATCATCCAATCTTTTGTGAAACGATAATAAAAAAAAATAAATAAATACCCCCTCAAGCAGCTGCTTGCCACAGAGGTCTGACAGGAGCCTGTCAGTTTATATGCCAAAGTAGTAGGTCTGTGAGGATGGCAGGACCTCAGCAGAAAAACAACACACACAAACATGCCTTACCCGGGGCTCGAACCCAGCTCCCTTAGATCAGTAGCCAAGCGTGCTAACCACTCGGCCATATAACAAAATATAGATGCACACTTGACCTTTTGAAAGAGGCTTTCTGAATCTCAGGGCTTAGCAGTGACGTACCGGAAAATCTCGGGACCCTTTCTTGAAAATTAATTGCTTTCAATTGCTGAAAAGTTATAATCGGATTTCATATTAATTCCTTTCAGTTTTTTTGGAGTTTTTAATAATTTACATTTTTAGAACCCACAGATATTTTACGTAAAACTAAAATTATTACTAAAATAATAAGGTCTTCAGATATACACTTGGTAGTAATGTGTTAAATAAATATAGCGGAAAAATGGTCGTTAGCTGGGCGGGATCTGAACCCATGTTCATTGATCGTGGATTCAGCTGCCACCTGGCTAATGGCAATTTTTCGTCTATATTTATCTAAAACTCTTTCGTTTTGTTGCAGAAAATACAAATATGTGCGATTTCATTCACGTTTCATTCTTAGTTTTATACCTAATATTAAATATCTATAAAACATTAGCCCAAAAGTTAATCATATGGTGTAAATATTATTCATTTCAGAACTAAGAAAAGGTTTTGAGAAAATGAGTTCTAGCTCACAGTCAGCAAGGAGAGGAATTTCCAATAGGGAAACATTACGTCTTAATTCCCTGATGATTCACGATCAGTTATTAAATTCGTTCACAGCTATATATATATACCCGGTTGTTCCTTTAAATAGCTGTGTATCAAATCTCCCATAAATTTTAAAAATATTTTTTCAGAGCCACCTCCCTCTCCTCGCAGAGCAGGGCCTATCAGTAGGCTCCTGTAGCCTAGGCCAATGACATTCTTCCACTCTGTGGTAGGTATGCCTCTAATTGCAACTAATATAACATCTACATAAACAGCTTACAGATTAAGTAAATTTCTTACAATTATTAGATTGAATTGAAATCTTTTTTTCACCACCAAATTATCAAACTTCTAGCCCAAAAGAGATCGCTTTGTAATATTCTTTTAAAATTTTTCTTCTGCTGTAGGACTCAAAACTTTTCGGACATTCGGAGAGTGGGAATCGTAATATTTCGTGAACATCTGTCCAACCCAAAAAGAATTTTTATGTTTGAAAACGAAAAAGTTGAATGTCTGCAGACGGACAAACAAACAGAAGACAAGTAAAAAAGCCGTATTTTTTGAAATCGAGCTAAAAATTCATTTTCAATCAAGTGGTTTCAAGTTCATTTGTACTGTCTTTGCCAGGACCGGTGCAAAGCGGATTCAGCGCGTTCCCCGGAACCCGGTCCCGCGCTTTAAAAGGCTCCGCGGTCCACGAAAAGCTCATCGTAAAAAGCGACGCCATTTTCTTATCTTTAACACAGCAGCCGACACAATGTATCCTCGTTCTTCTTCAGGGGCGGGGGTGGCTCAGTCGGTGGCGCGCCAGGCTCGTAATCTGTAGTTACCAGGTTCGAGTCCCAGCTGGGTCAGCGTTGAGATTTATCTCCGCAAAATTCCCCGCCCTGACCACGGTCAGTAGGGGACACCGATGACCTTGGAAAGACAGTCGTCCGTCGGATGGGACGTTAAGCCGTGGCCCCGTGTACGGGAGAGCCATACCCTGTGCACATTAAAGAACACACTGGATGGTCTTGACGGGAGGCTACCATCTGTCTCCCAACAGCTGTTCCAGTGGATCCCCTCCCCCAACCTTCTCTGGGCCTTCGGGGTCCATGTGACCTGGCCATTTAGCCCATGGTGTGCAAAAAAGTGCCGCTCAGAGGTGAAACAACCCAACCCATACACCGCATGTCAGTTATTTTCCAAGGCCAATAGTAATCCAATCGCAGAATTCGCTAATCGATGACTGACTATTCTTTCAATTAGAAAGCGAAAGAGTGAAATCGGTCAATTTTGATGACGTAATTAAAGGTTTTGCGGCGAAAAAAGCGAGAAAAATTATGTAATATTTGTTATATTCGGTGTTCCTGTAAGTTGTATGTAGATATGTACCGCACTTTGTACTTATAACAAAAAAAAATTATTATTATGAAATTTAGAAGTACATATAAATTCGTTTGTTTTTTTTGTCTTCGCACAATTTCGGAACCCGGCCCGGCAAAAGTTCACACCGGCCCTGACCTTTGACCATGGACACTGGAAACAAAATATCTGATTCTTGGATCATTACATTGAAGTCTTTAAAATTGCTACGATTCATTATATGAAAGAAACTAAAATGTTTTTCGAAGTTATCAACCATCCAATATTTTCGAAAGTCATCTGTTCATTTCGGTGTCATAACAAAGCACCGATATCAAGCTTTCAAAAGAAATATTTTGAAATTTCTTACGGTTGCATTATATTTTGAGTCCCTCTTACAGAATTCGCTAAACACAAAATGTTTTACACTGAGGACCAACGAATGTCGAAACTAGACAGGTGCAATAGGTGCACAGGAAACAGCGTAAAGAGGTGTGCAAAAGCCAATAAAAATATTAAAAATACTTTTTATAATTAAATAATTTCAATAGAAATTAAGCAATTTTTGATAACAGAATTACTGCAAGCACAAAGTGACTAAAAAGGAAGCAAATTTCAAAACGTTTTTTCTTTTTTTCCCTAACAAATGCCGTCCGGTGGCCGAGTTGTTACCGAGCTTGGCTACTGATCAAATGGACTCACTGAGTTCGTGCTCCGGATAAGGCATAGATGTTTGCGTTTCAGACCATATACTATGGTGTATAAACTGACAGGCTCCTGTCAGATCTCTATGGTAAACAGCTGCCAGAGGGAGTATTTTTTTTATTTTAATTTTTATTAAGCAAATTGAGGCCGATTCTTACTATACGGGCGCTCTTTGTCAAGGGTGTGACATGATTTGCTCTTGCTCATAAATCTGAGCACATACATGTACTGGGTCTGTAAATGGTAGCTAGGTAGTCACTGGAAGGAGAGCTATGCACCAATCCCCTGTGATGATGCATAGAACCGGCCAGGCCTAGCACCTAATGTCCAACCCCGCCTTCTCGTGGTGCGGACCGTTAGTAACTTTCAAAAGAGATACTCTCTTGTGGAAGTGAACGGAAGGGGAGGGCTGCCAGATTAGTGTGGCCTACTGATCTGGACAACTATGGCTACTTTTCTTTTTTTTCTACCCTGCTGAGGAGTGGTCAACCACACAGGGTCCTGGTGCTGACCATATAAACCTACTGGACTGGACAGATATATGGCTCTGAGCTTGATTATGGATCCTGATTTTGCTGCACTGGTGGGCTTCTGTGGAGGGAAAATCTTCCGCTGTGTTTTCTTTTTGTTTGTGGGTTGACAGCCCCAAGTGAATAGATCCACAGGATATGTTTATCAGCTGGTGGATAATCCTGAGCAGAAGTCATCGCAGGCACCTGAACTCTTTGCTTCTATTGGCATCGTCAAATTCTACATTGGAGGAAGTCTTCCAGTGTAGATGGCTTCAGCCTTTAGTAGTGGGGGAACGGGTCTTTGCCCCATGTCTGCGATTAGGGGGCTGTTTGATATTGTCGGCATTCCCTCTCTCAATAAACATAGTTTCTTTAAACATCCCACTAACCATTTTCTCTCCATAGGTAGTTGGAATGTGAGGACTCTGCACAGAGCTTTTTCTCTTGATGTCCTCACACAAGAATTCCACCGTTATAATTTAGATATTCTCGGCTTGCAAGAGACCAGATGGACAGATAAAGGTCAGATTCTTAAAAATAATCTTAAATTTCTCTTTTCAGGGAGGGACGACAATAAGCATCACCAAGGCGTGGGTCTGCTTCTCAGCAGACACGCTAGTGATGCTCTTCTAGGATATGAGTGCATTAATGAAAGGTTTCTTACAGCAAAATTTCAGACAAGCGTTAAAGACTTGAATGTTATCTGCTGTTATGCCCCCACTGAGGATGCCGATGAGGATGAGAAGGATAGGTTTTATGAACAACTTCAGGATATTTTGAATTCTGTCAAGAAAGGAGATATTACCCTTGTTCTTGGTGACTTCAATGCCAAAGTTGGTACTGACTCTGACCTTTGGGGAGGAGTAATAGGCCCTTTTGGTATTGGTAGCTGCAATAGCAATGGGCAACGTCTCCTACAGGTAAGTAAACTCAATGGATTCAGAATAACTAACACTTATTACGTGACATACATAAGTACACATGGGTTTCACCTGATGGGCTGCATAAGAATATGATTGATTACATATTAATTAACAGCAAATGGGCTAGTTCTGTTAGGAATACCAGGGCATATAGGGGAGCTGAAATTGGATCTGACCATTACCTTGTTAAAAGTGTGTTGCAACTTAAACTTAAAAAGTGTTGTGCTAGGGTTAAAAAATTTACTTTTAATACTGAAGCTCTGAAAGATCCAGTTATAGCCAAAGCTTACCATGATAGGTTACTTAGTCATTATGACAGTCATGGTTTGCTTACTACTGAAGTTGAGGAAGAATGGGATCATTTTAAACAGGCTTTTTTGGACACTAACAGTACTCTTTTAGGAAAAAAGGAGCAGAAGAGGCAAAATTATCTGAGTGATAAGGCACTTGAGCTTATTTCGGAAAGAAAGAACTGCAGGAATGCCCTTAATCAATACCCTACTAGTCCTAATAGAAAGCATTACAGAGACCTTAATAAACTTGTAAAGGATCAGTTAGCTGCTGATAAAAATTTTTGGCTTGATGGTTTGGCTGACAAAGCCGAGGAAGCAGTTAGACAGCACAACAGCAGAGAGCTGTACCAGATAGTTAATGTTTTGTGTGGTAGAAAACGGACAGGCATACAAGGATTGAAGGATAAACAAGGTAAGGTTATAGAAGGGGAGGATTCTGTCATGGCTAGGTGGGCTGAGCATTTCAGTGATGTTCTAAACAATGTAGTTAGTTGTACTCCCATTTTTTGCAATGATGATAGATGCATTGGTGGCTTTAATGTTGGCCCTATAACACAATCTGAAGTTAGTTTGGCTGTTTCTAAACTTAAACTTCATAAATCCCCAGGGGTAGATGAAATTACTACGGAAATGCTTAGAGCTGGGAATGTTTCGGTTACCACTTGGATGACTGAAATTCTGAATCTCTTTTATGATAAAGGCATGGTTCCTAAGGATTTTACCAGAGCTATTGTTATCCCTATTTTCAAAAAAGGTGATCGCAGTTCTTGTGATAATTATAGGGGTATCAGCCTACTCTCTGTTCCAGGTAAAGTTCTTTCCATGATTGTGCTTAATAGAATTAAGAATCTGGTTGACAGGCAATTGCGTGATGAGCAATGTGGATTCAGAAGTGGTAGGGGATGTGTAGATCAGATATTTTCACTTAGGCAGATTCTTGAGAAATGCTTAGAGTTTCAGAAACCTTTGGTTGCTAGCTTTGTTGATTTCAAAAAGGCTTTCGACTCTGTTGATCGTCATAATTTGTGGTTGATTGTGAGATCATATGGTATACCAGACAAGTTAGTTAACATTATGAAAGCTCTCTATAATAACACTGAGTCGTGTGTGAGAGTTGGTAAGGCTTGTAGCAATTGGTTTAGCATTACTTCTGGTGTTCGACAAGGGTGCATTTTGTCTCCTTTTCTCTTTAGCTTGGTTATTGATTATGTTATGCGAAATTCACTTCAAGGGAAAGATTTTGGCCTTAAATGGGCTGGAGATAGGAAAATTTCTGATTTAGATTATGCTGATGATTTAGCCCTTCTGGCAAATGATGTTGATGAGATGAACTCTTTCATTCGAGCCGTTGATGAGACTGGTAGTAGAGTAGGTTTGGTTATAAACAGAGAGAAAACTAAAGTGATGAAAATTGGTCAGGCAGGCTGTGATTCAGTTAATCTGAATGGTTGCAGTCTTGAGCAGGTGTCACAGTTTAATTATCTTGGGAGCTATGTAACAGATAATGGTGATGTGCGGCATGAGATTAACAGACGAATAGGGATTGCTGCTGGGACTTTTAAGAATCTATGGAGAGTGTGGAGAAATAGGCGTATACACCTAAAGACTAAAATTAGACTGTATAATAGTTTGGTTCTTTCTAGGGTTAGTTATGGTAGTGAAACTTGGACACTTTGTAAACAAGATAACAGGAAACTAGATGCTTTTGATTCCAGATGCTTACGCAGTATCTTGGGCATTAGGTGGTTCAACTTTGTAACTAATGATGAGGTTAGGCAAAGGAGTTTGCAACCTCCTTTAAGCAGCATATTGTGCAGAGAGAGACTCCGTTGGTTTGGCCATGTTGCCCGTATGAATAATTATAGATTGGCGAATAGGGTTATGAACAGTGTGCCTAAAGGCCTCAGAAAGAAGGGGAGACCTAGGATGCGGTGGGCAGACAATGTCAAACAGGACCTTGTTAGAATTGGTGTGCAGTGGCCAGATGCAGTAGATGTAGCTCAGGATAGACTTGCTTGGAGAACTAAATTGCACGGTCTGGTTGGACCTCCGTAGCCCATGGCTGCTTGAGGATGATGATGATGATGATGAAGACATGTACTGAAATTAACAGAAACAATATGCGAGAGTTTTATGTGTATTTTGAATATTAATAAAATGGTTTGATATCTGAATCGTTGTTTTATTTTCGTGAAATGTCGGGGCGCAAAACGAAAATCTTTCACAGGGCATAAGAATAGCTAGTTACGGTACTGGGTCCAACAGTTAAGAAATTTTCATTCTTTGCAGAGAACAAATTTGTGATAATGAATGATGATAAATGAGGATTTATAGGTACGCGAAGTACCTATAAAGGTACCCGTGACCCAAATTTCAATGTTTATTTAAATGAAAGAATAAGGCTACCAAAAGAGGGCTGAGGTCATGACCACAATGTCCATGAATCCGCCAGTGGTCATGATATTCAAGCATTAACATATTAAAGGTAATCAAATGGAATAAGTCGAATTTTTTCTCCAATAAATAGTTTTTAAAATAGGATGATCTTATAGTTCAGATTAAAAGAAATCAGTCTCTTTTACTGTGAAGAAATTATACCTTTAACTTTGGCCTTCAGGTATGAAACTTGCGATAATTATAATTATTATTTCAACTGAAGCATCAGAAGACTATAAGTTATTAGATTGCCATATGCTGTAAGAATAAAACTTCGGTGAAACTGAAAAGGCCCCATCCCGAAAGGGAAATGGCCTCAATTTGATCGCTCGGCTTTGTCAAAACGGAAACGATATCTGACCTTTCTGTTGACGTCACTACCTCATCGCAAAGTTGACGTAAGGCTCCTTTTATCCTTTTGTCTTGCTCAGTGATATCTGATGCACAAATTGCAGCGAAGAGAAATGATGCAGTGCTGTTGATGCCTGCGTTGATCACATGGATTTGGGTTGGAGTTGTTTTACCTCTGAGCGGCGCTTTTTTGCACACCATGGGCTAAATGGCCAGGTCACATGGATCCCGAAGGCTCAGAGAAGGTTGGGGGAGGGGACCCACTGGAACAACTGTTGGGAGACAGATGGTAGCCTCCCGTCAAGGCCATCCAGCGTGTTCTTTAACGTGCACAGGGTCTGGCTCTCCCGCACACGGGGCCACGGCTTAACGTCTCATCCGACGGACGGCGGCCTTTCCAAGCCCATCGGTGTCCCCTACTGACCATGGGCAGGGCGGGGAATTTTGCGGAGATAAATCTCAACGCTGACCCAGCTGGGACTCGAACCTGGGAACTGCAGATTACGAGCCTAGCGCGCTACCGACTGAGCCACCCCCGCCCCTGATCACATGGATTATATACAAATTGGTTTTCTGAAATTCTTTAAATCCTGTAACACTGGCTAGGCACTGAAACACCCACACAAAATTAATAACCATAACGAAAAATATCGGAAAAGAGAAAACATTTTCTATTTGATAAACAGATTCTAAAATGCTATTGTACCTATCACGGAATTCTATTGCCTTATTAAGAGTGAGGTTTGACTCTATACCGCTTCTCAAAAGGATATGGAACCTGTTGCAGAATTCTTCTGACGTAAAGGCAGATGAAGGCATAAATTCCAGTCACAAGGTTTGTCAAAGGGAAAAAGAGTAAGAAATTTGCTGTTACATGCAGGAACAGCAAAATATAGTGACAAACCGAAATTTTGGTTATCTGAAAGTTGAAATAATTGTGTTGAATTTCAAATCTGACTCTGTTTTCGTGAAGATTATATGCAAAAACCGTTGACCAAACTAAGGGATGGAATAAAATGATGAATGTGAAGAATTTAATCCACGACTTAAAGTAAGGTTTTTGACTTGAGATGTCAATACAAAAGTAAATCGAATTAAGGCTTTCAAACAGACGATTGATATGTTGTCTTCGCAGACGAATAATATACCACAAAACTAAAGGCAGAATATTCCCGATCAAATTGCTAAGGTATATTTTTGGTGTAAGTTGTCTGATTTGCCTTACATTAAAAATGCTGTACAGTAGCTCAAAAAAGTATCCGAAGACTATGGTTGATTACAGAATTCAGAAAAAATATCTGGCAACGATATATTTAGAAATTAGTGATCTGGCAACCTTCGTGTCACACACGAAGGTTGCCAGATCACTAATTATAGGAATAGATATCACAACAAAGAAAAGAGAAATGCAATCGCACCGAAATTTTGAAAAGCACACATTCTTGTTCTTTCTACGCTCATAATGGTTTGTGATATCTATTCCTATTAATAGCAACAGCTTCAGTAGATAACGAAAGTGATTTTTTACAATATTAGGAGCTTTCATTTGATTTAAAGATCGCACCTTACGCTGCCTTTCGAACCACAAAATGCAATCTCTTATCGTCAGAGGAGATAAATCAGTTTTAAAGTTAGAATTATTCTTTTGACGAGCCAGATTATTTTCATTCATGTTTCCAACCAGAGGAATTAAAAAGTTGGTAAAAATCTGTGATACAAATTTACAGAGAAACTGATAAAAATAAGAAAAGAAATATGTCATAGGATTTGTGAAAAATAATTTCCCATTTAAAAAGTTTCTTCCCAAGTGTGAATTGACAATTTTGACAGTTTTTGACATGTAAACTGATAGGCTCCTGTCAGACCTCTACGGCAGGCAGCTGCTTGAGGGGGTATTTATTATTATTTTTTTTATTTATAGTGTTAAAATGTAAAAGTTTGGTGGCTTTAATGTTGGCCCTATAACACAATCTGGTTATTTTGGCTGTTTCTAAACTTAAACTACATAAATCCCCAGGGGCAGATGAAATTACTACGGAAATGCTTAGAGCTGGGAATGTTTCGGTTACCACTTGGATGACTGAAATTATGAATATCTGTTATGATAAAGACATGGTTCCTAAGGATTTTACCAGAGCTATTATTATCCCTATTTTCAAAAAAGGTGATTGCAGTTCTTGTGATAACTATAGGGGTATCAGCCTACTCTCTGTGCCAGGGAAAGTTCTTTCCATGATTGTGCTTAATAGAATTAAGAATCTGGTTGACAGTCAATTGCGTGATGAGCAATGTGGATTCAGAAGTGGTAGGGGATGTGTGGATCAGATATTTTCACTTAGGCAGATTCTTGAGAAATGTTTAGAGTTTCAGAAACTTTGGTTGCTAGTTTTGTTGATTTCAAAAAGGCTTTCGACTCTGTTGATTGTCATAATTTGTGGTTGATTGTGATATCATATGGTATACCTGACAAGTTAGTTAACATAATGAAAGCTCTCTATAATAACACTGAGTCGTGTGTGAGAGTTGGTAAGGCTTGTAGCAATTGATTTAGCATTACTTCTGGTGTTCGACAAGGGTGCATTTTGTCTCCTTTTCTCTTTATCTTGGTTATTGATTATGTTATGCGAAATTCACTACAAGGGAAAGATTTTGGCCTTAAATTGGCTGGAGATACGAAACTTTCTGATTTAGATTATGCTGATGATTTAGCCCTTTTGGCAAATGATGTTGATGAGATGAACTCTTTCATTCCAGCTGTTGATGAAACTGGTAGTAGAGTAGGTTTGGTTATAAACAGAGAGAAAACTAAAGTGATGAAAATTGGTCAGGCAGGCTGTGATTCAATTAATCTGAATGGTTGCAGTCTTGAGTAGGTGTCACAGTTTAATTATCTTAGGAGCTCTGTAATAGATACTGGTTATCTGCGGCATGAGATTAACAGACGGATAGGGATTGCTGCTGGGATTTTAAGAATCTATGGAGAGTGTGGAGAAATAGGCGTATACACCTAAAGACTAAAATTAGACTTTATAATAGTTTGGTTCTTTCTAGGGTTAGTTATGGTAGTGAAACGTGGACACTTTGTAAACAAGATAACAGGAAACTAGATGCTTTTGATTCTAGATGCTTACGCAGTATCTTGGGCATTAGGTGGTTCAACTTTGTAACTAATGATGAGGTTAGGCAAAGGAGTCTGCAACCTCCTTTAAGCAGTATAATTGTGCAGAGAGAGACTCCGTTGGTTTGGCCATGTTGCCCGTATGGATAATTATAGATTGGCGAATAGGGTAATGAACAGTGTGCCTAAAGGCTTCAGAAAGAGGGGGAGACCAAGGATGCGGTGGGCCGACAATGTCAAACAGGACCTATTAGAATTGGTGTGCAGTGGCCAGATGCAGCAGATGTAGCTCAGGACAGACTTGATTGGAGAACTAAATTGCACGGTCTGGTTGGATCTCCGTAGCCCATGGTTGCTTGAGGATGATGATGGTCGTAATGCTAAAATTCGTATTGGGAATACTAAAGCTACCGACGTAGTCCTGATTCGCAAAGTAAATGCTGTAATTGTCAACGTAACGCGGCAGATAATGATTACAAAACGAATAGAAAAATCATATTATATTAATTTAGATATGAAAAATAGTGGATGCTAACTTTGAAATTCGTTGATTATATTTTGTGATTATTTTTGGTGGGCAGTGCCCCAGATGGCCTCATATAGACGAGCAGTAATCTGTTTCAGTTTGCAGTTTGTAACTCCATCATTTCAACTGAAGCATCAAAAGACTGTAGGTCAGTAGATTTCCGCAAGCTGAAAAGATGAAAGTTCTAGTGAAATTGAAAATTCCCCATCCTGAAAGTGAAACGGGATTGCTCCGATCGTTTGGTCTTGTTAAAGCTAAAATGATATTTGACCTTTGTGTGGACGTCATCATACCCTCGGAGAGCTGAAGTAAGGTTCCTTTTATCTCTTTATCTTGTTCATTTATCTCTGATGCACAAACAGCGGTAGAGAGAAACGCTGCCGTGCTGTTGATGCCGGCATGGGTCATATAGATTACATACAAACTGGTTTTCTGGAACGTAACAAATCCTGTAACACTGGCTAGGCACTGAAACATAAGGACAAAATTCAAAATCGCAATCAAAAATATCGGAAAGGTAAAAAAATTCTCTATTTCATTCACAGATGATAAAATGTTGTTATACATACTGCGGAGATTCCTTGCTTTAACTAAAGTAAGGCTTGACTCTATAGACTTTTTCAAAAGAATATGATATTGCCTCATAATATCTCTGACGTAAAGGCATATGAAAACATAAATCACTGTTACAAGGTTTGGCAAAAGGAACATAAGTGAAAAATTTGCAGTTATGTGTAGAAATAGCAAAATATAATGACAAACCGAAATGTCTCCTGTCTGTACGTTGAAAAAATTGATTTTCATTTCCTCTCTGATTCTGCTTTCATGAAGCTGAGAGGCGAAAACCGTGGCCCAAATTAGAGGATGGAATAAAATCATGCAAATGAGGAATTTAATCCGCTGCCGAAAAAGAGGTCTTTTGCCTGAGAAATCTGTAAGAGAATAAAGCGAATCAATGCATAGAAAAACACTGTTTAGACGTTGTCTTCGCAGACGAACTATGTACCACAAAAACAAAGGTAGGACATTCGCAATCAGAGTAGTAAGATACACTTTGAAAGGAAAATAAATCAAATTTGAAAAGTGTAAAAACGTTACGCATATCGTTGTATACGTCAAAGTAAGTATCATTGTAATAGTTCCTAAAATCGGAAGGATTTTTGAAAAACAGATATTCTTCTTTCTGTTTTCGTAACGGTTTCTGCAAGATATTCCTATTAATAACATGATTTTTAGGAGCCAAATGAAATGCGATTTTGTATTTGAAGTTTTAATTCGACTTACACATTTTATCTTGTGTATCTCTGTGCATTCCGAAATGCAACCTGTTTGTCTTGGAACAGGAATCTCACCGCTGATATACGACGGATTCTTCGAATCAGAAAAATCTTTTTTATTCATTTTTTCCCAATAAGCAGCAAACAATATTATTACTTTTGTTTTCTTGAGAAACAATCTCGTATTTTTTTATCTCTTTTATTTTTTTGCAAAGAAATCGCAGAGTAATCGAATGAAATTAAGAAGGAAAAAAACTATGTCATTGAATTCAAATGCAACTACTTATAAACATAAACTTAAGATTTTGATGTGATACTTCCCCAAAACGTAAATTTAATAATGAAAATCGTACTTCATCAAACGGACGAATTAAAATATGTTAAATAATATATAGTAGAAAGCCTAAATTGACATCAATTTTCAGGATTGTTCGTGTGAAAAAATGCATTAAATTCAGGAGCATGTATATTTTCATATGAATACACTCGGAATTTATTTAACAATCATGCAAATGGTGTTAACGTGTAAAACCGAATAAAAATGTCAAATAAATATTAAAATTTCACTGAATATTATGCTTAATCGTACCAAAAATTAATAGTTTCATCTAGAATTCGTAACGTTTCATAATTTTTTCAAGTGTTCTCACACACTGAAGAATTGGTCAGAGACCGAAAGAGCAGCCAGCATAAAATTCAGGGGCTTTTGTATTGAAACGAGTTTATATGGATGATGTTCAGAATTATTATATAAGCAGTTGTAATTATCATGAACAAGTTTAACTCAAATGTCAACAATTTCTATTTTCCACAAACGCGCTATTTATAACAAGAAATAAGCTTTTCTTTTCCCTATTTTCCCTTTCATTTGAAGAAACGTCTGATTCCATTGGCATTTCAATTATATTTCTTGTAGCAACCACTGGAATTTGTCTTATTAGTCTGAACAGAATATAGATGCTTTTTCTGTTTTTATTTCCTTACCATTTCTTTTTGAAATCGACCATCTGTTTCAGCTCCTTTTTCATTTAATTGAAAAAAAGTGAAGTCAGATATTCAGCCAAATCCTGCTGATGCTCTCACAGATGATGCTTTATTTTTATGTTTTGCTCATTGACATAATCACGAGCTCCTACTTCTGCAACTGAAGGAGAATAATTTCTTTGAAACACAACATTCCACATCTCTGAAGGCACGTGATACTAAAATTGTAAAGGTTCTTCAGTCAACTTCATGTAACAACTTTCCGAAATACTGAGATATGTTTAACGCTTTGCAAATGTCACTTTGAAGTTTTTTGCACTGAAGCAAATGCAACAAAACTGTTGTGCTGGAATACAATGATTAACTTTATAGAAATAAAAAAGAATTATGGACGATATTTACTTGGCTCGATTTCATTCACGAAAGAAACCTTTGAGTCGATCGCAATTCAATGACAAATTAGCACTTCAGTATCCACAGGTCATATTTTTCAAATAGCTTCAATTTTTCACATTCTTACAATTGTGAAATCCATAACTGAAGCAGTTGAGCTTTGAAGCTGGCATTATTATTCCACGCTAAATAAAAGGGCACACAAAAAGATAACACTTCACCTTGAACCACTTCCGTAAAATGATCGATCGCGGGATGTTCCCGTTTTCTTGAAGCAGTGAGCATGCGCTATTCGTTTGTTAAGACAAAGGCAATCCCTAATTTTAAGGGATCTTGCGCTTTTCTTAAGGTCGTTCAATATCCTTGATGCACGTGTAAGAGAAATTCTAACCTTCATTTCAAAGATCAAAATGCTCTCAGTGGGGGGAAAATACACTAAACTCTCTGAAAGAAGCGTTTGTAGCCGTATCTGTGAATAATATTACATTCCTGATAGGCATATATTAAGAGTTAATATCCAAAGAGAAGTTTCGATCGTGTTTCACAAATATTTAGGGGAGAGTTCTTAAGATACAAAAGTGCATTAAAAATGATAACACTTTATATATATATTTTTTAAATAATCTTTTTAGTTTTGGAGGTTCGAAACGTTGCGAGATATATCGATAAATTAAAATTACCACTGGTGAATGTGGAATATACGTTTTTGTGGAATATTCGTTATTGTAAAATTCGTTTATTGAAAAAATTCGCGTTAAATTGTTCGCTTTTTTGTTAATAAAATGCGAACATTTAATATTTCTTTATTCTTTGCCCAATCCAGAAAGAAATTTTCCCATTTCTGTTAAAAACAATAGTTGGAGTTTCCCCCGCCACACTTGGAATAAGGATAGTTGCATTATCAATGCAAGCTCATTGACCATCACAATCCATGTGCTAAATTTCAAAACTTCCAGCATAAAAAGACTGTTTACAACATTCCTTTGCTGTTTTGCCATATACCAACTTTAGCATCCTCTAATGGTGCAAATTTAAACTAATGGAATATTTCGAAAAGGCAAATCATAATATCTTATTAATACGTATCAAAACTCGTATTTTTTTTCAAAATGAGCAAGTAAATATGATAGAGGCGGACCGGATGCTTCTAGTCCTTAGAAAGATGAGGCTAGACTTGAGCTTGAAACCGTGTACCTTGGGCTGCTTTTGTCAAGGAACCCTCCTGCAAACAAGCCCAGTTATTATTTTAGGAAGTACAGATGTAAAAATGTAGATGCCGTCAAAAAAAGGAAAGTCTATTCTCATTTTCACAATTCCAATCCAAGAAACCCCGTTGAAGCCGTCAATTTTACTAAAAAAGCCAGGATATATATACTGTCGTCTTGCCATAAACAATTTATAAATTCTGATTACTTGTGTGCTTTCTTTTTTGTAGTAAGCTGTTCTCTCTTTTAGTTTGTTAAAGATTATTGCTCTTCTGCTTTTCTTCTGTTCTTCATCATATGTTCTGTTACTTCTTCGTCTATAGGTGCGGATACGGAGTTTGATGTGATCCATCCAAAAGTTTTTCCTTTTCGTTATTTGAGCTTTCATTCGGTCTAATCGAGCGAGGATTAAATGTAACTTCACTCGTATTTTACTAGTTTTCTATCTCTTTTTTTTGTCTCCATTTTTGTCTTTTCCTGTTAATATTCCTATGTTTCTTCTGTTTCTTTTAATGCTTCCTCTATTACTTCAGCGAAGGATCTTCCTTCTGATTTTTTTTATACATTTCTGCTCGAGGACATTTAGCTGCGAAGTCCTTGCGGCCTGCATCTACGGCATAGTCTAGTGACCCCACGGTAGTCAATTGTCGCTGTAAAGGTTCCAATTTTAATGAAGTTTGGGTTGTCTTCCTTCATTTTCATTCTCACAATTCGCAATCCTGTTTTGATGTTGGCCATGTCCTCGTCTGTATATACTTCATCCGTGATTGATAGAATTTCTCCGCATAAGTTAAGAATTTTCGCAATGTCCGAATTTTTGATGTAAAAAGGTAGTTTGGATGCCGTGATGATTTTTGTAGGTCTTCCCACGTGATATCTCAACATTTTGGCCGTTTATGTTTGCCCCTGCTTCCTTTCATCCCAGTAGCTCTTCTGCTGCTTCGTCAGTTTTCAGTAGAATAATTGTTAACGATTTGTGAAACTTTTTGTGCAATTTCCACATGATTACGATCACGGGTGATGAAGATTTGCTTCATGAGGAAAAGAAAAACACATGGGTTCAGTTGACTCTTCGTAGACGTTTTACGTAATAATGATAATTAACACCCACTCTATGAACAGTACCCTAACCTTTAATTTGAATATTTTAATAGAATAATGAAATGGCAAATTATTATATGAACTTCTAAATATATATAGTCGTTTCGTGACCAAGTGGTTAGCGTTCTTAGCTGCTGATCAAAGTTTCCTAAGTTCAAGCCCCGGGTAAGGCATGGATGTTTGTGTCGTTTTTCTGCTGAGTTCTTGTCTTCCTCACAGACCTTCTACTATGGCCTATAAATTGGCAGATTCCTGTCAGACCTCTGTGGCAAGCAGCTGTATGAGATTTTTGCTATTTATTTTAAATACATATAATATACAGTATACTTGGATTTTAGCAAACAGGTTAATATAAAAATCATTACTTGTGCCTTGTTACTGAGAATTAAAACTAATGGAACAATCATAAAATGCGAACAGCAATATTTCCTTACTATCTGTACAATCCAAAGAGAATTTTTTCAATGTTAAGCTGTTGTCCCTTAGGTAAAAAGAGACCAAAGCTATCTTGTTCATACCCCGTACACTTGAAAGAACACGTAGGATGGTCTTGACGGGAACCTTCCATCTGTCTCCTAACAGCTGTTTATTAATTGATAACCTTCCCTCAACCCTTGGGGTCTTTGTAACATGGCCATTTAGCCCACTGTGTGGTAACACACACAAGCAGTATAGCACCCATATTCTGAGTTTGCAAGAGACGGGATAAGTTAGGCAGTGACGGTTGCAAGCATGGAGGTAGGAAGAACTGGAGGGAACATGTCGCTCTCAAAGCGAATCAAAATAGCGAGATACATGCTATGATAGTGGTGATCAGAAACGTCTCTCGGGAGCATCTGAGTGTAATTACATCGCGTTCGTTTAGTTCTGCGTATTACAATTTTCCCCTTTTGTTATCCTTAGTTCCGGGAAAAACCTTTCACAGGAGAGTTTTCAATATCACACAATTTCATGTTTAAAATTAAAAACATATTTGGTCCTAAATTAAAATTGTTCATGATTCCTTTTATTAACTATGAAAGAATAAATAAAAAAGAACTTTTAATATTTAAAAAATATTCTGAATAGAAGCTCACCCTTGTAGATAAAATCTCCATCAGATCCATTAAATCTCGATTGTCAACAATATTCATTCAGTATCAAAAGAGATGAAAGCATGAATATTTAACAAAATAAATAAATAAATAATAAAATAAATACCCCCTCAAGCAGCTGCTTGCCACAGATGTCTGACAGGAGCCTGTCAGTTTATATGCCATAATAGGAGAACTGAGAGGATGCTGAGAGGATGTCAGGACCTCAGCAGAAAAACGACACACACATCCATGCCTAATCCGGACTCGAACCCAGGTCCCTCAGATCAGTAGCCAAGCGTGCTAACCACTTGGCCACGGGACGGCTAACAAAATCAATAACAGTCATTAAATTTTTCGAAGGTTAACAGAATGAATCATCGTCATTATAATCCTCAAGCAGCCATGGGCTACGGAGGTCCAACAAGACTGTGCAATTTAGACTCTAAACACATCTGTCCTGAGCTACATCTCACCATTGCACACCAATTCTAATCAGGTTCGGTTTTACATTGTCTGCCCACCACATCCTTGAGTTGTTTTACCTCTGAGCGGCACTTTTTTGCATGGGCTAAATGGCCAAGTCATAAAGACCCCTAAGGCTCACAGAAGGTTTAGGGGAGGGGAGACAATGGATAGCTGTTAGAAGAAAGATGATAGTCTCCCTTCAAGGCCATCCAGCTTGTTCTTTAACGTGCAAAAGGTATGGCTCTCCCGCATACGGGGTCATTGCTTTACGTCCCATCCGATGGACGGCAGTTTGTTTAAGCCCATTGGTGTACCCTACTGACCGTGGGCAGGGAGATTGCAGAGATAAATCTCAAAGCTGGGACTCTCCAAAGACTCTTAAAAGTCCCATCAACAATCCCTATTCGTCTGTTAATCTCATGCCGCTAATCACCAGTATCTATTACATAGCTCCCAAGATAATTAAATTGAGACACCTACTCAAGAGTGCAACTAATCAGATTACCTGAACAACAACTTGCCTGACCAATTTTCCGTTTTCAATTTTAGTTTTCTCTCCGTTTATTGCCAAACCTACTCTACTACCAGTCTCATCAACATCATTTGCCAAAAGGACTAAGTCATCAGCATCATAAAAATCAGAAATTTTCTGATCTCCAGACCATTTAAGTCCAAAAACTTTCCTTTGCAGTGAATTTCGCATAACATAATGAATAACCAAACTAAGGAAAAAAGGGGACAAAATGCTCCCTTGTCGAACATTAGAAGCAATACTAAACCAAATGCTAAAAGCTTTACCAATTCTCACACACGACTCAGTCACAGCGACTGTTCTTATAGAGATCTTTCATTATGTTAACTAAATTGTTTGGTATGGCGTACGATCTCGTCATCATCCTCAAGCAGCAGTGACTCAAAGGTCTAACAAGACCGTGCAATTTAGTTCTCCAAGCAAGTCTGTCCTGAGCTACATCTGCTGCATCTGGCCACTGCACACCAATTCTAACAAGGTCCTGTTTGACATTTTCTGCCCACCGCATCCTAGGTCTCCCCCTCCTTCTGAGACCTCTAGGCACACTGTTCATAACCCTATTTGCCAATCTATAATTATCCATACGGGCAACATGGCCAAACCAGTGGAGTCTCTCTCTGCACAATATGCTGCTTAAAGGAGGTTGCAAACTCCTTTGCCTAATCTCATCATTAATTACAAATTTGAACCACCTAATGCCCAAGATACTGCGTAAGCATCTAGTTTCCTGTTATCTTGTTTACAAAGTGTCCAAGTTTCACTACCATAACTAACCCTAGAAAGAACCAAACTATTATACAGTCTAATTTTAGTCTTTAGGTGTATACGCCTATTTCTCCACACTCTCCATAGATTCTTAAAATCCCAGCAGCAATCCCTATCCGTCTGTTAATCTCATGCCGCACATAACCAGTATCTGTTACGTAGCTCCCAAGACAATTAAATTGTGACACCTGTTCAAGATTGCAACCATTCAGATTAATTGAATCACAGCCTGCCTGACCAATTTTCATCACTTTAGTTTTCTCTCTGTTTATAACCAAACCTACTCTACTACCAGTTTCATCAACAGCTGGAATGAAAGAGTTCATCTCATCAACATCATTTGCCAAAAGGGCTAAATCATCAGCATAATCTAAATCAGAAATTTTCATATCTCCAGCCAATTTAAGGCCAAAATCTTTCCCTTGCAGTAAATTTCGCATAACATAATCAATAACCAAGATAAAGAGAAAAGGAGACAAAATGCACCCTTGTCGAACACCAGAAGTAATGCTAAATCAATTGCTACAAGCCTTACCAACTCTCACACACGACTCAGTGTTATTATAGAGAGCTTTCATTATGTTAACTAACTTGTCAGGTATACCATATGATATCACAATCAACCACAAATTATGACCATCAACAAAGTCGAAAGCCTTTTTGAAATCAACAAAACTAGCAACCAAAGTTTCTGAAACTCTAAACATTTCTCAAGAATCTGCCTAAGTGAAAATATCTGATCCACACATCCCCTACCACTTCTGAATCCACATTGCTCATCACGCAATTGCCTGTCAACCAGATTCTTAATTCTATTAAGCACAATCATGGAAAGAACTTTACCTGGAACGGAGAGTAGGCTGATACCCCTATAGTTATCACAAGAACTGCGATCACCTTTTTTGAAAATAGGGATAATAATAGCTCTGATAAAATCCTTAGGAACCATGCCTTTATCATAAAAGATATTCAGAATTTGTCATCCAAGTGGTAACCGAAACATTCCCGGCTCTAAGCATTTCCGTAGTAATTTCATCTACCCCTGGGGATTTATGTAGTTTAAGTTTAGAAACAGCCAAAATAACTTCAGATTGTGTTATAGGGCCAACATTAAAGCCACCAATGCATCTATCATCATTGCAAACAATGGGAGTAGAACTAACCACATTGTTTAGAACATCACTGAAATGCTCAGCCCACCTAGCCATAACAGAATCCTCACCTTCTATAACCTTACCTTGTTTTTCCTTCAATGGAATGAAATCAAAGGACTAAATCAGTCAATGAAATCAAAGGAAAACGGAACCTGTCCGTTTTCTACCACACAAAACATTAACTATCTGGTACAGCTGTCTGCTGTTGTGCTGTCTAACTGCTTCCTCGGCTTTGTCAGCCAAGCCATCAAGCCAAAGATTCTTATCAGCAGCTAACTGATCTTTTACATGTTTATTTTGTTCTCTGTTCGCTTGGCTAGTGATCTAAGGGACCTGGGTTCGAGCCCCGGATTAGGCATGGATGTGTGTGTCGTTTTTCTGCTGAGGTCCTGCCATCCTCTCAGCATCCTCTCAGTTCTTCTATTATGGCATATAAACTGACAGGCTCCTGTCAGACCTCTGTGGCAAGCAGCTGCTTGAGGGGGTATTTTATATATATATATATACATTTTTTTTAAATATTTTCTATTAGGACTAGTAGTGTATTGATTAAGGACATTCCTGCAGGTCTTTCTTTCTGAAATAAGCTCAAGTGCCTTATCACTCAAATAATTCTGCCTCCTCTGTATTAATTATTTCATTATATACGATATAACTGATCCATATAATGTAAAATTTCCTGCAGATAAATCCCTGGCTTCGTAGTATCATATTCATTATGTATGTGTTAAATAAGATGTTCAATAAATATTATAAATGTATTACATTATTAAATTTCTAAACATTTCTCAACAATCTGCATTAGTGAAAACATCTGATCAACACCTCCCCTAACATTTCTGAGGCTTTTAAGCGCACTGTTTATATCCCTATTCGCTAATCTATAGTTATGCATACAGGCAACATGGCCAAACCAATGGAGTCTCCACACGGCTCATCATGCAATTATCCATCAACTATTCTTATTTCTATTAGCAAAATAACGCAAAGAACTTTACCTGGAAGAGAAAGTAGACTGATACCCCCTATAGTTATCAAAAAACTGCGATCAATATTTTTTAAATAGGAATAATAGTAGCTCTAAAAAAATCCTTAGGAACGATGCCTTTCATTGTAAAAGATATTCAAAATTTCAGTCATCCATGTGATAACAGAAACTTTATTAGCTCTAAGCATTTCAGTAGTACTTTCATCTAACCTTAGAGATTTATGTAAAGTTTAGAAATAGCCAAAATAACTTCAGACTATGATATAAGGCCAACATTAAAGCATCTATCATCATTATACACAATGGGAGTAGAACTAACCATATTGTTAGAACATCTCTGAAATGCTCAGCCCTTCTAGCCATGACAATCATCACCTTCAATAACCTTACCATATTTATCCTTCAATCCCTGCATACCTGCCTGTTTCTTCCCATTCAAAACATTAATTATCTAGTACAGCTCTCTGCTCTTACGCTGTTTCTTCTGCTCGGTCAGTCAAGCAACTAAGCTAAGATTCTTATCAGCTGTTAACTGATCCTTTACACGTTAATTAAGATTCTTTATGCGTTTATTTTTCTTTGTAACGCTTTCAGTTAGGACTATAGGGTGTTGATAAAGGATATTCCTAGTTTTTTTCTTTCAAAAATTTGGCCAGTGCCTTATCAGTCAAATAATTTTGCTTCTTCTCCTTTTAGCCAAAAGAGTACTGTTAAGGAAGAACGAGACCGTTTTAAAGTCTTTCTCGAAAGCCTGTTTAAAACGGTCCCATTCTTCCTCAACTTCAATAGTAAGCACATAATGACTGTCATATGACTAAGTAACCTATCATGGTAAGCTTTAGCTATAACTGGGTCTTTCAGAGCTTCAGTGTTAAAGGTAACTTTTTTAACCTTAGCACAACACTTTTTAAGTTACAAGACACTTTAACAAGGGATCCAAATTTCAGTTCCACGATATGACGTTGTATTCCTGATAGAACTAGCCCACTGCTTGATATCTATTGCATTGATAGCTATCCAACGCAAAAGGAATTTTTAATTTATCTCTAAATTAAAAAGCTGAATGTTCACATACGGACAATGGTTTTTTGAAAATGAGATAAAAAAAATATTTAGGCTTGTAATGGATTACGAAGTTTTCTTGTTCAAAATAAACCTAATTTCCTGTTCCCATCAACATTATCTGCAGAAGCAGATGAGCGCATGATGAAGAGAGTTTTCACATCAGGAAATTTAAGGGAAGATTGCTGTTTAGAAAAAAAAGAGGCATCAAGAATAGGGCGACAAAGCTCAAGATCACCGTTGAGGAAATAAAGTTGATGAAGACCTAAACAAACGTAAACCTTCAATCATCATCATCATCCTCAAGCAGCCATGGGCTACGGAGGTCCAACCAGACCGTGCAATTTAGTTCTCCAAGCAAGTCTATCTTGAGCTACATCTACTGCATCTGGCCACTGCACAACAATTCTGACAAGGTCCTGTTTGACATTGTCTGCTCACCGCATCCCAGGTCTCCCCCTGTTTCTGAGGCCTTTAGGCACACTGTTCATAACCCTATTCGCCAATCTATAATTATTCATACGGGCAACATGGCAAAACCAGTGGAGTCTCTCTCTGCACAATATGCTGCTTAAAGGAGGTTGCAAACTCCTTTGCCTAACCTCATCATTAGTTACAAAGTTGAACCACCTAATGCCCAAGATACTGCGTAAGCATCTGGAATCAAAAGCATCTAGTTTCCTGTTACCTTGTTTACAAAGTGTCCAAGTTTCACTACCATAACTAACCCTAGAAAGAACCAAACTATTATACAGTCTAATTTTAGTCTTAAGGTGTATACGCCTATTTCTCCACACTCTCCATAGATTCTTAAATGTCCCGGCAGCAATCCCTATTCGTCTGTTAATCTCATGCCGCACATCACCATTATCTGTTACATAGCTCCCAAGATAATTGAACTGTGACACCTGCTCAAGACTGCAACCATTCAGATTAACTGAATCACAGCCTGCCTGACCAATTTTCATCACTTTAGTTTTCTCTCTGTTTATAACCAAACCTACTCTACTACCAGTCTCATCAACAGCTCGAATGAAAGAGTTCATCTCATCAACATCATTTGCCAAAAGGGCTAAATCATCAGCATAATCTAAATCAAAAATTTTCGTATCTCCAGTCCATTTAAGGCCAAAATCTTTCCCTTGAAGTGAATTTCGCATAACATAATCAATAACGAAGCTAAAGAGAAAAGGAGACAAAATGCACCCTTGTCGAACACCAGAAGTAATGCTAAACCAATTGCTACAAGCCTTACCAACTCTCACACACGACTGTGTTATTATAGAGAGCTTTCATTATGTTAACTAACTTGTCTGGTATACCATATGATTTCACAATCAACCACAAATTATGACGATCAACAGAGTCGAAAGCCTGTTTGAAATCAACAAAGCTAGCAACCAAAGGTTTCTGAAACTCTAAACATTTCTCAAGAATCTGCCTAAGTGAAAATATCTAATCCACACATCCCCTACCACTTCTGAATCCACATTGCTCATCCCGCAATTGCCTGTCAACCAGATTCTTAATTCTATTAAGCACAATCATGCAAAGAACTTTACCTGGAACAGAGAGTAGGCTAATACCCCTATAGTTATCACAAGAACTGCGATCACCTTTTTTGAAAATAGGGATAACAATAGCTCTGGTAAAATCCTTACGAACCATGCCTTTATCATAAAAGATATTCAGAATTTCAGTCATCCAAGTGGTAACCGAAACATTCCTAGCTCTAAACATTTCGGTAGTAATTTCATCTACCCCTGGGGATTTATGAAGTTTAAGTTTAGAAACAGCCAAAATAACTTCAGATTGTGTTATAGGGCCAAGAGTAAAGCCACCAATCATCATTGCAAACAATGGGAATAGAACTAACCACATTGTTTAGAATATCACTGAAATGCTCAGCCCACCTAGCCATGACAGAATCCTCCCCTTCTATAACCTTACCTTGTTTATCCTTCAATCCTTGTATGCCTGTCCGTTTTCTACCACACAAAACATTAACTATCTGGTACAGCTCTCTGCTGTTGTGCTGTCTAACTGCTTCCTCGGCTTTGTCAACCAAACCATCAAGCCAAAGATTCTTATCAGCAGCTAACTGATCTTTTACACGTTTATTAAGTTCTCTGTAATGCTTTCTATTAGGACTAGTAGGGTATTGATTAAGGACATTCCTGCAGGTCTTTCTTTCCGAAATAAGCTTAAGTGCCGTATCACTCGGATAATTCTGCCTCTTCTCCTCCTTTTTTCCTAAAAGAGTACTGTTAGTGTCCAAAAAAGCCTGTTTAAAATGATCCCATTCTTCCTTAACTTCAGTAGTAGTAAACATACCATGACTGTCAAAATGACTAAGTAACCTATCATGGTAAGCTTTGGCTATAACTGGGTCTTTCAGAGCTTCAGTATTTAAAATAAATTTTTTAACCCTAGCACAACATTTTTTAAGTTTAAGTTGGAAGACACTTTTAATAAGGTAATGATCAGATCCAATTTCAGCTCCCCTATATGCCCTGGTATTTCTAACAGAACTAGCCCATTTGCTGTTAATTAATATATAATCAATCATATTCCTATGCAGCCCATCAGGTGAAACCCATGTGTACTTATGTATGTCACGGTGTTTGTAATATGTGTTAGTTATTCTGAAACCATTGAGTTTACTTACCTGTAGGAGACGTTGCCCATTGCCATTGCAGCTACCAATACCAAAAGGGCCAATCACCACTCCCCAAAGGTCAGAGTCAGTACCAACTTTGGCATTGAAGTCACCAAGAACAAGGGTAATATCTCCTTTCTTGACAGAATTCAAAATATCCTGAAGTTGTTCATAAAACCTATCCTTCTCATCCTCATCGGCATCCTCAGTGGGGGCATAACAGCAGATAACATTCAGGTCTTTAACACTTGTCTGAAATTTTGCTGTAAGAAACCTTTCATTAATGCACTCATATCCTAGAAGAGCATCACTAGTGTGTTTGCTGAGAAGCAGACCCACGCCTTGGTGATGCTTATTGTCGTCCCTCCCTGAAAAGAGAAATTTAAGATTATTTCTAAGAATCTGACCTTTATCTGTCCATCTGGTCTCTTGCAAGCCGAGAATATCTAAATTATAATGGTGGAATTCTTGTGTGAGGACATCAAGAGAAAAAGCTCTGTGCAGAGTCCTCACATTCCAACTACCTATGGAGAGAAAATGGTTAGTGGGATGTTAGAAGAAACTATGTTTATTTAGAGAGGGAATGCCAACAATATCAAACAGCCCCCTAATCGCATACATGGGGCAAAGACCCGTTCCCCCACCACTAAAGGCTGAAGCCATCTACACTGGAAGACTTCCTCCAATGTAGAATTTGACGATGCCAATAGAAGCAAAGAGTTCAGGTGCCTGCGATGACCTCTGCTCAGGATTATCCACCAGCTGATAAACATATCCTGTGAATCTATTCACTTGGGGCTGTCAACCCACAAAAAAACAGAAAACACAGCGGAAGATTTTCCCTCCACAGAAGCCCACCAGTGCAGCAAAATCAGGATCCATAATCAAGCTCAGAGCCATATATCTGACCAGTCTAGTGGGTTTATATGGTCAGCACCAGGACCCTGTGTGGTTGACCACTCCTCAGCAGGGTAGAAAAAAAAACGTAGCCAGGGAGGGGATATAGGTTTGATATATTTGAGTCTATTAGGATTGTTTTTTTTTGGCAAGCTTTAGTCTCAGATTTTCGAGAACTGCCATAAAAAATATACCAAAGAGTCAAAACATTATGGCCAGCGCGTCTTTATGTAAATCGAAGCAACGGTAGGTAAACGATGTCGCGTGTGGTCATGAAACCTATAAATAACACAAGACACTGAGCTCTATTTTTCAGATGGGAAAGACAGCACACTTAATTGAGTTTGACAAAGGCCAAATTGTAATGGCCAGACGACTGGGTTAGAGAATTTCCGAGACGGGACAAGAATTAGACAGATTATAAATAATTTCCTGTAATAATTAATAGCCCTAATATAATAAATATAAATTCAGTGACTTATTATGTTCGGCACAAATTTGTAGAACTTGAGAGATTATGTTTATGCCGAGATAACTAAAGTCTCCATCATGCACCTGGACATCACAAAAATAATAAAGGAGAAAATATATTCACACGCTACATTTATTCGATTGGACTTTTAAAGAAGATGAAGCAAACTCTTAATCAATCGCATCAAATCTTTAGGGTGGGGAGGTTAAAGAACAAATTGAAATGCTCATGGGTTGGGTAAAACAACCCAACTGAGCGGTCCTTTTTTAGCACAGAATGGGCTACATGGCCAGGTCACAAGGACCCCAAAGGCTTAGTGGTTGGGGGAGGGGACACACTGGCAGCTGTTAGAAGACAGATGGAAGCCTCTCGTCAAGGCCATCCAGCATGTTCTTTAATGTGCACAGGATACCGCACATAGTACCATGGTTTAATGTCAAATCCAACGGATATCGGTTTTTCCAAGCCCATCGGTGTCTCCTACTGACCGAGGACAGGGTGGGAGTTATGAGGAGAGAGAATTGTTCATGAATATGGTACACTTACTTGTCTTTTAAGCTCGATCTGGGTACCAACTCCCATATGCAGTATGGAAAACATTAGATTGAGAACTGGTCACTTGATGCAAGACTAACTTGAAGAAGTGGAACATACAGATCGAACATGAAAGGTGCGACTGCGGGGAGATGCAGGACTATGCACACCTGCTGACGTGCCGAAATATGGGAGAATTGATTCTTGTAAATGACAAATCGATTGCCACTGCTGCATACTGGAAGGTGTGAATATGAATTTGGTGTTCCGGATACGGAAAGTAAGTTTCAACAAATTGTTCACTACGCATCTAGTGTCCTCTTACGATTTAGCAACCAAATTATGCATGATGATTCTTGAAATCAGAAATGTTTGGTTTATTTTCTATTCACCCCCCCCCCCCCCAACAAACAAATCGGTTCAACTCCGACAAAAGTAAGAAGACAACTCCAACGAAAGTAACAAAGTTACAAAGACGTAAGAGCTTTGGCCACCAAATTCAACCAAAAATTTGTAGAGGGCAGGATGAGGATGCAAGATAACAATCTCCTGTCTGACTGCCAGCTTTTCTTCCTTCTTCCCACCATCACCATGTTTTTAGTTCGATCACGACGACCTCAGAAATTATTTAATAAGGGACCTCGACTCACGCAGGATTTCCTAATTTTGCTGGAGGGACAAATAACTTGTCTCTGCCACTCTTTGAGAGCCATGGCAATTGACGTTGACTGTTTCCTGGGGGTAAACCGCAAATTAAATACGATATATTAAGATTATTACTAAAATACTTATTTCAGGTAGCTTTTCTTCGCATAGTCTCAATACGACAGCCATAAATTCTGGTGCGCGGAACAGAGATATACAACGTAGAATCATTAATGATTGCACGTTGGCTTTCATGTCGCACTTTGGAAGCGTGCAACATATGCACAGTTGACTCCAATCTGGGAACAACAAATTATGTGCATGGAGTTGTGCCTCGTACCAGAAGGAATGTAATAACAAATTCAAGTTGGACATTCCAGCGCCAACGAAAATTTCCAGCAGTAGCTACTACTGTATAGAGTCGTACTAATCACAATAACCCTATTCACTCCCAGTTAAAATTATAATTTATTTAAAAATTGAAACATCATACATATCGTTTAACATACTTTATTCACGTGTTTTTCCAATGTTAATATTAACACAATAAAATGATCAGAAAGTGTACACACTTAGAATTTTTAAAAAACGCTTTTGTTTTTAAAATTGCTTGTAAACTTCAAAACATTTGAATAATTATTCCATTTATAAACAATTTTATGATAAATGATAATTTTAATTCTTACATTTTTAACGATCAAGAGTAACAGTGTGTTGTTTCGAGTCATTAATGATGGAATAAGCCATAAAAGAAATAGAAACAATTTCAATGGAACAAAATAACCTAAAAAATAACGAACTAGTAAAAATTTCAAAAGAAAAATCATGCATATGCCAGTAAACTATACATTTTGATTAACATTAGCAAATTTACGGACGTATTTAAAATGCATATTTTATGTATGAATTATATTTTTCATGGTATCAAAACGATAAATGTAAATTTGTTCAATGTCTACCAACACATTACTAGAATTTATGAAATACACATCCATTGTTAACAAAATGCAAACAAAATCACAGAATGGAATGATAAATTTTAAGAAATACCTACACATGTACAAAACTCAGCAAATCATACAACTTTGCTTTTTAATATAACAATATTTGACAGACAATAAAGTTTTTTCTTTTACATAACAAGAATAGAGCTGAAGTTTCAAAGATGTTCTTAGATATGTAGCATTTTGCACAAGAGGTAAAAAAACTATTTACAAGTTTAACATTCTCCGATCTAGTGGCCTCCAAAACATATTCAATGCAGTAAAAGCATTAGTTACTAAAGACAAATGAACTGTTTATAATTACATTTGTTACACACAATGTTTCATGATAAATTTACACATGTCATGAAGTGAAATTTTTCAATCTTTTGGAAACCCTGTTGTTCTATAATTATTTAAACATAAAAAAAGCTATTACTATACATATGTTTAAACATTTTCACGCTCATAACAGCTTGTTTCCATTAATAAAAATAACTTCCATTTTGTTTCGAAAAATAATGATTAAATATGGTAAATAAAAATGTTTCTAAGGAATTCTAGGATTTGTTCATCGTCACGAGTTGGAAGGGGAATCAGTGCCGTATCTCGAGTTCATTACGCCTGTAGCAAAGAATCAATTATGCGTCTTTTTATATAGTTAAAATATTGACTTTTAAAAATGAAAATGCAGATTTTTTCATAGAATAAAAACTTAGAGTAATGATATGTATATGATAAAATAATAGTCATATTTAAAATGATTACATTCTCATCTATAAAACAAAGCATTACCCTAAAGAGATAATATAATTTTCAAATTAATTTTTCTTTTGTTGGCAATGTTGTCAAAATCATTAATGATATCATCAAAATTTTTCTTGAAATAAATCACTTTCAACGGATACAAATAACAAGAAATACATTTTTGCTATTTCTTTTTATACGTACTATTTATATACACGACGATGATAATAAGCGAAATTTTACCCGTATATGTGAAAATGTCATAGCGCCTAAGACCGGGGACATATTGGCCTTAGCCTAGATACGGCTCTGCTTTTAAACTTCATAGGGAGGTCATGTTCCTGAAAATTACCATGAACAGTTAATATGCAAGACTAAACGCCTTTACGAGAAGCAGAATTAGGTACGAGGTAATATTACACTCTCAAAATTGTACAGCATATGAAAAAGTGTAATGTTTATTGCACTGTATATTTAAACTTTACACTGAATACAGCTTGAAAAAGGAATTTTTATTTAGAGAAATGTGGATTTACTTGTCCGACTGCCCCTAGGCCAGTGGCAGCCGCTCCAATTTTTTTAAAATAACATATTTAACAAGATATTTCACCACGGCTGCCTCTAGACCAGTGATTTTCAACCGGTGTGCCGTGAGAGGATCTTAGGTGTGCCGCGAAAATCTTTAAAGATCATTAATTAAATTATTTTCGAAAGAAGTCCAAAGCACAATAAGTGTACATATCAAAATTAAAACCTCTAAATTGATTATACGAGTATATCATTGTTATAATAAACGTATACATAATATCATAATTTAAGTGTGCCGCGGAAGTTTAACTATAGGTTCAAGTGTGCCGTGAGATAAAAAAAGGTTGAAAAACACTACTCTAGACCATAACCTAATTAGCCTATATGTAAATACAGCACCGTAAATAGAGTAGCATTAAATACGAAAAAAGTGGTGCATATGATAAATAAAAAATACTGGATATGAAGATGGTGCTAATGATTATGCTGGAGAAGGTCTGATTGGGATTATCAGTGTCGCCAAGGGACAAAAGAAATCTTTGGGATCATACAAGGAGTTGTAGCGTAGTGGTAATAGCAATCAAAGAAGGTAATGATAGCAATTATGCCAGCAAATTTCAAGGTCAGTGGAGAGAGCAAGACTAGTTGATGGAATAAAATTAACCCATTACACGCCACTGCTTTCTTTCTGGATGTTACTTTTGAATTTTTTTTGTAACGAAAATTAATGTAGATGTTTTACATCAAGGAATGACCTGTTAATTTCTCGCCATTTATGGCAAAAAGATAACGTGAGTTCGTTATTTATAATTCACTTTTAACACAAATGTGAAAAGATTTTGAAAATTTAATTCAATCTTTTTTTGTGGTACGGTACAAAGCAATTTTTTTTCCACCTATAGATTGTGATGTGACGTCTATTTTGGGATTCTGCTAAGTAGTAGAAAGAAATATAAAAAATAAATACCCCCTCAAGCAGCTGCTTGCCACAGAGGTCTGACAGGAGCCTGTCAGTTTATATGCCATAGTAGGAGATCTGAGAGGATGGCAGGACCTCAGCAGAAAAACGACACACACAAGGCAGATAGCAAATACAAGGTGTCTGAAAAATAATGGTGGGGTTTGAGAACCAATATTTGGGAAAGTATTAAAAATAATGAAGAAAGTAATATTTTAATTGAAAGTGTACCTCACATTGTTTTGAACTTAATGAATTCCACTTTTTGTCATTACACCTTTCCTGATAGATGGATTCGCAGGTGGTCCAATTCTACAGCCACTAAGGACCATTGACTTCATTCTTTTGAGGGCTTTGTAAAGAATTATGTTTGCATGGATAAAATTCGAGACCTGAATCAATTAAAGGCCAGAAAACGAGAAGCAACTGAGCAAGTAACAAGAGATATGCTGCAGCATGTGTGGCTAGAAGTGGAATACCGATTGGACATATGCAGGGCCATGAATAGTTCACATTATGTTAAAAACTATTTGAAGTACACTTTCAATTAGTACATTACTTTCTTGAATATGTATATGATTTTCCTACATATTGGTTCTTGCAATTCCACCATTATTTTTTGATCGCTCTGTATAATAAAGAATTATTTTACTGTCAATTCAGAATCTGAAATGTCAAAACTATTTAATCACAAACTCCATGCAATGCATCATACACATCATAGTGCTAGTTTTCAAAGTTCCTCAAGAGTTTGGTAACTACTAAAAATAGCATATTGACTTCACTGCCAGAATTAGCAGCTACCAAAAATCCATCTGAACTAAAATTAACTGTGTCCAAACAGAAGAAAGTTTCTTCTACTGCTTGGTTAACACTTCAAACGTTGATATACATCAAAGGTCAAAGTCGAGCCTTACCAGTTGGCTAAACACACTAGACTACTGTTGCTTATGTGAAAATGCAACGTTATTCAAAAAAAAAACGACACATTTTGAAATAATTTCTGAAACTTTGTACAACCAATCAGCAATAAGAATATTTCAAAAAAATATTTTCTGATTATACAACTGCTTTTGGGACCCTCTCTTGATGTTAGTAAAAAAAAAGTGAGAAAACGTTTTTTGTGCCTGAAAAATTATGTGCATATATTGGAATACTGCTACTAAGTTCAGCATCATGAGATATATTGGAACATGTTAAAAAATTCTGGATATAGGTATATTCTTGTGTTCAATGCAATACTTAGTGAATAAAAAATAAGGTACTCTCACAAAAAATATTGTCTACTATTGAAAACTCACTTTGATTCTGAAAATAGTTTGATGCAACTAATCAAAACCTAGAGATATGCATTTTGTAAGGAATAAAAAAATTGTTTGTGGTGATGCTTTCCTTCAAAACAAGTGCTTCATATTTTTTCATACAAAGTAAAATAGATCATTGTTCAATAAAATACATCATCAAAATTAAGCATGTAAAAATATACAACAAAAAATAATTAAAATTTTGGTTTGCTACTTTTTATAATTTTCTATTTTACCAGAAAATACAGAAATCCCTAATTCAGATAGCATTTTCAGTCAATGTCCCCTCAAAAAAGAGATGCACAAAATTTCAGTCCAAAAATGCAGTATTTTAAAAGCTTAATAAAATTTTGAACCATGATAACAGCCTTTACCACTAGTAAAGAATCGCTGGATGTGTCCTGTAGACATGGAACTCATGAAATAATAAGGTGAAAAAAATTGTTTTTTGTCGTAAGTGACAAATGTTAAATTCCATCTCTAAGTGACAACACAGTTGTCCACTTCCCGGATAGATAGTGCTACTGTGCAAATGAAATCAAAATTGGGGAGGGTTTATAAGTCACACCAGCTGAAGAAAAATGTCAACCGATGATGGTGTAGTGGTTAGCATAACTGGCATGTTTCCAGGAGACGTGGGTTCGCATCACACTCAAGGCAAAACCAATTTTTTCCAGCTTATTATTTCATGAGCCTTTATCAATAGAAAATGTTGGGGGGAAAAAGTGCTCTGCATTCAATGGGTTAAAAGGAAGATTTTTTTATTAACATGTTAATTTAATATTATTCCACAGCAATTATTTTCTCAGAACTTATAATTACACTGGTGGTATAAACAAAAATTTTTCATTTCATAATTTATTGATTAAAAAAAAAACAGAATTCTCATGTTAAAAAAGTTCAAAAGAGATTAAAAGTTAGGAATAAAGCTACTCTCAAAGATTTGCATTATATTTTTAATAGAATATTTAAGCTTGAATTCTAACTGGATCACTATGGGTCGTTTGTTTGCCATTTAAACATAAACTCAGTTGTTTCAAATCAGCTCTGTTTATTTGGTACCTTGTGCAAATTGGGTTGGGTTGTTTTACCTCTGAGTGGAACTTTTTTTCACATAATGGGCTAAATTGCCAGGTCACAAGGGCCTCGAGGGTGCAGAGGTTAGTGGGGCGGGGGACCCACTGGACAGTGTTAAGAGACAGATGGTAGTCTTCTGTCTAGACCATTCAGTGTGTTCCCTAAAGTGCATAGATTATGGCTCTCCTGCACAAGGGCTCATAGCTTTACGTCCCATTCGATGGATGGCAGTCTTCTCAAGCCTATCAGTGTTCATTGGTGTTCTCCACTGACCAAGGGGCAGTTTGGGGGTTTAACAGAGTAAATCTCAATACTGGTCCAGGTAAGACTCAAACTTGGGAACTGCAGATTTTGAGCCTCCCACACTACTGACTGAGCTATCCCTGCTCCATGTTGTGCAAATAAATGAATGTTTGAGTAATATTCTATAGATTTTATAACACATAACATTAAGATATAGGACTTTTTCCATACCAAATTGTCATACTTTTCAATTAAAAAAATAAAACTACCTGTCTTCCTTACCCTAAAAAGTAAAAAATTAAATTAATACATACCGAAAATGGTGAAATCACTTACTGAATTCAAATTCATTTCAAATGAGGTATGGCAATTTATGTGGAATAATCAATTGATATCCTATCTTCCTTTGAATATGAATTCAGTGAGTGATTTTACTATCAGTATGCTTTAATTTTTTTATTGAGGAAAGTTCTCAACATTTTTGTTCAACTATCAAGGAAAGTATCACTCGTAGTTCAATGTCGATATCAATTTTAGAGGAAAAATTGTCTTGAGCTGGGTGTCCACGACTTCCTGATGACATATCAGGTGTTTTGACTGCTGAGCTACCAACAATCAAGATTGCCTCTAATTGATGTTTTGAACCTTCTATTTACAGTACACAATTTTCTGTCTTATGAAGGCATTGTCCCAGCTGCTCACAGCCTCAAAAAGAGGATGACAAATATATCATGAAGATGACAAGTATATTCTGAATATACAATTGTATAAATTGAAGAAATTTCTCAAAGTTTTTACTCTAACTGTCAAGGAAAATATCACTCTTAGTTCAATGTCAATATAAATTTTTAGAGGAAAAATTATCTTGAGCCAGGTGGGATACAAAACCACAACATCCCGATGACTGGTGAGCTACCAGTAGTTGAAAGAAAACAAGAAATTTCTTCAATTTATACAATTGTATACTCAGAATATACTTGCCATCTTCATGACATACTTGTCATCCTCTTTTTGAGGCTGTGAGCAGCTGGAACATTGCCTTCATGAGGAACAAAAAATTGTGTACTGTAGGTAGAAGGTTCATAACATCAGAGGATAACTGATAGGTGGCTGGTAGCACAGCAGTCAGAGCACCTGATATATCATCAGGAGGTTATGAGTTCATATCTTACCTGGCTCAAAACAGTTTTTCCTCTAAAATTGATATCGATGTTGAACTAAAAGTGAGGCTTCCCCTGATCCTTTAATTTTATTTTTTAATTTTTAGGGTGAAGAAGAAAGGTATTTTTAATTTTTTGTAATTTTTTTTGCTTTGCTACTAAAAATACCTATCTTTACAATTGCTACTACTGTACATGTGACTTCATTTTAGCTTGTAAAGATCGATTCTTGTTCCTCCACATTTTTGAGGGAGAAGAAAGTGATGTTATTTAAGGTAACCCTTGGCATTGTAGACATCACAAGCTTTGAGAAGTGACTAACCCCCTCCCTCCATATAAGTTTTATCTCCTTTTTTATAGGAAAAAAGACTAGGGGGGAAAACCCAAATTAGATATTAGATTATGACAGTCCCCACTCCTGAAGTTTTTCATTTAACACCTTACTTGTAACTGTGAACCCTTGCATTCAGAAGATATAATGGAAGAATATAATTAAGATTCATTTCCTTTTCAGGAAGCACTATTACACTCCCTTTGTCACAAGCTTTTATTTGACACAAAACTTGAGAATAGTCTCAGATTGAGAAGATAAAGTGGAAAAACCATTTTGGCAAATTGACAAATAATGTGGGCAAAATTATAGCAAAAGAAATAAAAAATGGCTTCACAATTATAATAATAACACACTTTTTTGCCTGTTAGTGGGTGAGTTTGTTTTTGGCCATCACTGACTAAAAATAAGTTCTTTAAAAAATTTTGCTCTAATTCTAAATAGTAATTTTTATATCTATTTTTCATAGTTCTACACTATATTTATTGAAAGAATGCACAAATGTTTGATATAGGTTAGATTTTGTCAAATGTATAAAGAAGAAATATTGAAAAAAATTCATATCTGTTTTTCTCATTTTTTTTTATTTCAAAAATTTTATATGCATTTGAAATAGTTAATATGATTTTTGTAACATAATTTACCAAAACATACATTTAATGTTCATCCACAAAAATGTAAGAGGATGTATTAAAATAAAGAAAACATGACAAAAAAGGTCCAGTCACTAGGTGTGCTATGGTTCTTGGACTATGATTTTTCTACACCACCAGAGTGAAATGCATTGTCATAGATAGATCTTAGTTATAACACTACAGAGTACCAGACTAGGATTAGCCCATAATTTCTTTCATCTTGTACAGTGAAAATGGCATGAAATTTTAAGACTAAAAGCAAAGTCAAAATAAACTGAGTAATCTCAGAACCCAAAGGCTAAAAATGAAATGCATTGTCCAACTAGAAAAATCTATTTATAGCAGCATAAAGAAACATTCAAGATAGCTGGATAAGTATACAGGTGTAAATACCAAAGAATTTATTATTGGCAATCGAAAAATGCATATAGGTAAGTTCAAAGTTCAAAGCTATCACTCCTGGGTTAAGAAACAAGTGGAATCGAGGTTTCCAAATATTTTATGTGAACAACAAACCCATGAGCAGTAAGGGCCTGCTGTATTCAGCGACTTTCTTCAGTAATATATTGTAATTTCTTCTCATAAAAGAATCTTATGGGGTTATTGCTAAGCAGGGCCGGATTTATGCACAAGGTAACTAAGCTACAGCTTAGGACCTCACATATGAGGAGCCTCAAAGAAAGGCATTTCAAGTTTCACTGTATCATGAAATTCAAAAAAATATTTAATCTATTATGTAAACACTGTTATATTAGCTTTACACAGTCATCTTTGTATACCAATGCTACAATAATGTTTTCACCACATCAGTTTCATGATTTTTTTTAATGTTCCCTTCAATAATAGAAAACACACATATTTTTTGAGGTTTTGGGGGCTTTTATATTTGTCATACCTTAACATCTCTTAATTTGCAATAGTTAGGACCTCAGAAAGTCAAGTCCTGCCCTGCTGCTATGCATAAATCCATAAATAGTTTTGCTAATGTGTGGGACTTGAACACACATCTCTCCAGATTCATGCCAGAGTGTGTGTACAGTCGCTCAAAAAAGTATCCGAACGCTATGGTTGATTAAAAAAATTCAGAAAAAATATCTGGCAACGATTTTTTCAGAATTTAATGATCTGGCATCCTTCGTGTGCAGTACACGAAGGATGCCAGATCACTAATTTCTGAAAAAATCGTTCCCAGATATTTTATTTGAATGTTGTAGTCAACCATGGCGTTCGGATACTTTTTTGAGCGACTGTACCAACCACTAAACTAGTACTGCCTTCCATAATTTATCTATTAATGTGATATAAATCATCCACATATGCAGCTCATGATAATATGCAGTATTCAGAATTTTCATTCCCTGAATAAGCTGTAAATAAGAAAGTCACTCATGCTCAAAGTGTTATTAATGAAATAATCAATTAATAGTAAATACAAATGAGTTACCTGTTTGACATAAAAGTCCATAAATTGTATATATATGTGTGGCATGAATCTGGGGAGACATGGGCTTGAGTCCCATGCATTGACAAAACTCATTTTTTCCACAAAATTATTTATTAATTTCTTTACTTCTATGTTAAACAGGTAGCTCTGTGTATTTACTAGACCTCAGTTCATAAAACTCACATTTCTAAAGATGAATAGCAATAACAGAAGACTCCCTTGTCTTCTGTTATTGCTATTCATCTTTAGAAATGTGAAGAAAGGAAGAAAGAGATAAGGCATAACATGTTCCTGAAGTGCTATGAAGATTAGTTGTGAAGCATGGTATACAACTGTTGGCTGTATTAGTTTATAAAGATGAGTAAAATTTATAGTAATTTGTTAAGCTGATTTAAAGAATTTGTAACTTTTTAAAGGAACATATGGAAACTTTATTTCAAGTTGTATAATGTATATCATTTGAAATAAAAAATTCAGTTGCCTAAACCTATATTTTATAGCTGGTAGTTCTTTTCTTCTTAATACAACAGTTCAAATTCATAACATAATATATTCTTTGCTGTAGAAAAAGAAATCTCAACGACTATAGAATAAATGGAATGCATTATATAGTACACAATATAGATATGTAATTAATGATAAAAAATACAATATTTGTATGCAAGAAATTTCCTGAGGATGTGAGACAGCTAGGAAAAGTCTATTACAGTTATAAATAATGGAGTACTGGGGATGACAAATGGGAACATGTGAACATTAGTTGAGAAGATATAAATATATATCTGCAAAAAATATTTTAGGACAAAAGAATTTTTCGTCTTTATGAATATGTGAAGTTTTCTTTAATCTAAAACTAAAAATAGGCAGGGTGTATTGAATTTTTATCACTTTTTAAACACTTGTTTAATATACACATATTCTGATAGTAGACACGAATTTCATTAAATGTAGTTCAAGTATTTAAAAAAAACTTAAAAAGTTTTCATAATTATTGATGCAGCCATGGAACTTCTGAATAATTTATTTACAGAGTATAAGTTTTTATGTTAACCAAAGATAAAGTATTTCTTTCCTCACATGTTCTATTATCATAACCACAAGATACTTTAGGTGTTGTTTTCATGTAAGCTGTTAAACAATGTAACATAAATGCTAAACAAGCTGTTTTGAGGGAAACAAATATGAAATATAAAAACGTTTGGTTCCATTTGATAACCACACTTATAGGCACCCTAAAGGCTATATTAAACCACTGTATATTAATATATAAAAATATTGTTCTATAGACCAAGAAAAGTGCATATATATATATATTTTGCAAGCATCATATTTGCTGCTATTTTTATACTTTATGAACTGTAACTAGCACCATACAAAATTCCTTGAATACCATAGCTGGACACTATAAGTTTTTTACTCCTGCTACCGTTTAACAGTAACATTTCTTTCATCTTGTACTACTCGTTGCATATTTTGATTTTTCTGGCCTATTTGTGAATCATCAGCATGAGCAAATGGCACTTCTGGAAGAAATTGACGAGATTCAGAAGAGCCCACAGAGTCTTCTTCAACAGCAGATAAGCTATATGAACTTTTGTATCTTTTTGATGTTTTGCTTGCATAATCTTTACTCTTGCTAATATCTTGATGGCTCAATTTTTGCTTTTTCTGTAAGCGTGCTCGAACTATGCGAAGATGACGTTGTAAATATTCTTCTTGTGGTGCTAATGAAGCAGCTTTAGTGAGGCAAGTTTCTGCCAACTGAAGAAGACCTCTTTCTACATACACAACACAAAGATTGTGAAGAGCTTGCACATTGGAAGGTTCTAACTGTAAAATCCTCTCATAACACTGCAAATAGAAACAAATATAATTATCAGTGCTAATGCTGAAATAATTCTCTCATTAAACAATTTTTTACTTTCACCTAATGACTTCCTCCCAGAAATAAAACACACTAAAAATATTGACTAAGAATGTAAGCTGATTAATGTTTTTAGTGGCAATTTTGAAGCAGTTATGGGTTGGGTTGTTTTACCTCTGAGCGGCACTTTTTTGCACACCATGGGCTAAATGGCCAGGTCACAAGGACCCCGAAGGCTCAGAGAAGGTTGGGGGAGGGGACCCACTGGAACAGCTGTTGGGAGACAGATTGTAGCCTCCCGTCAAGGCCATCCAGCGTGTTCTTTAAGGTGCGCAGGGTATTAATCTCCTACACACGGGTCCATGGCATAACATCCCATCCGATGGACGGTAGCCTTTCCAAGCCCATTGGTGTCCCCTACTGACCGTGGGCAGGGCAGGGAATTTTGAGGAGATAAATCTCGACGCAGTTATGGGTTAAGAATCCATTAAAAAACATATACCATGACCAAGATATGCTTGTAATCATATTGAATAATATTTGAGAATAATTTCGAGTTTATTTTTTCAGGTGAAAACAAACTTGCACAAAGATTTTACTACTACTTTCGAGTCATGTGATTTTTCATGTATGAAGTTTTCTTCTGGTTGCAATGCCTACCTAAACAATTTTCAAAGATGTGTCACTGATAATTATACTAGCAAATATATGCTATTATAATTATATTCGAAAGGTTAGAAAATATATCATTCAAGATAATTAAGGCATAATGCTTGTTTATGTCAGAAGAAGTTGCATTACACAATCTGGAACTTTGAAAGCAAGTTTTATATGGAAAATGAATGATAGAGGATAAGTTATATATCTAAACAAAATTTACCTCTATTTTCATTTTTAACACCATTCATTCCATAAAATATTATTGTACATCAAAACTACTACTACCTACCGACATATATATGCATAAGACTTAAAGCATTATGGTAGCTTGAAACTCTAACAGCAGTGTGTAAGAGGCACATACAGCTATGCAATGAATTAAATGGTAGCTGAAGCATAAACGTAAATAAAAATTATATGTTAAATTAAATACACAGTGATAGATAGTTAAATTGTTTTAATCACAATTTCTGTGTTGAAACAAATTTAAATGCCCTTAATTTAAGCTTAGACATGGATTAAGCTTTTCTACCTCAAATTTTGCAGTATACAACATGGAGTAGTTTTAGCTTATCATACAATGCAGTATCATGTTACTTCTGCTAAGTAAAGTTCTATATGCTGCTATTTTAGATACACTTTGTTGTACATAGCAATCTTATTTATGCTCACATAACAGTTGTGATGAGAAAAATCTGTCATGTCATGTAACAAAAGATGCTTTTGTAATTGAACATGGATGCATTGAGCATGTCCTTTTAAGCCAGCTGTTTGCATGATATAATGACTTCTTTGCCATTTGATGTTGTTTCAGCCTGGTACACTCAACACTAAGAAAACCCATTGGTGATGTCATAAGTAAAGAAACCCAGTCCTTCATATTTTCAGGATATTTGGTGTTTTGCAGACTGATGGTGAGTATCAATGTTCGTTTTTTTAGGCATTTAAAAATATATATAAAAGAACTAAATTTCAATTTAAACATTAAAAAGTTTTGGACATAAGGTAAAATTCCTCATTGCTACATGTTTACACGTCCTTTGTCCGATGTCGTCGTCATGCAATGTGATAGTTAGTGAAGGCTGCTTGCATTCGGATGCCTCCAAGTGGTACTTTATGGTACATATACATACATATAAAATACTCATGCAGTCATGAGCTATGAAAGTCCAACCAGACTGTGTAATTTTCCTCTCGAGATGCATCTCTTCTGAGCTACAGCTGCTGCATTTGGCCATTCTAGACCAATTCTAGCAAGATCCTGTTTGACATTGTCTGCCCATTGCATCCTATGTCTTCCCCTTTTTCTGAAATCATTAGGCACACTGTTCATAATCATGTCAAAGGGTTCCTATTTCACTACTATAACTAACTTTAGAAAGAACCAAACTATTATACAGCCTAATTTTAGGCTTTAGGTGTATAAGCCTATTTTTCCATACTCTCCATAGATATTTAAAAGTCCCAGCAGCAAACCCTATTCTTCTATTTATCTCATGCCGCACATCACCAGTATCTGCTATACAGCTCCCAAGATAATTAAACTGAGACACTTGCTCAATAGTACAGCCATTCAAAGCAACTAAAGCACCATCTGACTGACCAATTTTCATCACTTTAGTTTTTTCTCTGTTTATCACCAAACCTACTCTATTGCTAGTCTCAACAACAGCCCTAATGAACGAATTCATCTCATCAACATCATTAGCCAACAGGACCAAATCATCTGCATAACCTAAATCTGAAATTTTGAAATTTGTAGACTATTTAAGGCCACAACCTTTCTCTTGCAAAGCATTTCGAATTTTTACCAAACAAAAGAGAAAAGGAGACAAAATGCACCCTTGTCTAACTCCACTAGTATTGCTAAACCAATCGCTGCAAGATGTACCACTCTCACACACGACTCAGTGTTATTATAGAGAGCTCTCATTACACTAACTAGCTTATCAGGTATTCCATATGATCTAACAACTAACCACAAATTATTTCGATCAACAGAGTCAAAAGCCTTTTTGAAATCTATAAAGCTAGTAACCACAGGTTTTTGAAACTCTAAACATTTCTCAAGAATCTGCCTAAGTGAGAGCATTTGATCAATACATCCCCTACCACTCCTGAATCCACATTGTTCATCACGCAGTTGTCCATCAACCAAATTCTTAATTCTATTAAGTATAATCATGCAAAGAACTTTACCTGAAATAGAAAGTAAACTAATTCCCCTATGATTATCACAAGAACTTCGATCACTTTTTTAAAAATTGGGACAATAGTAAATCCTTATTAAAATCCTTAGGAACAACACCTTTATCATAAAAAATATTCAAAATTTCAGTCAGCCATGTGACAACACAAATGTTTCCAGCTCTAAGCATTTCAGTGATAATTTCGTCCATCCCTGGGGATTTATACAGTTTTAATTTAAAGATAGTCAATGCGACTTCGGAATGTGATATAGGGCCATAATTAAAGCCAGTAATGCATCTATCCTCATTACAGACAATGGGAGTAGAAATAATCACATTATTTAGAACATCTCTGAAATGCTCAGCCCACCTAGCCATCACAGAATCCTCACCTTCAGCCACCTTGCCATGTTTATCTTTCAATCCCTGTGTACCTGTGCGTTTCTTCCCATATAAAACATTAACAATCTGGTACAAGTCCCTGCTGTTGTGCTGTCTAACTGCTTCCTCTGCTTTGTTAGCCAAGCTATCAAGCCAAAGAATTTTATTAGCTGTTAACTGATCATTTACATGTTTATTAAGCTCATTGTAATGCTTTCTGTTAGGACTAGTAGGATGTTGATTCATATTAATCCTGCATTTCCTTCTTTCAGAAATAAGTTCCATAGCTTTATCACTCAAATAATTTTGTTTCCTCTGTTCCCTTTTACCCAAAAGAGTACTGTTGGTTTCAAGAAAAGCCTGTTTAAACTAATTCCATTCTTTCTCGACTTACGCAGTAAGCAAACCACGATTGTCATAATGACTACGTAGCCTATCATGGTATGCTTTCGCTATATCTGGATCTTTCAGACCTTCAGTATTAAAGGTAATTTTCTGAACCTTAGCACAACATTTCTTAAGTTTCAGCTGGGAGACACTTTTGACCAGGTGGTGGTCAGATCCAATTTCAGCTCCCCTGTATGATCTGGTATTCCTAACTAAACTGGCCCATTTGCTGTTAATTAAAATATAATCTATTATATTCCTGTGCAACTCATCAGGTGAAACCCATGTATATTTATAAATGTCCTGGTGTTTGTAGTATGTGTTAGTTATTGTCAAACCATTAAGTTTACTTACCTGTATAAGATGTTCTCCATTGCCATTGGAACTACCAGTGCCAAAGGGACCTAAAACTCCTGCCCAAAGGTCAGAGTCAGTACCAACTTTAGCATTGAAGTCACCTAGCACAAGAGAAATATCTCTTTCACAGAATTCAAAATATCCTGAAGCTGGCTGTAAATCGTATCCTTCTCATTCTCATCAGTGTCCTCTGTGGGGGCATAACAACAGATGACATTCAAGTCTTAATTTTTTGTTTTAAATTTTGCTCTAAGAAATCTTTCATTAATGCAGTCATATCCTAGAAAAGCATCACTGGCATGTCGGCTGAGAAGCAAACCCTACATCTTGGAGATGCTTTCTATCCTTCCTTTCTGAAAAGAGAAATTTAAAGTTATTTTTATCTCACCTTTACCTGTCCTTCTGGTCTCTTGCAAGCCTAGAATATCTAAGTTATAATGCTGGAATTCCTGCATGAGGACACCAAGAGAATAATCTCTATGTAACATCCTCATGTTTCACGTTCCTGCAGAGAGAAAATGATTAGTAGGATTTTTAAAGAAACTAGGTTTATTGAGAGAGGAAGGTGAACAGTATTAAACAGCCCCCTTATCGAGTCATGGGGCAAAGACCTGCTCTTCCTCCACTAAAGGTTGAGGCCACCGATGCTGGTAGGAATTTCAGGCACCACCTTTTCAAGTGGATGTTTTCAAGAGCCATATCACTTGCCTGAGACACATTACTCCAGTTTAGGATTGAGGATGCCCAACTAGCTAAGTGAGGTTTGAGGTTCTCTCACTGTTAAAGGCTAAAGCCATCCATGCTGACAAGAACTTTAGGTACCACGTTTGCAAGTGGACCTTTTCATGATCCATAGACCTGCCTGAGACACATTACTCCAGTTTAGGATTGACGATGCCCAACTAGATAAGTGAGATTCAGGTACCTGCAATGACCTCTGATCAGAATTATCCACCTGTGCCTCTGTTCATTTAGGGCTGGCAACCCACAAGCAAACTGAAAACACAGCAGCAGATTCTCCCTCAACAGGGGCCCACTAGTGCAGCAAGTCCAGGATCCATAATCTAGCTCAAATCCATAAACCAGTCTAGTAGGTATAAATGTCTGCACCAGGACAGTTGACCACTCCTCATCAGGGTTGATGAAAAGGAAAAAGTAGTCATATATGACCAGATCAGTAAAATAAAAAAAAATACCCCCTCAAGCAGCTGCTTGCCTCAGAGGTCTGACAGGAGCCTGTCAGTTTATATGCCATAGTAGAACTTCCGAGAGAACGGCAGGCCCTAGACCACACTAAACTGACAGTCCTCCCCTTCTGTTCCCATCGAAAAGAGAATTTCTTTTGAAAGGTACTAATGGCCTGCACCTCGAGGCCTGGCCAGTCCTGTCGATTGGTATATAGGGGATTGGGGATCACTGGGGATTGCTGGGAAATGGTACATAGTCTCCTTCCAGTTTATGCCTAGCTACCATTTATAGACCTACTTTATGGTGGAATATGGCAATTTTGTACTAGTATGTTCCACACAATGGGTAGGGGGGGATATGTCTGCATTGCACAGTTTCTTAGTGTAAATTAATGATTAGTTTGCCATATAATTTAACTGATATTTTGTAGATGGTGGGGCTATTATTTTTTATTGTAATTTGATGATAGTTGGTTGTTTATTTGTTTGGGGTTTAATGTCACAATAGCAACTATGGCCATATTGTGCCAAACACGTGATAGATAAAGTAAGCAAGTAAAAGTCATTTAACCCACAACCAAAGTTAAATGCAACACACAAAAAGGAAGAAAGCAACAATAATGTAAAACATGAACAAGAAAGAAAAGTATAAAAATACAAAGGTAAAAAGAGTCAACAAATGTAAAAGAGAAAAACAACAAATGGGTGTATAGGACACTTAAGATAAAAAGTTCAATATCAAATAAAACATTAAATACATGTAAAATAACCAATAAAACATAAAAATTTGAAGATAGGGGTTAAAAGCAATTCGTCAGATAAAAGATGTCAGTGTTAGGGGCTCAGATGTAAAATCATGAAAGGTTAAAATATAAATGTCTGTTGAGGTTAAAAGCCGGACAATGGATTAAAATGTGTTTAATACTTAAAATGGTGTCACAAAACTCGCACTTAGGTTTGTTGTTTGCCTGAAGAAGAAATGAATGAGTGATAAATGAATGACCTAAGCTAATATGGTGATAGATAAATTATATTGCAAAATTAATTGTGATAAAGTAGTATGGTCTTATTTTTTTGTATGGCTGTTTTGTGCTCAGCAATATATTCTTTTACTGTTCAATAAGCTCACTGGACCAAAAATTAGTCATCTTCTGCTGTAAGAGGGTTACATCCATTCGACAGCAACAGAGGGCACATCAGCAATAAATATGTCCTATAAATACCTCTGTCCTGTGCTACATGGTTCATAGAGTGACAAGAAGTGGTTGTGTGCCATGTGTGTTAGTTGCTCCGTGAAACATGGGTTGCACCAAAGATGTGAATGAGTGGCAAAAGGTGTTACTGCGTTTGGCCAAGCCAAAGGGCAGAGTGTACAAGAAGTTTCTGCCTTTGCAGGTGTGTCGAAATATACTGTCCAAAGGGTCTTCCAGCAGTGGCATACATCTCAGGCCACCACTAATCATTGCCAGAACTGTGGCAGAAAGATTGTGCTCACCAATAGGGACTGCCGCAGTGTGTTAAAATGGTGTCACAAAAAATGTTTTGTTAAAATGGTTTCATACTGTTAGAATAAACCACTTTGCAATGAGGCAGGAATTGCTCCAGTCAGTCAGTGCAGGCCTACAACAAGCTGTTACCCAACGACCACTCCGAAGGGAACTGCTTGTCATGGATATCTGCAGTAGAGTATCATGGAAGAGACCAATGTTAACAGTTCTGCACACGGCTGCATGGCTACAGTGGCTATATGAAGCTACAGTGGCACCACAAAGACTGGACTGTCGACTCTTGGAAGCGTGTGATCTGGTCGGATGAGTCATGTTTTTGCTTGTACTCGAATGATGCGAGGTAACGGGTACATCGTAAGCCGCATGAAGCCTTCCATGCAGACTGTGCGAGATTCTGTTCAAGCTGGAGGAGGCTGTATGATGTTCTGGGGGTGTTTCACGTATTAGGAAATGGGTCCTTTGGTTGCAGTGACATCACACTTGAACCAGTAGGGCTATATGAAGCTACTGGACGACCACATGTTACCTTTTGTGCAGCATCTCCACAGTGAACACCAGAAGTATACCCCAGTCTTCCAAGATGACAATTGTTGCGTGCACAGGGCTCGAAGTGTGTCGGATTGGCATGACGAGCATTCTGAAGCCTTGGAACATATCGACTGGCCCGCCAAATCCCTGGTTTTGAATCCCATAGAAAATTTGTGGGACTATTTGAAGCAATGAGTGAAGCACCATTCCAGCCATCTGGCCGAACTGAGGCATTTGCTGCTGGAAGAGAGGATGAATATTGATGTGCACTACATCCGCACACTGGTGGCATCCATGCCAGACAGGATTTCGGCTGTTCTTCGGTCGCATGGTGGCATTATGCACTATTAGGTGACATTCTGCCAGGGGTGACTAATTTTTTTGTCCGGTGAGCTTATGTTCATCCTATATAATGATTTTTGTTATTTTAAAATTTGCTTTTAAATTATTGTTAAATTTTGTTATAAAAATTGTTTTAACAGTGAAATTATGATTAAACTATTGTAAATAAAAATACTTGTTAAACATAATAACAATAACAGCATTTTGTTAGAGCAAAGGAAGTTTAGCACCTATTTACAATTCTATAGATTCTGAAAAAAATTCATCGCCGCCATGGCGGGAATCGAACCCGCATCTCTCCAGATTCATGCCAGAGTGCGCTACCATTGCACCACGTGTTGGACAACGAACTCTTTCAGAATATGACCTTATAAATCTTCCTGAGATGCGACTGAGACAGCGCCATCTATACTCAAGGAGATGCAACTTTTTCAGTCGTTGCATTTGATTATCAGATGTTAATGATAAGGTCGCTAACGCTAAGACGTTAATATATAATTAAAAATCAATCCAAAATGAATGCACAGTATTTCCTGTTAAGATAAGACATCAAACATTAATTAATAGATTCTGAAAAAAAAATTCATCGCCGCCATGGCGGGAATGAAACGCATCAGAATCTATTAATTAATGTTTGATGTCTATCTTAACAGGGAATACTGTGCATTCACTTTGGATTGATTTTTAATTATATATTAAGTCTTAGTGTTAGCGACCTTCTCATTAACATCTGATAATCAAATGCAACGACTGAAAAAGTTGCATCTCCTTGAGTATAGATGGCGCTCAGTCACGTCTGAGGAAGATTTATAAGGTCATATTCTGAAAGAGTTCATTGTCCGACGTGTGGTGCAATGGTAACGTGCTCTGGCATGAATCTGGAGAGATGTGGGTTCGATTTCCGCCATGGCGGCAATGAATTTTTTTCAGAATCTATTAATTAATGTTTGATGTCTATCTTAACAAGGAATACTGTGCATTCACTTTGGATTGATTTTTAATACAATTCTATATATATTTTAAATTTTAAATATTTACATATGTCACTCATAGGAGTTAATGTTAAATTAGAGTAAAGTATAAATGCAGAAAATCTCTATATTTACAACTTAGAGAAATTGGCATTTGAAAATATTTTTACCACAAATATGGGAATCTGCAAGCTACCACTGACATTCAGTAAAGGAACACTAAACACAGAAACAACTACACAAACAAGTTAGAAGAATGTGTTTCCTTAACAAAATTGTAGGATATGTTATCTAGTAATCAATCACTGGCCCACATAAGGGTATGAATTAGTGCATTCCATCCTTCTCCTTCAATCCAGTAATTAACACTAGGATAACAGCATTCCATCAATCACAATATCAGATACAATCAACACTGGAGGTGACAGCCAATAAACTTTAACATTCCACTAGAGATCAGTTCAGGCTGTCATAATTTAAATATCTAACGTTTCTTGCAATTTTCTTTTGTGAAAATAAAAAGTAAAAAACTTAAATAATTTCTTTTGCTTCTAATTTCAACCTTATAATCAATGTTCATTAATCATAAATAAAGCACTATTCAACCTTTTAATTAATGTTCATTAATCATAAATAAGCACTATTTTAACCTTTTAATTAATGTTCATTAATCATAAATAAGTAGTATTCAGCCCTTTTATTTTATGTATTCTCTACCTGTTATTTAATGAATCACTCTTACTTTTAGCAATGATATTACTCAAGAATTCTGTTTCTGTAAAATATTTCTAGTATTATTCATTCCAAATAACACAGTTTTTAATTTTGAAATTAAATAATTATTTTAGTTTGTAATAGCCTACAATTGAAGAATTCAAAAATGGTTTAGTGGTATGCATTTTATATATGTTATATTGGTGTCAGAGAATTTGTATCCTCTAACCCCGTGTTTCCCACGTGGGGCCCAACAGGGGGAATTGCCCCACAGGGGGCAATTTGATTATCAAGGGGGCAATTCGAAAATGGACTCGTTCAGAGTTTAACCGTATGGCGGTTAAATTTTACATGGGGGGGGGGGACATAAGAATTTTAGAAAGGCTTAAGTGGGGCATGGCACAAAAAAGGTTGGGAAACACTGCTCTAACCCGTGGTTCTCAACCTTTTATGCTTCATGTACCTTCTGGAAATGTATGGTATAATAATGGTAACTTAGTGACTTTGTTACTAGATCTAGCAACTTTTGAGCTCTCACAGTGTACCCCAAAAAATTTTACCGCATACCCCATGTTGAGAATCCCTGCTTTAACCAATTCATATATTCATCTCTAATATGTTCAGGTGGTATTATGACAAAATGCTGACAGCACAATTTGGCAAGAGCAAAAATGCTGACTGTACAATTTGTTGACACAAAAACACAAATGGGAAAAACACCATTGCGACATAATGCCAAGAACAAAACTTAAGTCATAACATTACACTGTGAAGAAAAATTCTGATGCTGCAAAATGTGCCAATAAAAATACATGTTGCAAGAAAAGCATTAATAAACTCTACTATTATTAAAATTTAAAAGAGATAATATTTCACTTTGTTGTCTATTCTCTATCCATCTGTACACATTCAACATGTGTGTTTTTACAGATAAAATTTATTTTGGGGTTGGATGGTATTGATGATACATTATGGCTGACATTTTCCAAATTCCTCAAAAGTTTAAATTGCACCCTCTAACAGTGGAAAAAAGTTGAAAATTGTAAAATGCAAAATTTTCTAATTTCAAGTTATTTAATGCATTCTCATCCTCAAGCAGCCATATGCTTATGGAGGTCCAATCAGATTATGAAATTTAGTTCTCCAAACACACATCTGCTGCATTTTGCCACTATAAACCAATTCTAACATGGTCCTGTTTGACATTGTCTGCCCATTGCATCCTAGGTCTCCCCCTCTTTCTGAGGCCTTTAAACACAATATTCATAACCCTATTCACTGATCTTTATAGTTATGCATATGGGCAACATGATCAAACCAACAGTCTCTCTCTCTGTACAAAAGGCTGCTCAAAAGAGATAGCTGACTCCTCTGCCTAGCATCAATACTCACAAAGTTGAACCATCTAATGCCCAAGATACCTCATAAGCATCTAGAATCAAAGGCATCAAGTTTTATGTTATCTTGTTTACAAAGGATCCAAGTTTTACTACCATAACTAACTCCATTAAAAACCAAACTATTATAAAGTATAATTTTAGTCTTTAGATGTATATTTTTCCACACTCTCCACAGATCTGTTGGTTTGGCCATGTTGCCCATATGGATAATTATAGATTAGCGAATAGGATTAGAACAGTATGCCTAAAGGCCTCAGAAAGAGAGGAAGACCTAGGATGTGGTGGGCAGATAATGTCAAGCAGGACCTTTTTAGAACTGGTGTGCAGTAGCCAGATGCAGCAGATGTAGCTCAGGACAGAATGCTTGGAGAACTAAATTGCATGATCTGGTTGGACCTCTGTAGCCCACGGCTGCTTGAGGAGGAAGATGATAAATTTTCATAGGAAAAATTGCAATCATTTCCAAAATCAGTGGCACAAAAGTAGTTGAAATAACTATTTTCAAGTTAAGAAATAAATGAAATGCAAAATGTCTTTCTTATTTTACTGAGTTACAACTATAGTCTTAATGGATTATACTATTTGTAGGTTTCTGCATTTTCTCCACTGATAATTATTTTGCTTTATATACTTTCTCTATTATGCGCATCTGTGATTAGAATATTCTCACTAGTTAATAATGTAACAATGAGCAGTAATAGTCAGTTAATCAAGTTAGAAATCACTCCAGTGATGTCATCTTTTCTAGTGTTGCCATTAGTTTTGTAATCCTTGCCTTGTGACAGTGTCACAAGAAGGCAAATGAGAATAAATACATTTGCTATCAGAGCAGTACATCAAAGTTAATTTGTGCTTAATTTAGAGGGAATGAATGAAAATCAGACCATATTAAGTATATTTGCCTGTTCAAGGTACAATTGTAAAGCTAAAAAGGTAAACTGTTTTTTTATCAGAAGTCTAGAAAGCTACACAAAATGCTTCTTTACTGTATGCCTTGTCTTCCTCAGTAAATATGTTACAGGAATAATTATCTCAGGCAATTCAAAACCACAACTTTCAAGGATGCTTATTATTTATTAGACATGACACATACCTAGGAGATTTGGTTACAATACTCTCTATCACAGTTTAAGTTAAATAATGTACCAACACAATAAAGTATAAACTACGAAAAAAATATATCAAAAACCAACTTACCTTTACTGATGTCTTCTTTACAGCTTTCTGAATTACATTACAAAACTAATGGCAACACTAGTATCCATCATGATCTGCATCAGAACACTGATTGGTTGTGTTACGCTGGGTCTGCACGAGGTGCTATATATCTGTAGCAGAACACGGAGTGTTAAATGGGGTCTGCTGCAAAGAAGTGAATGGATTAATCATATCCTTTCCAGCAATTTCTGCTTGCTGAGGATTATTGGACTTCTGCTTCATGATATTATGCCAAATGCAGTAGCAATGAAGCAAGGTTTTTCATAGGTTCTAACTCATGCAGCTTGATACATTCACACTTCTATTTATTATACAGAGCCAGGAAAATTTGGGCAAAATTTTAAAAAGGTTAATTTTTTTGTTAGAATGAACTTTAAAGTTAATAAAACACCTTTATATGAAAATGTTTATATTTTAACCCCTTCCCTAAGATGGCTCTACTCTTGGAGTCAAACAATACTATACTGACTGCTGTGATGACTACACAGTTGGAGCTATCACAATTAAGTTGCTTTTGGAGCATATATATAATTCGAAATGCTCACTTACGAGTTCTTGGAGGCTTTTGTAATGCTTATCAGTGATGACGTCATATATTTTTTAACCAATGAAAATTTACCACACCATATAAGGCCTGAGGGAGGGAGGCTAAAAAATCAGTTGCCAAACGGCATTCAGGCAAATGTGATGTGTGTTAATTTGCAGCTAATCACAATTTGATTTTCATATTTGATTAAATAAAAATTCAATTAATATGTCGCATGAAGATGAATTTAGTGATTGTTAAAGTGAATATATTCTTGATGAAAGTGATATGGATTGGATTGGTACTGATTTTTCTGACGTTACAGATAAAATAATTTGAGGAGTAAGAGTAAGAACCCCCAGGAAATGGTGGGAGGCTGGAAGCATACTGCTAAGTATTTGATAATGTCACACCTCAACAAGAGTCACAATTACCAGATATACTATTTGTTAAAAGTTCAATAAAATTCGTATTGTGCGGCATGGCACTAATATCAAGATTCATACAGAAGGGGTTAAGCATATATTTCCAACATATTTTTTTCATGAGAATTTTAAGGGAAGCACTGCTCCATGGATGCATCACCACTGGCTGGCAGGTCAAAATCTGTTTCAAAATCCTGGGTCTGCCACGAAATTTGACTACCTTAGCAAAATTTAGAGATGGCTAAACTGTTTGGTAGCCTATGTTTAAACATACCTGCATATCTTTCCACATTCTCCACAAATTCCTATAGTTCTGACAGCAGTGCCTGTTCTGTTCTGCCACACAGCTTCTGAGATAATTAAACTTTGCATACATTAATTCTACTTAACATATTTTCATAATACACACACAGTGGTAGGTAGTAGAGATTACTACATCTTCAAACGCTATAGTGCACTATCAAGATAAGTATTTAACATTATCAATAGGGATTCATACCATTTGAGCAGAATCCAAATCTTTGATATGGTTGATATAGATATCTCCTAGTAAGATAAGGCCTTTCACATGATCAGGGTGATGCTGCAAATAAACAAAATGAGTATTATTAAGATATATTTTGGAAAGGGTACATTAAGAAAACAGAAGTAAACTTGATTCATAAGGTGAAACTGTTAAGCTACAAGTACACTATATCTAAAATATCTGCAATATAATTTTTTTTAAGAATGCTTGTTTCAATAAGCAACCATTAGATCAGTGATGACTTACAGTACTCTACTTCTTATATTATCCCCTATCTCTTATTGGTCTATCATTTCTCTTGTATATCAGGAATCTCTGTGATCAGCAACTGGCTTATCCAAAGCCAAACCTTTACCACTTCTATATGCTGAGAAGGGAGCACTTTCCCTCCCTTTACTGGTTCATCTTATGTCTGACGAGAGTACTATAAAAGAAATGACAATGCCATTGCCTCTATGAACAATCTGCAGTAAGCCACATTTCTTGCAATTTATTGCTAGAACCAGGGAGGAAGACCCTTCCCATTATTAAATCATGCTTGATTGGAGTCATTATACATAATTGTCCCTGCAATTCAGCCATAGATTTGTCCAGCTTATAAAAGTTTTACTGATTCTCTTAGTTTTTAGCAGTTATCTTTTGAACCTATGGCCATGATTAGATCATATTTCTACTCTGAATTAAAACAAAAATGAACAGAGGCTGTCTGGATTGGAACTGATGCTTCAGTATCTAATCAACAAAGTGAAATTATAATTGCCAGCCTTTCAAATATTCATATTTCAAAAATTACCAAGAGCATCAATATTCTCAGCTTAAGTTACTACAGCACTGATTAGGGCCATCACCTAGATTATTCATGAAAATAATTGTTTTCTTCTATTATCTGACTCCAGATCAGAGCTCACAGCATTTAGTAATATATTGGCAAAATCAGACATCGCTATTCTTAATCAACATCATTTACTTCAACAAGCAATGGTTCAGGCTTAGGCCATTATTTTGCTTTGGGTTCCTGGACATCAGAACCTAGAGATTAACAAGTCAGCTGATTCTCTGGCAAAAAGAGCCACATATCTACCAAATTTGCACCCAGAATAAATTTTGTATGCAGAAGATACTAGTCACTTTATGTCATAAGGAATTACAGAAAGATCTGAAGATGGAATGGGAATCTTCTGTCCTGCCAAATATGTTCCCACATCTAACTAAATTCTCTGCAATAACAACCAATAATTACACATCAAGAAATATGAAAAACTTACTAAGTGGGTTATGTCTCAGCATGGCACCTCTTAAAGCATTCCTCCACAGACATTATCTAGCCAACTGTATGTAATAATATAAGATATTTAAAAGCCCTTTAAATAAATATATGGATAATGTAAGAGCCCTAACATTCTTCAGACTAAATGACTGAAAATTCATGCACCTTATGCATTATACCTTTCAGCATTTTATCTTTACCAGAAAAAAATCTTCATTCCCATGTTAGAAAACTACATAAGACTAATGAAGATTTTGTAAAAAACTTTAAATTGCAGCAGGAAATATCTTCTTCTGATCTTATGGTATTTTCAATAGTTCTTAACAATCCTTGATAATTTCTTATTAAATGACTCTACAATTGGAATATAAAGCCCAGTAGCTTAACATCACATGAACTCCAAAAACAAGACAAGAAAACAGCTCCTTCTTTACCATGTGTTTAAACTTTCTGTAATTTGTGGATAGGATGCAATGGACAGACAATGTCAAACAGGACCTTGTTAGAATTAGCGTGCAGTGGCCAGATGCAGCAGATGTAGCTCAGGACAGATATGCTTGGAGAACTAAATTGCATGGTCTGGTTGGACCTCCATAGTCCATGGCTGCTTGAGAATGATGATGATGAATTTGTATTTCATTAACAAATTTAAGCCTTTTTACAAAGTTTTTGATATTATTCACAAACAAAAATCCTTTGAAACTAATGATTCTAACAAAATAAAAAAGACCATCACTTAAAACAATGTAGTTTGACATAGGTCAACATTAAAAATTTCACACTAATAAATAAAATTTGCTTAAAAAAAAACAGTTGTGTAGTTTGTTAATATGCAATACATATCTTGGTTCTGTCAGCCTCATTGCCACTGTCTGTGTAAAAAACAGGACACAAATCAAGAAAGGCTTAAAAAATAATCTTGGATATCCTTGTCAGCCCAAAAAAACGATTTTCCATTTAAGAATCAATAACCAAGAAACTTAATTATTTGTAAATTGTAAGGTAAGGTAATTATCTTTTACTGTGAACATCCATAATCATGATGTTTATTCATGACTGAAAGGTTCAAGATGAATGTTTCAGATATTTATTAATGTCGTTACTATTGCATTGTTGTAAACAGTCACAGCAGAATATATGGTCACAATAAAGAATGCTTATGATATTATTGAATGTTTACTGTGTGAAAAACAAAATGCATATCATTTGATTAAAATCATTTATAAAGTGAGGATTCTTTAAATAAAGAATTTAAATTAAAAGTAATGTTTAAAAAATGACATCTTGATTTAAACAAGATTTTAGAATGAATAGTAAATCTTAGTTCACATGAATGTATGTTTCATTATTTTGTCCATTGATTTTGAATTTTGGTGTAGCAATATTCTCAAAACTGCTGTGTGTCATGTCATTTTCAAGGATCTTAATGGAATAGCTCAGAATGGGTCCAGAAACTTTTCTCATTCACCATTCTGGAATAGAGTCAATTTTATTTGCCTTTTGGCATTTCTCCTCCATTATAGCAGTTTATTGGTTGGGGCCAAGTTTGAAGTGGTCCTTCAATTGAAAAAAGGCAAACCCTATCTATACTTCATTGTACCAAAGACCTAACATAAAGAAATACATCATTATTTATTGGCTGAACATGTAATCAATACATTCTCTGCATACTGATATGTGAAAAGTAGGATGCAGTTTTCTTTCTGAAATATAATTAACAAAACAGTATTTTAAAAACATTAAATCCTCTTTGCTTTGTGTGCATTATCTAGTTTCAGAAACTATACATGATTTTAATGATACTCATAATAAAAAAAGCTGTAAATTTCAACAATAAATATGAAACTAAGGTAGCTTATTAATGCTGCTGACATTCTTCTGTCATGTTTCATGAAGGTAATGAAAACGAAACACCCAAAGTAAGATATTATTATACTATTTTTTGAATCTTGCATGAATTATGATTTCTACTTAGTAGTAGAAACTACTGCAAACGTATTTAGAAATTGATTAAAATATGAATTATAATAGGGCTATATAAAATATTACATATATGAATGTAATGGGATTAGCCACCAATATATTTAATGCTATATTGTTTGAATTTCACTTGTATTGTTCGTATGAATGCTTTTTATTCATTGTGCATTCGTATATTGATATCATAATGCATTAAATGCTAATGTGGTAGTTTTCTGAACGATAAATGTGAATAAAAGTTAAGGAATTGCCATTAAAATTTTGAAAAATGATTAAAAAAACCTAGATATAATAAAGTTTGATTTGCAAAAATTATTCTGCTTAAAAAAAAAGGGTAAAGCAATTTGTTGCCAAATTTCCCATAGATTTAGAGCTTGTGTAGGATATGTTTGTGATTTTAGATCTTGTAATATTGATGGTCTAGCACATAAGTTAAGAGAGGAAAAGAAAGATAAGTTTTACAGACAATTTTGGGATATTTTGAATTTTGTCAAAAAAAGATATTTCTCTTGTGCTAGGTGACTTAAATGCTACAGTTGGTGCTGATTATGAGCTTTAGTCAGATCCCTTTGGCATAGATAGTTCCAGTGGCAATGGGGAACATCTCTTACAGGTAAGTAACTTTAACGGTTTGAGAATAAAATGTACTACAAACACTGAGACATTTACATATACATATGGGTTTCAGTTGATGGGTTGCACAGGAATATGATCAATTATATATTAATTAACAGCAAATTGGCTAGTTCAGTTAGGAATACCAGTTCATATAGAGGAGGGATATTGGATCTGATCATTACCTGGTCAAAAGTGTCTTACAATTTGAGCTTAAGAAATGTTGTGCTAAGGTTAAGATAATTGCCTTTAACACTGAAGCTCTGAAAGATCCTGCATACCATGACAGAGATGGTTTCGTTACTTATAAAAATGAATTGAAAAAAATTGGTTGTCCTGACTAGGATTTGAACCCAGGTCTCCCAGAAGCCAAGTATTCCTTGTCTACAGGACTTTTCCAGTGATAATTTATTACCGAATGGTTTAGTTAATACCAAAGTTGAGAAGGAATGGGGTCAGTTTAACAGGCTTTTCTTAAAAATAATAACCCTGTTTTTGGGTAACAAGAAACAAAGTTATTTAAGTGATAAGGCTATGGAATATATTTCTGAAAAAAAAAAAAAAGGAATTGCAGAAATAATTTGATTCAACACCCTAGTCCTAACAGAAGGCATTACAAAGAGCTTAACAAATGTGTAATGGATCAATTAACAGCTGATAAGAATCTTTGGCTTGATAGGTTGGCTGGCAAAGCAGAGAAAGAAGCTAAAAACAGCACAGTAGCAGGGAGCTGTACCAGATAGCTAATATTTTCTATGAGAAGAAACAGACAGGTAAACAGGGATTGAGAGATAAATAAGGTAAGACTGTGGAAGGTATTGAAATTAAACATGTTTCTTGAACTCCACCCTCCTTTAAATGAAATGGAAAAATAAAAATGTATTTAGACATGAATGTGGGTTGGGAGTGAACAGTCAATATTTGATAACTTACAGAAGGTTGAAGAGTATGAAATCAAATTCCAAATGGTAAATTATAAAATTGGTGAAAAAAGTGGTTTGAAACTTGAAATTGTGTTCTATTAGAAAGTGGGAAATCGAATTTTTAATGCACTAAGGAGTGGAATGGAAAAAACAGAACAGGAAATTTGGGACCAAGCAGTCAAATTTGGAAAATTACAAGTGTTCCAAAGCTGTTAAAAAGACAACAACGTTTTGAAAAGTCACTCAAACACTATGCACCTTTATTGAGTGTGTCCTAGGTAAAACTAATTTTTTACCCACATTATTTCATAAGTTCATTATTGGCATTAACCTATTCATACTATATTACTAGCTTTACATGCTATTACTGAACCAGTCACACCCCTTCATAGTTGTTTCATATATATATAAATATCTGGACCTGTATAGTTTAATAATGGCCCAATCTGTTTAGAAACTTATTTGCCATCACTAAGCGTGGATTATATTTTTAAATAATAAAGTTAACAATAAATATTTTTGATTAAAAATTTATACATAGAAAGATTTTTATGAACTTTAAAACTAAATGGTATTTAAATTTGGAGAAATGGTTACAGAAAACTAAGATTTACTGTGTTAATTTAGGTATTAATATTAATAATATGTTTTTTCCTTATAATAAAATATATACAAAAAAGTACACTATTTAAAGTTTCAAAAAAGTTTGTTTTACAAATACCTTTAAAAGTTGTTTGAGGAAAGGCACAGCTTCTAATGGACGGTGAGCATCAGAGAGTAACAAAGCCAAATTGAAGAGTGCACTACGAAAATCTTCTCTAAGCTAAAAAAAAGAAAAATAATTGTGGTGCAACTGAGAAAAAAATTGCATTAAAAATAATGCTCTCAATGACTTCTGCAGTATGGATAGTTTAAATTTTATAACCTTATGCATCAATAATGAAAATGATCTATATATATATTAGCAATTTTATTCTCAAATATTTAAGTGTCTTGTTTTCACAGTTTTTCACATTCTTTGTGGTAAAATCTACTGTTCACAGGATTCACATTATATAATTGGAATGCATGAGTTTTAACATTTTCTATCAAGAAAAATTTACCCTTTTTTCACAAAAAAAACTTTGCCATTTAGATCAAAGTTTCTAAAAAAATTTGCAGTGTCTACAAGGTTTTTTTGTCATTTAATTTGTTTTTAAATTGTGAATTTCTTCTTTATATTTATAGTTATTGCCATTAGGGTTAAAAAACAAACAGAATTGTTAACATAAATTTTGCATATTAGTTTTAAATTATAAATTAAATGATATATTGATATAACTAAAGGTAATAATGGGCATTTAAACAACAAAAATGTATTTAGTTATGTTTATTTGTTGTTTTTTTTACACATAGAGACCTATTTTTCTTAAGCTACATAAAAAAAAGTTTTAACAAACTGTTGGTACAAAGTTTCAGCCAATTTTACTTGTAGTTATTGATCACATTTTATGGTAAAGGGGTGGGAGGTGGTTCAGTCAGTAGCACAACAAGCTTGTAATCCACAGTTTCCAGCTGGCCCAGCATTGAGATTTATCTCTGCAAAACTCTCTGCCCTATCATTTGACAGTAGGGGACACCAGTGGGCTTGGAAAGACTGCCATGTAAAAAGGATGTAAAACTGTGGCACCGTGTGCAAGAGAGCCATACCCTGTACATTAAAGAACATGCTGGATGGCCTTGACAGGAGGCTAATCCAGCATGTATCCTAATAGCTATCCAGTGGGTCTCCTCCAAAAAACTTCTCCTTAGCTCTTGGAGTCCTTGTGACAAGACCATTTAGCCCAATGTGTGCAAAAAAGTGCAGCTCAGAGGTAAAACAACCCAACTCATTTGATTGTAAAACATTGTTTAGTTAGACCTATTAAAATCGATCAATATAAGCTATATAAGGATCTACTGTACTACTGTCATGATCATAACAAGGATTGCTAAAATGAAACTGACACATACTAAACAGAAGGAATTCGAGAATTTCGATGTTATGAAACTGGAAAGCCAAATCTGATATTCTGTAACTGCTAAAATAATTTTTTAATGGAAATATGCAACTGAAGACAAATTAAAGATTTAATTAAATCTATCTAAAGCTTGAATTTCAGAAATATTTATTCAGTATTTAAAGAGCTATGAAAGTTTGAATGTTTAACAATAAGCATTATTTTAAAACATTTAACAAAATAAGTGTATATTTTAAGAAGTTTGTCTAAATATTTTTTTCAATTTGTCAATTCCACATACGTTTCTTAGGACTGGCATTGCTACTTTTAAATATCTTGACTTCTGTAACACTTTAATGCTGACCGAATATTTTTGAAATTCAGGATAAAATTTGATATCCACATTTTCCACAATAAGCTTATTTTAGACTTTAAGAGGATTGAATTTGGTTTACCAGTGGCATAACTTAGAAATTTTCTAATTATTAATCTAGGAAAGGAATATATGGGAATTCCAATGGGGCAGAGAGAAGCATCATGCATAATCTTTAAATGTATGTGGAACTAAAGGCTTAATATTACAGGCACTATTTCCCTTTCTGTCATGAGTAAGCATATTCAGAAAGAACAAACAAAAAACAAACAGAAATGTAAGAAGTTATTAAAAGATACTTAATTTCTGAAGAAAGATAATTAGGGTTTAGAAGTAACACTTAAGTAGGAGAGAAACACAACTTCAAATACCTATATTAATAAGTGTTCTGAATATAAAGTTAAAATTAATTAACTACTGATCACTAATCTTACCTCTATAGCTTTCTTAAACCAGTTTTCTGCTAAAAGCATTTCTTTGTCATCCATTGCTAGCATTCCTAGATTGAAATATACTCTTTCATTCACTTTTCCTTTCTGAAGCAATTTGTAAAGCCTACAAAAAAGTTTAAATTAATGATGAAAAATAAAGCTGATTAACAAGATAATATAGTTATCTAAGATTATATTCTACTAGTTATTATCCTTCAAATATATTATTTAGATAGTTATATCATTCATAAGCTTTAGATATCACTTCCAGAATATTCTTATAGTGATATACAGGTTGGTGTATAAAACTTTCTCCAGAGTGATAATTCAGGACCAAGAGATCCCATGTGTATAAGAAAGTGGAGGTATCTGCCTCATGATCATGGTTGCAGTGCTCTTTGTGGCAAAGTGTGGAACTTAGCAATGTCAACTTTGGAAATTTTACATATAGTGCCAAAATACCAACGACAAGGTCATCAATTACGTGCACACATCTTGTTGACATCAGTGAAATAAAATTAATGGCAACTGAGAATCACAACTAAAGGTCATTTGGAACCAGGGCTAGATCTAGGGGGAGGGGCAAGAGGCTCATTACCCCCACCCCCTTGAGAAAACTAGTATGGGCACTAGCATTCTCAAGAAAATGCTAGTATGGAGGCCAAAATTGACTAAACTTGCACATTTCACACATTTTTTATGAAATTTTTTAAAAACCTCTAAAATGCTGGGGAAAATGTTCAACTGCAATGGAAATCCAACCTATTGCCTATACCCCCTTCCTTTTTCTGGCTCAATTGTGTATGTTACTTTTCTTCTACCCCTTATTTTTCATACATCTGGGCATTGCTGAAGCTTCAACAATCTGGTCTGTGGCAAGTGGTATTGTATGTCTGCCAGAAAAGGTTACTTTGTGCTTGAAAGGTATCTCACATATTTCTTAGAATGTGCCTCATAAATGGGATGCTATTTATGCTGTATGCAGTAATGCACAAATGGCCAGATTGGTTATTCGGGTAATGCAAATACACAGATCATGCAACTATGTGTGTGGAGTTGACTATAAAACCTCTCACTACCATTCCAATCTAAACATTGGTGGTTGTTCCACAGGACTGAGCATCATACCTGCATACTCACACATTGAATATACACACACAAAGATGTGTGGGATGATGAGTCTGTGAATATCTCATAGTAAATTGTTGTGCAGCAGCATGAGTGCTTCATTGAAACTCCTCATATGAAACCAACATCTTGCAATATTCAGTGTGTGAGTACACAGAAATGTTGACAATGACCAATGTTTAGGAAGGAATGGTGGGAAGGGCTTTTACAATCAACTCTATGATTCAATTGGTCATGTGATCTGTGCATTTGCATCATCCACCTAGCCAATGTGGTGATTTACATATTGTTATATACAGTATATTGTACAAGGTGATAAAAAAGCCTCTGTGCATCTGATGAGGAATACCTGTACCATTACAATAAACATTGAAAGTGTGTCTAGTGCCTCTCGAGACATTTAGGGACACTTGATGCGTTAGTGTGATGTTAGTGGGAGAAACATGGTCCGCCTGCCTGCCAAACAGTCAGTGAGCCACTTTGAGACAAGCAGTCAGGCACTGTAGATGTGCGTTGTGGTAATGATGCTCTATCTGTTGAGAAGTGTATATTCCTTGTGGAATGTGTTTGAGTGTGGCGGAGAATACACACAAGACGTTCAACAATGATTCCAGGCACATCTTCTGGAAACCAAGGTGCCCCATCGTAATGCATTGCGGCAGTTGATTCAAAAATTCTGGGAAACCGGTTCCCAGAATGAAACTCTGGGAAACTGGTGTGACACACCTAGATCTGGTAGGCCATCAATACTGAGAGAGGAGAAAGTATTGGATATCACAGACTGCCTGCTTTGATGCTCGAAAAAGAAATATGCCCGAAAGATTGTCACAGCAGGTTGGTATTTCATATAGCATGGCCCATACAGCTGCAAAAACATGCTTAGGCCTACAACCTTACAAAATCACATCCAAAAACCTGCCAATAGTGGTAAGTGGAGTGCATACTGCAGGTGGTTTGTAGACTTTCTTGACCATGAAGGAAAGAACATTTTGGATGTCACATTCTTCACAGACAAGGTGTACTCCCATTTGTAGGGGTACGTAAACAGTCAAAACTCAAGCCTCTGGTTCTCATACAATCCCCATGAGTTACACTAGTCACCACTGCATGATCAGAAGATTGGTGTTTGGGTTGGAATTTCGTGTAGGCACATAGTCGGACCCATTTTATTCTCTCAGACTGTCAACTCCCAATGATACTGTGAAAATATTCTTTATCCTTTCTTTGCACAATTGTCAGAAGATGAAATTAACAGGGTCTACTTTCAGTAGGATGGTGCCACGGCCCACACATCACATACGTCTATGGCACTCTTGCATGATATGTTTGGGGACAGAATCATTTCGAAAAACATTTGGCCTCCAAGATCCCTGAATCTCTCCCGCCCTATTTTTACCTCTGAAATGCGATGAAAAACTCTGTGTATTCGGATAACCCCCGCTCAATTGATGATTTGAAGATGCGGAATACATTCGGAATATGGACCGTGCTGTGCTGAATGATGCCTTCAAGACCACTGCATGATCAGAAGATTGGTGTTTGGGTTGGAATTTCGTGTAGGCACATAGTCGGACCCATTTTATTCTCACAGACTGTCAACTCCCAACGATACTGTGAAAATATTCTTTATCCTTTCTTTGCACAATTGTCAGAAGATGAAATTAACAGGGTCTACTTTCAGTAGGATGGTGCCACGGCCCACACATCACATACGTCTATGGCACTCTTGCATGATATGTTTGGGGACAGAATCATTTCGAAAAACATTTGGCCTCCAAGATCCCTGAATCTCTCCCGCCCTATTTTTACCTCTGGAATGCGATGAAAAACTCTGTGTATTCGGATAACCCCCGCACAATTGATGATTTGAAGATGCGGAATGCATTCGGAATATGGACCGTGCTGTGCTGAATGATGCCTTCAAGAACACAGTTCGGCGTGTCACTAAATGTCTGGACATGTGGGACACACTTTCAACATTTATTGTAATTGTACAGGTACGAATCTCTCAATCCTTATCAGGAGGACAGTGACTTTTTGATCACCCTGTATAAGTACAGTCTGAGAAACACCTATCATTGGGTACGTTCTGAGGAATGTTAAAATCCTGTTGAGGTATAAATTTTGCTATAAGACACTGCTTCCACACATCAGACTGTTGAAACTTTAACAACAGTTAGTTCCAGATGGCATTTTATTAAAGTTCTCAACTGTCATTAATTCATTTTAACTGGTGGAAACAATGCATTTGTACATATTTGTATTATATACACTATATGGCTGTTTAGCATAAACAATAAGAATTTATTTTTCTTTTTTCATCCCTTTTATATGGCATCTTGTAAATTTAGAAATTTATGTGCCTTAACCAAAAGTTAAAAGCTATTAATGGGCCCAACTTTTAACTTTTGGTGTTTCTAAGAATTTTTTTTCCAGACTTTTTAACTCCTTTATATCATTCATCTTACAAAATAGAACTTCTATGTGTGTTCCTCATATGGCAAATGTCAAGGCATCCAAAGGACTTACACTGATGATAACACCAAGCTGTACATCGGCAGATGTGGAACAAACAAGGATAGTTTACCTGCTACTGGATATAGTAAGTTCATTCCATTGACTCCAAATGATACTGTACAATTCTATTCCATTAAGGCACATGAATTTCTAATGTTACAAGATGCCATATAAAAGGGATAAAAAAGAAAAATAAATTCTTATTGTTTATCCTAAACAGCCATATAGTGTATATAATGCCAATATTGTTAGCACTGTGAAAATTCTATGTTTGCATTTGTACATATTGATGATGCTCTACAATTTCACGATTGGAATTCTGGCACTATCTGCAATATATCCAAAATTAATGTCACTAAGTTCTGCAATTAGCTACCAGAGGTACTACAACTATCTCACCAGGAAGATCAGCCACATTTTCCTATATGTATCCATCACTTCTACATATATGAGATCACTTGGTTCTGAGTTATCACCCTGGAGAAGGACATTATGCACCACCCTGTAAAATCAATACAGTAAAAAAATAGCATTTCTACTATTAACATATTCCAAAAATTATTTTATAGAGAACTTAAAATTATCCAAAACAAATCTTTTCAATTGAACTAGCAAAGCAGTGTACAAAGAGCTTGGGGAAGGGATTGGCTCAATTAGTAGTGCATTAGGCTTGTAATCTGTTGTTTCAAAGTTCGAGTCATACCTGGGCCAGCACTGAGATTTAGCTATGCTAATCCCCCCCCCCCCCCCCCGCCCTTGATGAGAAAGATGACATTGATGGGTTTGGAAAGGCTGCTGTCTGTCAGATGGGGAGTTAAACTAAAGCTCCATGTGCAGGAGAGCCATACTTTGTGGAAGTTAAAGAACACATAGGATGGGCTTGACAGGAGGCTACCCTTTGTCTCCTAACAGCTGTCCAGTGAGTTCCTCCTCTTAACCTTCTCTGAGCCCTCTGAGTCCTGGTCATTTTCCAACAGACTGAAGCCCATTGTGTGCTGAAAATTGCAAATCAGATGTAAAACAATCCAACCTATGCAAAAAGCTCATGATATGTACATAACTTGTGCTCTAATGACATTTTGCAAAATTTTGCTGAATTAAAAGAGCAACACCTATGTGTGTTCAAAATTAAATATAAAGGCAATTTAATCATAAAAGGAGCTTACCTGTCATATGCAGTTTTTCTAAGATGAGGGTTTCCACTTTCTTGAATAAGTATAGCTGAATTCATTAAAGCTTGCTAGATAAAATTTTTTTCATTAATCTGTTGTTGTTATAAAAATTTTTGAAGTAAAATTAAGAGTGATAAACTTAAAAGATGCAAAACACATTAATATAAAAATTTTATATGTGGTATCTAAAAGTACATAAGTTAATAGTTTTGCAATGTTTATTATTAATCTTTTGTCCTTCTTAAGAATCCAAAGTTATTTGTTTTCTATTATCTGTTGTATCTGTTATTTTTGTAATCATTCTATTTGATTTGCAATGGCCTACTCCACTTCATGCTACAATTTTTTGCAATAACTTTCAACACATACCAAAGTAACAAATATTCAAGAGCAGCCTTTTTCAAAAGAAGTTCAAAATCACCTCATATCATTACCTATTGCTAAGTGCTGAAAAAAAATCACTGACAAATTCTTTAGTCTATTGGAAAGTTTACTTTTGAATTAAGAAAAAAAATTCTTTGACAATTGAGTTGCTTGACATATTAAGTTCAGGAGATGAACTCATAAGTGTAGTGGATAATACTGGTTATATTTGGAAATATGAACAAAGAAGACTAAAATCAAAGCTATTTAATTCTCTATGACACTGTTAAATGTTTTTAAGCACTTCAACAAATGGTACTTGATAGCATAGTCCATACTTACACAATACTTGATAGCATAATCCATTTGTTGAAGTGCTTAAAAACAGTTAACAGTGTCATAGATAATTAAATAGCTTTAATTTTAATTACCGCACTATGTACCTCTAACCTAAAAAAGACTAACATGAAAGGAAAAAAAAAATTGGCTGAGTGACCAAATGTCTTCTGAATGGTTACCTATAGAGTAAGTTTCATCACTCACTGGACAATTTGTAGAATTTCCAAGTTTGCTGTTATCTCTTTTTAATAGAGAAATCTTATGTAAGCAAAGAAAGCCTTAATTGTTGTTGAGTGAATCTGGCCAACTACCGACTCAGCAGTCAACTACTTAAGCCAATAAATATTACAATTTGTGAAATATATAAATAATTGCAAAGCAATAAAAATAAGACAATAAAATGTAATATGCCTAAATTAAAATTTCACTGAATTGTGCTGCTCTAAATGTTTTATTTATCTATCTTACAGCACTATTTGGGTGTCCTAATTATAAAATTACCTTTACAAAAATTCCATCATCATCATCATCCTCAAGCAGCCATGGGCTACGGAGGTCCAACCAGGCCATGCAGTTTAATTCTCCAAGCATATCTGTCCTGAGCTACATCTGCTGCATCTGGCCACTACACACCAATTCTAACAAGGTCCTGTTTGACATTGTCTGCCCACTGCATCCTAGGTCTCCCCCTCCTTCTGAGACCTCTAGGCACACTGTTCATAACCCTATTTGCCAATCTATAATTATCCATACGGGCAACATGGCCAAACCAGCGGAGTCTCTCTCTGCACAATATGCTGCTTAAGGGAGGTTGCAGACTCCTTTGCCTAACCTCATCATTAGTTACAAAGTTGAATTACCTAATGCCCAAGATACAGCGTAAGCATCTGGAATCAAAAGCATCCAGTTTCTTGTTATCTTGTGTAGTGTCCAAGTTTCACTACCATAACTAACACTAGAAAGAACCAAACTATTATACAGTCTAATTTTAGTCTTTAGGTGTATACACCTATTTCTCCACAATTTCCATAGATTCTTAAAAGTCCCGGCAGCAATCCCTATTCATCTGTTAATCTCATTCCGCATATCACCAGTATCCGTTGCATAGCTCCCAAGGTAATTAAACTGTGACACCTGCTCAAGACTGCAACCATTCAGATGAACTGAATCACAACCTGCCTGACCAATTTTCATCACTTTAGTTTTCTCTCTGTTTATAACCAAACCTACTCTACTACCAGTCTCATCAACAGCTCGAATGAAAGAGTTCATCTCATCAACATCATTTGCCAAAAGGGCTAAATCATCAGCATAATCTAAATCACAAATCTTCGTATCTCCAGCCCATTTTAGGCCAAAAACTTTCCCTTGCAGCGAATTTTGCATAACATAATCAATAACCAAACTAAAGAGAAAAGGAGACAAAATGCACTCTTGTCAAACACCAGAAGTAATGCTAAACCAATTGCTACAAGCCTTACCAACTCTCACACATGACTCAGTGTTATTATTGAGAGCTTTCATTAGGTTAACTAACTTGTCCAATATACCATATGATCTCACAATCAACCACAAATTATATCGATCAACAGAGTCGAAAGCCTTTTTGAAATCAACAAAGCTAGCAACCAATGGTTTCTGAAACTGAAACATTTCTCAAGAATCTGCCTAAGTGAAAATATCTGATCCACACATCCCCTACCACTTCTGAATTCACATTACTCATCACGCAATTGACTGTCAACCAGATTCTTAATTCTATTAAGCACAATCATGGAAAGAACTTTACCTGGAACAGAGAGTAGGCTGATACCCCTATAGTTATCACAAGAACTGCGATCACCTTTTTTGAAAATAGGGATAACAATAGCTCTGGTAAAATCCTTAGGAACCATGCCTTTATCATAAAAGATATTCAGAATTTCAGTCATCCAAGTGGTAACCGAAACATTCCCAGCTCTAAGCATTTCTGTAGTAATTTCATCTACCCCTGGGGATTTATGAAGTTTAAGTTTAGAAACATCCAAAATAACTTCAGATTGTGTTATAGGGCCAACATTAAAGCCAACAATGCATCTATCATCATTACAAACAATGGGAGTAGAACTAACCACATTGTTTAGAACATCACTGAAATGCCCAGCCCACCTAGTCATGACAGAATCCTCACCTCCTATAAACTTACCTTGTTTATCCTTCAATCCCTGTATACCTGCCCATTTTCTATCACAGAAAACATTAGCTATCTGGTACAGCTCTCTGCTGTTGTGCTGTCTAACTGCTTCCTTGGCTTTGTCAGCCAAGCCATCAAGCCAAAGTTTCTTATCAGTAGCTAACTGATCCTTTACAGGTTTATTAAGCTCTCTGTAATCCTTTCTATTAGGACTAGTAGGGTACTGATTAAGACTAGTAGGGACATTCCTGCAGTTCCTTCTTTCTGAAATAAGCTCAAGTGCCTTATCACTCAAATAATTCTGTCTCCTCTGCTCCTTTTTTCCTAAAAGAGTACTGTAGTTTCCAAAATAGCCTGTTTAAAACGGCCCCACTCTTCCTCAACTTCAGTAGTAAGCAAACCATGACTGTCATAATGATTAAGTAACCTATCATGTAAGCTTTTAGCTATAACTAGGTCTTTCAGAGCTTCAGTATTAAAGGTAAATTTTTTAACTTTAGCACAACACTTTTCAGCAGACCCATGCCTTGGTGATGCTTTCCATCCTCCCTCCCTGTAAAGAGAAATTTAAAATTATTTTTAAGTATCTCACCTTTACCTGTCCATCTGGTCTCTTGCAAGCCTAGAATATCTAAGTTATAGCGCTGGAATTCCTGCGTGAGGACATCAAGAGAATAATCCTCACATTCAACATTCCTGCAGAGAGAAAATGATTAGTAGGATTTTTAAAGAAACTAGGTTTATTGAGATAGGTAGGGCCAACAATATCAAACAGCCCCCTGATCGCAGGCATGGGGCAAAGACCTCTCCCTCCTCTGCTAAAGGCTGAAGTCACTGATGCTAGTAGGAACTTCAGGCACCACCTTTTCAAGTGGACTTTTTCAAGAGCCATATGGCCTGCCTGAGACACATTACTCCAGTTTAGGCTTGACGATGCCCAACTAGCTAAGTAAGGTTCAGGTACCTGCGATGGCCTCTGATTAGGATTATCCACCAGCTGATATAAGGTATCCCATGCCTCTGTTCACTTAGGGCTGGCAACCCAGAAGCAAACAGAAAACACAGCGGCAGATTCTACCTCAACAGAGGCCCGATCAGTGCAGCAAGTCCAGGATCCATAATCAAGCTCAAATCCATAAAGAAGTCCAGTCTAGTAGGTATAAATGGTCAGCACCAGGACCCTGTGAAGTTGACCACTCCTCAGCAGAGTTGAAAAAAAAAGAAAAGTGGCCATAGATGATCAGATCAGTAGGCCATACTGAACTGGCAGCCCTCGCCTTTCGTTCCCTTGTGATGCCCCACTGTTCACTTTTGCTTTACCTTAACCAGTTTTGTTTAATTTACGTTATATTTATCATTTTGGGGATTTTTTATTTCCTTTTTGGCATCGCAGCACTCGTTTCCAAGTTTCTAGGAGTTGCGCATGCGCCGCAACTCCGATCTTCCGACTGTACCGTTAAAGCGCGTGCAAAGGACACGGCCCCCTCTTGCGTCAGCGTGGCTGAGTGGTTAGCATTTTTGAATACTGAAACAATAGGAAAAGATAATACCAAATATGCTTTCTCAAAATTCTGAATTTTACAATTTTAAAAAAGTAAAAATTACTGGTATTTACAAAAGTTGTCTAAAACCTAAAAGTTATTAGAAATACACTATTATACCATATTTTTGGAAACTGCACCTAGGGGTTGATTACTGGTGGTCTTATATATGTGTGTATGCCTTGCACACTTCCATAATCATTTTACTTTCATGTATGGGTAGTACTGTTAATGTAAATGGTTAATCATACTGCTATTTCATTTTTCTTTTGTAAAATCTTCAATCTATTATCAATAATTTCCATGGGTGTGGTAATTTATTTGGTCCTTGTTATCACAAATGTCTTTATTCTGATAAATTGTTATCTACTCAACAATAATGAATCTGATGTGATTTCTAGAAGTTCAAATTAGAACAAAAATTACAGTACAGGTTCAGAGTGCAGTAATTAAATTAAACTGAAATCTTTAATTCTATATGACACTGTTAAATGTTCCCAGAACTTCAACAAATGTTCTATGCTATTAAGGAGAAATTTACCTACCATACCACAGAGGATGGGTAGTAAGAGAAACTTCTGGGATGCTTGCGGGTGACAAGTTTAATCTTCAATGTTCTTGCCAGCAAGTGATACCTCAGTAGAATTTGAAAAGGTGATGAGGGATGCTGATAATGCATTTTATTATGGTTTAGTGAAGGAAATAACCAATAATACTTTTGGTAGCATAGAGTGCTTAAAAAGTTTTGAGTTCCACAATGTGCATTTTGCACCCTTACTTTGGGTGCATCATCAGGTGGGAAGTGAGCAGCTTTAGGCAGTGCATGAGAGACAGTTGGTTGTTGAGCTCAGGAGAGCAGTGGGGTGCCATAAATTGCATTGTCAGTGACTCAGCTCCACGATTTGAAGTGGCCAGCAAATGTGCGGGTGGTCATAATGCAATCTGCATGTGGGTTGGGTTGTTTTACCTCTGAGCGGCACTTTTTTACACACCATGGGCTAAATGGCCAGGTTACAAGGACCTGAAGGCTCAGGGAACTTTGGGGGAGGGGACCCACTGTAACAGCTGTTGGGAGACAGATGGTAGTCTCCTGTCAAGGTCATCCAGCGTGTTCTTTAACATACACAGGGTATGGCTCTCCCACACATGGAACCACGGCTTAACATCCCATTTGACAGACGGCAGCCATTCCAAGCCCATCGGTGTCCCCTACTGACTGTGGACAGAGTGGGGAGTTTTGTGGAGATATATTTCGCTGATGCAGGCAGGACTCAAACCTGTGAACTGCAGATTATGAGCCTGGCGTGCTACTGACTGAGCCACCCATGCCCCAATCTGCATGTGAAGGAGGTTGAAAAGAGAGTGTGGGGTTATGGGAACTCCAAGATTAGTGAGTATCGATGGAAGCTTCATTTCATGAATAGATTAAAAATTTATTTGGTTTCATGTGCATTGCATTGGGAATATAATGAGTTGGATACTTTTATTAACTTTAAAAAGTTTGTAAACTGAGTTGTGGGGTTAAAGATAAATATGTAAGTGAGGAGATGAATAATAGTTTTTATTTTAGTAGGGATACTGGAAATTGTGTGTGTGTGTGGTGTGTGTGTGTGGGGAGGATATTTTAATCACTGATTCTTCATTATGGTATTTGTTTGAATGGATTTGGGGGTATGTGCATTAATGCAGGTTGGAATGGTGATCAGCAATGAAAAAGGGGAGTATGTTTAAGGGGATGTGGTATTTCTGTGTGATAGGTTATATCCCCTAGGATCAGACACAACACTGGGGGAAGAGAGACAATGTCTCTGTTGCATAGTTCAGTTAATTTTACATTAATGAGGATATTTTCTGTGACAGATAATTGAAATTTCGTAGGTGGGGATATTATAATTTTAGCTCAATAAAAAAATCGGTGGATAGATAGTTTTTGGTGATTACTTGGGATAGTGTTTTTTTTAGTTTATTTAAGATGCTGTATTTTTGCTCTAATGGGCGTGAGGTTTTCCCTATGGATTTGTCTTTGGGGAAGATTTTACCTGTGGGTGTTTGAGTTGGATGTAATAAACTAAACTCTGGAGGAGTATGAAACTGAGCCATTGACAATGCAATTTATGGTACCCCTCCCCTGAGCTCAACAACCAACTGCCTCTCATGCACTACCTAAAGCTGCTCACTTCTCACCAATATGCACCCAAAGGGTGGGAAACACAGATCGCAGAACTCAATGCTACCAACAGTATTATTGGTTATTTCCAATAATAGTTAAGCACTCTATGCTACCAAAAGTATTTTTGGCTATCTCCTTCACTAAACCTTAAACAAATAAATTATCAGCATTCCTCATTGCCTTCTCAAATTCTACTGAGGCATCACTTGCTGGAAAGAACGTCAAAGATTAAACTTGTCACCCAGAAGCATCCTGGAAGTTTCTCTTACTACCCATCCTCTGTGGTATGGTAAGTAAATTTCTCCTTAATAGCTTTTGATACTTATACTCCTTAATAACTTTTATACTAACTTTATAACTTTTGGTAGCATACAACATTTGTTGAAGTGCTTAAAATAATTTAACAGTGTCATAGAAAATTAAAAGACTTCAATTTAATTTTAAATTAGAATAGCATTTTAAAGTTTAGAGAAAACCCATTTAGTAACATCTTCCTGACACAAAAAAAATTATTACATCTTAAGTACAGCAAGCTCATATTTTTCTAGGGCCAGGTGCAGTTTGCTGTCATGGGGTCTCCTTGTCATGTGACAAAGTATAAAACGTTAGAAACTGAATCTGTCATAAATTACAAAACTTTTACTTATATATAAAATAATTTTTGAAAATGGCAAAAGATAATATCAATAATGATAGACAGGCTACCTCATATAAAAACTCTAACTTAATACTCCTTAATTTTTTTGAGATAGAGTTTCTAATGTAATAAATGTTGTGGCTAAGGAAAAGTTAGTAAAAAATACATGTAAAAATGTTTTTCATATTAATAAATAGAAATGAATGATATGCTTCTAAAATCAGAAGAAAATGTTAAAAAACTAATAATAATTAATATTAATTTTTTGGTATACTTGATATTATTCAAAATAAATTTTCTGATCACTTTTAACATGGGAGGGGTAAACAGTCTTGCAATGCAAATAACCAGTTCAACAAACAAAGCTAAAGTTTGCCTATGGTTCCAGAGGGTAGTAAGACACCAGTAACTAACTCCCAGCAGTGGCTTCCAAACCTATGGAGTAATAGTGCCTTCCTAGTGTGCTAGTTTGAATGACTGGGGTATACAACAAATCAAATATTAGTTTAACTTAAAAACATTATTTTTGCTCTTTATCCTAAGATCAGATTAGTGTAATGAATATATGTATGCAAGAAAGATGACATTTACATACCTCATGTTCTGGATCAAGCTCCAGAGATTTATCAAAATATGCTAATGCTTGAGCAGCTTTTCCTTGTTCGAGATAAACCACCCCAAGCTATTAAAACAGAAAAAAAAAGTTACAGGTAAAATTTTATATTCTGTAATTTAACTAAAAATGTCAAACTAAAAAAAAAAGTCACATTTAAAGCTTTAACATGAAATGAACATAAAGTCTAACAATATATACATATAACATTAAATCATCAAGCAGTGAAGTTTCTACAGAAGTACAATCACATTATGGATTCTTGTTCTACAAACATGTATGACTGATCAAAAACCTTTACATTTTACCACTGATGGTCAATTCTAATAAATTTAATTTCATATTATCCTGTCAGCTTATTCTTGGCTATGCCATTTTCCTCACGATTTTAGGGACAATTTCCATAACTTTAGTCAATAATATGTAGTTCCAAATTCCAGGAACATAGCCAAACTAATACAATTTCTCCCTATATGGAATGTTGCTCTAAGATAGTTTACAGCTCTTTCATCTAGCCTCATCTTCATTCACATAATGAAACTTTTAACACATGATACTGCTTACATTTTGAATCAAAGGAATCATATTTAGGTTTGACTAATAAAGCATACTTTAAGGGGAATTAAGCTGTTATAAAGTTTTAGATTTAGTTTTAAAGTATATTTGTCTATTTTTCCCATACTCTCCAAAGATTTCTAAAGGTTCTATCAAAAATTCCCATTCTGTTGTTTACATCAAGTATAATACTGCCAGTATATTAATGCACATTCTTATCGGTGGTATAGCATTAGGGGGAGAGTATTAGACTAAGTCTCCTCAAAGGAAAATTAACTAGGTGATTTTAGTTGGTTACATTTATTTTTTTTAGGAATATGAGATAAAGGAAGAAAAAAATTTAGATTAAAATATTCATAGATGATACTGTAAGCATTACATTCTTAATATTTATTTTACTAACCGGTTATATTTTTATTTCCTCACCTTTCATTCTTTACTAGGAGAGTGGGGGTGGCTCAGTTGGTAGTATACTAGGATTTTAATCTGCAGGTTCAAGTCCCAGCTGGGCCAAAATTGAGATTTATCTCTGCAAACCTACCCACCCTGCCCTCAATCAGTAGGGAATATCAATGGGTTTGGAAAGAAGGAAAGGTGGAAAGGTTGCTATCTGTCAGATAGGATGTAAAGCCATGCCCCTGTGTGCAGGAGAGCCAAACCCTGTGCATGTTAAAGAACATGCTGGATGGCTTTGAAGAGAAGCTACCATCTGTCTCCTAACAGCTGTACAGTGCCCCCCCCCCCCTTTTCTGAACCCTCAGGGTCTTTGTGACCTGGCCATTTAGCCCATTATGTGCAAAAAAAAAGTGTTGCTCAGAGATAAAACAATCAACCCAATCCTTAACCAGGTTCTTCATTAGTTCTGATCATTGCTGATGTTCCTCTGGTTAGAGAATATGTAACATCTTCTTTCCCTTTTTATTATGTCAGCAACACACATACACACACCACTATGTGTCCAATGAAACTGTCTTATGCATGTGTCTTGCTGATGCATTATGTTAACTGTTGCAACTATGGTGACTATTGTAGAACATTCACAAGATATGTAATCAGCAAAGCAGTAGTAGACTAAAACATGGTATTAATGAAAGAGTAGAGTTGTTAGGTAGTTTATAAGTCTAGTACATTAAATTTAATGAACAGTTGTCAGTTTATGATTACCTTGGGTAGTCTAAGTGCCAATTGAAGCTTAGTGAGTGAATAAATCTGATTTTTTAATGAAAATTACTGTTTATGCTTATTTGAAATGTATTTTTTTGGGAAGTTCATTAACCTGAGTAACAGTAATCAGAAGTCAAGAAAACCTTTGGGCAATATGAAACCTTAAATAAAATCTATTTTTGAAAGTTTTCAACCCTAATAAATATCACTCATTAGGTGAATAATTAAAGTTTTGTCAATTAGTGGGATACTGCTTGGCACCCAACTCAAATCTAACATTTGAAGATTAGTTTTTTTTATCTTGGCATTTTACAACTTAGATGATCTAGATATATGAAATTATCTGACATAAATAATCAATAACCAAATTAAAAAGAAAAGGAGACCAAATGAACCCTTGTTGAACTCCACTAGCAATGCTAAATCAATTGATACAGCTTACACAACTCTCACATTTGATTCAATGTCATTATTAGAGAGCTTTCATTATGCTAACTTGTTAGGCATTCCTTATGATCTAATGATCAATCACGAATTATATCAATCAACAGAGTCTAAAGCTTTTTTGAAATCTACAAAGCTAGTAACCACTGGTTTCTGAAACTCTAAACATTTCTCAACAATCTTTCACCAACCAAATTCTTAATTCTATTAAGCACAATAATGCAAAGAACTTTAGCTGGAACAGAAAGTAGGCTGATAACTGCTATAGTTATCACAAGAACTGCAATCACCCTTTTAAAAATAGGGATAATAATAATTAGGAACAATGCCTTCATCATAAAAGATATTCAAAATTTCAGTCATCAATGTGGTAACCGAAACATTCCCAGCTCTGAGCATTTCAGTAGTAATTTCATCTCCCCTGGGAATTAATGCAGTTTTAATTTAGAAATAGTCAAAATAACTTCAGACTCTGATATAGCATCTATCCTCATTGCAAACAATGGGGAGAACTAACTACATTGCTTAGAACATCTCTGAAATGATCATCCAACCTAGAGAATCCTCACCTTCAACAACTTTACCAATTTTATTCTTCAATTCCTGTGTACTTGTCTGTTTCTTCCCACATAAAACATTAGCTATCTAGTACAACTCTCTGCTATTTAACTGCTTCCTCTGCTTTGCCAGCCAAACTATCAAGCCAAGGATTCTTATCAGCTGTTAACTGATCCTTAATACATTTAATAAGCTCTTTGTAATGCTGTCTTTAGGACTAGTAGGGTGTTGATTGAAATTATTCCTGCAATTCCTTCTTCCAAAAATAAGCTCACAGCCTTATCACTCAAATAACTTTTCTCTTCTGTTCCTTTTTTACCCAAAACAGTACTTTTAGTTTAACAAAGTTTTAACAAAGGTCTGTTTAAAGTGATCTCATTCTTTCTCAACTTCAATAGTAAGCAAATCACGACTGTCATAATGACTAAGTAGCTGATCATGGTACACTTTGGCTATATTAGGATCTTTCAGAGCTTCAGCATTAAAGATAATTCTTTAACCTTAGGACAACATTTCCTAAGCTTCAGTTGTAAGACAGTCTTGATTAGATAATGGGCAGATCCAACATAAGCTCCCTTGTATGATCTGGTATTACTAAGAAAATTAACTCATTTCCTGTTAATATATAATCGATCATATTCCTATGCAACCCATCATACGAAACACATGTGTATTTATAAATGTCCCGGTGTTTGTAGTATGTGTTAGTTATTTGCAAACCGTTAAGTTTACTTACCTGTAGGAAGCATTCCCCCATTGTTATTGGAACTAGCAATGCCAAAGGGACATAAAACTGCTTCCCAAAGGTCAGAGTCAGTACAACCTTTAGCATTGAAGTCACCTAAATAAGAGAAATATCTCCTTTCTTGACAGATTTCAAAATATCCTGAAATTGTCTGTAAAACTTATCTTTCTTGTCTTCATCAGAGTCCTCTGTGGGGGCATACCAACAGATAACATTCAAGACTTTAATCTTAGTTTTAAATCTAGCTGTTTCATTAATGCAGTCATATCTTAGAAGAGTATCATTGGTGTGTCTGCTGAGAAGCAAACCTACACTTTAGAGATGCTTTTCATCCTCCCTTCTTGAAAAGAGAAATTTAAAATTATTTTTAAGTAGCTGACCTTTACTTGTCCATTTTATCTCTTGCAACACAGCATATCCAGGTTATAATGCTGGAATTCCTGTGTGAGGACGTCAAGAGAACAAGCTCTATGCAATATCGTTATGTTCCATGTACCTGCAGGGAGAAGATGATTAGTAGGATTTTTAAAGAAACTACGTTTATTGAGAGAGACAGGGCAAACAGTATCAAACAGCCCCCTAATTGCAGGCATGGAGTACAAATCCACTCTCCTACCACTAAAGGCTGAAGCCACCCATGCTGGTAGGAACTTCAGCCACCTCTTTTGAAATGAATCCTTTCAAGAACTAGAATCTAGTAGAAACTGACGTACCTGAGACACATTACTCCAGGATAGGATTGGTGATACCCAACTAGCTAAAGTAAGGGTTCAGATACCTGTGATGGCCTCTGAGCAGGATTATTCATCAGCTGTATCTTTTGTCTCTGCTCACTTTGGGTTGGCAACCCATAGGCAAACAGAAAACACAGTGGCAAATTTTCCCTCAACATAGGCTTACCAGTGCTGCAAGTCCAGGATCCACAATCAAGCTCAAAGCCATAAACCATTCCAGTCAGATGGGTATAAATGGTCAGCATCAGGACCTGTAAAGTTGACCGACTCCTCAGCAGGGCAGAAAAAAAAAGAAGAAAAAGTGGTTGCAAATGACCAAATCAGTAGGACAAACTGATCTGGCAGCCCTCCCCTTCTGTTCCTTTCCAGAAGAGAATATCTCTTTTGAAATATTAATGGCTTTAGACCATGAGAACACAGGGTCAGGCATTAAGTGCTAGGTCTGATGGGTTGTGTGCATCACCATTGGAGATTGGTACACAACTCTCATTCCAGTATATTCTTAGCTACCATTACCTACACTTTATAACGCTCTGATATACTCTAACAGGATAGAATCTAGGGGGGCAAGGGTGCCATGGCTCCCCCCTTTTCAAAAGGCTAATAATGGTAACAGAGGCAAAAAATGTTTAAACTTATATTTCATGCATTTTTTAAAGAATTTTTATAGACCTGTAAAACATAGGGGGAAATGTTACACTGAATTGGAAATCCAGTCTCTTACCTCGCTCAACCCCCTCGATTTTTTTCTAAATCCAGGCCTGTGCTCTACAGTTAGCTATGTTACTGAAACGTTGATCCATAGTAAGCAAGATAACAAGAGGTTTGATCCTTTTGATTTGTTTACACAGTATTTTGTGTTTTATGTGGTTTGATTACATGAATAATGATGAGGTTCAAACAAAGGAGTCATGAACCATCTAAAAGTAACATCTCGTATGGAGAAAGACTGCATTGGTTTTTTTTCATATTATCTGCATGCTAAATTATAGATTAGCAAAAAGAATTACTAACAGTGTTACTAAAGATCTGAAGCATTCAGTAGCAATATTGAAATATGTAAAAAAAATATTTTAGTTACCAGAACAAGTTTTTTATGCTGTAATTTGAATATTAAGGTCAGATAATTAATTATTAAGTAGAATTAAAAATTACATAAATAACCATAAGTTACCTACATTATAATATATATCTGGATTCGTATTGTCAAATTGCAAAGCTTTCTCATATACCTCTTGAGCTTCTTGCGTTCTGAAAAAGGAATCAAATTTATAAGTCCTGTATGTTGCAAATTAAAATCATAAACAAAGATTTACATTAGGAACAAGCAATGCATCTTTTCTAGCATTGTACTAATGGTACAAATTTCAAGGGCAGGCTGAACTCTATATTTTTTGATTAAAAAAAAATTGCATGCTTGTTCATGAGATAGAGTGGCAAATTTTCTACCCAACATCCCCTATTGTGGGTTTGCTGTTTGCAGATTTGACCATTCATAAAAAATATCTAAACAATAAGTAAAAAATTCATAAAAAATATCTAAACTCAATCATTTATGAGTTGGCCAAGACAATGAGACTTACATCAGTTTAAAATTATCACAACATTTTTAGGAATTTTAAGAACTAAAATTGTTTAACGTATTTTACAAAATCTTAGATTATTCCACTTGCTTGTATTGCAGCCTAAATTGCAAAGAGCAAAAACGTTTCATAACTGTTATTTTCCCATAGACTATGGTTTATTTCACTGGTAGTGCAAACAAAAAGTATTTATTTAACAACTGTGAAAACATGTGCACTATTTATTGTGAGATCAGATGGTATTATACTACTGTGAGATCATACGGTATACCAGACCAGTTAGTTAACATAATGAAAGTTCTCTATAATAACACTGAGTCGTGTGTGAGAGAGTTGGTAAGGATTGTAGCAATTGGTTTAGCATTACTTCTGGTGTTCAACAAGGGTGCATTTTGTTTCCTTTCTCTTTAGTTTGGTTATTGATTATGTCATGTGAAATTCACTTCAAGCGAAAGATTTTGGCCTAAAATGGGCTGGAGATATGAAAATTTCTGATTTAGATTATGCTGATGATTTAGCCCTTTTGGCAAATGATGTTGATGAGATGAACTCTTTCATTAGAGGTGTTGATGAAACTGGTACTAGAGTAGGTTTGGTTATAAACAGAAAGAAAACTAAAGTGATGAAAATTGGTCAGTCAATCTGAATGGTTGCAGTCTTGAGCAGGTGTCACAGTTTAATTATCTTAGGACCTATGTAACAGATGCTGGTGATGTGTGGCATGAGATTAACAGATGGACAGGGATTGCTGTCAGGACTTTTAAGAATCTATGGAGAGTGTGGAGAAATAGGCATATACACCTAAAGACTAGAATTAGACTGTATAATAGTTTGATTCTTTCTAGGGTTAGTTATGGTAGTGAAACTTGGATGCTTTGTAAACAAGGTAACAGGAAACTAGATGTTTTTGATTCTAGATGCTTACACAGTATCTTGGGCATTAGGTGGTTTAACTTTGTAACTAATGATGAGGTTAGGCAAAGGAGTCGGCAACCTCCTTTAAGTATCGTATTGTGCATAGTTGGCCATATTGCCCGTATGGACAATTATAGATTGGTGAATGGTGTTATGAACAGTGTACCTAAAGGTCTCATAAAGAGGGGGAGACCTAGGATGTGGTGGGCAGACAATGTCAAACAGGACCTTGTTAGAATTGATGTGCAGTGGCCAGATGCAGCAGATGTAGCTCAGGACAGGTATGCTTGGAGAACTAAATTGCACAGTCTGGTTGGACCTCCATAGCCATTGGCTGCTTGTTGATGATGATTTTTTCACAACAGTCCAATGAAATTAAAAGTTAGGAATAATAAATGCTACTTTAAAAAGTTCTGCATTGTATTATTAGTGAAATACCCTGACTTCTAGCTGGATGAGAGTTTTCATTTCTTATTCAGATGTGAACATAGTTGTTTCAAATCACCTTTACATTATTACTACTTACTATAATAAATCAATGTTTGAGAAATATTGTAATATAAGTATATAATAGATATATAATAACAGTAAGATTTTTAGGCATTTTACTGTAGAGTATGCTGAAATATATAGTGCAATAAACATTACATACTGCTATATGGTATCATGTAGTAAGTTGAGAGTGTGGGATGTTGGTCTCTAACCCCAACTTTTAACCCTTTCCTCACCAGCCTTTAATACGTTAGATTACAAATTTGCCATTCACAGCCATTTTCAGGAACAAAATTCCTGCAATCAATGAAGGTCTGCTATATATGGGTTGATGGATAACATCGAGACTAACCATAATAATAAACAGAAGTGGTAGGAGCTGCACAGAACAATTTTTTCACTTAAGAAGCTTCTTGAGAAATGTTTAGTGCTACAGAATCCTATAGTTCTTACTTTTGCAGACTTCTAGCTGGCATTTGATTCTGTTGATATCAATGTAATATATGGTTAATCATAAAGACTTATGGAACATCTGAAAGCTTAAAAGATGGCCTTTGATACCACTACTAAGTAATATATGAAAGCTGGTAGAATCCATATTGAGGTTTAGCATTATAAAAGTAGACAAGAAAGCACTTCATTACTTTTGATCCTTTTTTTTTTCTTCAAACAAATCTTTTTCTGAGAAATTCAGAGATGTATGTTTCTCTCTCTACTATCCTGAAGCAATAAGAGGATAAGTTGATGATCAATTTCAATAGGAGAAAAACTATGAAGGGAGTCACTTATTTTATGTACTTCTATTTTCAAATAAATATGCATTTGCATCTTTAAACAGAAAATTCATTCTCTGTGTAAAAAAATAATGATAAAAAAAGTAGCTAGAATTTTTTTTCTAAAAATCCTTTTGGCTTTCACAACATAAGAGAGAAATTCACAGAATGGGGATTAAATTAGCCTACTAAATACTGCTACCTGTATCAATTCTCTGTGTATTTACATTTAAATGATTTCAAATTATTGTTATATCTACTAAATTAACACATTATTCACTGAAAAAAATATTATAATTTTGGGAACAAATCTAGATTTATATGTTAAAATACCTATTATGAGGATGATGCATTTTCAGTATATACAATGCTAATGAAGGCAATATATTTTGGAAAAAGTTGTGTTGCTGTTGTTTTATTGCTGATCAAGATAGTTTTATAAGAATTTAATTAAGACTCTACATAATAAATACCATATGCCATTTAAAAAGCCAGAAACAACTATAGTTCACCAAATATTTAATAGTCTACAAAACTTTGTAACTATGAAGTGCTTAATATAAAAATGTTACTAATGGTAACTGATAATGCATACATGAAGTTTACCAATTTATGCTGCAGAATACTACTTTGTGTATTATACAGAGTATATTACACAAAGTATATAAATATCACTGCAAAACCATACCATTATGATATTCATAGTAATGAAGTTGTATAGTGCAAGCTTGTAACTTTGCTATAGATTAGCGATGTCAGTTAACTAATCCTTGACAGTGCTAGGATTGAAGTCATTATTGTTGCAAAACACAACTCCACAAGATGTGGTTGTGACACTGTTTGCACTGGTGTTGTAGGTAGTATTGGAGGATGAACGTTCAGGGTCCCTGGAACTCAGAACAGAGAAATTGTACTCTTGAACAATCCTAATGGCATGAATTTTTATACTGCTGTTGTGTGTGTGGGGGGGGAGGGGGGGGGTTAGACCACCAAATCTTATCATTGTATACAAACTCCCAAACATGTCACCAAACAACCAACCAACCCAAACATGCTCTCAGCTTTGAAACACAAATAGGTTCTCTGTGTATAATTTTAGATCCATATTATAAATCCCAAAACTAAAAATAGATTTAATATATATATAACTATAAAATTTTATTCCATACAGAATATTATTTTAACATTTCCTGTCTAATGGAGTATAATTGTTGAATTAGCAATTGTTGATTAGGGAACAGAGCTTTGAGCAGTGCACCTATAGACTGATGCAAAAGGGAGAGACTAGAATGCAAATGGTGGACAATGTCACACAGGACTTTGTTAAAATTGGCTGGAGGTGGCCAAGTGCAACAGTAGCAGCAGCACCTTCTTTTTCTTATGATGTAATATGATTGTGTACAGGTAAAAATCCTTAAAATTAGTGTATAAATGTAAATTAAATAAGTAATTTATACATACATTTATTAAAGCAATATAAAATATAATAAATATAAAAAATTTTTCCACGAACACATTTACTGATTTATAGGCGTTTAACCTGTTTAAACACTGAGATTGTCAATTATTGTTTAAATCATTAATAATGCTATATAGCATGATGTGACTTCATTATTTATTACCATTTTACTTAGTGCACTAAAAAGAAATAGTTGCCACCTGAGATCATAGATGGTACCAAAAGGAGGCACCCAAAATTCACAGGAAGAGTGATAGTCATTATTAGTGGAAAAAAAGACGGAGCCAGCATTAGTTCAACAAATTAGAATACTCTAGCATGTTTATGGAAAGATGCGGGTTCGAATCTCGTTTGTTGGCAAAATCTTTTCTGCAAAAACATTTATTGATTTATAGATGTTTAAATGTCTACAGGTAATGCTGAGATTGTCAATTATTGTTTAAAACTTTTCAATTATATATTATATATCTTTAGGCACAAAATGGTGATATTAATAAAGCAACACTGATTGAAAAAATTTATTTATTTTTTTCTGTAGGTGAAGAAAGATGACTTTATATTATTACATATGTTCAACTTAACTACATAAGGTATAAAGTAGTCTGTAAGAAGCAAATAAAAAATTTCAACAAAACCTTTAAAATAGCATATGGACTATTAAAAACATTGCAGTATATGTATAATTTTACCACCTACTTATTAAGTTTAATCAATATATCTCCTCTATTGATATATGCTTGAATGTAATCTGCTCTCATGCCTATTGCTTGTCTGTAAAGCTGAAACACAGAAAATTTAAATTCATTATGCAAAATATGGCTTTTACTTTTAAAAATCATAATAAATGACATAACTAATTTGAACTGATTAATACTAAATTTAAGCTTTATTACTAGCATTATAAAATTGCTACTGAAAGTAGGTATTTCTTTAACTTTTAGCATTGATGTTTTTTGATTTTCAAAATATACCCCCCCAAAATATGGACTTTTTTGTGGGTATTTTACTTCTATTATACACTTCCACCAGTGAAACTGAATCATCTAAACATAATAGATGCATATGTAAATGATGAAAATTTTAAGAATGAACAGTATACATTCTGAATAAATAAATATAGATAAAAAAATCATTAGCCAGGTGGGATCTGAACTCATGATCTCCTGATAACATGCCAGGTGTTCTGACCATTGAGCTAATGGCTGCTAAACAATCATCCTCTGTTGGTGGCTTTAAGCATTTTACACACAGAGTTCATCAACCTCATCCTCAAGCAGCCATGTGCTACAGAGGTCCAACTAGATTGTGAAATTTAATTCTCGAAAAACATCTCTCCTGAGCTACATCTGCTGCATCTCATCACTGTAGACCAATTCTAACAAGGTCCTGTTTGACATTGTGTTCCCATAACATCATAGGTATCACCCTCTTTCTGAGGCCTTTAGGTACACTGTTCATAACCCTATTCACTAATCTATAGTTAAGCATATGGGCAACATGGCCAAACCAATGGAGTCTACAAAATATCCTGCTCATAGGAGGTTGCCAACTCCTTTGCCTGACCTCATCATTACTTACAAAGTTGAACCACCTAATGCCCAAGATACTGCATAAGCATCTAGATTCAAAAGCATCAATAGTCTAAAGTTGCACTATTATGCTGTATTTGTCTTGTTCATCATACTAAGACAATCATTAAAAACTTATTTTATAAGGTGCACAAATAAAAAAAAAACTTGACAATCATTTTTTGATTTCTTACTCAATAAGTAACTTTGCAAACACATTAATGAACCCTATTTCAACTTTATTTGGCATGATATTATTGCCTGGTGCCCGATACAGCTATCCAGAATTTGAATAAAATTGGATCAGACAAAAGGTCCAACTTTAAAAGCAATAATCTTTGGAGCATTAGAGCTAATAAAAGAAAATGGCACCACGAATAGGGACCTGTTAGAAAAAGAAAGTGTTTCCAAGAACAGGGACTATATATATATATGTATAAATTGTATATGTTATTTAACGTGATTGTCAAAGGTAACAAATTTTTGAGCTCATTAGTTATATGTACTATTCATAGAATTAACGACAGCTTAAGCCGAAATTTTTGTTGAGCAAGAAGCTTAACTTTTGTGTATAGTCAAAGGTACTGAAGTTTCAATGCAGTTACTCCTGATAGTTAAGATCTTTATTGTATGTATGTAAAGATTAGAATTGTTCAGACACATGATAGACAACTTTTTGATAAGCAAGTTTATTTTTGCAAGCTTAGTATAATTTTAGTAGTGTATTGTTGTATAGCAGTAACTTTGAGTGCTGCTCAAGATAAAAAAAGTTTCAAAATTTCCAAAATTCAAAATTTTTGCATATCGCTAAACATGTCTCTAAACATGGCTGATTCTGCCATAATGACTCACAACTTAGAAAAATTAAAGATAGGTAATGAATAGGATGTGATGAAAGAAGCAGAAGTGTTAATGAATCTGCTTAATGAACCTTGGGAGAAAAGGGGAATGACAACAACCCCTAAATTTGCTGACAATGCTACATCAGTTCATGAATCAATAAACTTTGAACATAAGGTTCCATTTTTTGTTCCATCAGAAGCAAGTGATAGAACAGAGTATTATCAACCACCACAACGATGAGTTGCCAATCCAATTATTAACTGCAGGCCTTATGTTAATTGGACTTTACCTGAGATAAGGTTCGACAGTTCGAAATGTCCATCATCGTGGACATTTGTCAAGTCCATGGAAGAGCATTTCCATTTACATGAAGTGCCTGGCAACGAAAAGGTGGTTTTAACAGTATCTTGTCTAATTGGATGTGCTAAACAATGGTGAAATAACGTAAGATGTCATCATGGAATAGAGTTTTGGGAAGATTTTAAAAGAGGACTTTTGGAAATCTATCCAACTTATAATGACTTTACACAGTTAGCTACAAAACTGTTTTCATGAAGACAAAAGGAAGGAGATGATATCGAAAATATCATCTGGGGTACAGTAGAGTTATACTAGCTGTACGATGCTGATGCTGCCGAAATTGACATTATAAACTGCATATTGTCTCAATTGCTTTTGCCCATTAGGGAATTCTTAGAAGTACGAAATGTAAATTCAATTTCAACTTTAGTCAAATTGGCTCTGCAACACACTTCAAGAAGATAATATGCAGAAACTGCATTAAACCAACAATGGATGCAATCCTCGCTAAAGCAGCGCTATCAGGTTGAGTCTCACAAAATGACTCATGCAAAACTGGAAGTTACACGGTCCTGACAATTTGCACCAAACGTGCCTACAATGATGCAGAACGAACGAAGCAGAGAATTTGTTCCGCTTCAAGCTTCGAACAATGACACTAGACCTAAAACTTTTGCTAAGAATAATAGAAAGACTTTCAGATGTAATGTTTGTGTCCGACTACGGCACATGGAGCAATATTGCTCTGGAAGGAATGACAATTCAGGAAACTTAAATTATGATCTTTGAAGTGAGAGGCCAAGGTTCCTGAAGAAAAGCCTTCTCATGAGTTATGTCTTGCCACTGTTGTTTTACCTTTCGTTAAGGCTTGTCACGAAGAAACTGAATTAATAGATCACAACGATACAGAAGCTGATCTTTCATGTTCAAATGAGCAAGTTTTAGATGATATTCATGACAATTGTCAATTGAAATTGTAGCTGCAGTCCTGTGGACTTTTTGAGTTGCCTTGTAGTCCAAAGCAGAATGTTCAAGAAGAACCTGTAAAAATCCCTATTAGTGTAATTAATGTAAATTTAGATAAACAAGTTATTGATGCAAAGTGAATTGATAGTGAGAAATGTGTTGAAACAGTTGTAGAGGAAAACAGTACAAATCTAGTTGATGAAAAAGTTTTTGAAGAAGTTTTAAATGAAAATAGTGCTGAAATTGATAATGAGAAAAGCTGTAAATTTGAGGTATTAAAAGAAAATGATCTGCTGGATGAAATTAAGCCAAGCAACCCTGAAATTGTTCCCAGTGCAAATAATCCTAATGAATCTAACAAGTTAAGAAATTTTCAACTGTTGAAGCATCATTTAGATGCAAGTAGCAATAAACCTGGAAAGTACAAAGCCAGGCTCTTCAAAGACCAGCACTTAGCGACGAGATGTCAACAAATCGACCACAGCCTGCAGAGCGACAATGAAGCAGTCAACATAGCATAGATGACGTCACCAATGAGATCTTCAGGAGTGTGTATATCTGACGTATCGATTGACGAGGGAAGGATGTCACCGGAATCGACTGGATGATGATTTATTGCAATGGAGTAGCAACAATGAAAATTTAAGTATATTCTTCTTCTTCTACTGTGGCACTTAATGATTTATGTTTTATTTCTTTTCTCTGGAATAGATGAAGATGAAGAAGAGTGAAGTCGAATTATTGTGATTTTATATACTTAGAGATTTTGAAATGTTTAATTTCTTGTTGAAACTTTGGAGTTTCGATATTTATTTTTTGAATTTACTATCGAGATTTATAGATTGAGTTTATAATGTGATATGAATAGAATTTTTTATGTATTTTTGTTTATCTGAAGTTCTAGTTGTTATATTGTATTAACGTGATTTAAAGTGTATTTTTGTAATTTTTTTTTCGTTTCAGCTGGTCGAAAGCTGAAAATGTTGTAAGTATATAATGGGAAATTTAGAAATCGTAAAATGATTATGGATATGAATGACTGAATGAAAGAGAATTTTAGTACACAGTGATTAAATATTTTGCATTTTTGAGAAATATTTTGTATTTTGAAGTGAATTTTTGTATGTAAAATGTATTTTCATTTAAAAAGTGAATGGAATTGTATTGGATGAAATGTTATCATATATTATAAATTATTGATAGAACTTTTTCTTTACCTTTAGATACTATGCATGTACTTAAGGGACCTGGGTTCGAGCCCCGGGTAAGGCATGGATGTATGTGTCGTTTTTCTGCTGAGGTCCTGCCATCCTCTCAGATCTTCTACTGTGGCATATAAACTGACAGGCTCCTGTCAGACCTCTGTGGCAAGCAGCTGCTTGAGGGGGGATTTATTTTATTTTTATATGTGTTTAAATCTGTTCCGTGCCATCAGTGATACTGATGCATCAATGATGACATTAACAGCATTTATTTGTATATATATATACTGCTGGGCTGACCATGATGTCTTGAAAGTTTTTTTTTTGGTACACATTTGGAGCTGTCCCCAACAGCACAGTCTGGTGACTGAGACAGTCACCAGCATAACTCCTTTGGGAGGGGGACGTAAAGCTATATGAGGGGAGGTAACTAATGCATTTTTTATTTCAGCTAGCTCATGATTATTGTGTTTACTTGAAGAATTAGCAGATGATTACACTCTTGCTTATTTGTAAAATTTGGAATTTATTAGATTTGCGTGTTTGATGTAGTTAGGAGGATTTAACGGTGTTCCAATAACTGTTTTTTTATGTATGGTAGGAGAAGATTTAGCTTTCACATATTTGAACTGTGCTTAGGAGATAAGTGAAAGTTCTGTACCCCGCTTGATACAGCTGTAATTATATTCTATGAAAGAGCAGAATTTCATGTAAATTGAATTTTTTCTTTAACCTTTTTAGAAGTTAAGCAGTATAGGAGTAATATTAACCATCTTTTTGTATAGGTTATTGTATGCAACTTTTGAAGTTTGTATCAGAATGTGATACTAGGTAGTCCGATAATGCTTATGCAGTTAACTGTCACACCCACTGGTATGTGATATACAATAGGTAGCTTTACACTCTTGATAGGTGGAATGGGAGGAGGTACCTTTGGTTGTGATGGAAAATTGTGTCGAAGTGAGAGTAGATCGTCTTATCAAAATTTGTGTAAGCATACTTTCACTTTATTTTATGTTCAGCGATGTGCAAAATGACATGAAAAGTGTCCTATTATTCTATATTTGCTCGTCAAAATTTGTTAGGTTAAATTTTGACTCCCTTTGGGAGGGGAATTGATTTTTGATTAGATTTAAACTTGACAATCTGTTTTGAATTCTTGCTCGATAAGTAACGCTAAACAAATACATAACAAACACTATTTCAACTTTATTTGGCAAGTTATTATTGCCTGGTGCCTGATACAGCTATCTGGAATTTCAATAAATTTGAATTAGACAAAAAGTCCAACTTTAAAAATTAATAATCTTTGGAGCGTTACATAATGAAAATCAACTGATAGAATGGACATCAATAATAACATTATAGTAGCATCTTAAAGAATAAAAAGTCATATCTGGTAAAAAATACATGAAATATTTTGCAAGGCTATAAATTTTAAAAGAATTGGTTAAATATTAATTAACAATTTTAACCAACAGATTCAGGTTATTATCAAATGCTAAATTTGTGGTAAAGAATAAAAAACTTATTCATAAATAATAAATAAACTCGACATACTTGGTATTAACCTGTAAATTACCACTTTGAAGTCGATTTAAATTTTAGAGGAAAAATTGTCTTGAGCTGGGTGGAATATGAACCCACAATTTTTCTTCTAAAATATAAATCGACTTCAAGGTGGTAATTTATAGGTTAATACCAAGTATGTCGAGTTTATTTATTATTTATCAACTGTATTACTTGTAAGAAATATTTTCCATCTATATGGCATGTGTCTGCCGCATGTAGCAAAAATTGCCCGAACACTCCCTACATAGGAAGAAGGTTGAAATGGGTCATATCATCAATTAGAGGAGATCTTGATCAGTGGCCAGTAGCTCAGTGGTCCGGAGCACCTGACATATTATAAGGAGTCATGAGTTCATATGCCACCCAGCTCAAGTCAATTTTTCCTCTAAAATTTAAATCAACTTCAAAGTGGTAATTTATAGGTTAATCTTATTCATTAATATTTTCACATACCCTTTTCCTAAAAAAAAATAAACAACATGCAAATAATGTTTTGGGAATATCAATGTGTTCTGTCAATAAAAAGCTATGTTTTAAGCTCCATAAGTTTGAAAAATTGTAACTGACAAACTTTCTCAGTCAAACCCTTAAATCTTGATTTTCAACAATATTCATTCAGTATTTAATGTATATGTTTTATAATATTCATTCAGTATTTAATGTATATTCATTCAGTATTTAATGTATGATGTTTAAAAACAACATTACTTACTTTATTTGAAATTCAAGAAAAATGAAAGTAAAAAATATTTTATGTTCCTGAAAGTACATTTATTTTAGCACATGGTGATATAACAGTTATTACTCATATTATAATGAATTTTATTAATAAATATTAACCATACATTTTTTTTCTGTAGGTGAAGACGATTTTATAATATACTGAGCAAAATTTTTCTAATATCCATAGTTCTTTAAATGATCAATGAATATTTTTGAAAATAAAATGTAGAAAGATTGGCCAATATCTTTAATTTATTATATACATTTACCATAATAAGCTTATTTCAAAGCTATAACGCTTTAAATGTGGCTTTCAACTGACATAACATGGATTTCAACCATTTTTTATGTGTATAGATGAAGGAACTTACAGCATCTGCTTCTTCAAGGCGGGTTCCATTGCGAGATATCAAATTGGCTAGATTTAAAAAGACATTCAAGTGACCAGGTGCAATACGAGCTTGATAGGGTTCACCTGGTCGTGGACGAGGCAATAAATTCTTAGCCTGTACAAATTAAGAAAGAAGAAAACATATAAAAATAATAGTGGCAACTACCATCACAGACAGGCTTATAAAACTGCTCAGAAAAAAAAAAGCTATAATATTCAGTTTAAAAAAGTCTTTACTAGCCACTTTTTATCTTTATGTAGAGATGACTTTATAATGGGTCATTGTAATATTTACTCATTTATTCAGGTAGATTCTTTTTCATCTACTCATTCATTCATTCTTCTTTTTTAAGTGGTGTTCCTTGTACTGTCTTTAACCCACTGTGATGCTCCACCCTAAATGGCCAACAATTCCACATCCTTTAACAGTTGACCACACTCTTATCTCAGGTAAACTCCAGAGCCAGGCAATGCCTGCTGGCTCTGCTGCAGACAACTCACAACCCATATAGAAACCATCTCTTCTAACCACATTTTCTAGAATTGAGGGTAGCCATCAGAAAGCCTATTGCTGTACTATGTTTAATTCATAAATTGTTTTGTGTCTCCAAACCTTATTAATCACATCTCCTTAATTTTGTACTCTTTAATTCTCAATTTTCAGAATAACTAACCTTATTACAAACACCGCGACATACATAAGTGCACATGGGTTTCACCTGATGGGCTGCATAAGAATATGATTGATTATACATTAATTAACAGCAAGTGGGCTAATTCTGTTAGGAATACCATATAAGGGAGCTGAAATTGGATCTGACCATTACCTTGTTAAAAGTATCTTGCAACTTAAACTTAAGAAGTGTTATGCTAAGGTTAAAAAGTTTACCTTTAATACTGAAGATCTGAAAGACCCAGTTATAGTTAAAGCTTACCATGATAGGTTACTTAGTCATTATGACAGTCCTGGTTTGCTTACTACTGAAGTTGAGGAAGAATAGGACCATTTTAAACAGGCTTTATTGGAAACTAACAGTACTCTTTTAGGAAAAAAGGAGCATAGGACTCAGAATTATTTGAGTGATAAGGCACTTGAGCTTATTTCAGAAAGAAAGAACTGCAGGAATGTCCTTAATCAATACCCTACTAGTCCTAATAGAAAGGATTACAGAGAGCTTAATAAACGTGTAAAGGATCAGTTAGCTGCTGATAAGAATCTTTGGCTTGATGACTTGGCTGACACATTGAGGAAGCAGTTATACAGCACAACAACAGAGAGCTGTACCAGATAGTTAATGTTTTGTGTGGTAGAAAACGAACAGGTATACAGGGATTGAAGGATAAACAAGGTAAGGTTATAGAAAGGGAGGATTCTGTCATGGCTAGGTGGGCTGAGCATTTCAGTGATGTTCTAAACAATGTTGTTAGTTCTACTCCCATTGTTTGTAATGATGATAGATGCATTGGTGGCTTTAATGTTGGCCCTATAACACAATATGAAGTTATTTTGGCCATTTCTAAACTTAAACTTCATAAATCCCCAGGGTACATGAAATTACTACAGAAATGCTTAGAGCTGGGAAAGTTTCGGTTACCACTTGGATCAAGCAACAAATTAGCACTTTAGTGTTGATTTAAATCTTAGAGGAAAAATTGTCTTGAGCCGGGTGGGATACGAACCCACGACCTCCTGATAACATGTCAGGTGCTCTGGACCACTGAGCTACCAGCCGCCGATCAAGATCTCCTCTAATTAGCACTATGAACATTCCTTTTATGTTTCATATAGGCACTAGTCAGGCACTTTTAGCCACAAGCGGCATTTATACGTCGAGCTTATTTCACTATTTATTATCTGCATACTTGTAATACATGTTTCCATCTATTGGCAAATATAAATGTCGCTTGTGGCTAAAGGTGCCTAACTAGCACCTATATGAAACATAAAAGGAATGTTCATAGCACTAATTAGAGGAGATCTTGATCGGCGGCCGGTAGCTCAGTGGTTCAGAGCACCTGACATGTTATCAGGAGGTCGTGGGTTCATATCCCACCTGGCTCAAGACAATTTTTCCTCTATGATTTAAATCGACGCTAAAGTGCTGATTTGTTACTTGATTGAATACATCGAGCTTATTTCACTATTTATTATTTGCATACTTGTAATACATGCTTCCATCTATTGGCAAATATAAATGCTGCTTGTGGCTAAAAGTGCCTAACTAACACCTACATGAAACATAAAAGGAATGTTCATAGCACTAATTAGAGGAGATCTTGATCGGCGGCCAGTAGCTCAGTGGTCCAGAGCACCTGACATGTTATCAGGAGGTCATGGGTTCGTATCCCACCCGGCTCAAGACAATTTTTCCTCTAAGATTTAAATCGACGCTAAAAGTGCTGATTTGTTACTTGATTGAATACGTCAAGCTTATTTCACTATTTATTATCTGCATACTTGTAATACATGCTTCCATCTATTGGCAAATATAAATGCCGCTTGTGGCTACAAGTGCCTGACTAGCGCCTATATGAAACATAAAAGGAATGTTCATAGCGGTAATTAGAAGAGATCTTGATTGGCGGCATGCATTCTTTGCATGATTGTGCTTAATAGAATTAAGAATCTGGTTGACAGGCAATTGTGTGATGAGCAATGTGGATTCAGAAGTGGTAGGGGATCTGTGGATCAGATATTTTCACTTAGGCAGATTCTTGAGAAATGTTTAGAGTTTCAGAAACCTTTGGTTGCTAGCTTTGTTGATTTCAAAAAGGCTTTTGACTCTGTTGATCGTCATAATTTGTGGTTGATTGCGAAATCATATGGTATACCAGACAAGTTAGTTAACATAATGAAAGCTCTCTATAATAACACTGAGTCGTGTGTGAGAGTTGGTAAGGCTTGTAGCAATTGGTTTAGCATTACTTCTGGTGTTCGACAAGGGTGCATTTTGTCTCCTTTCCTCTTTAGCTTGGTTATTGATTATGTTATGCGAAATTCACTTCAAGGGAAAGATTTTGGCCTTAAATGGACTAGAGATATGAAAATTTCTGATTTAGATTATGCTGATGATTTAGTCCTTTTGGCAAATGATGTTGATGAGATGAACTCTTTCACTCGAGCTGTTGATGAGACTGGTAGTAGAGTAGGTTTGGTTATAAACAGAGAGAAAACTAAAGTGATGAAAATTGGTCAGGCAGGCTGTGATTCAGTTAATCTGAATGGTTGCAGTCTTGAGCAGGTGTCACAGTTTAATTATCTTGGGAGCTATGTAACAGATAATGGTGATGTGCAGCATGAGATTAACAGATGAATAGGGATTGCTGCCGGGACTTTTAAGAATCTATGAAGAGTGTGGAGAAATAGGCATATACACCTAAAGACTAAAATTAGACTGTATAATAGTTTGGTTCTTTCTAGGGTTAATTATGGTAGTGAAACTTGGATGCTTTGTAAACAAGATAACACGAATCTAGATGCTTTTGATTCTAGATGCTTAAGCAGTGTCTTGGGCGTTAGGTGGTTCAGCTTTGTAACTAATGATGAGGTTAGGCAAAGGAGTCGGTAACCTCCTTTAAGTAGCATAATATGCAGAGAGAGACTTCATTGGTTTGGCCATGTAGCCCATATGGATAATTATAGATTGGTGAATAAGGTTATGAACAATGTGCCTAAAGGCCTCAGAAAGCGGGGGAGACCTAGGATGCGGTGGGCAGACAATGTCAAACAGGACCTTGTTGGAATTGGTGTGCACTGGCCAGATGTAGTAGATGAAGCTCAGGACAGATATTCTTGGAGAACTAAATTGCACGGTCTGGTTGGATCTCCATAGCCCATGGCTGCTTGAGGATGATGATGATGAATTCTCAGTTTTCCTTAGGAATTCTTACTTTACGTTAGTGCTTTAAATTAATTTAATTACATTTGAAAAGTGTGAACAACATGCTGTTTAAGTCTCTTCAACTTTTGAAACTGATTGCACATCATGTGCTTTACTTCAATGGCAAAGCCCTATTTCAGTACTGTTAAAAGATACCAAAATGACAATATTAGTTTTAATTTTTTTATGCAGTTACATATTGAAATGTCACATAGCTTAAAAGGGAAAACATTTATAACTTTAAAACAACATTTTTTAAATATATATATAAATTTCCACAGGTATTTAAATTTTTTAAAAGTGGAGTTTTATGTGCTGTACTAGGGTCATCTATATTTGTTTTTGTTCTGTTAATTTATAATGCATCAATATCTAGGTATGATGTGTACCAGTGTTGTTTATCTAAAAAAATTGCATTCCAGAATGCATGAAATGGTTCAAAATGCAGGTGGTGAGGGAGGTTTTTTTCAGCAGGAACTGAAAAAATCCAACTGTTTTAAGCTCACAAAATATAATTTTTAACAAGAAAAAGAAATACAATGCCTACAATAAATACTAAATACAGAGCATGTTTTTATCATTGCCAAGATTTTATTTTTACTTTTATTTTCCAATGCTGAATGATGATCTGGAATTAGCCATGAGCTGATATACTTCATTGGATAGAAAAGTGTGAGTAGAGGTCCAACCATTCTAATAAAATGTAGAGCTGATATATAGTTGATATCAACAGTGAAGGCCTAATTGGAGTAACAATCAGATTCATTTGTGAGAATCCTTTTCACATTCACTTGTAGAAATAGGCACCAAATCTAATACGTTTTGAAGGGGACGCATTGTGGATTGTACTATCTTTTCCTGCAGATGTTAACAAAATACTTTGAATATCTGTCTTCCATTTAACCTAAATCTCTTGCTTTAATTTATAAATAATTACATTGCTCATATTTAAACATATTTTCTACAATAACTATATTTTATTACAAACAAATCTCAAAAAAAAAAAGTACTGGAACAATGTTCTGGTGCTTCCAGTTGAAAAACAGCAACTAATGTAGACACAGAAATGCTAAGGTATGCAAAAAACTGTTTCTAATTTTTTTCTGAGGGTAGATCTTTGAGCTATCTGATTTAAACTGAATGCATAATGCTTTCTTGCTGCAAATAGCATAATTGTTGAGGTGGACATTGGAAAGTAAAGGATAATTTAGGTATAAACTAGTGTATACAGAAATTCTTCTGTTTATGATATAGTGAGAATTGCATTATTGTAAAAGAAACTGGTGTGTTTGATTCAAATTTTGACTTAATAAGTTTTGATATTCAAAATCCACCCAATTCTATCCAACAATATTTACCATTTAAAACAATATCTCTTAATAAGTACTGCTTTATGTTTCTTTCTATTGATAATTGATACCTTTGAGTGACATGCTATACATATACATTTTAAATATGCATATTTTGATTATATTCCTTCCACAGGATCAAAGTAACTTAAATTTTGTCATTGGCAATATATAATATATACATCTAAATTGATATTTAAAAAAAAAAGAAACCAAGTAGTGAAATGTTTTGATTTCAGTTATTGGAATTTTACGAAGCTGTGTAAATATGTATTAGCTTACAAAATAAACATTCAATCTAAAGAATACTTACCTGCCAGAATGCTTGCTCAGCTTCATTATACATTTTTAAATTGTTATATGTTCTCCCAACATTTATGTGAGCACCAATGTCATCTGGCTGAACACTATGAATAATTTAAACAATTATGTAGTTAAAACAATGCAGAAATGCAGGATACATTTGCAATATCCATTAATATGTCAAATTCAAGAAAATATATCTATATGACAAAAAGCATTCAATACAATATTCATAAATATTCAATATTTTATAACCTGGTGGTTATTGAAATGCAACCACTCAACTAATAGCATGTTTGCAAGATGATGAAATAAATTCTGAAGCATAGCCTGTAGGACATCCCATAACTCTACTACAGTGGATGATGGGGGGCGGGGGTGGCTCAGTCGGTAGCGCGCCAAGCTTGTAATCTGTAGTTCCCAGGTTCGAGTCCCAGTTGGGTCAGCGTTGAGATTTATCTCCGCAAAATTCCCCGCCTTGCTCACGGTCAGTAGGGGACACCGATGGGCTTGGAAAGGCCGCCGTCCATCGGATGGGACGTTAAGCCGTGGCTCCGTGTGTGGGAGAGCCATACCCTGTGCACGTTAAAGAACACGCTGGATGGCCTTGACAGGAGACTACCATCTGTCTCCCAACAGCTGTTCCAGTGGGTCCCCTCCCCCAACCATCTCTGAGCCTTCGGGGTCCATGTGACCTGGCCATTTAGCCCATGGTGTGCAAAAAAGTGCCGCTCAGAGGTAAAACAACCCAACCCAACAGTGGATGATGGTGGTATCAGATGTCAAACAGTTGAGGTCTGGGGAGTTGGATGGCCAAGGAAGCAGGGTGAAATCATCTTAATGTCCCTCAAGCCATGTTTCCACAAGTCTGGTCTGGTGACGAGATATATATCCTGTTGTAAAATGAACACTGATGGGATGGGTATATTTGCTCTGCAGATATGTTCAGTTAACCAACACTTCTCAAACATTTGAGCTACAGATTCCTGAGGTGGCTGTGAGATCACAGTCAACAAAAGTGTTACTTGCATCAGTTTCAACTTCACAAGGGCCATATACATCAGTATTATCAACTGGAGGTAAAAAAATTAAAGCCATACCAAAAGAAAATATAGAACAAGGAGAAACTTGAAATAACAATCCTGATTATTTAGAGCAGAAGCTCTCAAAGTGTGTGGGTTGTGACTACCAAGGGAGTTGAAAGAAACTTAGAAAGTGGTCACAAAGCTCTGTATTAGAAAGTGGTGTCTTAGAAAGTGGTCACTGTATTTAAAATAATTAAATATTATCACATGAATGAAATAACCATCCACCTGATGATTGGCACTTGCCTGTCCTAGAACTCCAAGTCATATGGAGCACTCCAAGAATATTCCAACACAATCATTATCCTTCTCATCCTTTCCTTAGTTTACTAGAGCTATCTGCTGCTGCACTGCATATTATTGTATGTAACATTTTGTTGTGAGAATATTCTTTCCACAATTCAAGTTACTTTTGTCAGTGATAAGGGAGTGTATGACAAATTCCTTTAATAATAAAAGGGCACCACAGAAAATTGTAAGGTGGGGAGGGGGCTAAATAACATTCTATCAACGGTAAAGGAAAAATGAATGGAAAAGTTTGAGAACTGCTAAATTAGGCTAGAGCCATCAGACATTGTTGCACATATAAAATAATCCAGAAAATGCCAATTACACATTTCCCAGACTATGACATTATTGCTGTTGGTATATCTCCACCATACACATAGGCTTCAAAACCAAATATGGTTTCCACCATATAAACAGACTATTGTTGTAAGATATAAAGGATAGCATTATTCACACAATCAGCATAATTTTTTTTTCCAATCATGAATGCACCAATCCTGAATTTCTTTCACTATGCAAATCATAAGCTCATGGTGCTGCTGGGTTAGGACTGGATGTCATTGTGAACTTTAACCGGTGAAAGGTTCAATGTGTTGTTCTGATAGAAATGGACTTTAACAGCACTATAAAGTATTGCATGAGGCCTCCATTCTTTATCTTCGATTTGGTCCACAACATAATTCTCTCACTCTTTGGAATGACTTTCTGTTCCTCATAGCACTGTTCTAAGTCAATGATAGAGATAGTTATGTTGCCATCTGTTTTATCAGTATTTGTAGACATCTGCAGCAGTAGGGTGGGAACAGTCCACCATTTGGAGCATGAAGCTAAATACGTTTCAAAGAAGTTGTGCCTGTCCTGAAATGTCGTGTCTTTCAAAGTCAATTAAATCATAGATCTTACTGATTCATTTACATTGCAACTTCCATTAAGTCTGCCAACTGCTGAATGCTATATGCATCTGTCCTGCTCATCTTTCATTGCATTGGCACAGTCCCTTATTCAACATGGTTTGGGTCTTTGTATTTCAGTCAATGAGTGTTTATCTCTGTGGATACCAGATAAAAAACTGGGGTGGGGTGTAGTGTTGAAACAGAATTATTCATAGTTCAGTATATATATTTCAATTTAGAATACTTTTCCCAGTAAATGTATGTCGATTTAGTACATTTTAATCTTAAAACAGTGAAAAATGCTTATCTAGAAAAAAATGCCATTTAGATGCTTTTGAATATATTAAACTTTGCAAATTTTCTGGGAGTGGGATGAAGGAATAGTGGCACACTAGCCATGGCAAAGGTCTTATAAAACTTTGGTAAATATTTTACAATATTGTAACATAAAGTAAAGCAAGTAAAGTAAGTTACAATTGCTGAAATTGCATATCAACAATGTAAAAAAGATTAAATATATATTTACTAATAAACTACCACTTTGAAGTCGATTTAACTTTCAGTAGAAAAATTGTCTTGAGCCGGGTGGGAAATGAACCCATGACCACCTGATAACATGTCAGGTGCTCAGGACCTGACATGTTATCAAGACAATTTTTCCTCTGAAAATTGAATCGACTTCAAAGTGGTAATTTATTAGTAAATACTAAATAAGTCGAGTTTCTTTCATTATTTAAATATATATTAAATATACACAGTTTAAAAGTTATTGTTCACAAATGTTTTCAAGATGACTGACTGAACGAACTGAGGATGTTTTAAATAACATTAGTAGCCTTTACACTGTTATTTTGACACTAAATACATTTCTAATTTTATTATCAGCCCTATATCATGATTTGGTATCCTTTTTTTAAGTTGTAATATGCAACAGAGTACTTTTAATGCAGTTACTTTTGATGAGGAAAAAGTACTTATACTGCCTACCATTAGATTGTAAGCTTAAAAGAAGGATACAAAATACTGTTGTTCCAGATCTTGCAAACTGGGTTCATCATCATCATCCTCAAGCAGCCATGGGCTACGGAGGTCCAACCAAACAGTGCAATTTAGTTCTCCAAGCACGTCTGTCCTGAGCTACATCTGCTGCATCTGGCCACTGCACACCAATTCTAATAGGTCCTGTTTGACATTGTCTGCCCACCGCATCCTTGGTCTCCCCCTCTTTCTGAAGCCTTTAGGCACACTGTTCGTAACCCTATTCGCCAATCTATAATTATCCATATGGACAACATGCTGAAGAATATTTAAAGAATTATACAGGTTTTATGAAACTGAGTTAATGATATCAAGTTTATGAGATGAACTGAAGATAATGTAAGAAAGTTTTGGAATATACCACTAGAAATGTCAGAGAAAAAGGGCATGGACAATGATCACAAGGGCTATGATTAAAGTTTCAGGTAATCTTAATTTTTGTAACAGCTTTAAAAGCAAAAATAACTTTAAAACTAAGTTTTGTTAATTTTTTATTATTAATTTTTTTAAATAAAAATAAAATATTATATAAAAAAATTATGTTGTAATAAAGGAAGTAAATTAAAAATTACATTGAAGCTTGCAGAAAATATTCCAAAGCTTCTTTAAAGTCTCCCTGACTTTCAAGAGCATGCCCAACATTGTTGTAAAGCTTAGCATTTCTTTTATTGACTTTCAGCCCAGCTGTAAATATATCTTGCTCAGATCTCCTACAGTAAAAATACAAAAACAAAATATATGTATAAGAAAAGACAAAGGTAAGAAATTATCTTATTTTTAGATGCTTTCTACATTAAAATCTTATTATATTTTAAAACTTAAGCACGAACAATTAAATAAATATAGAGGAAAAATTGTCATTAGTTGGGTGGGATCTGAACCCACCATCTCCTAATAACATGACAGGTGCTCTGACCACTGAGCTACCAGCCACTGAACAATCATCCTCTATTATTTTCCCTCTACATTTATCTAACAAATTACTACCAAGTGTATATGAGATATCCTATTATTTCATGAACAATTATTGTTTACTTAATTATGTACATTTTTGAGAATTAAAGCTTAAAAGCAATCACTGTCCTCTCCAATTATTGTCTAAGCACAGAAAGATATCTATTTAGTTTTATTCAAATTAATTTTGCTCAATGCAGAGTTTTTTGCCTATATACAGCATTTTTTTTATCAATGATAAAAAATATAATTTTTTCAAAAATTACTGCAGGAAGTATAAAGATGACATATGTAGTAAAATATATTTATTGTTCAATGATTAATACCAGGCAATTGTACCAGGTCTGTAAATGGTAGCTAGGTAGTCACTGGAAGGAGAGCTATGCACCAATCACCTGTGATGACGCAAAGAACCAGCCAGGCATAGCACCTAATGTCCGACCCCGCCTTCTCGTGGTGCAGACCGTTAGTACCTTTCAAAAGAGATACTCTCTTGTGGAAGTGAATGGAAGGGGAGGGCGGCCAGATTAGTTTAGCCTACTGATCTGGACAACTGTGGCTACTTTTCTTCTTTTTCTACCCTGCCGAGGAGTGGTCAACCACACAGGGTCCTAGTGCTGACCATATAAACCCACTGGACTGGACTGAATTATGGCTCTGAGCTTGATTATGGATCCTGAATTTGCTGCACTGGTGGGCTTCTGTGGAGGGAAAATCTTCCGCTGTGTTTTCTGTTTGTTTGTGGGTTGACAGCCCCAAGTGAATAGATTCACAGGATATGTTTATCAGCTGGTGAATAATCCTGACCAGAGGTCATCGCAGGCACCTGAACTCTTTGCTTCTACTGGCATCATCAAATTCTACATTGGGGGAAGTCTTCCAGTGTAGATGGCTTCAGCCTTTAGTGGTGGGTGAATGGGTCTTTGCCCCATGTCTGCGATTAAGGGGCTGTTTGATATTGTCAGCATTAACTCTCTCAATAAACTTAGTTTCTTTAAACATCCCACTAACTATTTTCTCTCCATAAGTAGTTGGAATGTGATGACTCTGCACAGAGCTTTTTTTCTTGATGTCCTCACACAAGAATTCCACCATTATAATTTAGATATTCTCAGCTTGCAAGAGACCAGATGGACAGATAAAGGTCAGATTCTTAAAAATAATCTTAAATTTCTCTTTTCAGGGAGGGATGACAATAAGCATCACTAAGGCGTGGGTCTGCTTCTCAGCAGACACGCTAGTGATGCTCTTCTAGGATATGAGTGCATTAATGAAAGGTTTCTTAAAGCAAAATTTCAGACAAGCGTTAAAGACTTGAATGTTATCTGCTGTTATGCCCCCAATGAGGATGCCGATGAGGATGAGAAGGATAGGTTTTATGGACAACTTCAGGATATTTTGAATTCTGTCAAGAAAGGAGATATTACCCTTGTTCTAGGTGACTTCAATGCCAAAGTTGGTATTGACTCTGACCTTTGGGGAGGGGTGATAGGCCCTTTTGGTATTGGTAGCTGCAATGGCAATGGGCAATGTCTCCTACAGTTAAGTAAACTCAATGGTTTCAGAATAACTAACACTGATTATAAACACTGCAACATATATAAGTACACATGGGTTTTAACTGATGGGCTGCATAAGAATATGATTGATTATATATTAATTAACAGCAAATGGGCAAGTTCTGTTAGGAATACAAGGTCGTATAGGGGAGCTGAAATTGGATCTGACCATTATCTGGTTAAAAGTGTCTTGCAACTTAAACTTAAAAAGTGTTGTGCAAGGGTTAAAAAATTTACCTTTAATACTGAAGCTCTGAAAGACCCAGTTATAGCTAAAGCTTACCATGATAAGTTACTTAGTCAGTATGACAGTCATGGTATGCTTACTACTGAAGTTGAGGAAGAATGGGATCATTTTAAACAGGCTTTTTTGGAAACTAACAGTATTCTTTTAGGGAAAAAGGAGCAGAGGAGACAGAATTATTTGAGTGATAAGGCACTTGAGCTTATTTCAGAAAGAACTACAGAAATATCCTTAATCAATACCCTACTAGTCCTAATAGAAAGCATTACAGAGAGCTTAATAAACGTATAAAGCATCAGTTAGCTGCTGATAAGAATATTTGGCTTGATGGCTTGGCTGACAAAGCCGAGGAAGCAGTTAGACAGCACAACAGCAGAGAGCTGTACCAGATAGCTAATGTTTTGTGTGGTAGAAAACGGACAGGTATACAGGGATTGAAGGATAAACAAGGTAAGGTTATAGAAGGTGAGGATTCTGTCATGGCTAGGTGGGCTGAGCATTTCAATGATGTTCTAAACAATGTGGTTAATTCTACTCCCATTGTTTGCAATGATGATAGATGCATTGGTGGCTTTAATGTTGGCCCTATAACACAATCTGAAGTTATTTTGGATGTTTCTAAACTTAAACTTCATAAATCCCCAGGTTTTGACGAAATTACTACAGAAATGCTTAGAGCTGGGAATGTTTCTGTTACCACTTGGATGACTGAAATTTTGAAAATATTTTATGATAAAAGCATGATTCCTTAGGATTTTACCAGAGCTGTTATTATCCCTATTTTCAAAAAAGGTGATTGCAGTTCTTGTGATAACTATAGGGGGTATCAGCCTACTCTCTGTTCCAGGTAAAGTTCTTTCCATGATTGTGCTTAATAGAATTAAGAATTTGGTTGACGGACAATTGCATGATGAGCAGTATGGATTCAGAATGGAGCGGATGTGTAGATCGGATATTTTGCATCAGGAAGATTCTTGAGAAATGTTTAGAGTTTCAAAAACCTTTGGTTGCTAGCTTTGTTGATTTCGAAAAGGCTTTCGACTCTGTTGATCGTCATAATTTGTGGTTGATTGTGAGATCATATTATATACCAGACAAGTTAGTTAACATAATGAAAGCTCTCTATAATAACAATGAGTCGTGTGTGAGAGTTGGTAAGCCTTGTAGCAATTGGTTTAGCATTACCTCTGGTGTTCGACAAGGGTGCATTTTGTCTCCTTTTCTCTTTACTTTGGTTATTGATTATGTTATGCAAAATTCACTTCAAGGGAAAGATTTTGGCCTTAAAAGGTCTGGAGATACAAAAATTTTTGATTTAGATTATGCTGATGATTCAGCCCTTTTGGCAAAAGATGTTGATGAGATTCATTCTCTTTCATTTGAGTTGTTGATGAAACTGGTACTAGAGTAGGTTTGGTTATAAACAGAGAGAAAACTAATGTGATGAAAATTGGTCAGGCAGGCTGTGATTCAATTAATCTGAATGGTTGCAATCTTGAACAGGTGTCACAGTTTAATTATCTTGGGAGCTATGTAACAGATACTGGTGATATGTGGCATGAGATTAACAGATGGATAGGGATTGCTGTCAGGACATTTAAAAATCTATGGAGAGTGTGGAGAAATAGACGTATACACCTAAAGACTAAAATTAGACTGTATAATAGTTTGGTTCTTTCTAGGGTTAGTTATGGCAGTGAAACTTGGACACTTTGTAAACAAGATAACAGGAAACTAGATGCTTATGCAGTATTTTGGGCATTAGGTGGTTCAACTTTGTAACTAATGATGAGGTTAGGCAAAGGAGTCGGCAACCTCCTTTAAGCATCGTATTGTGCAGATTGGCCATATTGCCTGTATGGACAATTATAGATTGGTGAATGGTGTTATGAACAGTGTACCTAAAGGTCTCAGAAAGAGGGGGAGACCTAGGATGCAGTGGGCAGACAATGTGAAATAGGACCCTATTAGAATTGGTGTGCAGTGGCCAGATGCAGCAGATGTAGCTCAAGACAGACTTGCTTGGAGAACTAAATTGCATGATCTGGTTGGACCTCCATAGCCCATGGCTGCTTGAGGATGAGGATGGATGGATGTAATTGTAACCAAGACAGAAATATTTTTTAGCACACCATAATGCTAGAAAGGTTACTTGTCCATTGTCAAAAACTCTTATTAACAGACTTTGTCATTTTGTACATTTTAGTGTGTTCATTTAACTTATCATTGTCATACCATGTCTTAGAGAAAGTTCTTCACTGAATGGTTAGCATGTTCTGTTATGGAACAAAAGAACATAGATCTAAATCCTATCTAAGGTATAACATTTGCCTTACTTTCCTGAGATACTTGCTTCCCTCCAATATTTTTTCTAAGGTAATTACTATCAGATCTTCTCTTAGGAAATGCTGCTTGATGAATATTTTATTTTTTAATTTTATGTTAATCATGAACTCCCCCCCCCCCACTACTCTTTCTCAATTTCTATTATATAGGAATGCCAGCTATAAGTTTGTGTTTGGGTTGTTTTATTTTGAGTAGCACTTTTTTTTAACACAATGGGCTAAATGGCCAAAGACTCAGGAAAAATTGAAGAAAGGGACCCATTAGACAGCTGTTAGGAGACAGAAGCCTTTCATCAAAGCTATTCAGAGTGCTTTTTTAATGTGCATGGGGTTTGGCTGTTCTGCACATGAGGTATAAATTTGTGCTTTTTTGATGAAAACTGCTTTATAAAGAAACTGGAAATTCCTGCTTAATGTTAACAACCATCATCTGTATGAGGAAGGAAACTGAAAATAGTGCTTTTGTGTGGTTCTTAAGTACCTAATTAATATTATTAATAAAGAGTACCAAATGTTTAACCTATAACATATAAGAAATTTACAACAATTAACAATTTCTGATAAGTATATATCAAATTCTTCTAAAATTCTTATTAATATAGTTTACTGTTGGTAAGTTTATTAATTATTTATGCCAATATATATATATATGTTAAATCCTTTAAACTTTTATGTATTATTATTATTTTAGGTAAATATTATTTCTTTATTGTAAATAAGAAATTCTATTTCAAATATTAGTTCTTTATTGTAAATTTTCGTCAGGAGCAAAGTTAATGGTGATGAAAAGATATTGTATATGGCATAATGAGCTAAAATAGATTTGACTGTTATAAGCAAATATTTAGATATGGTGATACCATTGAAACATTAATTATATCTCATTTACAAAACATAAAAATACTGTTAATTAAAAATATGTTCAATTAAAAAACTGCAAAGATATTCTTCTCAAATTTTTTTTTTGCATTTTAGCCAACCAACAGAGATTTTAAAAACAACATAAGACCTTAGGTGCATAGCCTCAAAGAGTTGCATTTTTGCTTATGTTTAATGTTCATAACAAGTTAATTCTGCCATTTTACAGGTTCTAAAAAGTCCTAGAAGCAATATAAATTTTTCTAATTATCTCATGTTGCATATTACTAGTATCTATTACACAACACCTGAGATAATTAAACTGAAGTACCATCTATCTGACCCATGTTTCATTACTTTAAGTTTTCTCCCTATTAATCACCAAACCTACCCTCTTAACAGCCTCATAAATAGCCTTAATGAAAGATTCAGCTCATCATCATTTGCCAAACAGGCCAATCATCAGCATAATATAAATCAGATATTTTCAAATCTTTAGTTCATCTAAGGCCCCATTTCAAGCTTTCGGAGAATTCCTTATAACAAAATTGATAACCAAACAAAAGTGAAAAGGATACAAAATGCACCCTTATTGAATTTAGTAGCAATGCTAAACCAATCTCTACAAACTTTACTAACTCTTACACATGATTCAGTGTTATTACAGAGAATCATTATGTTAACTAACTTAACTATGTGCCATATGATCTAACAATCAACCTCAAATTCTGATGATCTACAGAGTCAAAAGCCTTCTTGAAACCTAAAAAAACATGGTTTTTAGATTTTTTTAACTTAAAGATTTCTCCAAAATTCTGCCTGTGAAAATATTTAGTCCTTGTATCTCCTACCACTTGTATCTCCTACCACCCATCCTATTCATCTTGAAATTGTCCATTAACTGAATTTTTAATTCTAATAAGCACAATAATGAAAAGAACTTTACCTGGAGCAGAAAATAAACTTCAATTTAAATTTTAGAGCAAAAATTGTCTTGAGCCAGGTGGGATACGAACCCACAACCTCCTGATAACATGTCAGGTGCTCTGGACCACTGAACTACCGGCTGCTGATCAAGATCTCCTCTAATTGATGATATGAACCATTTCAACCTACTTCCTATGTACAGGCAATTTTTGCCACATGCGGCAGACACATGCAATATAGATGGAAAGTATTTCCTTACAAGTAATACAGTTGATAAATAATAAATAAAATTGTCTTGAGCCAGGTGGGATATGAACTCATGATCTCCTGATAACATGTCAGGTGCTCTGGACCACTTGTGATCCAGAGCACCTGACATGGACCACTGGACATGGACACTGACTCTGGATGACTGGTGGTCCAGAGCACCTGACATGTTATCAGGAGGTTGTGGGTTCGGGAACCCGGCTCAAGATAATTTTTCCTCTAAAATTTAAATCGACTTCAAAGTGGTAATTTATAGGTTAATACCAAGTATGTTGAGTTTATTTATTATTTATCAACTGTATTACTTGTAAGGAAATACTTTCCATCTATATGGCATGTGTCTGCCGCATGTGGCGAAAATTGCCTGAACATTCCTTGAAGTAGGTTGAAATGGTTGATATCATCAATTAGAGGAAATCTTGATTGGCGGCTGGTAGCTCAGTGGTCCAGAGCACCTGACATGTTATCAGGAGGTCGTGGGTTCATATCCCACCCGGCTCAAGACAATTTTTCCTCTAAAAGTGATGTTAGATCACAGAGTCAGAAAGAGTTAGTGGAGAGTTGGTAGAGATGTAGAATTGGAATTGTTAGTAGATTGTTAGGAGCTGAAATATGTTGAATCAGTATGTGTTGTATAGATAGAAGGAGTTGTTAGTAGAGATTTAGGTAGATGTGAGTTGTTAGTACTCCAACTTTTGTAATCATAAACTGATGGTGAGTCTTGAAATTTTTTGGAAATAAACTTTGTTTTAGAAACTTTTGAATTTTTGCTATTTTTCTTTTGGGAAACATAAATTGATTTTTTGATTAGATTTAAACTTTAATTAAACTTGACAATCCTTTTTGAATTTTTACTCAATAAGTAACTCTAGACAAATACCTAACGAACCCTATTTCAACTTTATTTGGCAAGTTAAAACTGCCTGAAGCCTGACAAAGCTATCTGAAATTTTGAATAAATTTGGATCAGACAAAAGATCCAACTTGAAAAGTTAATAATCTTTGGAGCATTTGCATTATGTAATTGTAAAAAAAATTAAATAATTTTTTGATTATAATTGATCTTTTTTAATCAATTATTTGCAAGTTAAAAATAAAAACCATGGAGTCTAATATTTTCCCTGAAATTCTCTCTCTTTCATTAATGATTGATTCTTAGTATTTGCAATGATACTACTTAAGGTTTTCAGTTTCTATGAATAATTCATAGCATTTTTTGGTCCTAATAACATTAAAATATAATTTTGTCATGAAATAATTATAATCATTTTTAAGTTTGTAACAGCTTATATTATGAAGAATTAATAACTGATTAGCAGCATGTATTTCTTCATATACATTTTATGATGTGTATCAGAGAAATTTTTTCTTTTAACATTGCTCATGCAATTAGGGTTTACGAATTTGAGCCCAAACTCATCTCTATAACTGATCATTGTATTTATTGGCTATTTCTAGGTCTTTCACAGCTTCAATGTGACAGTACTTCTATCAACCTTAGAGCAACATTTTTTAAGTTTGTTGTAAAATACTTTTAACAACTGTCAGACCTAGTTTCAGTTTAGCTATATGAAATGTTCATAAGGAGCCAGACCATTTGCTGTTAATTCATAATCGGCCATACTGCTATGCAACACATCAGTGAAACAGGTGCTTTATTCTCAATATATCTCAGTGTCTGCAGTTTTATTCTCAAACTTTTAAATTTAATTAAATATATGAGACATTCTCTATTGCTATTCTAACTACCAATGTCAAAAGGATGTATCATTTGTGCCCAAACATAAGATTAGTGCCAGTTTTGGCATTCAAATCACCCAGCACAAGAGTAATCATCGCTTTTTTTCATAGGGTTTCTGGAAGTTGCCCTTAAAAATTGCCTTTCTCATTCTCACTGCAGTCCTCAGTTGGGGCTTGGCAAAGAAAACATTCAAGTCTTTAATCTTTGTTTTAAGTTTAGCTGTATAGAAACTTTAATGCATTGTAATGCTCCAAATGTATGTTAAACTTCTTCACTTTAGACATTGTAACTGATCCAAATTAAACAAATTTTTCAGATAACCTCGAGCACTAGGCAATTAATCTTGTCAAGTAAAGTTAAAATAAGGGTTTGCTAAGCATATTATGCATTACTTAGTTAATATGAAAAGAATTCAAAAAGATTGTCAAATTATTAAAGTTTAAATCTAATCAAAATCAATTATCCTGCTCAAGAGAAAAAACAGAAAAGTCAAAATATTTCATAAAATAAACAAAATTTGTTTCCAAAAAATCAAGACTCACCAAATAAATTCTATACAAAATAGTCTGAGCAACTAAAGCTCACTCCAAACAACATCTCCTAAATTGACAAACTTCCCAATTAACATCATTTCAACTACCTTCATTCTCAAATTACAACTCCAAAACTAACATTCTGACTAGCTTTTTTCCTACTAACTCTGTGATCTAATGTCATTTATATATGTTAAGGCTGTTATGGCATGCTGGGAAAGAATATTTGCACAATCTGATGATCGCACGCTCATGCTAGCTATGATGCAAGAGGGTGTGTGTCCTTCCATGTGTATTAATGGCTATCAATAAAAGTCGGAGATGCACTTTACCGGACTTCGATGAGGAGAAATGATGATGCCAACTGAAAATTAAAAGCCCAAAAATGATAAATATAATGTAAATAAAGTAAAACTGGCTAAGGAAAAGTAACGGTGAATGGGTGGGCCATCACAGTATTCATATTGTGAAAAGGGCTAAATGTTATTCCATGTCTTGAAAAGAGAAATTTAAAATTAATTTTAAGTATCTGATCTTTACCTGTCCTTTTGCTCTGTAACAAACTTAAAATGTCTAGGATATAACACTGAAATTTGTGTGTGAGGACACCAACAGAATAATCTCAATATACAGTCCTCACATTAGAGAAAACTGTAAAAATTAATGCTGACATACTAAACATGTGAATTAATATCACATATGCTGATTAGAAAAATAATATGCCCTCACCAACTCTGCTTTATGTGATTGTCATTCTGGAGCTCTTGGCAGCTGTTCTAAATAATTAGTAATGTGAATGTTGTGCTTTGCTTATTTCAACATAACATAAAAAAATAATCTTTTACTTTAAAGGTGACTAAATGTAACAAAAGTATAACTATCTTACTTAGTCATAATTCTTACCAGTCATAATTCCTAAACACTGTTTTCATGCTGTGAAAAATGAGGACAAGTGCTATTATAATCCAGAGTAGATGCCTCCCTTTCCTAGGTAACAGAGAAACATAAATGTTTTGAAAACAATCACATTCTTTTCATTTACATAAGATTCTATATTAAGTTAAATAATTTATTTGTTTTCTAAAATAAAAAAACTATATTTTAAATCAGAATTTAATTAATAGGTTCCAAGATTCGAACAGCAAATTATTAAACTTATACTAAAAATTCTATCTGGTTGCCTTGTTTCTTAACTTATGGCCATAGGGCAAGATATTAGTCAATAGCTCCTGAACTAGTAGAGCTTTTGTCAAATGATTCAGAATATTCTTTTTGATTTTCTACCTACCTGAATTATTTTTTTCATACATGCTACAATAAATATGTCTAAAGTTCAGGAACAGTTATTTAATTTTGGATTACATAAAAATAAGAAATCAATAGCACATATAGGTTATAAAATTATAATAAAAAGATACAGTTACACAAATTAATTCACAAATACATCATTGCTTTACTAAGTATTTAATTACTATTAGGCTGTTTAAATATACATTGGTCATAGAGGAAAATTGTTTTGAGTTGGGTAGGATCCGAACCCACAATGTCATCAAGAAGTCTACACACATGCACCATACTACCAAAATTTCACATTTTAATATGAATTTAATATATTTATAATATTGATTTATACACTGAAACGCCAGTTTTTAGGTACGTCTACCTAGTAGCATGTTGCACCTCCTTTGGCCTTCAGAACAGCCTGAATTCGTTATGGTATTGAACTTACAAGAGGCTGGATGCATTGTGAAGAAATGTTGTACCATGCGGAAATGATTGTGTCACACAATTGTTGCAAATAGAGCAGCAGCACAGTCTTGCTGCAAACAGCCCTTACCACTACATTTCAAAGATGTTTGATAAGGTTGGATCTGGGGCCTGTAAGGCCAATGAAACAAGGAAAACTCATCAGCATGTTCCTGGAATCATTTGATGATGTGTCTTGCAAGCAGATGCATTAGCATGCTGAACATGTCCATCTGAGTGAGGATAAACTGTAACCATGAAGGGAAGAATTTGGTCAGCAATATTGTTCAAATATATTGTGGCATTCAGATGTCCTTCGATGGGTAACAGGGGACCTAATGTTTGCCAGGAAAATGTTCCCCACACCAAGATGGCTCCATGACCTTATGTTGCTTGCACTAAATTCTGATTCTTCCATTAGTATAATGTAAAAGGAACCTTGATTCATCCGACTAGGCTACCTTTTTCCTGTCCTCAGTGGTCCAGTGTTGATGCTCCTGCACACACTGGATACGCACTTTCATGTTCTCCAGTGACCATATCAACATTTGACATGGTTGGTGGTGTTGTAGCCCATTCGTGACAAGGTCCAATATGTGGTGAATTTAGAGATGACTTTCTGCACACCAATGTTTAATGCTGTTTTGATTTGCCTGGTTGTGCCTGCTGTCTCTGTAAATAATATTCAGAGTTACCCATTGATTTGAACGTCAATAAATCAATAAATATTTTTATGGAAAAAAAGTTTCTCTGACATATCGGAGAAGTGGGATTTGACATCCCTGATATGTGGGAGAAAGTGTATTTTTCTGGAGAGATGTGGGATTTGAACCCACCTCTCCAGAAACGTGCCAGAATATTCTACCATTGAACTAATGCCAGCTCCATCTTTTCTGCACTAAATATGCCTTTTCACTCTTCCCATCTTCCCAAGATTTTGGCACCTGGACTTGGCACATCTAAGATCTGTGATGGCAACTATTTCTTTAAATGTTGTGGTGAGTAAGATGGAAATATATATGTCACTTCATGCTATTAGCATGATTTAAACAGTAAACAATATTCACAGAGTTACCTGTTGACTGTAATGTCAATAAATCAATATATTTATTGATTTATTTATTGTAAACTCCTTGACCACCACATTCTATCATCTATGTTCCAAAGTTCTAATATGAATAGCCTGTTTACCATATCAATTTTAAATTTTGTCATTTTTCCCAATTAATGCCTTTTAATAGTGGAAATTCAAGCTAAGGAAAAATTTGGAAAATGCAAAAATGCAATACTTCAATAGTACTTATCCAGAAAAAAATAATGTTTCATTATTCTCTAAAAACAAAAAAACAGATATCGACATATGATAAAGTGATTAAGTGAGTAATTTTTTGAAAGAAGCTGAAAAATACATTTAATTCGATTTCCTGAATTGTTTTCACAGGAATATGTACATTCGGTGGCCACTTTATTAGGAACACACAATGCTAATAACAGACAATGTTGAATTATATTAACTTTCACATTGTGGAACAAAAATAGTTCAGGATTTTTTAAATCTGATGAGTGGGAAAAAAAAGACTTGTTTTAAAAACAGTTGCATCTTAAGGTATTTTTTTAGTTAAAGCTAAATTTTATTGCATACTAAAAATACATTTGCATTTACATTGGCTTAAATTCTGAATAACTAACAGATCAAATATGATACTCAAGTTAATAAATTAAATACAATTAAGGGAAGAAATATGTGGATGAATTTCTACAAAATATATTAGTGGAATCTATAATGAACTCCATTTGCAATGTGAGGGTTAAAAGGGAGGCATATTCAGAACTTAGTAACTTTTAAAACATAAATTTTTTGAAATATATGTGTCTGAAAATAAAGATCTCAGCCAAATATCTCCAAAACTTAGTTTTCAACAACATTTTTTCAGCATTAAAAGAGTTATGGAGGATGGAATATTTAACAGCAGCAATGAGAGTTAAAATAATTCAGTTGGAAAATTAATCAAAACAGGCTAAAATTAAAACAATAACCATTATATTAAACTTCATTGATATGTATTGGCATAGTTTAATAGTCTGTGTAATGATTACTTAATTTTTTGTCAAGAATGATGCTGAATGATCTTTGCAGAATAACCTAAGTTGTTAAATGTTTAACCTTCTTTATTTCTTTAAATACCAAATAAATAATGTCGAAAATTAAGATTTAGAAAATTTATTAAGGTTTTTATTTTAATAAAATAAATTTAATATAATAAATATATTGTACGGCTGATTACTGTATTTTAACATGTATAAGGAACCCACGTGTATAAGGAACCCCCTGATTTTTCATCAAAGATATTTATATTTTAAGATATAAAAAAAAAGAAAATTTTTATTCATCATTGGTGGTCTCTTTATGCGCGTGCCATTGCTTGACGAACACGTGCACTTCTCTTCCAATAGGATGTCACGACCGGTTGGGTGTCGGCCTGAGGCTTGTGGTGTTGCAAGTTATGAAGATTTGAGTTTCGAGGAATTGAGTAATTTGTTAATATCTATAATACTATTCATGTATAAGAAACCCCCCTATTTTTGGGACCCAAGTTTTGGCAAAAAGGGGTTCCTTATACATGTTAAAATACGGTATCTAATTATTCTCATTAAGGTTAAACAGGAAGGTCTAGTATGTGTGTGGGGGTGGGGTGGGGGGCAAGGTGCCATGGTTTCTCCTTTGAAAATGTTACTATGGAATGGAGGTGGAAAATATTAAACCCATATCTTACATATAGTTTAAGAAATTTTTTAAATCACTGAAACAGAGAGGAAAATTATATATATTAGAGCAGTATTCCAATTCATTCCAGTCGCTTTCCCTTTGTTTTTACAATCTACTCCTGACACTAAATATGACTTATTTTTTGCTACATGATTGACAGAGAATTGAGCAAAAATTGACTGCTGGTGTTACACAAAAAAGAAAATCAACTTACGTTCTTTCATCTAGTAAATGCCAACCATAAGCAACAAGGAGGCAAAATCCCATGCTAGGTGTGTAGAGAACTCTTTCAGCCACAACAAAACCAACTGGGAAGAATAAGTTTGATGCAGGGAGGAAAGGTAGTATCAACAGAGAGAGAGACTAAAATAATAAAATTGTTTTGTAACATCTTGCTAATTTATATGAAAATAATATGTTATTTAACTAATTTAACAGTACAAGCTGTGTAAATAACATGAAACATTATGATACTGATAATTCCTCAATAGTAAAGTTGTTGACAGTCCATTGATAAAAAGTATATAATGTGGTAGATGGTAAGATGTTAAAGTTCTTAATAAAATTCATAAACGTTATCCTTGATGTAACATAATATGCTTCTTTATTGATTATATCTTCAACAATTCAATACAAAATGATAATGTGTGCTAAATTTGATGGGAAAATATAACTTTTTATTGATGAATTAATACAATTTATTAAAACAAACATATAACACATTTATAATGATTTTGAATTCTCCTGAGAGCTCATCATCATATTTTAACGTTCAATGATCAAAATTATGAAGATTATTTGAAATTAAAGTTCCAATATAATATCACTTATTATTCATGTGATATATGCTAGATATCTTGCAGCATGCCCTTAATATATCATCTTATATTCACTACTTTTGTCATGTGTCTTGAATTCATTGTTTTGTCACTATAGAATGCAGAAGAATTGTATGTCACCTTTTTCATGCTAAAAATTAATTATATAACTCAATACTACAAATGGTTTTTGGATTGCTTGCAAACACTTTTTCAAGCAAGTAACCATGAAATTGCTTAATTGTGGTTTACAGCACACTATGAAGTTTTGTAAGGCAGTGTATCTACATCTGTAAGTTGTGTTAGAAACATTGATATATCAGGTCTCAATTACTAAACAGAAGGTAAGATGCATTTGGATAGTGGTTATGGGAAGATCTTGCTATTGAGATATTTAAAGGGAGAAAGCAATAGAAAACATAGTTTGAAATATTAAATGCTAGTTTAAATGCTTATATTAAGTGCAAAAAGGATCATTACATTTCAAAATCACAATGTGAACATAAACATCAACCATGATTACAATATATTGGTCATTATAATACTATATAAAGTTGTTAGTGACATTTAATGTTACTTTGGATCTCAATAGTTGAAATTAAACTACAGAGCTTGAGAAGTACATAGCTGCTTTAGAGTTATACACTGTTCAGTTTTTCAGATCAAATGTCTTGTTTTTGGCTGAGATTTTTAGTTGAAATATTGTTTTTTCTTTTTGTTATTAAGAAATATATTTTACAACTAATACAACATTTACAGAAAATAACCTAAGAAGGGTTAAATTTTCCTATTTAATTTCTCCAACAAGCAGATTGGCACTAGAATATGGCCATATCAGAGAAATAGCACAACATTGCAAACATTTTTAAATTGTGATGATAGTTGATGTTATGTAGCATCTTGCATTGCAATGTAAATGCAAAATATTCGAATCACTAAATGTATGGTGTTCAAAACAATCTCCTTTGCATGTATGGTTTCGATTATCTTTAATAAATGCAAATAGCCATGCTTCCAATTCATTAATAATAAATACCTCCTCAATCAGCTGCTTGCCATAGAACCTCTCAGTTTATATGCCATAGTAGAAGGTCTGTGAGCATGGTGGGACCTCAGCAGAAAAGCAACACAAACATCCATGCCTTACCCAGGTCCCTTTGATCAGTAGCCAAGCATGCTAACTACTCAGCTATGGGATGGCTCAATTCATCAATATAAGCAGAAATAAACATATAAAGAAGGGATTTACCATATGAGGCTTTTTGAGTACATACACGTAACTCATTATTATTTCCAATAGTAAGAACAAAATTTTCTGTTATTATCAGAGTAATATTAACAGTAAAATTATTTAAAGATATAATGAAGTATTCAGAATAAAAATGTTGTTGTAATCAATGTTGTCAAAATGTTGTTATGTAATAATCCCCTTGGCAATGGGAACAAAACAGACATCATGACCAGCCATAGAGTGGTAAGGGGGCTAAGAAGCACTGTAGCGTCCCGAGCCACTGAGACTTCATAGGAGAAGGTTTTTTTAAAAATACAATAATTGTTATTTTACAGAAATTCCACAGAATTGAGGAAAATCTATTTTAAGCTTTCACTACGAACTCTCAAAAGAATAAATATTGAAATCTTGAAAAAGAATATAATTTTTTATTGCAGCCTGGGCCCCCTTGTTACAGCTGTCTCTTGATTTTTGGATTAATATACTTATCACAGCAAATTTCTTTCCAACATCAATTTCATAAAAAGAAAACTGAAAAGCCAAGTGCAAGATGTGAATTTGAAGTCCTGACTAAAAATGAAAGCTACAGAGTATTGCACTCAATATCAAGGAGCTTTCTAAAGAAGTCCAACAACACATGTTATTTCAAAAAAGGAACAAGACTGCACTTACAACTTAAATAATATCCCTCAACAATCAAACAGATTCAGCACCTGTTTAGGTTAGGTTTTTTTCTGGTTTTAACAACCACTCATATGTTGGAATCAAGTGAATAGTGTCCGTGTTACGCATGTTTGTATAATATGTTATCACCCTTGTTGGAAAATGTGTGATCAAACACATTGCATTTATCAATGAATGTGTTAATAACAACAATGCTCCTCTTGTTGTTTTCATTCTCTTGGTTGCCTCTTTCATTTCTAGATTTTTTAGAATCTAAAGACACAGACTTTAGATTCATAGCATGCACTTGGCTTTTCAGTTTGCTTTAAATGGTGAGCATCATTATGATTTCTTACAATGTAACATTCACGATTATCAGTGAAGTTTCTGACCCAAAACCGAATCACAATGATGGACCATACAATTTCACGAAAAAGATCCATTCTGATGACATGGAGCTCATAAAGAGGCATACAACAGAGCATCTAAAAAAAATTTCCAAAGAGGACTTTCAAAACAGTTTTAAAGCATGGAAAACAAGAATGGGGAAGTGCATTAGGGCCAATGAGGAGTACTTTGATGGGGACAACTTTTGAATTCTGTAATTTTTCAATAATAAATGTTTTATTTATTTAGTCTTATAAATTTTTTGTCATCTCATAAGTCACATTAAATTTTTGAATAAACTTTTTGCAGAGAGTAATATTTAAAGAAAATATGTGAGTTTATTGTCAATCTTGTATAACATATTATTATTAGGTTCTATTATATGAGTGTGTATAATCATATGTATTACGGATATCAAATTAAAAAAAAAATTCTATGGCTCTTCTTTGAAAGATTGCCAACCTTTAGTGCAAGGCAAAGTTAATCATTTATTAGACTACCATATTTTAACCGAATGGTTGTAACTGCCTTGAATTAGCCAAGAAGTAATATATACACAGTCATATCAGAATAATATGACCACCCACCATACATATACTATGGTAGGTGGTCATATTATTCTGATACAACTGTGTATAATACAATGAGAAGAAATATTTTATTTGGTAGTATTTTTTTTAGGTATTTAATAATTGGAGATATGTGAACTAAAAGGCAAAGCAGTAGACATGCAGGAAGAAAATGACCATGAAAGAATGGTATAGAAAACACACTTTACAAAGAGAACCATAAAACAGAAGTTTCATAATCATTTAATAATTCATTAATTTGTGTTTCCTTTATGAAGATTTGTGTTCATTATTCCCCTATTAACACATCAAAAGAAAATATTATTAACTTTGCCCATAATCACTCTTACAATGCTGTTTCTAGAATTAGAGGCTTAGAATTTTACATTATATGAACTTTTTATTAAAAAAACTCAGTTTTCCCACTTTATGTTCTTTTTTCATAATAGCTGTAACATGATATTATTTCATATATTGTATGATTTTAATTCCAAATTGCGATGGATCCCCCATTCACTTTTATGTTTCCTAACCAGTTATATTGTTTACAATACCAGTTACATTATTATAATTTTTCCAGTTACCAGTTACATTATAATTTTTCCAGTTACCAGTTACATTATAATTTTTCTTCGAACCATTTGCTTTTTCCTGACAGCTCTGAGTTGATGACCATCAGCTCATTTCAATAGTTGCCATTAACTGTCACTCAGCATTGTGAGTGCCAAAGTCACAATCACTTGAGTCAACACCAATGTATAATCAGTTATGAAAATGTGGCTTGTTGATGTGTGTTTGTAGGCCTGTGTTAGTGTTTGTCTAAAGAAGTGTGCTAGTCTAGAAAGAAGTGCTAGAAGGAGATCAGAGCAGGAGGGGAGGAGAGAGCCAGTAGTCTGAGCTTGGTGTAGAAGCTTGTAGAATTGATTAGTCAATGTTCTTGACCTGTATTTTTGGTGAGGTTGATTTCAATAAATAGTTTATTTTATTGATATTGATTCTGATTAAATTTTTTTCTTCTTGTGCAGAGTTAGAGTTAAGAGAACTAAGTTTAGTTGTGTTTAGTATTTATAACCGACATTCACTTTTAGGTTAAATTTCCTATTTAATGTTCAGTACAAAATGAACCCTAATTATTGTAAGTAAATTATTGCCTGGTGCCTGAAATCCTGAGTTATCCAGCATTTGAATTGATTGAATTTGAGAACTTTATAAAATAAACATATAAAATGATACAAATGAAGAAATAATGTATAACTACTTGGAAATCGCTTTCTATTAGCTGCACTGTTCAGAAACAATACTTTTTCACTTCTGTATATTCTTATATTTTCAGCAATGGACCAAATAAAAACAGTTTGCCTCCCCTTAGTTGTTACTTCATATCATCTACAAGGTGATTTAAACATTGTGAAAGAACACTGGTTCATTGAGAATTTATAAAGTGTAACTGAGAATTCATATGCAGACATTTCTTATTTATGATTTCATGCAAATTGATTAAATACTAAAGAAAATAAAAATATGATACACACTTCTGTGTAAATGGACAAATCTTCCAGAGTAAAAGAACTGGTTGGTGAAAGTGTATAGTGATAAAATTAGCACTTTTGACGAAGTTGCAACATAAAAATTAAACCGAAAATTTTACTACAATACCAAAGTTTTTGCAAAATTTCTGCTGAAGAAAAAGAAGCAATTGTCATTGAAGTAACCTTTTATTATGCTGTTAAAATAGTTCTAGTTCATCACATAATTTCGACAATATGATAAAATTACATACAACAATCTTATTATTCATTCATTTTTTGGTAAGTAGGTAAGCACATATACACAATCGTGAAATTTATCATGTCATCAAGGCCACTGGTCCATTGGATGGAACATAAAGCCATTGTATGGGAGAGCAATAACCTTTGCATATTAAAGAACATGCTGGATGACCTTGATGAGAGACTATCATCTGTCTCCTAACAGCTCTCCAGTGAGTCCCCTTCTCTCAACCTTCTCTGAGTCCTAAGGGTCCTTGTGACCTGACCATTTAGCCCATTGTGTGCAAACAGTGTTGCTCAGAGGTAGAACAACCCAACCCAACCAAGGCTACCTTGTCAAATAAAGGCCATGACAGCTCTTTTGATGATGTCACGTATGGAAGGAGATTTTGTTTATGGATTTGAGCTTGATTATGGATCCTGGACTTGCTGCACTGGTGGGCCTCTGTTGAGGGAGAGTCTGCCACTGTGTTTTCTGTTTGCTTCTGGGTTGCCAGCTCTAAGTGAACAGTGGCATGGGATACCTTATATCAGCTGGTGGATAATCCTAATCAGAGGCCATCGCAGGTACCTGAACCTTACTTAGCTAGTTGGGCATCGTCAAGCCTAAACTGGAGTAATGTGTCTCAGGCAGGCCATATGGTTCTTGAAAAAGTCCACTTGAAAAGGTGGTGCCTGAAGTTCCTACCAGCATCAGTGACTTCAGCCTTTAGCGGAGGAGGAACAGGTCTTTGCCCCATGCCTGCGATCAGGGGGCTGTTTGATATTGTTGGCCCTACCAATCTCAATAAACCTAATTTCTTTAAAAATCCTACTAATCATTTTCTCTCTGCAGGAACGTGGAACGTGAGGACATTACATAGAGATTATTCTCTTGATGCCCTCATGCAGGAATTCCAGCGCTATAACCTAGATATTCTAGGCTTGCAAGAGACCAGATGGACAGGTAAAGGTGAGATACTTAAAAATAACTTTAAATTTCTCTTTACAGGGAGGGAGGATAGAAAGCATCACCAAGGCGTGGGTCTGCTGCTCAGCAGACATGCTAGTGATGCTCTTCTAGGATATGAGTGCATTAATGAAAGGTTTCTTACAGCAAAATTTCAGACAAGCATTAAAGACTTGAATGTTATCTGCTGTTATGCCCCCACTGAGGATTCTGATGAGGATGAGAAGGATAGGTTTTACAGACAACTTCAGGATATTTTGAATTCTGTCAAGAAAGGAGATATTACCCTTGTTCTTGGTGACTTCAATGCCAAAGTTGGTACCGACTCTGACCTTTGGGGAGGAGCAATAGGCCCTTTTGGTATTGGTAGCTGCAATGGCAATGGGCAATGTCTCCTACAGGTAAGTAAACTCAATGGTTTCAGAATAACTAACACATATTACAAACACCACGACATACATAAATACACATGGGTTTCACCTGATGGGCTACATAAGAATATGATTGATTATATATTAATTAACAGCAAATGGGCTAGTTCTGTTAGAAATACCAGGGCATATAGGGGAGCTGAAATTGGATCTGACCATTACCTTGTTAAAAGTGTCTTGCAACTTAAACTTAAAAAGTGTTGTGCTAGGGTTAAAAAATTTACCTTTAATACTGAAGCTCTGAAAGACCCAGTTATAGATAAAGCTTACCATGATAGGTTACTTAGTCATTATGACAGTCATGGTTTGCTTAATACTGAAGTTGAGGAAGAATGGGGCCATTTTAAACAGGCTTTTTTGGAAACTAACAGTACTCTTTTAGGGAAAAAGGAGCAGAGGAGGCAGAATTATTTAAGTGATAAGGCACTTGAGCTTATTTCAGAAAGAAGGAACTGCAGGAATGTCCTTAATCAGTACCCTACTAGTCCTAATAGAAAGGATTACAGAGAGCTTAATAAACGTGTAAAGGATCAGTTAGCTACTGATAAGAATCTTTGGCTTGATGACCTTGCTGACAAAGCTGAGGAAGCAGTTAGACAGCACAACAGCAGAGAGCTGTACCAGATAGTTAATGTTTTGTGTGGTAGAAAACGAACAGGTATACAGGGATTGAAGGATAAACAAGTAAAGGTTATAGAAGGTGAGGATTCTGTCATGGCTAGGTGGGCTGAGCATTTCAATGATGTTCTAAACAATGTGGTTAGTTCTACTCCCATTGTTTGCAATGATGATAGATGCATTGGTGGCTTTAATGTTGGCCCTATAACACAATCTGAAGTTAGTTTGGCTATTTCTAAACTTAAACTTCATAAATCCCCAGGGGTGGATGAAATTACTATGGAAATGCTTAGAGCTGGGAATGTTTCAGTTACCATTTGGATGACTGAAATTTTGAATAACTTTTATGATAAAGGCAAGGTTCCTAAAGATTTTACCAGAGCTATTATTATCCCTATTTTCAAAAAAGGTGATCGCAGTTCTTGTGATAACTATAGGGGTATCAGCCTACTCTCCGTTCCAGGTAAAGTTCTTTCCATGATTGTGCCTAATAGAATTAAGAATCTGGTTGACCGGCAATTGCGTGATGAGCAATGTGGATTCAGAAGTGGTAGGTGATGTGTAGATCAGATATTTTCACTTAGGCAGATTCTTGAGAAATGTTTAGAGTTTCAGAAACCTTTGGTTGCTAGCTTTGTTGATTTCAAAAAGGCTTTCGACTCTGTTGATCGTCATAATTTGTGATTGATTGTGAGATCATATGGTATACCAGACAAGTTAGTTAACATAATGAAAGCTCTCTATAATAACACTGAGTCATGTGTGAGAGTTGGTAAGGCTTGTAGCAATTGGTTTAGCATTACTTCTGGTGTTCGACAAGGGTGCATTTTGTCTCCTTTTCTCTTTAGTTTGGTTGTTGATTATGTTATGCGAAATTCACTTCAAGGGAAAGATTTTGGCCTTAAATGGGCTGGAGATACGAAAATTTCTGATTTAGATTATGCTGATGATTTAGCCCTTTTGGCAAATGATGTTGATGAGATGAACTCTTTCATTCGAACTGTTGATGAGACTGGTAGTACAGTAGGTTTGGTTATAAATAGAGAGAAAACTAAAGTGATGAAAATTGGTCAGGCAGGTTGTGATTCAGTTAATCCGAATGGTTGCAGTCTTGAGCAGGTGTCACAGTTTAATTACCTTGGGAGCTGCGTAACTGATACTGGTGATGTGCGGCATGAGATTAACAGACGAATAGGTATTGCTGCCGGGACTTTTAAGAATCTATGGAGATTGTGGAGAAATAGGCGTATACACCTAAAGACTAAAATTAGACTGTATAATAGTTTGGTTCTTTCTAGGGTTAGTTATGGTAGTGAAACTTGGACGCTGTGTAAGCAAGATAACAGGAAACTAGATGCTTTTGATTCTAGATGCTTACGCAGTATCTTGGGTATTAGGTGGTTTAACTTTGTAACTAATGATGAGGTTAGGCAAAGGAGTCTGCAACCTCCTTTAAGCAGCATATTGTGCAGAGAGAGACTCCGCTGGTTTGGCCATGTTGCCCGTATGGATAATTATAGATTGGCGAATAGGGTTATGAACAGTGTGCCTAGAGGCCTCAGAAGGAGGGGGAGACCTAGGATGCGGTGGGCAGACAATGTCAAACAGGACCTTGTTAGAATTGGTGTACAGTGGCCGGATGCAGCAGATGTAGCTCAGGACAGATATGCTTGGAGAATTAAACTGCGCAGTCTGGTTGGACCTCCATAGCCCATGGCTGCTTGAGGATGATGATGATGATAATATTATTGCAGGTGGTTTTGAGTTATATTTTACAAATGAATAAAAAATAATTAATTATAACAATTAATCAGCAATAAATTCACATATTACCTGTTGACATATAATCTAAAAAATAATGTTGTGGAAAAAATGATTTGACAATGAGTAGGTTTTGGACCCTCGCCTCCCAGTTACACATAACAATAATTAAATATGTATTTAATTAAGAGTTCTACTATTTTTTATTTTGCATTATTCCCAAAGAGTAATATATTTAATATTTTATTTATTTTTTTAGGCATATCCTAATACAGGTATATCCTACCTTCCATATTATAATAAAATTGAAAAAAATTTTGCTTCCATATGTGACAATAAATAGCTGTCATGGCCTTATCCATCAAGGTAGCCTTGACCCAACCCTAAGCAAATCTAATATGTGAGTCATATATTGTTGAACTGTCTTCAATAAAGTACTTTCTGTAATGAACTATCCCAGTAACATACTTTGCTTCATTAAGAAGAGTGTAATATTTGAGACTCTAACTATGTTGCATGAAGTACTATGAAATTAAACAGAGCTTTTATACTTGTATGGTATCTTCTTATTAATATGAAAGTGATTTAAATTTGCTTATATTATACAACACTAAGTTATATTCTACTTCATTATTGTTAGACGAACTTTCCAGCATTTGCACAGCATCTTGTTAATTTTACTATTTGTGACTTAGAGGGTTATATTGAATCTAAAACGTTTATTGCCAAAAAGTTCTCAATTTAAAAAGAAAACTCGACCATTCTCTTCTACACCTACAATTTATATGCAATGAAAATATTTAACCTCATTTCAAAATTTCTCTGCATAAAAAAATTATATGATTATTCCTAATTACCACAAAAATATGTTAAAAAATACTAAAATCAAATTGCTTTGAGATCTAATTAGTCAAGAAAATTATAAATTTTCCAAAGTAGCAAAACAAACTTATGAAGAGTATCCAAACTTAATCCTCACTTTTTCTCTACATCAGTTCTACCATATTTCTTGTACAGAATCTACTTCATCACATGCTATTTATTGTATTTTCAAAAGACATATTTCAAAAATAGGAAAACTTGAATCTTCTTTGAAGCATGATAAACAGCTGATTAAACCCACTCATTTTATCAACCAATCACATTTCACCTAATGGAATTCAAAAGGAGCACTAGATAATAATAAATTGCAACATGTATAAATTAATACCCAAATCAATAAATATTTAGCAGAAAAATTTTCGCTGACATATGGGAATCGAACCAGCATCTCTCCAGAAACATGCCAGAGTGTTTTTACCAGTTGAACTAATGCCAGCTGGTCTTTTTTCTACTTATTTTAAGACTAAACTCATCCTCAAGATTTGTGGGCCAACCAATGGCGCCATCTATGATCTTGGGTGGCAATCATTACTGATATATTATTGCACAGAGTGACATGGAAATAAATAATAGTCTCATTGTGCTATTTAGCGTTATTAATGATTTAAACATAGATGATAATCACAGCATGACCTGATGCTCTTTTGGCATTGATAAATCAATAAATAAAATAAATATAGCATGATGAGACTATTATTTATTTCCATCTCACTCTGTGCAATATATCGGTAATGAGTGCCACCCAAGATCATAGATGACACCAATGGTTGGCCCACAAATCTTGAGGATGAGTTTAGTCTTAAAATAAGCGAAAAAAAGACCAGCTGGCATTAGTTCAACTGGTAAGAACACTCTGGCATGTTTCTGGAGAGATGTGAGTTCGATTCCCATATGTTGGTGAAAATTTTTTCTGCTAAATATTTATAGATTTATCAATACCAAAAGAGCATCAGGTCATGCTGCGATTATCATCTATGTTTAATACCCAAAACAGAGAATACCATTAATTCATATCATATAAAGGACAAAATAAAGATTCCATATATACAGACAATAAACAACATCTATAGCCAAAAGACAACTATATCTAAAGAATGTAAGGAATTGGATGAATATAATATATTAAAAATTAATAATGTCATGATACTATCATTAACAAAAGTAAATAAATGGCTGTTTTGAAAAATGATCAATTTAAATAAACCAGATACAATTATAAAAGAACAAACTATTTGATAAAATCATTTTTGTAAAAAAAATATTGTAATGTCCTGGTTTATTTCAGTAATTTGCCCCTCACCCTCCCTCTCCCATTTTTTGATAACTTCTAAAAATGGTCACAGACAGTGATTGAAGTATAATGTTATAGAATATATAATGTTATAGAATATATTAAAGTATATGTTAGTGAATAGCAATGAAATTTAAGATTAAAATTTTTAAGTTGAGCAGTTAATGTTATTTTGTGCTTATTTACTACATCTACAATAAAGATATATATACATATAATTAGAATTATTGCAAAAATATAGATACACACCATAAATAATATTTGACAATGATATCCTTCAGACATCAAAGCAATCCATACTAAAATTGTTAGAGAAGTATATAGAACAAAGGTTGCAATATTGCGAGGATCTAAAAATGACTGTACCAAGGGAATGGTACCCATAGTCCAGTCACAGCAGAGATCACATGGAAAAATTAGGAGCCAGGTATTAATAGGTAACAAGTAGTTAAATGTGAGTTGCCTAGTTGGAGTTTCTGACACAGCTGCTGGATTGTCAAACCTGTTGGAAATGAACAGGCTTGGTTAGTAAAATTGCTAAGCATGAAATCTACAGATGATAGAGAAAAATATTATGCTAGATAAATTATATTTAATGTTTTATCACACTTAGGAATCTAAATACACTCATCAAAAGTATATAGGGATCTTCAGTAAAAGTGCATATTTTTCTGATATATATTATAAAACAAAAAACAGGCAGGAAGCACTATAGCATGCAATCATGTGTTGGAAAGGATCCAGGAGTACCCCAAAGGACAATAGGCATTCATTTGCATAGACATTCCAATATATATTTACAGATTGGTATTAAATACACTATATGGCTGTTTAGCATAAAAAAGTATTTATTTTTCTTTTTTTTTCTCTCTTTTATATTGCATCTTGTGAGATTAGAACTTATTGTCCTTAGTGGATTAGAGTTGTACAGTAGCACTAGGAGTCAATGGAATGAACTTACTATATTTAGTAGCAGGTCAACAATTCTTGTTTGTTCCACATCTGTCAATTTACATCCTGGTGTTATGGTCAGGAAAAGTCCTTTAGATGTCTTAAGTTTAATTTCACCAGGAACACACATAGAAGTTTATTTTTATAAATACAATAAATGACATAGAGGAAGTAAAAAAGTCCCAAAAAATTTCTTAGAAGGCACCAAAAGTTAGAAACTTTTATGTGTGTTCCTGGTAAAACTAAACTCAAGACATCCAAAGGACTTTCCCTGATCATAACACCAGAATGTAGATTGATGGATGTGGAACAAACAAGAATTGTTGACCTGCTACTAAATATAGCAAGTTCATTCCATTGACTCCTAGTGCTACTGTACAACTCTAATCCATTAAGGTCAGCAAGTTCTAATGTCATAAGATGTGATATAAAAAGATTAAAAAAATGTTTTTTAATGCTAAACAGCTATATAATGTATTTAATATCAACTGTTAGCACTGTGAAAATTCTATACTTATATATTTACATAGTCATGAGAAGCACAGTGTTGATGCAATGGCTGAGAGTATAAGATACCCACAGTCCATTGCACTAGACGAGACTGGAAAAGGTACATAGTGAACATTTGGGAACTCCTACTGAGCAGCCAAGTCTAACAACCCCCAGACAGGGCCATTGTATCACATAAACATCAAATAGCAATCACATATCAGTAAAACATTACACAGCCATGGTGATCTAGTTGCTTTTGCCATTCCTATGGGCTGTGAATACTAACATTGGCACCCAAACTTTGGTGTCCATGTTGGGTCGTGTTCTCACCACTCAGACATCTTGCACTACAGTGAGACAGTTGCACTTTTTGATGGCAATTTGCTCTTGGGCATGGCATCTGAGTTCTGGTTGTATCTAGTGTTCAATGATCAGTCAAGGCCGTATTTGCTGCCTACTGGCAGTAGCATAGGTGTAGGGGGTGTTTAGATATCCTTTTTATTTCTACATGCCCAAGAATTGCACATATATGGTGGAGGTTCTGTGGTGACCCTGAGGAAGGATATGTCGTAGTTTAAAAACTGTTTCTTGTTCTTATTCAAGGTAGTTTGAATGGACTTACTTATAGGGACCAAATTATTCTTCCTGTGGTATGTCTGTTTGCAGGGGAAATTAGTCCTCAGTTCTGTTTTATGCAGTATAATTCATTCCTCCAACTGCTCTTAGGCAGGCACAAGATGTATTGCAAGAGAATGGGATCTGGACACTATCATACCCTACACAGTTACTGGATTTGAACCCCATGGAACACATCCCTATACACTATGATACTTAAATAATATCTGCTAAGTACAGTATACATACTGCTCTGCTTCACTAGTCAATATCTTGGTTTTATTGTATTTTTTCCTTTTTTTATGTGCTCATTTACACACTATCCCTAGATACTTTTGAGAACTGTAATTCATTTAAACCATTGTGCAGCTATTCAGAATAGCACTATAAATATACCTTGAGATGTAGCTTTGATAATTGAAAACAGAAATTAGCAGTTTATGTAAATTCAAATAGTAGAAAAAATCGTGTTCCAAGCAGAAAATGGAACAAATTTGAAAATATATTTACTTCACCAAAATAATACAAATTGTTACATGCACAAGACTATTACCAATATTACATGTAAAATTCATTTTTCTTGGTATGAAAGATATAAAATTCAAGAATTACAGGGTTGAGTTGTTTTACCTCTGACCAGTACTATTTTGCATACAATGGGCTAAATTGCCAGGTCATAAGGCCCTAAGGCTCAGAGAAGGTTGGTGGGAGGGGACCCACTAAACAGAAGTTTGGTGACAGATGGTATCATCCCATCAAGGCCATCCAGAATGTTCTTTAACATGCACAAAGTATGGCTCTCCTGCATATGGGGCCATGTTTTAAGGTCTCATCTGATGAAGGGTGGCCTTTCCAAGCCCACTGGTGTCCTCTACTGACCGAGGACAGGGCAGGGAGTTTTGCAGAGATAAATCTCAATGCTGGGACTTGAACCTGGGAACTACAGATTACGAGTCTGGCATGCTCCCTCCATCCCTCAAGAATTACAGTTAAAAATCCTATCACTTTTGCTCTGGAAATGTTTTAACTTCAACACAGCTCTCAAAACTCATATGAAACAAGACAATATGTTCACTGTAGTAATCACAAAGACTGGAATGATAAGGAAATGGCCATGTTGCAAATTGAAAATATCTTCAGTAAGATGGTATAGCTGTTGCTATATGATGCTGAGGTCATCCATGATTAAACAAAACTATAAGTAAATTGTGAATATACTTTTTATGAAGCAATTAAAATTATATACTAGATTTCATAGCATATAGAAGTGCATCAAGACTACTGTTAATTGGATGGGACATTAAAGCCTTACCCTGTGCATGTTAAAGACACACTGGTCTTGATGAGAGTCTTACATCTGTCTTCTAACTGATATCAAATAAAGTGAAGTGACAAAGAAACATAATTTTTTTTCCTTTTACTGACAGTGCAGAAAAGTTGTCAATCCAGCTCCTGAATATACATGCACAATTAAAAAAATACAAACTTGGGGTTCTTTCTCATTCTTGAGGCACAAAGAATATAGAGGAAAAATTTTTCCACTCATCTTTTTTGGTACCCCAAACATTGTAAATGCATTTCTTATGGCTTTTTGCTTTGTATGTCTATTGTAAAAACCTGTATAAATAAATGTAATATTGTAAAAACCTGTATAATTCTTTAAATATTCTTCATATGGATAATTATAGATCGGCGAATAGGGTTATGAACAGTGTGCCTAAAGGCCTCAGAAAGAGGGGGAGACCTAGGATGTGGTGAGCAGACAAAGTCAAACAGGACCTTGTTAGAATTGATGTGCATTGGCCAGATGCAGCAGATGTAGCTCAGAATAGATATGCTTGGAGAACTAAATTGCACGGTCTGGTTGGACCTCCGTAGCCCATGGCTGCTTGAGGATGAGGATGATGATTATCACCAAATCTACTCTACTACCAATCTTATCAACAGTTCTAAGAGTTCATCTCATCAACATCATTTTACAAAAGAGCCAAATCATCAGCACAATCTAAATCAGAAATTTTCAGATCCCTAGACCATTTAAGGCCAAAATCTTTCCCTTGCAGTGAATTTTGCATAACATAATCAATAGACAAACTAAAGAAGAAAGGAAAGAAAATGCACCCTTGTCAACCAACTCTCACACATGACTCAGTGTTATTATACAGAGATTTCATTATGTTAACTAACTTGTCTGGTATGCCATATGATCTCATGATTAACCACAAATTATGAAGAATAACAGAATCAAAAGCTTTTTTGAAATAAAGTTAGTAACTAAAAGTTTCTGAAACTGTAAACATTTCTCAAGAATCTTCCTAAATGAAAAAATCTGATCTAAACACCCCCTACCACTTCTGAATCCACACTGCTCATCATGTCATTACATCAGAAAGTAGGCTGAGACCCCTATAGTTATCACAAGAACAGCAATCACCTTTTTTAAAAAGAGATGATAATAATAGCTCTGGTAAAATTCTTAAAACCAATGACTTCATCATAAAAGATATTCAAAATTTTAGTCAGATATATAAATAGTTTGTTTCAGTGTGCAATATTCATACATAGATATATACACTTTTTCACTGATAATAGCACAGAAGTTGTCAAATGTTCATGTGAAAATGATGTAATTACATAAACATAATACATCAGGAAATTCACAATGTCATTAGGAGCATAAGATGATCAATTTTGAATTTCTTGATTTATTATGTTTATCTAATGAATATAATTTTCATATGAACATTTAACAACTTTAGTGTTATTTATTATCAGCAAATAAGTGCATATAAATATATATATATTTCAGTCAGCTATGTGATAACAGAAGCATTCCCAGATCTAAGCATTTGAGTAGCAATTTCATCTATACCTGGGGATTTATGTAGTTTAAATTTAGAAATAGCCATAATAA